>OZ012737.1:118239626-119439626 GCA_963859935.3 Lathyrus sativus
TTTTTTATTCTGAAAAAAAAATTGATTTTTTTTCGAAAAACAAATTATTTTTTATTCTGAAAAAAAAAACCGATTTTTCAGAAAAAAAATTGATTTTTTTTCCAAAAAAAAAGTCGGTTTTTTTTTCGAAATTTTTTTTTCGAAAAACAAATCAGTTTTTTATTCTGAAAAAAAAAACCGATTTTTTTCAGAAAAAAAAAGTCGGTTTTTTTTCGAAAAACAAATCAGTTTTTTATTCTGAAAAAAAAACCGATTTTTTTCAGAAAAAAAAAGTCGGTTTTTTTTTCGAAAAACAAATCAGTTTTTTATTCTGAAAAAAAAACCGATTTTTTCCAAAAAAAAAGTCGGCTTTTTTTTCGAGAAATATTTTTTTTTTTTTCGAAAAACAAATCAGTTTTTTATTCTGAAAAAAAAACTGATTTTTTTTCCAAAAAAAAAAGTCGGTTTTTTTTTTCGAAAAACAAATCAGTTTTTTGTTCTGAAAAAAAAAACAGATTTTTTTTCAAAAAAATTAAAAAAAAAATTCAGAAAAAAAAATATAGTTTTTTAATTATTTTTAATAAAATAAATCTAACGAAAATAAAAATAATCCATTGGATCCTTAAAATATGTTGGATGGATTGAATCAATCCATGCATATAAATGGATGGATTGAATCCATCCATGCATATAAATGGATGAATTTAATCCAATCCATTAACTTATTTTTTGTGTGGTGGATGGATTGGATGGACTTTTTGATGGATGGATTGGATGGATTTTGCCTTAATGGATTTAATTGCCACCTCTAGTACCGATACATTATTTAACGGCGATAACATTAAACAACATATTTTTTGAGATGTTGAACAACATTTACGAAAAAAATGTATTCAGACAACATTATAATTAGTGATTCAAAACTCAAAATGTTAAAATTCAGCTACGTTAATTAACAATTTGCCTAAAAACATACTAGTACATAAAAGATTGTACGTTGACAATTAACTACTAGTACTATACTTCCTCTATCTCATATTATAAACAATACTTTTTTTAGATACATTGAATAATTAATGTATCTGGTCTATATATAAATTAGATACATTTATTATTCAATGTATCTAAAAAATAAAAATTATTTATAATATGGGAAGAAGTAGTATTAATTTAATCAAAATTAGAGTTCAACTCATTAAATATCCATTGTGAAATTCTGGTATGCAGATCTCAGATGTCCCAAGAACAATGATCTCTGCTAAAACAAGGACGAGGACAGATCATTACCAATTTAAATTTCTTTAAATTGTCTCAATGTCATGACCAAAGTCATGACGTCTGTTGTGACATCTGCAGGCTGACAGACCTATTTATTTAACCATTTAAAATATGCAGAATTGTAAATGCAGAAAGATAAATAACACCAGTAATTGTTAACCCACTTCGGTGCAACATCACCTACATCTGGGGGCTAACCAAGCCAGGGAGGAAATTCACTATTAGCAGAATCAATTCAAAGTCAAACAACCAGTTTGCACTTCTCACTTAATCTCTACCCAATGACACTTCAACCTAGAGACACTCTAGACCTGAGTATTCCCACTCACTCCCCCTCAATCACACCATAGTGATATCAATACACAATTACAAAACAGTTGTGGAGATACACTCCAAACACACACCATGATCTTGCTTCACAGCTTTGATCAAGTGAGACACACTCTTGCTTAAAAGCTTTGAGTGATACAATGAACACAACAGTTCATACACCATAACCAAAGCAATTATTCATCATTCAATTGCTTGGCACATAAGGAATCCTAAGACTCCTAGACACACGTGAAGAGAAACCTCTTCACTCACAAATATGTCTACCACAATGTATCAAACGATACAAAGGGTGACTTGCACACAAGGGACTCTCAAACCCTAAACCTTTCTTTTACACTCAAGTTGTTCTTGATGTGAGTGCTTGTTTTCTTCTGCTTCTGCTCCTCCTTTTATAGCTATGCAGACTGGACTTGGGCTGGTCACAAGTAACAAACATTAGGTAAACCTAATTTCCACAATTCAAGGTGCTGTCAATTTAGGCCACAACTGCTTTATATTATGTCCAGCCCTGACTAGAATCTCGCCTAAGATAACTGAGAAGTCATAACAGGTTTCCTGAAATTTAGCCTAAGATATATCAGGTATCATAACAGAAAAACAAACCCTGCACGCCTGATGTCATACGACCAATGTTATGACATTCAGTCATGACATTCAGCTTCACTTACTCTCAGCTCTCCAACTTGCCCTGCTGAACACTTCTGCATAATCTTCTTCATGGCAGTAGAAACAAATGTTTTATAGTTCCCTAAAAAGTATCAAAGATCCTTTTTATGAACACCCATTAAATCTGCACTTTGTTTCTAATAACTCTCTTAGGCCTGTACATACTGATGAGGAATGTCCAACAGTACCAAAACACTTATGCCAAGAGATATAACATAGCAGCCCCTGTTGTACCAGACATTTATGTCATGACACCCATGACAACAGTTTTGTCATCAGCTCCTGCTAGCTCCTTCTGCATCTATGACAGCAGATCTGTCATTAGCTCCTGCTAGCTCACAACTCCTGCTGTTTATAACACATGACAGTAGTTCTGTCATGACAGCAGATGGAGATGTTATAACATCCTGCTTAACATCAGTGCATGGAACTAACACATTGAATAAAGAAAGAAGAATATAAAAATCAATTTATTCATTAATTATAAATTCTAACATAGGAAAAGTATTATAGACTAATTTGAATTTAGTTTAGTGTTGGGTGATTGATTGATTCCTCTTCTTTGGCGCCATATTTAGTATATCCCATCACATCACACTCCTAACTTTATGTTTTATTCCACTTTTTGTTCTTTCTCTCTGTTATCCACTATTGCAAGCAAAAAGAAACGGAAATTAATTAAAACCATATGCATCTAAAGGTTTTCTTTCTTTTGTTGTTGTTCTTGTGTTTGTTACAATGGCTGGTGTTTTGATTCAAACTCAAAGTAAGAATGTCATAATGAATGGTGTTTTAAGTCTAACTAGAAGTAAGAATATTCATTTTTCGGTAGTCTTTCATTTCATGGCTTGTGTTCGTTGAAATCTAAGCGTAGAAAAAATGACATGGGGTTGAGCTCTAAAAAATGGAAGCCAAATGAAGAGTCTCTTGTGTTGCATGAACAAGTTAATGTAATTTGCATTGATAGTGACAAGAAAGAAGATCAAGAGTGGTTGAAAATTCGCGATAAGAATTTTTCAGAGGGTTGTGGAGATGGTGATGGTGATGTTGATGAGGTTGAAGATGGGGATTGGTTGGGATATTGTAACAAGAACAAATTTGAGGTTGGCGACATTGATGTTAAAAATGAGGAACTGAGTGGAGATACTGTTGAAAATGGCGGTAAAGAAGGGTTGGAATATTATGAAAATAACAATTTTGTTAGTGCGTGAGACACTTTTAGCAAGGAGAGAAAGAGATAGAGAATGAAGAATAAGAATTGTTATTATTGAATGTGATAAAATTTAATTATAATATGTGTGTATATATACAACTAAATAACTTGAGTTTTAAGTAACTAACATAATAAACCCTAACCCTAATTAACTGAGGCTTAAGTTACACAACTTATATTATAATCTCAATAGACCCCCTTATAATATAATTTACTAAGCACTATCTAATCATAATCGATCTGAATTATTCATAATTTCTTTCTTAAAGTTAGAAATCTATTGATCTTCAATCCATTGGTGAAAATTTCAGCCAACTGTGCTTCACTCGAGCAATGCTTCACTTCAAGTTCACTCTGGTTTACCTTTTCCCTTAGAAAATGAAACCTAGCCTCAATGTGTTTAATCTTTCCATGCATAACTGAATTTTTTACAAGATTAATGGCTGACTTGTTGTGGATCTACAACACCAGAGGTTTCCTCACTTCAACCTTTATCTCTTCCAACATAGATCCGATCTAAATTGCTTGATACACAACATAGAATTCTGCCATATATTCAACCTCAAATGATGATAATGCCACCACATGTTGCTTTCTCGGGCACCATGAGATTGAGGTATCAAATACTTGAAAGAAGTAATCAGTTGTGCTTCTTCGATCTTCCTTGTCTCCACATTAATAAGTATTTGAATAGTAATTAAACATAACTTCCTTGCTTTCAAAATCTCATCGAAATAGAATTCTATAGTTCATTGATCCTTTTAAGTATCTTAGGGTTCTTCTTTTAACCTTCATGTGCGACACATTTGGTTCATCCGTGTATGTGCTCTCTAATCTGACTAAGAAACTTATGTCAGGTAGACTATTGCACATATATCTCATAGATCTGACAATTTGTTTGAACAAAGTGACATCAACTTTGTCTTCCTCTCTGTGTTTCCCTAGCTTCAAATTTGGTTTGACAGGCGAGGATGTAGAATTTGAGTCTTCCATCCTGAATCTCCTTAGTATCTCTTTGACATACTTACTTTGACGTAGAACCATACCTTGCTTCGAAATTTGAAATTCCATGCCTAGGAAGTACAACAACTTTCCTAGATCCAACATTTCAAATTCTTTCTTCATCAACTCTTTGAACTTTGGCAAGTTCTCTAAGCTATTTGTAGTTACTAACAAGTCATCGACATGTAAGCGGATGACTGTTGTACCTTGTGCCGCAACCTGAACATAGACACCATACTCAAATTATCATTTGACGAATTCCAATTAGACCAAGTATGAGTTGATCTTCTTGTTCTATGCCCTAGGTGTCTACTTGAGGATATAGAGCACTTTGTGCAACCTGTATACTTTCCTTGCTTCCTTCTGTATCAAAAACCCATGAGGTTGTGTGACATATACATCTTCATCTACAAGACCATTCAAAATGTTAATTTCATATCTAAGTGAAATGTCGAGCAACCATGCTTACATGCCAAGGCTACAACTAATCGAACAGTCTCCAATTTAACTACTAGTGCATATACTTTATAGTAGTCGAGTCCAACTCTCTAAAGAAATCCTTGAGCTACTTATCTTTCCTTATGTGTTGCTATCGACCTATCAGCATTATGCTTCAACTTGAACACCCATTTCACTTTGATAGCTTTTGTATGTCTTGGCAATTCGATTAACTCCCATGTGTTATTTATTTCAATCGTTTGTAATTCTTTGACCATAACTTCCTACCATTATTTATATTTTAATTCCTCACTATAATGGGATGGTTCAACACCTGCAAGTAAAGCAAAATGAACCAACTCTCTATTTAGCGTGACTTCATCACCACCAACCACTTCACAGTCTTGAAGTCTTGTTGGGAGTACTTTAGTTCTTTGAGGTCTTTGGCTTATGAAAGACACACTTTCTCGATTGTCCACTCCGACTTCGATAATAACTAGAACACTATAGACTTGAATTTCTTCGTGTCACTACTTTCTTCATCAACTTTATAGCCCATAAATAGCTTGTTTGTCGCATCACCTTAACATGTAAACTCATCATGATCTTACTATTCATTGGATCGAATAACATGTAAACTCTAGTCTTATGATACCCTACTATAATTATAGGTTCACTCTTATCATCAAACTTCATTCTCCTAGCATCAAGAATATGCTTGTAGAAAATAGAGTCAAACATCTTCAGATGACTGGCTGATGCTCGTTTTCCACTCATAACTTCTTTTGGAACCTTGTTTTTTAGCTTCTTTGTAGGACACATGTTCAGAATATAAAAAGTTATGGTGACAGCTTCACCCTATAAGGACTTTGGCAAGTTCTTCTGCTTCAGCATGCATCTTGCCATATCCAATATGGTCCAGTTTCTTCTTTCTGCTATTCCATTATATTGAGGCATGTAAGGAGCACATACCTCATGATCAATACCATGTTCTACACAAAACTCCTCAAATATCTTGGATGTGTATTCTCCATATCCATCCGTTCGCAGAACCTTGATCTTTTTTTCACTCTGGTTTTCGACAAGCATCTTGAATCTCTTAAATATTTCAAATACTTCGTCCTTTAGCTTGATTACATAGATCCAAAGCTTTTGACTATAATCATCTACTAATGAGACAAAATACATATTTCCACCAATGATATGATCCTCGAGCGGGCCACATACATCTGAATGTAATACTTCTAGTATGCAAGAGGACCTCATTGGTATAGTTGAAACAAAAGACTTTTTGGATTGCTTCCCTACTAAGCACCCTTCTCATAGTTTGTAGGGCATTTAAAGACATGGTATACCAGTTACCATATCTTAAGTAATCAGTTGATTGAGTGACCTAAAATTCAGATGGCCAAATCTTAAATGCCACAACCAACTGTTCTTGTGGTCGACAATTGTGTTTTAGGCATTGTACCTTCATCAAATTGATCATTGTCTTAAATTTCCTATTTTTCGACAGAAGAGATTTTAAGACCAAATTATTCTGAATGTTGAATAGTTCTAAGGCTCCATCTTTCATAACCATTGAGAAACCTTTTTTGACCAGTTGTCCAACACTTTGCAAATTATACTTCATTCCGGGTACATAGATTACATATTTTATAATTTCTTTTTCCCCCTTATCGTTTTAATAACTACGTCTCTAGTACCTTCTGCTCGAAATGAGCTTTTATTCGAAATTTTGACCTTAATCTTCTCCAACTCGTCAAAATTTGGTAACCATACTTTTCGAACAGTCATGTGATTCAAACAGCCTGTGTCGAGAAACTAGATCTTGGTGTCGACATGCTCATTTGCAAATTCATCCATAACCACCATGTCTTCAGAATCATCTAAATCTTGGCGTGCAAGGTTTGCTCCTTCATTCTTGCCTTTCTTGTACCAACAATTCTTAGCAAAGTGACCCCATTTTTCAAAATTATAGCACTTCACGCCTTTTTTTTATCTTCTTTGTATTTTTTTATAGGAATTTCCTTCTCCTCTTTTCTAGGAATCCGAAACCCTACCATCGATCTTATGCTTTTGAGGGTTCGACCAAGACTTCTTGCTTTGAGTCTTGTCTCTTTTACCCTTGAACTTGTTGGAACCACCATGCTTCTTCCATGTCTGAGCATGTAAATCTTGTATGAATCTTGAACTCATTTTCTTTCGACAATCCTCATCTCATGTGCCTCCAACAAACCAACCAAATCTTCCAATATCAATGTTTCAAGATAATAAAGAATAAGGATTGTTATTATTTAATGTGATAACATTGAATTACAATATGTGTGTATATATACAACTATGTAACTCGAGTATTAAGTAACTAACATAATAAAACCTAACTCTAACCCTAATTAACTTGGGCTTGGGTTATACAACTTGGATTATACTCTCAACAAGTTTAAAGTGTGGAGGAAAATCGCCACACATCAAACAAGTTTGCAAGACATTGTTCAATACAAGTTTCGATGATGACAAATTACAGCCTTGAATGGATTGGAAATTATAAACTCCAGATCTACTAAACAGATGCAACGTATCACCTACCATATCCTTTTATACTTGTCTTAAAACTGTTGTAATAAATATACTATGTGTAGATAAAATGCAATCATGACCAGAGGCATGAAAAACCACAAACTGATGAATTTTTGCAGGTTTGCAGGGCATGAGTCGACCATAGGATCAGCGCATGCATCAGAGCACTTTTCCATTGGTCAGCGCATAAAGGCAATGAGTCGACCATAGGGTCGGCGTATGAAGGAAATATTTTCCAACGGGTCAGCGCATAAAGGCATGAGTCGACCATAGGGTCGGCGCATGAAGGAAATAGTTTTCAACGGGTCAGCGCACGCCGACTGTGTGGTCGATGCATACTGATGCATTTTCCAGATTTCCAAAGACACAGGCCATGCGTCAACGCACAGACCTGTTGCGGTCGACCGTTCGCGCGGAAATCCTGTTTTTAAATGATTCCCTCTTTTATTTGAAATACTGTTATGTCTTAAATTGGGTTGGTACTATATATACTTGTTTAACCACTTGTGTCACATTAACATTTGATAATATTTGATTCATGTGTTCAAGAATAAGTAAGAGTGAAATAGGTGTCCAAGATTCATCATCTTCATCTTCGACATCTCACAACACATCAATTACACACAACTATTTTTGAAGTGCATTGTGAGTGATTAAAGGTGATAAGGTTCGAAGCTTAGATTGGGTAATCTAGTTCGGGTTGAAGCTTGCGACAGGTTCTTTCTTAAATAAAACCGTTAGGGTTTTACCCTCCAAGATTGGTTTGAATTTTGGGGGTTTTTGGACTAGATTCTTCATCAAGGGTCAACTGAGCGAAGCTGATTGTGAAGAGGTGTTCTTCACAAGTCCAGTAGCGGATTCAGTGATATTGAAGGGAAGATCTCAGGTTCGATTTGTTGCTGTTGAGATCAGCCGAAGCCGAAGGTTTGAACAACAACGGGTTATTCAATAAGGTGGCTTGAATCGGAGGTCCATCAACAACAATCGGAGGACTTGATTCATCTTGAATCAAGGGGCAAGGAGTGAAAGCAACATTCAACATATTGAGATTTTTGTTGTATATTTGCTGCTCAATCCTTGTATAAACGGTTACATTCAACAGGTGATATCTATAAAATATATCTCAATTCTAGTTTTAGAATTGAGGGCAGACGTACCCCGAAGCGAGGACGACGGGGGAACTGCCTCACCAAATACTTGTCTTCTCTATTTTTCAGCATTTACGTTATAGGTCAAAAATAAGTGATTTTTGTATAAGCATCATTATCAAACTGTGATATTAATTGAGTAAGAGGTTAAAACTCTGTTTTTGACTCCAAAGTACAATAAGACATTGTACTAGGCTAGTTGGAATCACTTACTCAACATAAATATCACTTGGAGTGTTTTGCACACCAAGTGTTTGACAAATTGCCTAAACCAAAATTATCTTACTTGTGTATCTAGTTTTGGTTTTCTCTTTAAATCATTGGAACTAGGAATCCTAAGAACTGAATTAGATCATTGATAAGTGTGATTAGTGTTGTGATTCTATTTTCCATATTGTTATTAATCCAAAGGCTTACGCATATCCGGTTTTCCAATAACCGTTCGTTTTAGACTATATTTTCCTCGGCCACTTCCGCACTTAAAACAATTTTTCAAAACCAATTTTAAATTGGTAGCGCCGACTCAATTTTTAATTGGGGATCTATTCAACCCCCCTTTCTAGATCTGTGCCATAGTATTACAAGTGGTATCTAGAGCTCCAGTTACTCGGTGCTTCAAATACAACGTAGATAGAAAATGGCTAACGAACCAAAAGGGGAGTACAATAGAGCTCCCGTTTTCAACGGTGAAAATTATAGTTATTGGAAAGACTGTATGCGGGTGCATATAAACTCCATAGACAGAAAAATATGGAACGTTATCCTCAATGGTCCAATAGAAATTACTATGACCAATGCGGATAACGTAGTTGTGCCAAAGCCCGAAGCACAATGGACCGATGACAATGAGAAAAAATACAATTATGATTGGAAAGCCAAAAATATATTAATCTCCTCATTAGGTGTAGATGAATACTATCGTGTATCCCATTGTCCTACTGGTAAGGCCATGTGGGATTTACTACAAATAGCCCATGAGGGGACAAACGATGTTAAGTTGGCTAGAATCAACACATTAACACAAGAGTTTGATCTCTTTTTCATGGAGCAAGGGGAAACCATTGCTGACATGCAAAAGAGATTTACTCATCTCATCAATCGTTTACATTCATTAGGTAGGCATGTTTTCAATGATGTTGCTACTAATAAGATCTTAAGATGTCTTAACAGGGAATGGCAGCCAAAAGTGACCGCCATCAAAGAAGCACATGATCTTACCTTATTAGACTTGAAAACATTGTTTGGCAAACTACAAGAGCATGAACAGGTACTCTTGAGCCTAGACCAATGTGAAAAGATGGAGAAGAAAGACAAAACGAAGGTGAGTGAAAAGAAATCGATAGCTCTCAAGACTTCATCCTCGAAGTCTCAAGCAAAAGAGCAAAGTGATTATTCCTCAAGCGACGAAGAAGAAGAGGAAAATAGCGAAGATATGGGGCTGTTCGTTAAACTGTATAATTGTTACGTGAGAAAGAACGGCATCCAACATTCTGAGAAGAACTTCGTTAACTTCCGGAAACAATCGAGGTACTCCAAAGATGACGACTCAAAAGGCAAAAAGACTAGAGGGACGTGCTACAAGTATGGAAATCCCGATCACTACAAACTGGACTGTCCGATGAACAAAAAGGGAAAGGAAAAGGAATCATCAAAGTCACACAAGAAATCATCAAAGCCTAGGAGAGCGTACATAGCTTGGGAAAGCGACAGCGACTCTTCCTCCTCTGATGAAAGCTCTAGTGATGAAGAAGAGTCCGTGAATCTATGCCTCTCCGCTCATCAGAAAAATAAGAAAAAACAGGTACGTCACTCTAAATATGATAACTCCTCAAATATGTCGCATTCAGAATTACAAACCGCATTTAATACTTTACACAATGAAGCAATTGAAGCCTTCAAGAAACTTGCTTCTAATAAAAGAATTTTTACGTATCTAGAGTACAAAGTTAAAGAGTCCGAAAAGAAACTAGAGGACCTTAAGGCTTCCATTGTGAAAGGCAATGAATCGGATTGTAAGGACAATAGAAATCCTTTCGACTTTGGGTGTGATACTTGTCATATTTGGCAAGGTGAGGTTAGAAACCTCAAGGCCAAATTAAACAAGGCACTTGAGCCTAAAATTACATTTGCTATTGATAAAAAGGATTTTAGAAAAAGTATGATTAACCCATATCAAAAATATGCATATGTAATTAGGGATCAAGCAAGTAAAAGTGATTCTAAAGTCGATTTTGCATGCTTATATTGTTGCAAGAAAGGCCACTCCATTGGTAAATGCCGATTTAGGAGATTTCTTGTTCCTAAAGGCATCTACCAATGGTTGCCCAAACGCAACCGTTTTGTCGCTAACCTATTAGGACCCAATATGCCATTGGGTACCTCCTTGTGCTAATTATGTTGTGATAGGTGAAATGTGTCGAGACCACCGGGAGAAGATGGATTCTCGACAGTGGGTGCTCAAGACACATGTCTGGAGACATATCCTTATTCATAGACTTCGTGGCTAAGAAGAAAGGGTATGTAACTTATGGTGATAACAACCGCGGAGCAATACTAGGTAAAGGTAGTGTAGGTAATCCCTCCTCTACTATGATTTTCGACGTGTTGCTTGTCGAAAACCTTAAACATAATCTGCTTAGCATTAGCCAATTATGCGACAAAGGATACAATGTATATTTTTCAAAAGATTGTTGCAAAATTGTGCATGAAAATGATAAGAAGAATATGTTTAATGGTTTTAGAGTAAACAACGTATATATGCTTGGCTTAAATGAAGTATCGTTAACAAGCGACAAATGCCTCATAACTATGAGTGAAGACTCATGGCTATGGCATAGGCGTTTAGCGCATGTTAACTTTGACTTACTCAATAAGGTAGTCTAAAAAGACCTAGTCTTAGGACTTCCCAAAATAAAGTTCACCAAGGATCACCTTTGTGATGCTTGTCAAAAAGGGAAGCAAACGAGGATCTCATTTAAATCCAAAAAGATAATTTCAACAACGAGACCTCTTGAACTTCTTCATATGGACTTGTTTGGGCCGTCTGGGATCAAAAGTCTAGGAGGAAACTATTACGGGTTCGTAATAGTGGACGGCTTTTCTAGGTTTTGTTGGACCATCTTTTTAGTAAGTAAAAGTGATACAATTGCCGATTTTGAAAAGTTTTCTAAGCTTTCCCAAAATAAGTTAAATACAAACATAGTGTCAATTAGAAGCGACCATGGAGGTGAGTTTGAAAATCTCTTATTTGAAGAATATTGCGGTAACCATGGTATAGATCATAACTTCTCCGCTCCACGCACCCCTCAACAAAACGGGGTTCTGGAGCGTAAAAACCGAATTTTAGAAGAATTGGGAAGAACAATGATTAACGAAAGTGGTTTACCGAAATATTTTTGGGCCGACGCCATTAGTACGGCGTGTTATGTTTTGAATAGGGTGCTTATTCGCCCCATTCTAAATAAAACACCGTATGAACTTTTAAAAGGGTGAAAGCCAAATGTGTCTCACTTGCATGTGTTTGGATGCAAATGTTTTGTATTAAACAATGGAAAGGAAAACTTGGGAAAATTTGATTCCAAAGCCGATGAAGGTATCTTCCTTGGATACTCTCAATCGAGTAAAACATATAGAATATATAATAAACGATTACTTGCTGTAGAAGAGTCTGTGCATGTTACTTTTGATGAGTCTTATCCGAGAAATGTCGGAAAGGATAGTGTTCATGGTGCAGGTACATCCACAGAAGACATACTCAAAAGTGGCGAGACGGGGATTGATCAACCAGACAAAGTCAAAGTTGAGGAGGATAAGGATGTACACCATGATGTAACCGAGGAAGTTCATCCGCCTTCAAACGATGATCTCCCTCAAGCTTGGAAGTCATCTAAAGACCATCCAATTGAAAACATTCTCGGAGACATCAAAAGGGTGTAACAACTCGATCGAAGCTAAGTAATTTATGTTATCACTTCGCATTCGTTTCACAAATGGAACCTAAAAACCCTAAGGAAGCCCTACTCGATGAACACTGGTTTTTGTCAATGCAGGAGGAACTGAATCAGTTCACTAGAAATGAGGTTTGGGACCTTGTCCCTCCTCCGCGAGGTCATCGAGTAATCGGCACCCGATGGGTGTTTAGAAATAAATTGGACGAAAACGGACTAATAACTCGCAACAAGGCGCGGTTAGTCGCGCAAGGGTATAACCAAGAGGAAGGCATCGACTATGAGGAAACTTATGCGCTGGTTGCCCGACTCGAGGCTATACGCCTTTTACTTGCTTTCGCTTGTGCAAAGGATTTTAAGTTATTTCAAATGGACGTCAAGAGTGTGTTCCTTAACGGGTTCATAAATGAAGAAGTCTATGTTGCTCAACCTCCTGGTTTTAAGTCTCATGAGTATCCTGATCATGTCTACAAACTGAAAAGAGCTTTATACGGTCTCAAACAAGCTCCTAGAGCTTGGTATGAGAGACTAAGCAAATTTTTACTTGATCAAGGCTACTCAAGAGGAAAGGTTGATACTACTCTCTTCATTAAACTTCAAGGAAAGCACTTAATTCTTGTACAAATTTATGTTGACGATATCATATTTGGATCCACTAACATGAATCTCGTAAGAGAGTTTGCTGAGCTTATGCAGGGTGAATTCGAGATGAGTATGATGGGTGAACTCACATACTTTCTCGGTTTGCAAATCAAGCAACTGAAGGAAGGAACATTCGTGAGCCAAACAAAATATTGTTTGGAGCTTCTCAAGAGATTTGACATGGCAAATTCAAAAGCCATAGACACTCCTATGCCAACAAGTGTGAATATGAGTAAAGATGAAAGTGGTAAGGATGTTGAGGTAAAAAGGTATAGAGGTATGATTGGCTCTCTTCTCTATCTTATGCTTCTCGTCCCGACATTATGTTTAGCGTGTGTATGTGCGCCAGATACCAATCATGTCCTAAGGAATCCCACCTAAAATCTGTCAAACGCATACTTCGATACCTATCTGGTACTCCGAAATATGGACTGTGGTATTCCAAAGGTAATGATTGTTCATTGGTAGGCTTCTCCGATTCCGATTTTTCCGGTTGCAAGTCGGATAGGAAAAGCACCAGCGGTACGTGTCACTTATTTTCAAATTCCTTGGTCAGTTGGCATAGCAAGAAACAAGTGTCCATTGCTCTGTCAACCGCCAAAGCGGAATACGTAGCCGCCGGTAGTTGTTGTGCGCAAGTCCTATGGCTTAAACAACAACTATTGGACTTCAATTTGAAGCTAGAATGTGTTCCAATATTTTGTGACGACACCAGTGCTATAAATCTTACCAAAAATCCGGTGTTACATTCGCGTACCAAACACATAGAAATTCGACACCATTTTCTGAGGGACCATGTAGAGAAGGGTGACGTTGTCTTTGAACACGTTGATACCAAAAACCAACTAGCGGACATTTTCACAAAGCCGCTAGCCACTGAGCCCTTCTTTCATATCCGTCGAGAACTTGGCATTCTCGACATTTCTGATCGGGTTTAACAATTACGACGTTCATAATTAATCTATTTATAACTATGTTTTTGTACTACTAACAAGTTTAGCTTTTGTTACAAGTACAAATATGTGGTTAACAAGTGTGGTCGGTATAGAGGTGATATTGCTCCTTTCTCTCTCTCTTTATATCTCTCTCTCTCTAAACATTCATGACTTAAAACTAAGTATATCATTTGACAATCATGGTACTTATATATGTTTATGACTTTTGCTGCTAATACTATGTGTGTTGAATGCAAATTATATTGTGAAAGGGTGAATAGGCATGATAAATAGGCAAGTGTGGCATTCTGCATAATATAAACTGAAAAATTGGGTTTTTGAAGGTTATGAGTCGACCTAAACAGGACAACGGTCGATGCATTCTGTAGACTTTCAAAATTATCAAAAAACACACAGTATGCGTCGACGTATGCAGGGGCTATGGTCGACGGCTCGCGCAAAAACCCAGAATTTTTTTTGAAAACAGTTCCAGCTTCTCTTCTTCTCCATTTAATGTGCTGTCAACTTTTGTTATGATTTGATATTACATTTGTCTTATAAATTGCATCTAGGCATCTATTGTGTCCTCTTGTCTCCTCCCTCTTACCAAAACCCTAAAACCTCTCTCTATTAAAGGGAATAGTCTTCATCTTCTCCAAAATCATCTTCAACTACTCTCTTCAAAGTTCATCTCTACAAAATCTCCAAAAATCATCATCAATGGCTTCTCTTTTTCGCAAAAATACAGGTAAGAGATCAAGGGCCTCATCATCATCAGCTTCAGTCCCCATTACCGTTGTCTCCCTAGTTCATCCACCTGCTGTTGAAAACTTCAACAAGAATCTCAGCAAAAGAGCAATCGTTCCACAACATGCCTTCTACCAGGCAACGACGGAGCGCTTGCATCTCACCCAAATTCTGTCTCTGCTGGAGGTTCAGGGGTTCTTCAATTTTATGGAGTGCAACACAAAGTATAGTGAGGATTTAGTCCGGGTGTTCTACACAAGTCTGCGTGATAACTTTCAAGGTCAATATTTCCACACTTCTGTCGGCAATAAACTGGTAAACATAAATTCTGAAGTCTGGAACAAGTATTTTGATTTGACTGTCGATGCTGATGCACCACCTCTTCATGAGGTAACGGACTCTCGTACGGTGCCAGGGTATGAGTTTAAGAGCGCTCTGAATGACATCCTCAAAAGACCCTATCCAGATGCCATTGTCAACATTGATGCCTTTCTTAGAACGGTCACAACCGGGAAACTCCTAACAGAGGAGCACATCCTTCAGTGGATTGTCGCTCGCATCCTACGACCGAAAAAAGGTGGATTGTCCCGTGTCGAACAAGTTGAGGTATATCTCATCTATATATTGAAACATAGGATCAAAATAAACTGGCCATACTATATTGCAAGCAGGATTTTTACTCTGAGAGACTCAGGTAGAGGCACTGCTCTAGCCTATGGGTCGTTTATTTCGGAAATTCTTGTCGCAGCAAATGTTGTATACCCAACATTTCCTTGTGTTTCAGTCCCCTCTGACAAAGAACTTAGCACCAAAACCCTTGCCATGATGGGGTATTTTTGGTGTGATGAACGACAATCATACAGATTTGTCCATTGAGCCAATATTCCTCGGGTGACTCATGACAGTTTCGATGACAGCTCTGAAGAGGAAAGTGAAGAACAAGGTGAACAGGACGATGATGAAGAAAATACAGTTGCAGAGGTACAAGGACCTGTATATGAGACGCAAGACTATCATCAATCGCCAGTTCAACATGCGTCTCCAAATACCGATTGGCTCAAGCATTCAGCTCCATCTGAAGAACAAGAAGAAGGTTACACAAATCAGGGATGGGGTGAATGGAAACACACAGGCTGGACCACCCTTGGTAGATTCTACGACCCATATCACGGCTACCCTCAAAACTATCAACCTTCCCAGCACTCATCACCTCCTCCACCATCGGACAACTCTGAAGTAATTACTATGCTGCAGTCCATGCAGTTAGATCAACAGACCTTCATGAGGAGTCAAGATACGCAAATGGAGCAGATCAGAGCTGAACTTCGTACTCAAAATGAAAGGTTAAATTCATTTTCGACTCGGATGGACGCCCGTCTTGAAGCTCTTGTTGCATCACATGAAAGGCAAGACCTGGAAATCACCGACTGTCTCCATCACCTCAACATGTCCGTAGAAGCGTTTGTGGACTTCTCGGATCCTTACCGCAATCCCGATACTGCATACCGGGGGAGGGGCCGAGGTCGGGGTCGGGGATATTAGTTACATAGCTGCATTTTTTTGTGTTGTGTGTACTTTACGTTCCTATGTTTTATGTTTGCCTGAATATTCACCTATTTGCATGTTTTCTCATTTATCTATTAATTCCAGTTACTTTTGTTCATTATCACTCTTATGTGTGAAGTTTGGTAATTAACTATCACCTATTGTATGTTTTCTGTTAATTGATATGTTCTCCTTCTCTTTTTGATGTTGTCAAAGGGGGAGAAGAACATGTAGCAAGCAAGCACCAAAGCCAAGTCAGGATGTTCACAACAGTTGATGGTTGTTTATTCTGCAACCTTATATTACAAAAGAAAGGGGGAGCTTGTGTATACATTGCATATTGGTTGTTTTGGTTGTATACAGGTTGTCATCATCAAAAAGGGGGAGATTGTGGAGGCAAATCGCCACACATCACACAAGTCTGCAAGACATTGTTCAATACAGGTTTCGATGATGACAAATTACAGTCTTGGATGGATTGGAAATTATAAACTCCAGATCTACTAAACAGATGCAACGTATCACCTACCATATCCTTTTATACTTGTCTTAAAACTGTTGTAATAAATATACTATGTGTAGATAGAATGCAATCATGACCAGAGGCATGAAAAACCACAAACTGATGAATTTTTGCAGGTTTGCAGGGCATGAGTCGACCATAGGGTCGGCGCATGCATCAGAGCACTTTTCCACTGGTCAGCGCATAAAGGCAATGAGTCGACCATAGGGTCGGTGCATGAAGGAAATATTTTCCAACGGGTCAGTGCATAAAGGCATGAGTCGACCATAAGGTCGGCACATGAAGGAAATAGTTTTCAACGGGTCAGCGCACGCCGACTGTATGGTCGACGCATACTGATGCATTTTCCAGATTTCTAAAAACACAGGCCATGCGTCGACGCACAGACCTGCTGCGGTCGACCGTTCGCGCGGAAATCCTGTTTTTAAATGATTCCATCTTCTATTTGAAATACTGTTATGTTTTAAATTGGGTTGGTACTATATATACTTGTTTAACCACTTGTGTCACATTAACATTTGATAATATTTGATTCATGTGTTCAAGAATAAGAAAGAGTGAAATAGGTGTCCAAGATTCATCATCTTCATCTTCAACATCTCACAACACATCAATTACAGACAGTCATTTTTGAAGTGCATTATGAGTCATTAAAGGTGATAAGGTTCGAAGCTTATATTGGGTAATCTAGTTTGGGTTGAAGCTTGCGAAAGGTTCTTTCTTAAATAAAATCGTTAGGATTTTACCCTCCAAGATTGGTTTGAATTTTGGGGGTTTTTGGACGAGATTCTTCATCAAGGGTCAACTAAGCGAAGGTGATTGTGAAGAGGTGTTCTTCACAAGTCTAGTAGCGGATTCAGTGATATTGAAGGGAAGATCTCGGGTTCGATTTGCTGCTGTTGAGATCAGCCGGAGCCAAAGGTTTGAACAACAACGGGTTATTCAATAAGGTGGCTGGAATCGGAGGTCCATCAACAACAATCGAAGGACTTGATTCATCTTGAATCAAGGGGCAAGGAGTGAAAGCAACATTCAACATATTGAGATTTCTGTTGTATATTTGTTGCTCAATCCTTGTATAAACTGTTACATTCAACAGGTGATATCTATAAAGTCTATCTCAATTCTAGTTTTAGAATTGAGGGAAGACGTATCCCAAAGTGAGGACGACGGGGGAACTGCCTCACCAAATACTTGTCTTCTTTATTTTTCAGCATTTACGTTATAGCTCAAAAATAAGTGATTTTTGTATAAGAATCATTGTCAAACTGTGATATTAATTGAGTAAGAGGTTAAAACTCTGTTTTTGACTCCAAAGTACAATAAGACATTGTACTAGGCTAGTTGGAATCACTTACTCAACATAAATATCAATTGGAGTGTTTTGCACACCAAGTGTTTGACAAATTGCCTAAACCAAAATTATCTTACTTGTGTATCTAGTTTTGGTTTGCTCTTTAAATCATTGGAACTAGGAATCCTAACAACTGAATTAGATCATTGATAAGTGTGATTAGTGTTGTGATTCTATTTTCCATATTGTCATTAATCCAAAGACTTACGCATATCCGGTTTTCCAATAACCGTTCGTTTTAGACTATATTTTCCTCGGCCGCTTCCGCACTTAAAACAATTTTTCAAAACCAATTTTAAATTGGTAGCGCCGACTAAATTTTTAATTGGGGATCTATTCAACCCCCCCTTCTAGATCCGTTCCATAGTCTAACATAAAGGCTTGTGTGGATGTTGAAAATAAAGGAGAGAGTGTGAAAATGGAGGAATTCATGATTTAGTTGAAAAAGATTAATGCTTTAATGATCAAGAGTGTGATTCAATATCTGAAATTCCAATTATAGATTCAGATGATGAATTTGATGATGATGAAGATGAATAAGATGATAATGAAGATGATCGTGATGATGATAAAAGCAAAGAGAGTGAGCAAATAAAGACTAGTGATGAATAATTTCATGTTGATGAGGTGAATGAAGTTTCTGACAGTGATATTGTCCATGTGGTTTAAATAAATTTATGTTTAGTTTGATTTAATAATTAGATACATTAATAGGAGCCATTGATGTTTTCATCTTTGGTTTGTTCTTTGTTGTATATAATTTCTCTGATTTCACTTTAAGAAGAGGCCATGAGTTTTTGCATACTTGTTTTATATGTGACAAAAATTAATAAATTTCCTTATTAAGGATTGGGATAAAGGGCTTTGTTTGGCGATGTAAATGCATCACACTTTCATGACTCACACTTCAATGTTTCTGATCATTACTTAGGGACAAATTTATCTTATGATGAAAGAACAGTTTGGGACCTAATTCTTGATGTTAAACAAACCTTATATTCTCACCAACAAGAAGGTTTTAAGTTCATTTAGAATAAGTTAGTAGGAAACATCAATCTTAAAGGTTTAAAGAATGTTAATTTTCAAAGGGAGGGTGGTTGCATTATTTCACATTCTCTTGGCTTATTTAAAAGTTTTTTCCAAAATGCATGCCGATAATTGTTGCTACTACAAGTTTGTTGCTTACATGGGAAGATGAATTCAAAAAATGGGACATAAGTGTTCCATTTAATAATTTGAACATTCCTAAGTTATTTGTTAAAAATCATGATGATGTTGTTAATGTAGTTTATTGGTCTAATTCACGACGGCATAGTACGAACGAGACGCGAATGGAAAAACTGATTTCGTGGTTTATAGAAATAAGAACTTTGGGAATTAATTACAGTTTTTTCAAGGTGATAGCCGGTGGAGAATGGAAATGCAAAGATAATAAAAAGAATAAACATACGAGAGGATAGGAATACGAGATAAGAAAAAGAATAAATAAAAATGTTATGAATCGATGTCGTCAAGAACAAATTAAAATATGAGAAAGAGTGAGTTTCTTGAACAAATACAAGAAACCTTATTAGGATTTATGTGTGTGTGTGTGTGTGTGTGTGTGTGTGTGTGTGTGTGTGTGTGTGTGTGTGTGTGTGACAGAGAGAGAGAGAGATTGGTTATTGATATTCACTTGTAATCTTTGAATCCTAATAGAGAAAGTGAATAGTAAAACAGTTATAACAAAACTCTCTCTCAACAACCTGAGAGAACTAGTCTATTTATAGACTAATAGATTAACTTAAGCAACAAGATAAGTTAAAAAATCATCCTAACAGGCTGACCCAATTCAACATTCTAACTTAAACAACAAGCTAACATAATTCTGCATGCAAGAACAAACTTTGACTACGACATGCATATCTTAGAATTCGATAGAGTTTTCTACAACGCTAGCTTATAACCTATAAGTTACAAATCTCCACCTTGGAACAAACTCTGGACCTCAAAACTAACAAGTTGTCATCATGCAACTTTATCAACTACATGCAGTGGAAAAACTTGATGCTTGACAATGTCTTGGTGATCATATCAACAATACTGTCATCATTCAAAAATAGTAGCACTCTGACTTCTCCATGCTCGATTATACCACTGAAGAAATGCAACCTTACATCGATGTGCTTGGTTCGCTCATGATAGAATGAATTCTTCGACAAGTGTTTTACACTTTGACTATTATATCGATATGCTTCTTTCACAACTTCAGTGAGGGCAATATACTCTACTTCAACAGTTGATAAGGCAACAACCTTCTGAAGTGTTACTTTCCAACTAATTATTGTGCCAAACATAGTGAACACATATCCATAAATAAATTTTCTAGAATCTATACAATCTACATAATCAGAGTCGACAAATCCTTTGATTTCGACTTTGCTATCATCGCCACAATATCCACCATAAATCATGACTCTTCTCAGAGACCCATTTATGTACTTCTGAATCCACTTTAATGCTTGCCATTTCACCTTCCTAGGATTGGCCATATACCTGCTTATAAGGCTCACTCCGTACACTATGTTTAGCCTCGTACATACCATAACATACATCAAAGAACCTACTATACTAGCATATGAAATGCTATTCATATATGCTCTTTTGACTTCAGTACTAGAACTTTGAGTCGTACTTAACTTGTACTGAGGATTAGTCGGTGTTAGAACAAGATTTGAATTCAACATACCAAACTTGTCAAGAATCTTCTTCAGGTATGTCTCTTGAGATAAGCATAATCTCACTTGCTTTTTATCTCTCCGGATGTCAATCCCAAGAATTCTGGAGGCAACTCCCATATCCTTCATGTCTAACTCCTTATCGAGTTCAACCTTCACATTTATCACATATTCAACACTATTGCTTGTTCTGAGGATATCATCCACATAAAGCAACAAAATAATAACAGAATTTCTAAGTCGTAATCTGAAGTAAACACAGTGGTCGAACTGACTCCTAGTGAAACCTATGTGTGCCATGAACTTGTTAAATCTCGTATTCCATTGTCGAGGAGATTGTTTTAAGCCATACAAATACCTATTTAGCTTTCACACATAATCCTCCATTCGTTTTTCTTCATATCCTTCAGGTTGCCTCACCATAATTGTTTCATCTAGATCATCATACAGGAAGGTTATCTTCACATCCATTTGTTCAAGTTCTAGGTCAAACTTTTCCACCATGGCTAATAACATTCTAATGGATTTGTGCTTTACAACAGGTGAGAACACATCATTGAATTCGACACCTTCTTTCTAATTGAACCCCCTAGCAACCAACCTTGCCTTAAATTGCTTCGTCACCACTTCTTCGGTTCCTTCCTTAACCTTGAAAATCCACTTACAACTGACTAAACTGGCTCCAAAAGGTTTCTCGATCAGCTCCCAAGTGTTATTATCATAAAGAGATTTCATCTCATCATCCATGGCTTTCAGCCATTCAGTCTTGTCTCAACTCCTCATAACTTCCTTATAGTCTCTAGGTTCTTCATCCAGAATCTCACCTGCAGAGATAAAGGCAAATGGTATGAGATATTCAAAACCAAGTTGTCGTAACCCAAAATTTGACCTCCTCTTTTTCCTTTTACATGATCATGTGCATTCACATTGGTGGCATACGCATTCGCACTTTTTCTATGTGGTTTTTGTTGCAGGAATATTCAGGTTTTCGAAGTCCGATTAATCACATACTTACAAAGATATCACATCATCATTACAAGCATAAAATAAGGATTTCTATGACAGCAACTTGCAGTCTACTATTTTGGGGTCTACTTGGTTCTAGCATTGTGTAGAACATTCTAGACATCTCTAGATAGTTCAAGACCATTCAAGACACTTTAAAGCATTTACTCTAATACAACAATTTGAATTGAGACTACCATAAGACTTCATTTGCAAGCATAAGAACCCTTTGATTTAAGTTTCCATTGTGAGGGAAAAGTTCCTCATAGTTATCTATACTTGTTTTAATGATGTCAAAACATACATAGGTAGAAAAATATACTTTGAACGGTATCATTGTGTCGAATATGCATGCATACCTTATTCTTCTTACGTCAAACATCGGTCAAAAACATGTTTAGATACATATAGAAAAAGTACAATATATGCTCCATACAGGTTTGATCATGTTGGTCTAGCTTGCAATATGGTGGAGTATCTCAAAAGTAGCTAAATACATGAAAATATGCATTTTGCATATTCTGTGTCTTTGAGTCGACACAAAGAATGTTCCGGTCGACTCATACAGAAGTTATTTTGCATGGTATACTCTTAGGAGTGCTCGCGTCGACCCTCCGGTTGACTCATACTGTGTTCATTTCTATTTGTCTAAATTTGTATCCTTTGTGCCGACACATGACTTGTTCCGATTGATGCAAAGTGTTGTTTTCTGCACATTCTGAAATTCGGGAGAGCTCAGGTCGACCCTTCAATTTCTATAGGTCGACCGCTCGCGCGTTTTCACCAAAAGTCTATTACGTGAAATTGTCAAATGTTTGTTAAGTTGGTTAATTGTGTTCTCACTTGTATATATATTGAGTTGGCTTATTCTTCAAAACCCCAAGAAAAGTGAAAATATACACTGATTTTATTCTCATCATCTTCATCCTTTTTCTTGCATTTTCTCAATAACTACACATAATCATTTTTGTTGTGCATTCTGCATTATTGAGGTGATAACGTCCAAACATAGGATTGATATAATCAGGTTTGGGTTGAGAAATTAGTGGGTTTTTCTGGAATAAAACTATTAGGGATTTGTCCTCTAAGAATCTTGAATTTTGGTTTTTTTTTGCATGAATCAGTCCATCACAGATTCAGCCGAGCGAAGGTAATTGAAAAACGGGAGGTTCTATCAGTTTAGTAGCGGTAACCGGAAGATTGTGAGAGGAAGATTCGGGTTCGAAGAGTTGGTGCTTAAAATCATTCAGGCAAGATTTGAAGACCATAGGGTTGTTCAAAAGGTGTGTCGTAATCAGAGGTTTATTCATCGTGTTCGAAGGACTTGATTCAGCTTGAATCAAGGAAAGAGAAGGAATAGGATCTGCATCAACAATTGGGTTTGATTGTTTGAATTCTATTTCTTCTCTTGTAAACATTTTCAAATAGGTTATATATATACAGGTCTCAAATCTATTTCTATAATTGAGGGCAGACGTACCCCGAGCGAGGACGACGAGGGAACTGCCTCAATAAATTGGTGTTCTCTCTTTATTTTTCAATTGCTTAAATTCTAATTTTGTGTGCAAACAATTTAGTTGATCAAAATTCTGATGTGTGCAATGTTGAACCATTTTTAGAAACGTTATTATAATCTTTGATTATAATTGAATACTATAGCATTTCACTCACATATTGAAATTCACTTGTGGTTCCTTGCACACCAAGTGTTCGACTGATTGTGTGAACATAAAATCTTGTGTTGTCTTTTCAATTGGGTTATATTTTTCACGTATTGGAAACAATCCAACCTTATAGTGAATAAAATCTAGTTGATGTATGTTCAAATTAGTGATTGTAAAATCTCATTTTTATCGGATTCCCCAGGCTTTGCATATATTCGATCTGTAAAGGTTCGTTTTAGACGATTATAGTTCCTCAGCCGCTTCCGCTTAAAAACTTTTTAAAACCAAATATTGGTAAGCGCTAACTCAATTTTTAACAATTTATTTATTCAATCTCCCTTCTAGATCTGCGCCGTCGTCTAACAAGTGGTATCAGATCCTGGTTCATTTCGTGCTTCGCATATAACTTCTTAGAAAACAGCTAACGAACCAAATGGGGCTTATAATAGAGCACCTGTTTTCATCGGTGAAAATTATAGTTACTGGAAAGATTGTATGCGCGTGCATATAAATTCCATTGACAGGAAGGTATGGAACATTATACTGAACGATCCTATAGAAATAACTATGACCGATGAAAATAACATGGTTGTGCCTAAGCCTGAAGCACAATGGAATGATGAAGACGAGAAAAAGTATAATTACGATTGGAAGACTAAAAATATTATAATTTCTTCCTTGGGAGTTGATGAATACTATAGAGTTTCACATTGTATGACTGCTAAAGTTATGTGGGACCCATTACATGTTGCCCATTAGGGAACAAATGATGTCAAACTAGCTAGAATCAATACTTTGACTCAAGAGTTTGATCTCTTTCACATGGAGCAAGGGGAAACCATTGTTGACATTAAAACGATATTTTCTCACTTAATCAATAGACTTCATTCACTTGGTAGACCAATTTCCAATGATGTTGCTACTAACAAAGTCTTAAGATGTCTTACCAGGGCATGGAAACCAAAAGTCACCGCCATAAAGGAAGCAAATGATCTTATGACATTGGACCTTACAACACTTTTTGGAAAGCTTCAAGAACATGAGCAAGTGCTTCTTAGTCTCGAGCAATTTGAGAAAAAGGAAAAGAATGAGAAGACCAAAACTACGGAAAAGAAGCCTATAGCTCTAAACGCTTCTTGTTCAAAGTCCTATGCAAAAGAGCTGAGTGATTGCGACTCGAGTGATGACGAAGATGATGAAACAAATGAGGATATGAGACTGTTTGTAAATTGACACAATTGCTATGTAAATAAAAATGGTATCCAACATTCTGAAAAGATACGACATGCAATGGTATTCTGAGACAAAGAATCCATCAACCTTTGTCTCTCCACTCATCAAAAGAAGAAAAACAAAAGGCACGACATGCAAAATATGAAAACTCTACTAGATTATCTCATTCCGAATTACAAACTGCCTTTGATACCTTACACCATGAAGCCCAGGAAACCTTTAAATGACTGGCCTGAAACAAACAAATTTTTACTCATTTAGAGCAAAAGATCCTCGATTCCTAAAGGAAATTGGAGGCTCTAAAGGCATCCATAGTGAAAGGAACAAAGGTGGATTATGAGGAAGAAAGAAATAGATGGGTAAACTTTGGGTGTGGTACTTGTTATATTTGGCAAAAGGAGGTTAGAACTCTCAAGGCCAAACTTGACAAGGCTCTAGAACCTAAAATTAATTTTGCTATTGATAGAGAAAATTTTAGAAAAAGCATGATTAACCCTTATCAAAAATATAAATATGTGGTAAAAAATCATGATAGCAAAAGTGATACAAAAGTTAACCTTACTTGCTTGTATTGTTGCAAAAAGGGTCACACCATCGCTAAATGTCGCTTTAGGAGATTTTTAGTTCCTAAAGGGGTTTATCAATGGTTTCCTAAATTCAACCAAGATTTTACTCACAACCAAGGACCCAATAAACAATTGGTTACCTATTTTCGTTGATTGTTTTTATAGGTACAAAGTCTTGAGCCTATTGAGAGATGATGGGCTCTCGATAGTGGATGCTCAAGACATATGACAAGAGACATATCTCTCTTCATTGACTTTATGGAAAAGAAGAAGGGATTTATAACCTATGGAGACAACAACAAGGGATCAATACTTGGAAAAGGTAGTGTATGTAATCCCTCATCTACTACTATCTCTGATGTATTGCTAGTTGAGGGCCTTAAACACAATCCCATTAGCATTAGTCAATTATGTGATAAGGGATACAAAGTATCTTTTTCAAAAGATTGTTGCATGATTGAAAATAATGATAAAAAGAAGGATGTGTTTAATGGCTTGAGGGTAAATAATGTCTATATGCTAGATTTGAGTGAAGTATCATTGAGTAGCGACAAATGTCTCGTGATTATGAGTGAGGACTCATGGTTGTCGCATAGACGTTTGGCGATTGTCAATTTCGAATTACTAAACAAGATAGTTTCTAAGGACCTAGTTATTGGCTTATCCAAAATCAAGTGTACAAAGGATCACTTATGTGATGCGTGCCAAATAAGGAAGCAAAAAAGGATCTCATTTAAATCTAAAAATATTGTGACAACTACGAGACCTCTTGAACTTCTTCATGTGGACCTCTTTGGACCATCTAGAATTAAGAGTCTAGGTGGTAACTGCTATGCTTTTGTTATAGTCGATGATTTTTCTAGGTTTTGTTGGACTATCTTCTTGACTAGCAAGAGCGATACATTCTCCGCCTTTGAAAAATTTGCTAAACATTCTCAAAACAAGTTAAACACAAGCATTATGACCTCTTTGTGTATTCAGAAACCCCGTAACAAAATCCATCGATATACTATCCCATTTCCACTCCAGAATGTCCAACGGTTGCATCAATCCACTAGGCTTTTGATGTTCCACCTTAGACTTTTGACGAGTTAAGCATGCATACACAAATTGAGCTACACCCGTCTTTAATCCGGACCACCAAAAGATTTTCTTCAAATCTTGATACATTTTATTCGCTCCCGGATGAATACTTAAGTTACTTCGGTGTCCTTCTTCCAATATCATATTTTTCAACTCCGCATCATCGGGAATACAAATAGGACCACGAAATATCAAAACTCCGAAGTTATCAGCCTTGAAATCCTCATTCTCATTCATCATTAAATCAACGAACTTCAAATCCAACTTTTGCTTTTCACATACGGTTGTAATAAAATCATTCATAACATGTAGCATACTAAGTATCATACTTCTCGGCGTCATTTCACAAAATAAAATCAAGTCTCTAAAATTCTCCAAAACTTCCCATTCTCTCATCATCAATGCGGACATATGTAACAACTTCCGACTCAAAGCATCGGCCACCATGTTTGCCTTACCCGGATGGTAATTCAAACCAAAATCATAATCCTTCAAAATCTCTAACCACCTTCTTTGTCTCATGTTCAATTATTTTTGATCAAATAAATATTTCAAGCTCTTGTGATCACTAAAAACTTAAAATCTTGCACCATAAAGATAGTGCCTCTAAATTTTCAAAACAAACAGCACGACCGCTAACTCCAAGTCATGTGTAGGATAATTATTTCCATACACTCTCAATTGTATTGAAGCATAAGCCACAACTTTTCCATCTTGCATCAAAACACCACCTAAACCTGTCAAAGAAGCATCACAATAAACCACAAATGGTTTTGTCGGATTCGGCAAAATCAAGACCGACGCCGTCGTCAACCTTCTTTTTAGCTCAATGAAACTCTTTTCACAATTAATATCCCAAATGAAAGCCTTTCCTTTACAAGTCAATTGCGTTAACGGAAGTGCCAACTTCGAATAAACCTCTGATAATAACTCGCCAAGCCCAAAAAGCTTCGAATCTCCGTAACCGATCTAGGAGCCTCCCATTGCATCACCGCATCAATCTTGGATGGATCAACACTAATACCACTACCGGAAATAACATGTCCAAGAAAGCTTACTTCCGACAACCAAAATTCACATTTCGACAACTTAGCATACAATTGTTTCTCTTTCAAAATTTGTAACACAATCCTCAAATGCTCTTCATGCTCCTCTTGAGACTTAGAGTAAATCAAAATATCGTCGATGAACACAACCACAAAACGATCTAACTGTTCATGAAAAATACGATTCATGTATTACATAAACACACCCGGCGCATTAGAAACCCCGAATGGCATCACGAAATATTCGTAATGGCCATACCGTGTCCTAAAGGCCGTCTTATGAATATCCTCTCCATTCACATGAATCTGGTGATATCCCGATCTCAAATCAATCTTGCTAAAAACACGCGCACCAACCAATTGGTCCATCAAATCATCGATCCTTGGAAGCGTATACTTGTTCTTAATTGTCACTTTGTTCAATTGTCGATAATCAATGCATAACCGCATACTCTCATCCTTCGTCTTTACAAACAATACCGGAGCACCCCAAGGAGAAACACTTGGCCTTTCAAATCTCTTGTCCAACAAGTCATTCAATTGCTTCTTCAATTCGACCAACTCCGATGCCGACATACGATACGGTTCCATCGCAACCGGTCTAGTACCCAGAACTAGATCAATAGAAAACTCAACTTCTCTTTCCGGCGGTACATCCGTAATATCCTCCGGAAACACTTCTGGAAAATCACACACCACTAGGAACACATCGAGCTCAACTTTACTTTCTACCGACAATGATGCAAACAAACCAAACAATTGAGCTTCGTCTGCTAAAAGTTTCTTCAACTCTTTAGTAGATAGGAAACTCTCATCTTCATCATCTTCCAAAGAAGGAAACCTCACTAACTTGTGATAGCAATCTATATGAACTCCTAAGGGATCATGTGAACAAGCACAAGTAAACACAATGCATAATCAATCACAAATGAAACAAAAGGGAAGACTTAAACAAGTCTATGCAAGATGGAAAGAAATATGCAAAAGCAAACAAAAAATGCAATCATGAAGCATTCATCAAATACAAACACAATTCACACACACGTCAATACGAAAGAAGACTTAAACAAGTCAAGAAAGATGAGAGGAAATGAGAGAAGCAAGCTCCTACAATCAAGTGCCATCAATCATCTTAAGAAGAAAAATTTCTAAACAAAGAAGCACAATAAAAGAAGTGAAGGGAGAGGTAGAGTGGGGCAGCAACCACATTATCAACATCTCAATCCCACATTCACTCATGATCAAATAAAAGAAAAGCAACCAAACAACTCAAAAGAAGATCAATTGTTCATAACATCCTCAAAGTGAAGCCAATATCACCAAAGCATCATGAAAAAGTACATAACCATCAAGGTCAGAAGTGAACTCAAGTGATAAACCTCATATTCAAAATCAAGATATCAAGCAAACACAAGAATGATCATATTCAAGTTGAATGACTAAAGTCCATACAACAATCTCACACTTCAAACTTAAGTGGAAAGACATGATCAAATGAAACTTGTGGCACAAGGTATACATCCAAATGACCTACAATCAAGAAAGGCAGCACCTCAACATGTCAACAATAGTTAACAAGACTCATGAGGTCCTCAAGGGATCACACAAGATCATGTCCCAAAACTAGGTCAAGGATTGTATACATACACATGGTGAAAACAACTTTGAATTTGAGGCATCCACTAAAAATAGAATCAAGCTCAAATAAAATCCAACTAAAATGGCAAACTCAAGTTGAAACAATCACAAATTAGAGTGCAAAAAATCATGGCAAGAATCAACTCAAAGCACCACCAATTGTGTCAATCAAGCCATGGTGTTCATCTTATCGAGCATCCATCGATGGACAAATAAGAACCAATGGAAAACAATTGAAAAGTGATCATCAAGACCTCAAACCAGCCCTCAAATAGGCCTCAATCAAACACCTAAGTGTGAGAGGAAAATTGGTCAAAGGGAAAGTTCAATTGAAGTCAAAGATCAAACTTAGAATCAAGGTATCAACCATAAAACCTCTTAACAAATCAAATCAATTAAAAATACTAAAAAAAATTGCAAAATAAAATGAAAATAGTGGAAAATATCCTAACATCCTAAAATATCAGAAATATATTTTTAGGGATTTTTGTAAAGCTCATAACTATTTTAAAATGATTTAAAATGAACAAGTAAAAAAAGAATAAAAAGAAAAAAGAAATGAAAAGAGGGGTGCATAAGCAAAACTGTATTGAACTGTATTCCTTTGAAAACACACATGGGCCTCAGAATGGGGGGCGTGAAAAGCAATAATCTAAGGCCCAAACCAAAACAAACTCAAAATTAATGAAACACCCCGTTTCATTAATCTAGATGGCAAACACGTCTGATTCAACGCGCCACATGCACAAATCAAAACCCAGTCACCTAAACACCTCAGCAATCCACCTCAGATGCTGCAGTCGTCTTCTCCGGTGAGCTTCACCGGCGTAGACTAAAAACCACCATTAAAATTAAAACTTGTGGTACCATTTTAAAGCTCTTTTCATGTTAAATCCAAATATGACCATGGTTTTTGAAAAAGGTTCTTAGAACTAAGTGAAAACACGACACGATGTTTTATCATTCAAACTGAAAATCAACCAAACAACCATGAAAATGATTCAAACAATGCCTACACGAGGTAGGACTTCAGATGCACCAATCAAGAACCTAAATGTAAGCCTAAAATGAGAGATTTAGTTCATGGAAATTTACCTAACGGAGCTGCACCATTGGCCCTTCAAACTTTGAGCAAGCTTCAACCTCAAGCCTCCAATCTCTTCCTTGATCTTTTGTGATGATGAAATGAGCAAGAGTTGAAACGAAAACTCAGTGTGAAAGGCAATTCGAAGAGAGAGAACTTTTGTGCAATTTTTTATGAAACTCCTCTCTCATGCAGCTATCTCCATATCTTATCATTTAGGGTTCCATTTCCACTTATATATGAGGGCTCAGGAATGTCCATGCAGGCCCATGTTGTGTAAACAAGTTGTTTGAAAGTTTTGTCCAAAAAATCAATTTTGTGTGCACATGGGTTATGGCCTCTCATGCAACCCTCTTAATCAGCAATTTAGGACTATATAGTGTGTGGAAATAAATCATGGTGGTTTGGGTTATTGGAAATGCCTTGGTCATGTGTTTTGAAACATTACTTCATATGGTGCAAAGTTTGAAAAATGGCTTGAAAGGTGTATTTGTGTTGGCTCAAATTGGGTAAGTTTTAGTATGACCATTATATGATGATGATATGGTGTGAAAGAAACAAAAACCAACTCATTTAGTAACTTGAAATGGAAGGAACTCATTATAAGTCCTAAAATCAAGTTTTCATGCTCATCATAGCTTAAGTGATCTCATAACTCATCAAATGTCATGAACTTTGAGGTCAAGATGATGTTAAGCTCATTTGACACAACTTTCATGTGGCAAGAAATTAAATTTGAGGCCTTGAAATCCATGGAATTGATCCTTGAAGTGAATGACCTAAAACTAGGTTTCCAAAAATGCCCTTGACCTGTAAAGACCATAACTTGAGCTCCACACATGAGAATGATGAGTTCTATCACTTTTTGGAAAGCTAAGACAATGAGGAACAACTCTAATGATTGATAAACAATGAGGAAGAGCTTGGTTTCATGTGAAAAATGATTTTGAAGTGAGTTATCTTCAAGTGCCTCAAAAACCTCTTCATCTGGTGACACCAACTTGTTGATACCATAACTTGAGATGTACAAACTCAATGAATGAGTTCTTGTACTCAAAAGAAATCTTGAAAGATGATTAAAAAGTCTCATGTTTGATAGAAAATGAGGCAAGACTTGTATCATGGTGAAACTTATCCTTGAAGTTAGAGACTAAAAGAAGTGATTTTACACTTTGAATCATATGAAACCCTAATTTAGTAACCTCTTGAACTCTTGAATCTCCTTGATCCAGGTCAACATGACATAAGAGATGATTTATGATGACTTCTCATGGATTCCAAGATCAAGACCCAAGTCTTGAGCCCTCTCAAGTCCACAGTTAACTTTTGTTGACCAGATGAAACCCTAGCACTTTCTCCATTGACTGAGGTTCTTACAAATGATTTGGCTGATCATAAAAATCCACTGAGGATCCTCAAGTTGCACATTGAATCCTTGAACCATGTCTCATCCAAAGGAATAGCCTCATGTGCCTTTATCCTCTCTCAAGACAAGAGGTGATGTCCAAACACAAACTTTCTCCTCTCAAGGAGCTTTGAGACCCAACTCTGATGATGATGAAATCTTGATGACCTGAAAATGTACCCTTGCTTGATCTTAAACATGAAACTTCTTCCTTGAGTGAGGACAACAATCTTGATCCCCTGTCTAGAACCAATTCTATGCAAATGTTAAATGCTAAATGGTATGAAACATAAGCCAAGATAAAAGAAAATGGTGGACAAATTTTGGGGTGCAACAACTGCCCTTATTCAAACGACTTGGACCTGAAGGTATGAAAAGCAAACGCTTTCAAACATTCAAGGTAAAAGGTGATTGAATACAAAAGAACCCAGAAATTTGCCAACCGCGGGATAATAAACTGTAGAATTTGTCCACCAAAGTGGAAACAATGGGTAAATGTATCTGAAAGTTATGAGAAAAAAATGAGCTACTAACCACAAGTTAGAAAGCCTCGACACAAAGTCAGAAAAAACAACTGTTAAACAAACAGGCTCGACGCTAAGTCAGAAATAGAATCAACCGATTCACAACTGATAAAACATGTTAGACAGCCTCAATACGAAGTTGGAAAGAAAAAACTATTAAACAACATGCTTGATGCTCAGTCGGAAAAATATCTGCTAACATAGTAGGATCGACACTCAGTCGGAAAGAAACAAACATCTACTAACCAGCAGGCTCGACACTAAGTTGGAAAAGACATCTGCTAAACAGTAGGCTCGACACTAAGTCGGAAAGAAACAAACATCTGCTAATCAGCAGGCTTGACACTCGGTCGGGAAGAAACAAACATCTGCTAACCAGCAGGCTCGACACTAAGTCGGAAAAGACATCTACTAAACAACATGCTCGACACTAAGCCAGAAAAGACATCTGCTAAACATCAGGCTTGACACTCAGTCGGAAAGAAACAAACATCTGCTAACCAGCATGCTTGACACTCAGTCGGGAAGAAATAAATATCTGCTAACCAGCAGGCTCGACACTCAGTCGGAAAACACATCTACTAAACATCAGGCTCGACACTCGGTCGAAAAATAACTGCTAACATAAGTTAGACAGCCTCAACACAAAGTTAGAAATAGAACCAACCGATTCACAATCTGAAAGAGAATTCTGCTGGGGAAAGAGAAACTTAAACAAGCAAACTCTATTATGGGAGCAAAAGATAAGATGGAAACATCCACCAATGATTCTTACTGGGGTCTGGATACCACACATGCTTATGAAATACATCGTTATCTGCTGGGGAGATGTCTGGTGACAAAAGGCGACAACCTGGCTTATGCTTCGTATGCATATGTTTGAACATGGCGTAATGCTCCATACAAAATGGAAATGCTACGCATTTGGGAGGATGCTATGCAAATGTAAATGAACACCACCGCAAAAAAAAGGTGTCGGAATAAACAGAAAGCAAACTCGTGCTGAGGAAAACACCCTGAACGACCTTCCAGAATAGAATTCTCTTGGGAAAAATGCCATGAACGACCTTCCAGAATAGAACTCTCCTAGAGAAAATGCCCTGAACGGCCTTCCAGAATGAAACTCTTCTGGGGATAATTTCACTCTGCTGGGAATAAATCCACTCTACTAGGGATTGAGAAGAATTTATTGGGAAGTTATCCCAAAATCTAGCTTTGAAGAATAACCAATAACCACTGGGTTCTGCTTCGGACGACGAATTCACTGGGGAATGCTCATCAAGGGAATCAGCATCAACCTCTTCTTGGAGAAATGATTCAATGACACAGACTCTTTGGGGAACTGCACTGAACTTGCTCCGCTGCTAGGGAATAATACCAAAATCTACCTGTTGGGGATAAGTGCACACCACAATCTCAACCTTCTTGGGAGATACTTCTGATCTGATATCATTACCCTATGGGGGTACAGACATGTCGTTGTTGGTGAGACGCTTTTGAAACAATTCTTAGTGAAGTGAGCCCTGCAAATGACAAACAAACAACGTGTCCTGTATGTTGTCGCTACTCGAAAAATGCATCGTGCAACGACGGGGAGGCGAAAAAGATAGACAGAAGAGTCGCCACCGAACTTTATTTATCCCATGAGGGGAAAGGAAAATATCGAGAAAACCTTAAGAAAGAAATGGATAAGATGGTCTCGCAACCAAGAACGGGTTCGGAAGCCGGTTATGCGAGGGGAAGGTATTAGCACCCCTCGCATCCATCGTACTCGATGGGAACCATTTGTTTGTCAACGTGTGAATTTATTTGCTAAAATATTATGCTATAAAAAGTGTTTCACGGGGTAAAAGAAGGGTTAGAAATAGGGAAACAGAGGTAACACGGAAGAAGAGAGAAATAACAGACTCGGTAGGACTTCGCGGTCCTAGGCCTACGTATTCTCAATAGACGTGAGAAAATCAGAGTCGACGTAGTTCGAGGGACTACGGATATAGGGGGAATGTGCTCGGCAAGGATTATGGCCCTTGTGCCTACGTATCTTTACTTAAAAGAAGTAAAGAATCAGAGCAGCCGTAGTTCGACCTACGGTTTACGGGTGAGTTCTGGTAGACGCTGCTATCGTGCACATTCTAGCAGTTTAGGTGTTTTTGCTGCTCGCATGTGAGGAGACTTATACGTTACCTGTTTGCGATAGAAAACGGACGTAGCATGCCTTTCTGGGAAATGGTGGAAAAGAAAAAAAAAGGGTGCTCGCTAGGATTGTCGCAATCCTATGCCTACGTATTCTCAACGTGCAAGAGAAATTAGAGCAACGTAGTTCGTGCCTACGGTGCGGACAACCGGTGTGTTTTGTGGATGATGTTATCGTGCGCGTTCTAGCAATTTAGGTGTTTTTGCTGCTCGCATGTGAGGAGACTTATGCGTTACCTATTTGTGGTAAAACGGACGTAACATATCCTTTTGAAAGGAAGGTTTTCGCCATGCGAGGCAAGGTGTCACATTTGATTGGTTGAATTGTTTTTAGAGGCGAGATAAGTCCTCGGATAGAAACCCCTACGGGTAGTACCCAATTTATTACCTCAAAGTTTTTGTTATGAAATGGTGTGGCGAATGTAGCGTGTTCGTATTGAAAGACGAGTATCAATACCACACACACTATAGTGAGTATCCTGAAACTCGAAGAGGAAGAAGTCTACACTCAATCCTCTTTCTTTAATTCAATGCAAAGAGAACTGCATTCTCTTATTAAAATGTTTTTTGGTTTTGAATGGTAAGTGCTTTACGACAGAGAACCCTATGGTAAACGTCAGCACTCGGGATAGGAGAAGGCCTACGCCTAACCATTCATGTTTTGTTATGAAAATGATTTGAAAATACACTCGGTATGGGACCGAGGTTTTAGGTGAGAAAGGTTGCGAAAGGAAGTTGTGAAAGTGAGAGGTGGTGGATAAAGTCGCGTCTTCGTATTGAAAGAAGAGTATCGAGACCACCCACACTACAGTGAATATCTCAATAGTTGGAGAGGAAGAAGTCTACACTAAATCCTCTCTCTTTAGTTCAATACAAAGAGAAATCGACTTATTATTGCAAGGCTGTTTTGAAAATGCACTCGGTGCGGGACTGAGGTTTTAGAAGAAAATGGTTTGAAAATATACTCGGTACGAAGCCGAGTTTTTAGGAGAGAAAGTGGATGGTGCTGAGAATACGAGCATTTCCTATTGAAAGACGAATGTCTAAACCACCCACACTAAAGTGAGCATCTCGACACTCTGAGAGGGAGAAAGTCTACACTTAATCCTCTTTTTCAATTCAACACGAATATAAATCGATTCCTTTATTGAAGATGGTTTGATATCATCAATGAATCGAATCGGGACAAATGTAACATTAAACCATCTTAGCTCGACTTATAAGAGAAGCCAAACTATAAGAGGACGCGTATTGATTTTCGTTCTATGGACAAGATAGATAAACGATATTGAGGATCGTTCTCCAATTGAATCATGTCGCACGGACCAAAACAGAATGAGATCTCATCTTACGGATACAAGACTTCATCGATCACCATAAGTCAAAATAGAATCAGAAAGATGAAAAGAAAAGAGGAGAGAAAGAAGGTGGTCTCGGATCCAACATTATTCATCAATAAATTGACTGGTAATGGATTACGGAAGCGGTGTCATCGACCACAAAAAGGCAAAAAATGCCCAATAACAAAAGAGAAATAAAGTTCAACTTTAAAAATAAAGTGTAATCAAAACTCTAATAAGAAAAAAAAATTCCTAATATATATAAAATAAATTAAAACTCCAAAGAAACATAGAATATAAAACTATAAATAAAATATTAAAGCTAATATAATATCTTTACCTAACATAATATATATATATATATATATATATATATATATATATATATATATATATATATATATATATATATATATATATATATATATATATATATATATATATATATATATATATATATATATATATATATATATATATATATATATATATATATATATATATATATATATATATATATATATATATATATATATATATATATATATATATATATATATATATATATATATATATATATATATAATATAAACAAAATAAAGTTTAAAAAACAATGTATAATAATAATTACATAAAAAAAGTTTAAGAAACAAAGTAAACGAAAACAGGGGTTGGATTGTAATGGAAATGAAAGAAAAGAAACGAAGACCAAGCTTCGACATGGTGTTGATATCGACCGAACTTCGTCGATTTGTCCAGGTTAGTGTCAAAAGGGGTGTTGATTGATTTTAACTCATCTCCGAGTCTTCCTTCCATCTCAATTTTCTGTTTGGGTTTGAATTTGGTTAAGATTGGTGTGAGGTTTGTTGTTAGGTTTGACGAAATTGAAGGTTGGTTGGGTATGGTTTTGAAGATGGTGATGATTTGGTTGCAAGAGAAGGATCGTATGGGTTAAGTTGAAGAAGGCAGAACCGGTGGCGGGTTGCGTTGTTGGCCGTTGGAACGGCGGCGACTTGATTTTCGATGGTTTACAAGCTTGCTTACCACAAGTTCGATGAAATTACTGTTAAGGCTTGGATGGTTGTTGAAGAGTTCGCAGTGAATTTGTGATGAAGGTGGATGCTTTTGGTAAGTGATTTTTTATGAAGACTGAAGGAAGGAAGAGAAGTTTAGGATGATGATGAATGGGGTTCGAAAATCGTGGATAGAGGTTGTTTTCAAATTGATTTATGAAGTCTGGGTTTCAGTTGTGTTTATGAGGATGGAAGGTCGCTAGCTATTGAAGAAGGTGTGTTGCTGGTGATTGTGTGCTTACTGAATGAGAGTGAATAACATGGTTTTGGTATATGAAGTTTGATAAAGGTTGCAGCGTTTGAATGTGTTTATGGTGATTTATAATGTGTGATGAGTGGTATGCGAAGATGGAGAGAGATGTAGGTATTTAGCTTCTTGAAGTTGCGTTTCTGAGTAGAGAGATTATGGAAGAAAAAAGAGTGTTAACATGAGCCTGCTTTTTCTCTTTTCCACCTGTTGCAAGTGTGTTATGAGATTTATGCAGTGTGAGCTTGTAAAGGTTTATTGTTGAGAAAACATGAAGTTAATATGAAGTTGAAAATGTGAAGATAAGAAGGTGATGGTGAAGGACTGTGTCACAGTGATTTGGGGTTGAATTTTTGTTGTTGGGTTATGTGATTCTCAGGTTTTGTTTCAAGGCTATGGGATGAGTGTTAAAGGCTGGTGTGTTAAAGGCCGGTGTAGTTTTTATCGTACGGTTTCTGCAGGTTTGCACCTAAGTACAGCAGGTTTGCTGTTGTCCATTTGTTGGCTGTTTGTTTTGTTTTGTAGGTGGTAGCAAAAGCAGGAGCAGCAGGGTCGTACCAATGGTATTGTCTGGCGTGCAAACTATGTGCATTTTGCTGTTCATTTGTTTAATTGGTGGAGTGAAAAAACGTCTGGCCGATGCGGTTTGATGAGGTTTGATGAGGAGGTATTGTGGGGTATGATGGCTTGCGGTTGCAGAGTCGAAGCGATATGAAAGGTTGTGTTTGTTGTATGTGTAGGTGATAAACCGAACACTGAAACTGATGTTTGAATGACGTTGGAAACAGGTTATGATGTGATTTGAAGGTGTGTCGAGGAGGAGTTTTAAGGTTGGAGTTTGAGGATGATGGTGGAGAAATATGGTGGTTGTTGTAAAGATGGAATGAGTTTTCAGAGGTACGTTTTGGAAGATTTGAGGTTCATGGAGATATGGTTTGAGTGATGAAGGTCATGTTTATTGTTGAAGAAATGAGTTTGTGGGTGAAGGAGGTTATGGTTTAGAGGTTGAAGATTCATTCTGAGATTTTGATGTTGGTGTTTTTCTCCCCCCAATGTTGGGTTCCCTCTCTCACTCTTCTACCCTCTTTCTGTCCTATGTATTGGCTGACTGTGCAGAATTTTTAACTTGTCTCCTGTGATGGGTCATTTTCAATGCAGGTATTGTATTGTCTGGTGTGTTATCAAGTAGTAGCACGTACAGTTTGGGGTGTTGTTGTGTTTTGGGTGAGGAGCATGGCAATTGGCATTGCAGCGGTACGATTTTGCAGGTTCTGGCATGTTGTTGCAGTACCGTCTTGTCTGGCGGGAAGGTGAGGTGCGTACGCTGCGTTTTGGCTTATGGGAAGTCCAATTTGCTTTTGTGTGGGGTCCTTGCTTTCGTACTGATTTATGTCGTGCAATTTGGTGAGCTGTTTTCTTGTAGGTCTCTCTTTGTCTTCTTATGAAGGTTGTACCAAGTTGTAGTTGGGTGGTGTCACGACGTGAATTTCTTGTTGATATGTTGTTTCTTTATGCAGGTTTTTTGGCATTTGGTGAATCATTTTGTGGATTACTGATAGTGTCTGTGAGCAGAATAAAGAAAAAAATGAGGAAGGCTTAGGAAGATTTTTGAGAATGATGAAAAGTGAGGCGCCACCTGGGGATCTGTCTCCTGCTAAATTTTTCTTTTTGTAACTAGGTCTTTTAATGGGCTTGTAATGGAAAAGAACAATGTGCTTAAAAATTCTTCCTTGTAATGGACTTCCTATATTTTTGAACATTTTATGAACTTTCTTTGTAGATTTTTCTTTTGTATCTGATTTGAATGGGCTTTGAACTTTGAATTTTCACATCCACTATGCTATTTGAATCATGCTTTAAATTGATGAAAATTCCTTAAACTATTGATTATTGACTTGAAGTTTCCATGTCGTTCCAAAATCTTCATTAGTCAAACCACACCCTTCTTGAATTCTTCATTTAAATTGAGTGAAGCTTTGAATTAATCCATAAATCAATCTTTGAGAAATAACTATCCAAATGTGAATCAACCTTTAGCTTGGAACGCATTATTGAATCAACATGAATTCATCCAAACTTTTCCACTTGGGGTCATGACGAGCCAAAAAAAAAAAACTTCACCTTGAGCTTTATTGAACAATATCCGGATATATGCTGGACCCTGTCAGTCTTTGATCATGAAACACTTGAATCAAATACCTCCTGAAAACTTGACTCTTTCACAGACACCTTACACAAATAGACCTTTAAATGAAGACTCAAACCATATTGCTTGAACAAGACTTGCCTAACCAAGATTATATCACAGGAAAATGCACACATTCAAACCTCAGATGAACCTCAGTTTATCCTTGCAACAATTTTGACCCATAAACCATGGGACCGTGGAACAAAACAATCAAACTCTCAATCTCTCACACAATAGTCGGTGGATAGATGCACAAATGAAAGCAATATACTATGTAGGATAAATTTGGGGTATGACAGATGCCCCTATCTAATTGAGTTAAATCGAGTAAGATGAAATGCTATGGGCATTCATTGTTTCAAGGTAGAAGATGATTAGATATAGAAGACCCTGAATTTGTCCGAAAACAAATGAAATGCCTGGGAATGAAATACTCCACCTTACAAAGGTTGTTAACACCAAAAGGATGTTAACAGAGAAAACTTAACACCAAAAAGGATGACAAGCCTATCATCAAAAGGATGGTAGTACACTCACACACACTGCTCGTACATCAAAAGGATGTAAGGGATCCACTACCAAAAGGATAGTGGAGAACAAACGCTAGTCATGACACCAAAAAGGATGTCAGACCCATCACCAAAAGGATGACAGCGGAGACGCTAGTCATGACACTAAAAAGGATGTCAGACCCATCACCAAAAAAGATGATGTAGTGAAACAAAATCAACCCTAACACCAAAAGGATGTAAGGAGTCCATTACCAAAAGGGTAATGGAAAACACGCTAGTCATGACACCAAAAAGGATGTCAGACCCATCACCAAAAAGGATGATGGAGCGAAACAAAATCAACACTAACACCAAAAAGGATGAAAGGGATCCATTACCAAAAAGGATAATGGAGAACAAATGCTAGTCATGACACTAAAAAGGATGTCAGACCCATCACCAAAAAGGATGATGGAGCGAAACAAAATCAACCCTAACACCAAAAAGGATGAAAGGGATCCATTACCAAAAAGGATAATGGAGAACCAATGCTAGTCATGACACCAAAAAGGATGTCAGACCCATCACCAAAAAGGATGATGGAGCGGAGACACTAGTCATGACACCCAAAAGGATGTCAGACCCATCACCAAACAGGATGATAGAGTGAAACAAAATCAACCCTCACACCAAAAAGGATGTTAGGGGGATAGGCTTTTCTTAAAAGATTGACACTTATCGTTGATGATGGATAAGCTTCTCCCAAGAGATTGCCACTTATCGTTGAAGTCTGCCGGAGATAACTCACTGGGGATCGCCCATGACTTTACTGAAGATGTACCTGTCTGGGCTGAATGTTGATTTGAAGATCTTGATTAACCACGAGTTTGAAGTACGTCGTGGGAAATACCCGTGGTTTTGAAAAGATGCCCCTGACTGGGCTGAATTTTGCTTTTGACATTCTTGAATTTCGTGGGATGACCCACGGCCTTTGCAGATAATGCCCCTGACTGGGTTGATGGTTGCATTGAAGCTCTTGAATTTGTCCAACAAAAGTTAAACAACTTTGTGAGGAACACCCACGGTCTTGAATGACATGCCACTGACTGGGCTGAATACGGCCTTGGAAATCTTTGAAATTGATCCTGGACCTGAGCTCGCATATGCTAATGCTTTATGATAATGATATTCCATAAATGGAAATGCAAATGCAAATGCTAGAGCGCGAAGAATGCAAGAGCTGGGGAAAGTATGATATGATTCTTGACATGCATATGATGCAAGATGCTTATGAAGCCGAATGCGATGTATATGATGCATATGATTGCAGATGGGTGATTGAAAATGCAGGTGCCAACACGGCGGACTTTGATAGTTGCCAATGCGGATTGGACTTTAGGCTGAGAAGTATCAGATGAGGGCTGGTATTCGGAGGGTAAACCAGATGAGACTGGTTGGCGAAAGGTTAAGCTGTCAAAGGAGGGCTGAATTTGTGGTTCGCCAGATGGGAGCTGGACTTTGGAATGAGGTTTACCAGACAAGGACTGGTGAAATGGTAGGCTAAAGGAAAGGTGACCAGATGGGTGCTGGTTTAAAAACTGACATATACCAGACGGGGCTAGGTATTCAGCAAAGGGTTGACCAGATGGGACTTGTTTGAAGGTAGGTTAAAGGAAGGGTGACCAGATGGGAGCTGGTTTAGGGGTTGACATGTATCAGAAGGGAATTGGTGGTTAGTGAAGGGTTGACCAGATGGGACTAGTATAAAGGTTTTCCAAACAAGAACTGCACTTTGGAGGTTCTGATTTGTTTTGATAGGTGACAGGTTTAGGCTGTGGGATGACGGATCCAATGACAGCAAGGCCTTTTCGGAAGGTTAAGGTTAATTGAGTGAGGTGACGCTATGATTCCCCAACACTCATTTTGAATTCAACAGTTGCTGATGAGGATGAACTTGCTTGAATAGCTTGCCATGAGATGACCTCAAGATGGCTTGCCCCAGAGTTTGTACCACGAAAGAATTCATCGTTTGTTTAACCGACTCTTGGTGATTGGCTTCAATGTACTCTTTGGAGTAGTTTTCTCTTGAAAGAGCGTTGAAGCGACTTGACTTATCCTGATTGAACATTGGAGGGATTTATCCTCAAGTCAAAGAAACTCTGGGTGGCCTGCCCCTGATTGGTATGATTCACTTTTGATCAACCGCTAATTGAATGATTTTCCCCATAATCAACCATTGTTTGGGGATTTGGCTCAGACTGATTGATTCCAAATTTTTGATGCCAATGCCCCAGATCCACAGGGCTACAAAGTATGCTTGATTCTGATCCAGACTGTTGAATGATCCAGTCCTGTTTGATTGCTTCGTGTTGGAATTTCCTTGACGCCAACTACTGACTTGGAATTAAAATTGTTTTTTCACGAATGGTAATTTTAATGTGATGTTCATGCAAGTTTTGAAAAAACTTGTCGTTTGTTGAGTGTCATGATAGTGAGACGAATGGACTGTTAGTCCAAACATTGTGCTAATTTGATTGGTGTGAAAGATATAGCAAGGATATTGACACCAATACTGATGATTAGCAAATATGTAAGGAGTCAGGTTACGCAACCTCGCAATAGTATGCTTTCAGAATAAATTTCGCCTCAATTAGGTCTTTCGAGGGTTGTAACATGGTCTGGCTCATGGTTTAAAAACAAAGGATATTAGGCTCAAAGTATGATTTGTACCCAACCCTTCTTCTTGATGATCTCTATACCTACGTTCAGTTAATTCTGCACTTACGGATTTGACGGTGTAAGCTTGATGGTTCAAGGCTTACTTAAGATGGCAGTCACCTTATTTTGATGGATGTTAGTAGCCCCTTGATTTGGCCACTGAATCTTATTTTATTTTTGCTGAGGGTTTAAGGACCTCTTTTGATTTTGTTTTCGATCCCTAACTTTTGCATGGACTGATTTGCTTATCAGATCCATCAGGATTTCCTTGATCTTGCCTAAGTCCCCTTTTGAGGTGCTTGACTTAGCAGGCTTTTGATTTTGTTTTATTTTGTTGGAGGATTGTGACTTCCATGTCATGGGTCATTGGTGAACAACCGCCATGTCTTTTGGATCTTGCTTTGTTGATTTGAGTGCATAGTTGGATTAACTGAACAACTACCCTGCCCCAGGTTGAGTGTAAGGCTTTGAATATCCGAAGGAAACTCCTACTTCTAGGCTCGAAGTGGTTGACTAGGTATTAACTCCTTATGTCTCTGGTGTTTAGGGGAATTAAAACAATGCTTGTACATCATTGACAAGATTTTATTCGAAAGCATACAGTTTGCAATTATGGGTATTTCTTTTTCGTCATCCTTCCTCCAATCTTTGCTAAAACAACAGTGATAAAGTGGAGTGGATAAAAAATGTATGTGTCTGTGCTTGTGATAAGTGGAAAAATGAGCGAATGCGACATAATTGATTCGAAAAATGCATAATCACTTCATTAGTATTACCATTCAAAAATAATAATGTTTAAACACAAGTAGCAATTAACAGGAAATAAACTACAAGATGCACATGGTAAAAACGCTCAAGGACTGCCAATGTTGAGGATGTTTGCCTGTCTGGACCACTGGCTTTTGTAGATGACCCTTGGAATCTTTGAGCTTAGATAGATGAGAGGTTGACATGGACAACCAAACTCCCTTGGGGAAAAGATATGTACCCTTTGTCAATCAGTTGTTGTACCTTGGCTTGGAAGGCTTTGCATTCTTCAGTCGAGTGCCCCATGGATCCTCCATGATATCCACATTGAACATTGGGATTGTACCCAGAAGGGTAAGGTTCTGGCACAAGCTTAAGAGTTTTAGGCTCCACCAATGAGTTTTGAATCAGATGTGGGAGAATTTGACTGTGCGACATAGGGACCGGATGAAGAGGAGCAGTCCTTCTTTCCAAGTTGTTGTTGGGCCTATTCTGATTACGACGCTAATTCTGATATCCTCGACCATGGGCTTGTTGATTTGCATGATGAGCAACCCATGGCTTATGGAATGAAGCTTTAGGTATGGCTGATTTCTCATAAGGATAACATGGCACTGGTAATGATGCCTGTTGGGAAGATGATGGACCATAGAGTGTTGCTGGTACATCGTGAGGATACCCAATGTTCGTTATGAGTGCGCTGATTTTATCCTTCTCTTCCTCATGAAAATCGTCGAAAGATTCAAGCTCACTGGCCTGACTGCTTGAGGCATCTTGGATTTGTCCACTTTTAAGGTGTCTTTCGATGCGCTCTCCTACATTCACAAGGTCAGAGAAGCTTGATGGCGTACAACCAGACATTCTTTCAAGATAAGAACCCTGGAAACTGTTTATGAACATTTCAGTCAGCTCCTTGTCCGAGAGTGGTGGTTGCACCCTTGCTGCAAATTCTCTCCACCGCTGTGCATATCCCTTAAAAGGTTCATTTTCATTCTGAGATAGGTTTTGCAACTGCATGCAGGTGGGAATAATGTCTAGGTTGAACTGGTAAAACTTTAGAAAAGCGCTAGCTAGGTCCCTCCATGATTGGATATGGCTTCTTTCTAGGTCCGTGTACCAACTTAATGATGACCCACTCAGACTTTCTTGAAAACAATGAATCATCAGCTTATCATCATGAGCGTAGGGGGTCATTTTTCGACAATACATCACCAAATGACGCCTCGAGCAACTAAATCCTATGTACTTCTCGAAGTTGGGTATCTTGAATCTCGGAGGAATCACCAAGTCTAGCACTAGACACATATCAGCAGCATCGAGGCCGTGCATGTCAGACACTCTCATAGCTTGAATTGTCTCCTCAAGGACGCGAAGCTTTTCTTTCATGGGATTAGTCGTTAGCATCCTCTAGGGTCGAGTAGGAACGTTTACTTGCAGAGGATGGCCATCCAGCGGAAGATCATACAGTGGATTAGTCATCACAGTAAATCCTGGTGGAGACTCAACATCCTGGCGGTTGTTCTCTTGCATAGCTACCTCAACTTGCCTTGTTTGATTGGCCCTTCAAGGAGTCTACGTTCCTCTTGCTTCAAACGCTTCACAGCTCTCATGAGTTCAGCAGGAGTGTCGAGAAATCAACTGCGGGTTATGAATAAGGACGGGTAAGCTTGGTATCTGAGAAGGGAAGAAAATGCAAAATGATGCAAAGACGCTTATGAAAATGCAATGCAATGAGTGCACACGAGAACAGATCCACATCAAGGATTAAAGTCACAAATCCTGCAAGACAACAAAAGGTCTTTCTCCCCTTGGGTGGGCAATCTATTGGTTTAAGAGAGGGTATCCCAAAGGATTTAAAACAAAGTCCCATGCACTAACCCTCAAAAGTTTTCCATCAGAATGACTACTCGTAAGACGGTAATCCTTTCAAAGGATGAACACGAAGTTACGTTTTAGGAACCTTCGGAATAAGGTTCTACAAAAGGTCCTCAGAGTCACGGACTCCCAAGTTGGAAATAAAGACGCCATTACGATTACACGTAAGACATAATCATCCCAAAGGGGTCTCGTTTGATCTGTGGAATTCGATCCAACTCAACGAGTCCTAAGTCTCGTAAATCAGAAAGAATCCACCTCCTAACTTAGTGTATACTCGAAAGCTCGGGTAGCATGCTTTATTCTCACAAACCAAACCCAAATAAACCCAACAGGTTAGAAAGAACACAACACAAACAAATAACAAAAGCAAATAAATCACAAATGCGACAAGCAAACTAGGTTTGGCTCGCAAGGAATCCCCAGCAGAGTTGCCAGCTGTCGCTACTTGAAAAATGCATCGTGTAACAATGGGAAGGAGAAAAAGATAGACAGAAGAGTCGCCACCGAACTTTATTTATCCCATGAGGGGAAAGGAAAATATCGAGAAAACCTTAAGAAAGAAATGGATAAGATGGTCTCGCAACCAAGAAGGGGTTCGGAAGCCGGTTATGCGAGGGGAAGGTATAAGCACCCCTCGCATCCGTCGTACTTGATGGGAACCATTTGTTTGTCGACGTGTGAATTTATTTGCTTAAATATTATGCTATAAAAAGTGTTCCACGGGGTAAAAGAAGGGTTAGAAATAGGGAAACAAAGGTAACAGGGAAGAAGAGAGAAATAACAGACTCGGTAGGACTTCGCGGTCCTAGGCCTACGTATTCTCAATAGACGTGAGAAAATCAGAGTCGACGTAGTTCGAGGGACTACGGATATAAGGGGAATGTGCTCGACAAGGATTGTGGCCCTTGTGCCTACGTATCTTTACTTAAATGAAGTAAAGAATCAGAGTAGTCGTAGTTCGGCCTACGGTTTGCGGGTGAGTTCTGGTAGACGCTGCTATCGTGCACATTCTAGCAGTTTAGGTGTTTTTGCTGCTCGCATGTGAGGAGACTTATGCGTTACCTGTTTGCGATAGAAAACGGACGTAGCATGCCTTTTTGGGAAATGGTGGAAAAGAAAAAAGGGTGCTCGCTAGGATTGTCGCAATCCTATGCCTACGTATTCTCAACGTGCAAGAGAAATCAGAGCAACGTAGTTCGTGCCTACGATGCGGACAACTGGTGTGTTTTGTGGATGATGTTATCGTGCGCATTCTAGTAGTTTAGAACGGACGTAACATATCCTTTTGAAAGGAAGGTTTTCGCCATGCGAGGCAAGGTGTTACGTTTGATTGGTTGAATTGTTTTTAGAGGCGAGATAAGTCCTCAGATAGAAACCCCTACGGGTAGTACCCAATTTATTACCTCAAAGTTTTTGTTATGAAATGGTGTGGCGAATGTAGCGTCTTCGTATTGAAAGACGAGTATCAAGACCACACACACTACAGTGAGTATCCTGAAACTCGAAGACGAAGAAGTCTACACTCAATCCTCTTTCTTTAATTCAATGCAAAGAGAACTTCATTCTCTTATTAAAGATGTTTTTTGGTTTTAAATGGTAAGTGCTTTGCGACAGAGAACCCTACGGTAAACGTCAGCACTCGGGATAGGAGAAGGCCTACACCTAACCACTCCACGACCATTAAAGTTTTGTTATGAAAATGATTTGAAAATACACTCGGTACGGGACCAAGGTTTTAGGTGAGAAAGGTTGCGGAAGGAAGTTGTGAAAGTGAGAGGTGGTGGATAAAGTCGCGTCTTCGTATTGAAACACGAGTATCGAGACCACCCACACTACAGTGAATATCTCAATAGTCGGAGAGGAAGAAGTCTACACTAAATCCTCTCTCTTTAGTTCAATATAAAGAGAAATCGACTTATTATTGCAAGGCTGTTTTGAAAATGCACTCGGTGCGGGACCGAGGTTTTAGGAGAAAATGGTTTGAAAATATACTCGGTACGGAGCCGAGTTTTTAGGAGAGAAAGTGGATGGTGCGGAGAATACGAGCATTTCGTATTGAAAGACGAATGTCTAAACCACCCACATTACAGTGAGCATCTCGACACTCGAAGAGGGAGAAAGTCTATACTTAATCCTCTTTTTCAATTCAACACGAATATAACTCGATTCCTTTATTGAAGATGGTTTGATAGCGTCAATAAATCGAATCGGGACAAATGTAACATTAAACCATCTTAGCTCGACTTATAAGAGAAGCCAAACTATAAAAGGACGCGTATTGATTTTCGTGCTATGGACAAGATAGAGAAATGATATTGAGGATCGTTCTCCAATTGAATCATGTCGCACGGACCAAAACAGAATGAGATCTCATCTTACGGATACAAGACTTCATCAATCACCATAAGTCAAAATAGAATCAGAAAGATGAAAAGAAAAGAAGAGAGAAAGAATGTGGTCTCGGATCCAACATTATTCATCAATAAATTGACTGGTAATGGATTACGGAAGCGTCGTCATCGACCACAAAAAGGCAAAAAATGTCCAATAACAAAAGAGAAATAAAATTCAACTTTAAAAATAAAGTGTAATCAAAAATCTAATAAGAAAACAAAAATTAAAATTCCTAATATATATAAAATAAATTAAAACTTCAAAGGAACATAGAATATAAAACTATAAATAAAATATTAAAGCTAATATAATATCTTTAGCTAACATATAATATATATATATATATATATATATATATATATATATATATATATATATATATATATATATATATATATATATATATATATATATATATATATATATATATATATATATATATATATATATATATATATATATATATATATATATATATATATATATATATATATATATATATATATATATATAAACAAAATAAAGTTTAAAAAACAATGTATAATAATAATTACATAAAAAAAAAGTTTAAGAAACAAAGTAAACGAAAACAGGGGGTGGATTGTAATGGAAATGAAAGAAAAGAAACGAAGACCAAGCTTCGACATGGTGTTGATATCGACCGAACTTCGTCGATTTGTCCAGGTTAGTGTCAAAAGGGGTGTTGATTGGTTTCAACTCATCTCCGAGTCCTCCTTCCATCTAAATTTTCTGTTTGGGTTTGAATTTGGTTCAGATTAAGGTGAGGTTTGTTGTTAGGTTTGACGAAATTGAAGGTTGGTTGGGTATGGTTTTGAAGATGGTGATGATTTGGTTGCAAGAGAAGGATCACATGGGTTAAGTTGAAGAAGGCGGAACCCGTGGCGGGTTGCGTTGTTGGCTGTTGGAACGGCGGCGACTTGATTTTCGATGGTTTACAAGCTCGCTTACCACATGTTCGATGAAATTATTGTTAAGGCTTGGATGGTTGTTGAAGAGTTCGTAGTGAATTTGTGATGAAGGTGGATGCTTTTGGTAAGTGATTTTTTATGAAGACTGAAGGAAGGAAGAGATGTTTAGGATGATGATGAATGGGGTTCGAAAATCGTGGATAGAGGTTGTTTTCAAATTGATTTATGAAGTCTGGGTTTCAGTTGTGTTTATGAGGATGGAAGGTCGCTAGCTATTGAAAAAGGTGTGTTGCTGGTGATTGTGTGCTTACTGAATGAGAGTGAATAACATGGTTTTGGTAGATGAAGTTTGATAAAGGTTGCAGTGTTTGAATGTGTTTATGGTGATTTATAATGTGTGATGAGTGGTATGCGAAGATGGAGAGAGATGTAGGTATTTGGCCTCTTGAAGTTGCGTTTCTGAGTAGAGAGATTATGGAAGAAAGAAGAGTGTTAACATGAGCCTGCTTTTTCTCTTTTCCATCTGTTGCAAGTGTGTTATGAGATTTATGTAGTGTGAGCTTGTAAAGGTTTATTGTTGAGAAAACATGGAGTTAATATGAAGTTGAAAATGTGAAGATAAGAAGGTGATGGTGAAGGACTGTGTCACAGTGATTTGGGGTTGAATTTTTGTTGTTGGGTTATGTGATTCTCAGGTTTTGTTTCAAGGCTATGGGATGAGTGTTGAAGGATGGTGTGTGTTAAAGGCTGGTGTGGTTTTTATCGTACGGTTTCTACAGGTTTGTACCTAGGCACAGTAGGTCTGCTGTTGTCCTTTTGTTGGCTGTTTGTTTTGTTTTGTAGGTGGTAGCAGAAGCAGGAGCAGCAGGGTCGTACCAATGGTATTGTCTGGCGTGCAAACTATGTGCATTTTGCTTTTCATTTGTTTATTTGGTTGAGTGAAAAAACGTCTGGCTGGTGCGGTTTGATGATGTTCGATGAGGAGGTATCATGGGGTCTGATGGCTTACGGTTACAGAGTCGCAGCGATATGAAAGGTTGTGTTTGTTGTATGTGTAGGTGATAAACTAAACACTGAAACTGATGTTTGAATGACGTTGGAAATAGGTTATGATGTGATTTGAAGGTGTGTCGAGGAGGAGTTTTAAGGTTGGAGTTTGAGGATGATGGTGGAGAAAAATGGTGGTTGTTGTAAAGATGGAGTGAGTTTTCAGAGGTGCGTTTTGGAAGATTTGAGGTTCATGGAGATATGGTTTGAGTGGTGAAGGTCGTGTTTATTGTTGAAGAAATGAGTTTGTGGGTGAAGGAGGTTATGGTTTAGAGGTTGAAGATTCATTCTGAGATTTTGATGTTGGTGTTTTTCTCCCCCCAATGTTGGGTTCCCTCTCTCACTCTTCTACCCTCTTTCTGTCCTATGTATTGGCTAACTATGCAGAATTTTTAACTTGTCTTTTGTGATGGGTCATTTTCAATGCAGGTATTGTATTGTCTGGTGTGTTATGAAGTATTAGCAGGTACGGTTTGGGGTGTTGTTGTGTTTTGGGTGAGGAGCATGGCAATTGGCATTGCAGCGGTACGATTTTGCAGGTTCTGGCATGTTCTTGCAGTATCGTCTTGTCTGGCGTGAAGGTGAGGTGTGTACGTTGCGTTTTGGCTTATGGGAAGTCCAATTTGCTTTTGTGTAGGGTCCTTCCTTTCGTACTGATTTATGTCGTTCAATTTGGTGAGCTGTTTTCTTGTAGGTCTCTCTTTGTCTTTTTATGAAGGTTGTACCAAGTTGTAGTTGGGTGGTGTCACGACGTGAATTTCTTGCTGATATCCTGTTTCTTTATGCAGGTTTTTTGGCATTTGGTGAATCATTTTGTGGATTACTGATAGTGTCTGTGAGCAGAATAAAGAAAAAAATGAGGAAGGCTTAGGAATATTTTTGAGAATGATGAAAAGTGGGGCGCTACCTGGGGATCTGTCTCCTGCTAAATTTTTCTTTTTGTAACTAGGTCTTCTAATGGGCTTGTAATGGAAAAGAACAATGGGCTTAAAAATTCTTCCTTGTAATGGACTTCTCATATTTTTGAACATTTTATGAACTTTCTTTGTAGAGTTTTCTTTTGTGTGTGATTTGAATGGGCTTTGAACTTTAAATTTTCACATCCACTTTGCTATTTGAATCATGCTTTAAATTAATGAAAATTCCTTGAACTATTGATTATTGACTTGAAGTTTCCATGTCATTCCAAAATTTTCATTAGTCAAACCACACCCTTCTTGAATTCTTCATTTAAATTGAGTGAAGCTTTGAATTAATCCATAAATCAATCTTTGAGAAATAACTATCCAAATGTGAATCAACCTTTAGCTTGGAACGCATTATTGAATCAACATGAATTCATCCAAACTTTTCCACTTGGGGTCATGACGAGCCAAAAAAAAAACTTCACCTTGAGCTTTATTGAACAATATCCGGATATATGCTGGACCCTGTCAGTCTTTAATCATGAAACACTTGAATCAAATACCTTCTGAAAACTTGACTCTTTCACAGACACCTTGCACAAATAGACCTTTAAATGAAGACTCAAACCATATTGCTTGAACAAGACTTGCCTAACCAAGATTACATCACAGGCAAATACACACATTCAAACCTCAGATGAACCTCAGTTTATCCTTGCAATAATTTTGACCCATAAACCATGGGACCGTGGAACAAAACAATCAAACTCTCAATCTCTCGCACAGTAGTCGGTGGATAGATGCACAGATGAAAGCAATATACTATGTAGGATAAATTTGGGGTATGACATATGCAATAAAGGCCATTTTGGTCATCGTCCTTGACATCATTCAAATAAATCATTGTTTCAATTATGATTAGCAAAGCCCCACAAGTTTATGTATGCAATGTTTTATCAAAACATCAACGTCTTTTTGCAAACAAAACAGTAAAAAGCAAAAACAAGAAAAGAGAGCTTTCTGCGGAAAATACTTCATTGATTGAAAATGGCCTGTAAATAGGCAAATTACATCGGATGCAACTCCTAAAAAGAGAAATTTGCGCAAAAAGTACAAATGATAAGGATATATAAATGTCGGCAATATGGAAACAGACAACCACCATGTGCCGATTCAACTATGACTCGCATGACTTTGATGCTTCACCAATGCTTCGTCTTCTGAAGAGACTGACTTGTCAACCCTCAGGTCCTCCAAGAATCCAACTGTGCTCAGGGGTTGGACGCAGACCATAGTCGTTTGCTTTTCAATCCCTAACTTTTTCCTGAATCACCCTTGCGGGTTTTCAATTCACCGGGATACCCATTTTTGCCAAAGTCGCCTTCTCAGGTTTTCAACTTTGCGGGTTTATTCTTTTTCTTTTTATCCCTAATTTTTTCCCAAACCCAATCCTTTTATGGTTCACCGGGATGCCCCATTTTTTCCTGGATTTTCTTTTTCTATCCAGCGGGTCTATTTTTAAGCAAAGTATTTTTTGATTGCGTCTGCGTTCATAGGGGACGTAAAATCTTCACCGTCCATAGTTGACAAAAGTAAGGCTCCTCCGGAGAAGACTTTCCTTACCACTTATGGACCTTCATAGTTGGGATTCCATTTGCCCCTGTGATCTGTTTGCAGAGGAAGGATCCTCTTCAGCACTAAATTGACTGCCTGAAAATGTCGAGGGCGCGCTTTTTGATCGAAGGCCTTCTTCATTCTTCTCTGATATAAACGGTTGTGGGCGATAGCTGCCAATCTTTTCTCGTCAATTAGACTAAGTTGATTCAACCTAGCCTTCACCCATTCTTCCTCATCAAGCTTCACATCAACCAACACTCTCAGGGAAGGAATCTCGACTTCTAGAGGTAGGACAACTTCCATACCATACACCAATGAGAAAGGAGTTGCCCTAGTCGATGTACGCACCGAAGTGCGATAACCATGTAAAGCAAAGGGCAACATCTCGTGCCAATCCTTGTAAGTTACCATCATCTTCTGTACAATCTTCTTGATGTTCTTATTGGCTTCCTCAACAACACCATTCATTTTTGGACGGTACGAAGAAGAGTTGTGGTGTTCAATCTTGAAACTCTAGCACAGTTCCTTAATCATCTTGTTGTTCAAATTCGAACGATTATCAGTAATGATTCGTTCTGGCACTCCATAACGATAGATGATGTCCTTCTTGATAAAGCGAGCCACTACCCGTCTGGTTACATTGGCAAAAGAAGCTGCTTCTACCCATTTGGTAAAATAATCGATTACGACCAAGATAAACAATGTCCATTGGAAGCGGTCGGTTCAATATTGCCGATCATATCGATGCCCCATAGAGAAAAGGGCCAAGGAGATGCCAAGACATTCAGAGGACTCGGCAACACATGCACTATATCAGCATAAATCTGGAATTTATGACACTTCCTGGCGTACTTGAAACAATCAGATTCCATAGTCATCCAGTAGTAACCTGCTCTCAACAATTTTCTGGACATTGCATGTCCGCCAGTATGTGTTCTGATGGAACCTTCGTGGACTTCTTCCATTAGCAGCCTTGCTTCATTTTCGTCCACACACCACAATAATACCAAGTTGAAGTTTCTTTTGTATAACACACCGTCCTTGTTCAGGTAGAAATTTCCCGCCAACCTTCTCAAATTCTTCTTATCCCGACTCGATGCCCTAGGCGGATACTCTTGATTCTTGAGAAAATTTCTGATATCAAAATACCAAGGCTTCCCATTTGATGCTTCCTCTACTGAAAATATGAACACAAACCTATCGAGGCGCATGATAGTGATCATTGGAGATTCATTCCAGTAATTTACTTTATACATCGATGATAAGGTTGCCAAAGCATCTGCCATCTGGTTCTCGGCCCTCAGCACATGATGAAACTCCACTCTGTCAAAGAAAGGTAGCAATCTTCTAGCATAATTCATGTAAGGTACCAGATTGGGTTGACGAGTCTCCCATTCTCCTTTAATCTGGTTAACGACTAAAGCTAAATCACCATATACATCAAGGTTCTTGATTCTCAAATCATTGGCTTCTTCTATGCCCATGATGCACGCTTCATATTCAGCTTCATTATTGTTGCATGCAAACGTTAGCCGGGCGGTAAACGGTATGTGGGAACCGTGGGGAGTTGTAATGATTGCCCCATTTCTGTTGCCATATGAGTTAACAGCACCTTTGAAAACCATCTTCCACTGGGAGCCTATTTCGGGACCTTCGTCTGGTAGTGGCTCGTCACAATCCTTCATCTTCAAAAACATTATGCCCTCACCAGGAAACTCAAATTTCATTGGTTGACAATCCTCAATCGGCTGCTCTACGAGATATTCTAACAAAACACTCCCCTTAGTAGCTTTTTGGGAAACATATTAAATATCTTATTCTGTCAGAACCATCTGCCATCTAGCAATTCTTCCAGAAAGCGCCTGCTTTTCGAACACGTACTTGATTGGATCCATCTTTGAAATCAACATGGTTGTGTGATTTAACATATACTGCCTTAGGCGCTTGGCTGCTCATGCAACTGCACAACATGTCTTTTCTAGCATTGAGTATCTGGACTCACATTCTGTGAACTTCTTACTCAAATAATAGATAACATGCTCTTTTCTTCCCATCTCGTCGTGTTGACCGAGTACACAACCCATTGAGTTCTCAAGAACCTTTAAGTACATGATCAATGGTCTTTCTGCCACTGGGGGCATCAGTATCAGAGGTTCCTGCAAGTATTCTTTTATTCTTTCAAATGCCCTTTGAAAATTTTCGTTCCAAATGACCACTTGATATTTCTTTAACAATTTGAACATTGGTTCACAGGTGGCTATTAGGTGAGATATGAACCTTGCAATGTAATTCAATCTCCCCAGAAAACCACGAACCTATTTTTCTATTTTTGGCTCTGGCATTTCTTGTATTGCTTTTATCTTCGCAAGATCTACCTCGGTTCCTCTTTCACTGACAATGAACCCCAATAGCTTCCCTGACCTTACCCCGAAAGTGCACTTATTTGGATTCAACCTCAATCTGAATTTCCTCAACCTTTCAAACAGCTTCAGAAGATTAACTAGATGTTCTTCCTCCATCTGCGACTTCACAATCATGTCATCAACATAAACCTCGATCTCATGATGAATCATATCATGAAAGAGAGTCACCATCGCCTGATGATAAGTTGCCCTGCATTTTTCAATCCAAAAGGCATAACTTTATAGAAAAAAGTCTCCCACGGCGTGATAAAGGTAGTTTTCTCCATGTCTTTTGGGGCCATTTTGATTTGATTGTACCCAGAGAAGCCATCCATGAAGGAAAACACAGAATGTTGAGCAGTATTATCAACTAACACATCAATATGGGGGAGCGGGAAATCATCTTTCGGGATCGCTCTGTTCAAATCTCGATAGTCGATGCACATCCTGACCTTTCCATCCTTTTTAGGAATAGGAACAATGTTAACGACCCATGAAGGATAGTTTGTAACAACAAGAAAACCGACATCCAATTGCTTATGGACCTCTTCCTTAATCTTGACTGCCATATCAGGCCTGGTTCTTCTCAGCTTTTGTTTTACAGGTGGACATTCTTCTCGAAGAGGTAGACGGTGTACCACTATGTCCGTATCCAGCCATGGCATGTCTTCATACGACCAGGCAAAGACATCTCTGTACACACGGAGCATTTCGACTAGTCTTGTCTTGATATCATTCTCCAACGCAACCCCAACTTTAACCTCTTTTCTGTCCTCTTCGGTGCCCAGATTGACAACTTTAATTTCTTCTTGATGAGGCAGAATGACTTTCTCTTCTTGTCTCAACAGTCTGGAAAGCTCTTTAGGAAAGTCATCTTCTTCCTCAGTTTCTTCTTCATCTTGAAAAATAGGACTGTCAAAATCATACCGAGTCATAGCCGAATTTGAGTCGGCGACATCTGAGATGTGAAACCTGCATGATTGATGTTTTATGCTTAAAATGATATGCAAACAAGCATAAACACATTGCCATTTTATTGTCAAAAATAAAAAGAGAAAAATAGGGATCAAAATATTTGAATGCAAACAAACGCCTTTCATTAATGATAAAAAGAGTTCAAATATAAACAAACAGGGCCCTACAAAGGAAAGCCACTACGTCCTGGGCGGAAAGTAGGACCACACATAATCAAAACAAAGAAATTACTCTTCATAGGTAACTTGAACGACTTCTTCCACAGTCTAATTGCACAAGCTCTGACCAGGGACAAACGATTGAATCCAAGCGTCCATATCACAGTCACTGTCTTCTTCTTCGTCTCCCACAACATTGATCTTGTCAAGGATGACCCACCTCTGGTGAACTGCATCGGTCCTCTGTACCTCGGAGCGCTCTGAAAAGACGATGGGATGTATCCCAAACCAAATTTGTCTTGCTTGTTGGGAATACTGAGGACCTGACCTCACCTTTGTGAAGAACCAGACTCTACCATAAGACGAGCTTCTTTGAAGGAAGACATTGAAATCTCTGGAGCTTTACTTTCAACAGGAGACTTTTCCTTAATCTGCACCGCTTCGAACTCCTGACACAGTGTTTCATGGATCTCTCCATCCACCTTTACATATTTGAAGGACGACAGGTGACTAACCATGATGTCCTCTTCACCATACACCGTCACAATCTTCCCTTCAACCATATACTTAAGCTTTGAGTGAAACGTCGAAGTGACTTCCCCAACATAATGTATCCATGGTCGACCAAGTAAGCAGCTATAGGCTGGATGTATATCCATGATGTAGAAAACGGTGTTAAAGATCTCCGGTCCCACCTGAATTAGTAAAGTAACTTCACCAAACACTGATCTTCTAGTTCCATCAAACGCTCTCAGCACCAGATTGCTGGGAGTATAAATCACATTCTGGGTGTCCAGCTTCATCAAAGCTTTCTTGGGCAACACGTTAAGTGATGACCCTGTATCAACCAATACATGTGACATAACAGCCCCTCTGCACTCAATGGAGATGTTTAAGGCATGATTATGATTTCTTCCACCGATAGTCAGATCCAAATCTATGAAGCCCAAACCTTTGCCAGCGTTAACATGGATTACTACTCCCTCAAGCTGATTGACAGAAATTTCCTGCGGTACATAAGCAATGTTCAAAATTCTTAACAAAGCGTTCGTATGTGCCTCAGAGCACAACAACAAAGACAAGATTGAGATCTTAGAGGGAGTTTGCTGCAAGTGATCTATGATTTTGTAGTCACTCTTGCGGATAAGTCACATAAATTCCTCAGCATCTTTGACCAAAAAATCTTGCTCTCCCTGTTGTTGACTCTATTCTGCTACAACTTTTCCTTTTCCTTTATCAGTTATTTCCACATTAACCTCTGGTGGGGAGAACACTCTACCACTTCTGATCAAACCTCCGGCTCCAACAATGTTATTAACAGATGATCCTTCAGATGACATCCCTACCAACTCTTGCTTGTAACCATTACAAAATACCTCTGCTCCATAATTCCATGGGATGGCTTTGGTACTTTCGTAAGGCATTGGTCCGGGTGTAGTGATTATTACTGGTGCTGGCCTTGGCGGCGCTGAAATATTGATTGTTCTGTATGGGATTGAAATCGTTGCGATTTTATCCCGCTCACTGTTAACTTCTTTCAAATTTACCTCTCCTTCTGTTCTATCAAATTACAAAATACCCTCATCCATCAAACCCTGAATATGGTTCCTCAGATCAACACAACCTTCTAGATGCACGACACATCCTTTTCTGGATAAGCTGTAACTGTAGCAGATGTTGTAGCAGTTGAGAGTAAGGCATGGGAAGCATATCAAATTTCCTGTTGACAACCCTTCCTTTGTCTTGAAATCGGCGCGGTGCAATAGCTGGTTGCTAAGGTATCCCTGTAATAGTTATGTTGGCAATCTATGGCTATTGTTGATGTTGGTATTGTTGTTGATGCTATGATCTGTTTCTGTTTCTGTTTCTATAAACTGTTATTGCATTTGTGTCTCATTCTCTTTTCTTTGAATTTCCAAACGTCTTCCTTGCTTCTCCTGAGGTAGACCCTTCTCCGCCTTGTATTTTCCCCAACTTTATTTCGTTTTCTACCCTCTCACCTGTTATGATCAAATCAAAAAAACTTCCAGACATATTTCTAATCAGCTTCTCATAATATATTCCAGGCAAGGTTTCCACGAACATATCAATAAGCTCTCGCTCCACCATCGGTGGTTGAACTCTCGCTGCTAATTCCCGCCACCTTTGAGCGTACTCTTTAAACCCTTCATTGCTCCTCTGTGAAAGATTTTACAACTGAACTCTATTTGGTGCCAGATCACTATTATATTGATAGTGACGGACAAAAACATCCCCCAGATCCCTCCAACTTTTGATATGCGTTATCTCTAGACCCATGTACCACTCTAGAGAAGGACCTGATAAACTATCTTGAAAAAAGTGCATCAACAATTTCTCATCATCTGAATCGGCAGACATCTTCCGATAATAAGATCTAAGATGTACTCTGGGATAGGTTTTCCCTTTGTACTTATCGAAGTCGGGAACTTTGAATTTTGAGGGAATCTTAACTCCTGGTATCAACCCTAGATTGGACATGTCGAGCCCCAAAGAGTTTTAGTTCTCAAGACTCTTCATCTTTTCCTCAATCATCTTAAACCTTTTGTCATCCTCCGTCGGAAGGCCTACACCCAAGTCTCCCATTGAGAAAACATCATCTTGCTCGCTTTCTTCCCATTGAGGACCTACAGTCCCATGTGCAATGCCCGCTGCACCTGTCACATGAGCTCCTGTTTGGTGACCTTCGCTCGGAGGAATAACAACAGTGGGAATCACATTAGCCTGAGGAGTGTTACCATCAGATGGGGGAGGAATGGCAGTAGTCCCTCCATGCAAGACTCCACTACAATCCACCCTGGCAATTAGTGGCTGGACTAGAGTTCTGAGTTGTTCTTGCCCATTGGCAACTCCCTGCATCATATCCATAAATTGAGTCATCCGATGCCTGAATTCTTGTAACTCTTGTTGTATCTGATCCATAACTCTTTGTTGATTCCCTCTGGTGGAGTATCAGTGAAACATCTGGTCTGCTATCCTGAAAACTAATAGAAGAAAACCATACAGAGATAAGGTTAACGGTCCCAAGAACACCTGCTATGCAAAATGCAAGCATGCAAATATGAATCAGGGAAATTCTCCCCTTGATTCTAGTTCCACAAACAAAGAGTAGAGCAATAGATGGAATCACAAATTCTTCTCATAAATAAAATGAGGATAAGAGTCAGCGTACACCATATAACATCAAGGGATTCAACAGAAAATGATCATACGACCCCATCCAACAAGCCTGGTCATGGTCTTAATACAAGGCAATAACAAAAGAGAAGAAACACTACAGAGAAAACTGCATCAGATAACTCTCCCTTCAGCCACGATAACGAGTCTGAAACTCCTCTAATAACTCCTTTGTATTTGGATGCTCAGGCCTCACAACCAACGTATGAATGAGAAACTCCCTTCTGCTAATAAAATCCTTCAAATATTGAGCATAATCCTCTCAAGAATCTTCTCCGAAAGTATCTTCCAGTCTTGGTTTCTTCAATTCTGCTCTTACCTTGAATTCCTCCAATGCTGACAAGGTTTCTGGTAACTTGCGATCACTTTCATAATGCCGAGATGACTCCGTTGAAGCCTTTTCATCTTTAATCCTGAGCTGTGTCTTCAGCCTACTAATCTTCCTATGGAGCTCATCCTCTCTTCCTTTGTTGGCGGTTAAAGCAACATTCCAATGATCACTGAATTTGGATATCTCTAGGTGCGCCCTTTCCAACTCTTTCTTCTTATCTTTCAGAACATTACCGGTACTTTTCAAGTCCTGACCAATTCGTTCTCGCACACGAGTCTCTTCAGTCAACTCTTTTCCCATCTTGTTCAAGGTTTCTGTCTTCATCTTGGCCAAGTAGGATGCTTCATTCTTTTCGCTCTTCAACTGACTAACCTCCTTTTTTAACTCTTCATTCTCTTTGCGTAAGTCTTCTTTCTCAACCTACAGCTTATTATACCTCTGAATATCAATTGTCGTAGGTTCTTCAATCACCAAAGGGTACAAAAGTTCTTTGACCGAGAACGGTAACAACAAAGAAAATTTTCCTTTGTGATGGATTCTTCCCCATGACTTTTTCAATCTGGCTAAAATATCACAATCAGTCGTTCCTAACGGAGATTCATGTATTTCCTCCTCCTTCGGGGGTTCTCTCAAAGCGTAACCAAATTGTTTGACAGCAAGAGCAGGATTGTAGTTGATACCACCCTTCCTTCCTATCAGAGGAACATTGGGAAAGTTTCCACAGCTATAGATAATCTCCTTACTGAGCAGATCTCTATTGAACCAAACAATATTCTCAAATGTCAAGCCCGTGAGCCTTTCTGACCAATTCAATGTATCTGACGTATCAACAAAAGCTCCAGACCAAGGAAGATGTTCCATAAACCATTTGTAGAGAAGTGGTGCACAACAAAAAACATCATTTCCTCTTCTATTCTCATTCTTGTAATGTACTGAATGATATACATCTCCCAAAAGAGTATGCACAGGATTCTTGGAAGCGAAAATATGAAAAACATCCATATCAACAAAGTCTGGTATATTAGGAAACAAAATAATGCCATATATGCATAAGGCCAGAATAGCGTTGAAAACCACCCAACAACCCTCTGTAGCAAAATGTTGAGCCTTGCCCACCAAGAATGACAATGGAAAACCAGGAACTCCATTTCTCCAGACTACTTTACCTTCTAACTCAGACTTGCTCAGATGAAGGGCATTGGCCAACTTGGTCAAGTCAGTTTCTTCTTCAGAGTGAAAGAAAGGCATCTTCTTCAGAGTGAAAGAAAGGCATCTTCTCTAAGACCGGGACCCCCATTAACAAAGCAAACTCTTCCAAAGTAGGCACTAAGATATAACCAGGGAAAGTGAAACAGTGTAACTGAGGGTCGTAGAACTGTAACAGAGTGTGGATGGCTCCTAGTTCATATCTTGAGACTTTACAAACAAAACTTAAAATCTTCCCATAATCCTTCTTGAAGTCTTCCATAACACCCTGATCAGCCACAGAAATGAGACCAAATAAAGGTCCTAACTCCGACATCGGGAACTTGTAGGTGATAGTCTTCTTTAAACCAGGATCCATGTTAACAGTGGATCAGATTACTAGAATCAAAGGAAAAATGAACACCTGAAATCATAAATACATGCAAATGTTAAAATGCAGATGAAAATGTAAATGCAAACAAGGGATCAAGACTGTTGTGCTGCTGACTGAGTTGAACCAGAACTCCACTTCGACAAAAAAATACCAGAATATCAGAATACCGAAGCACTGAAGTAATAGAAAACCCACAATATCAAAGATCAAAGGTCTACATTGACGAGAAAACCAGAAAACCGGGTTGGTTGAAGGTCAAGTTTCCTGCATAACCCTCTCACTCACTGGTAGGACATAATCTCTGATAAGGTACGACATCCTATGCAGGTCATCAATGTCACAGACTCTCAAGTCGAGAAACGATGGTACGTTCACCATTTCTGGTTTGGCATCATGGTCAAACAAGGAGGCCTCACTTAATTGACTTCCCAATGATCGGTCTCCAGAGTCGTTAGTTTTCAGATCCAACATCCTTTCAACTGTTCGAGACGTACTGGACAGGATGTCTTAAAAGAAAATCGCGTCTGAATGCAAATTTCATGAGGGCTATTGCATGCCAAACATGCAAACCCGCACTACTTTCCACACTAATGCTATATATGAACTCAAGCATGGGTATTGGGCTTATCTCTCAATGGAACAACCCCACCCAACAGCACAACAACAGCATGATAATAACAATAAAGTGCGGAAAATAAAATTCAAAATGCAACAATGTACAGATACAACACATATACACAAATATACACACCCACAAACATAAACACACAAGCGCTAGGATTGACTCGCGTAGGGAACCAGAGTCCCCAGCTGTCGCAACTGCAAAAAAGGGTCGGCAAACAGACAAAAGAGTCGCCACTGAATGTTATTTATCCTAAAGAGAGGGAAAGGAAACGATAGAAGAAAACCTAAGAGAAAGGGAAAGACAAGGTCATCACAACCAAATCTTGGGTTTGGGAGTCGGTTACGCAAGGGGAAGGTATGAGCACCCCTCACGTCCGTTGTACTCAACAGGATCCATGCTTGTTGTCTAATCTATGGGTGAAAACTATCTAAAAGCTACTGCTAAACGGGGGCGAACGAAAAGAACAGACTCGATAGGACATCGCCGCCCTATGCCTACGTATTCCCTCGTGTAATGGGAAAGTCAGAGTCACCGTAGTTTGGGAAACTATGGGTGATGGGGGGAGGTTGCTCGCCAAGACATCGTCGTCTCGTGCCTACATATCCTCATCTGGTATGAGAAATCAGGGCAAACGTAGTTCGGGCAACTAGACCACTGGTTGGTTAAGAGTTTTATGAGCAATGTTAAATCTCCATTCTAGAAGTTAGGGACGATGCCTGTTTGCGGTAGAACAAAAATGTAGCATACTCTTTCTGAAAATGAGGTTTGAAAACAATCCCGAAGGATGAAAAAGATTGAATTTTGTTTGTGTTTTTTAGAAGAACTGAATTGAGTTAGTTTGAAACTCATGTTGCACTAAAGATTATGACATAAGAGCGAATGTGTCACATATCGCACAAAGGGCATACGCTAAACACTCTAGATAATGTGAAGAGAAACCTCCCCACTTATCATTCCTCATGTACTTAAAGTTCGTAGCGTACAACACTTGTTATCCTTTATTAGGTGTCTTGAGAGAGTTTTGAGATGAGAAGAGAAGACACAAGGCCTCTAAAGGGGACTAAGAAACCTTAATGTTATCATGCAAAGTGGCCCTAAAGTTGGGATAAAAGGGAACTACCTAATGTTATCATGCAAAGGACTGAAATCCTAATGTCTCTCCTACTCCCATCTTAAACAGAGGGACTAGGAATCCTAAGGGATCATGTGAACAAGCACAAGTAAACACAATGCATAATCAATCACAAATGAAACAAAAGGGAAGACTTAAACAAGTCTATGCAAGATGAAAATAAATAAGCAAAAGCAAACAAAAAATGCAATCATGAAGCATTCATCAAATACAAACACAATTCACACACAAGTCAATAAGAGAGAAGACTTAAACAAGTCAAGAAAGATAAGAGGAGATGAGAGAAGCAAGATCTTACAATCAAGTGCCATCAATCATCATAAGAAGAAAAAGTGCTAAACAAAGAAGCACAATCAAAGAAGTGAGGGGAGAGGTAGAGTGGGGAAGCAACCACATTATGAACATCTCAGTCACACATTCACTCATGATCAAATAAAAGAAAAGCAACCAAACAACTCAAAAGAAGTTCAATTTTTCATAACATCCTCAAAGTGAAGCCAATATCACCAAAGAAAGCATCATGAACAAGTACATAACCATCAAGGTCAGAAGTTAACTCAAGTGATAAACCTCAAATTCAAAATCAAGATATCAAGCAAACACAAGAATGATCACATTCAAGTTGAATGACTAAAGTCCATACAACAATCTCACACTTCAAACTTAAGTGGAAAGACATGATCAAATGAAACTTGTGGCACAAGGTATACATCCGAATGACCTACAATCAAGAAAGGCAACACCTCAAGCATGTCAACAATAGTTAAAAAGACTCATGAGGTCCTCAAGGGATCACAAAAGATCATATCCCAAAACTAGGTCAAGGATTGTATACATACACATGGTGAAAACAACTTTGAATTTGAGGCATCCACTAAAAATAGAAGAAAGCTCAAATAAAATCCAAATAAAATGGCAAACTCAAGTTGAAACAATCACAAATTAGAGTGCAAAAAATCATGGCAAGAATCAACTCAAAGCACCACCAATTGTGTCAATCAAGCCATGGTGTTCCACTTATCGAGCATCCACCGGTGGACAAATAAAAACCAATGGAAAACAATTGAAAAGTGATCATCAAGACCTCAAACCAGCCCTCAAATAAGCTGCAATCAAACACTTAAGTGTGAGAGGAAAATTGGTCAAAGGGAAAGTTCAATCAAAGTCAAAGATCAAATTTAGAATCAAGGTATCAACCATAAAACCTCTTAACAAATTAAATCAATTAAAAATACCAAAAATAATTGAAAAATAAAATAAAAATAATGGAAAATATCCTAACATCATAAAATGTCAGAAATATATTTTTAGGGATTTTTGTAAAGCTCATAACTATTTTAAAATGATTTAAAATGAACACGTAAAAACAAGAATAAAAAGAAAAAAGAAATGAAAATAGGGGTGCATAAGCAAAACTGTAGTGAACTATATTCCTTTGAAAACACGCATGAGCCTCAGAACGGGGGCGTGAAAAGCAATAATCTAAGGCCCAAACCAAAACACACTCAGAATTAATGAAACTCCCCGTTTCATTAATCCAGATGGCAACCACGTCTGATTCAACGCGCCACATGCACAAGTTAACACCCAGTCACCTAAACACCTCAGCAATCCACCTCAGACGCTGGAGCCCTAGCTCCGGTCGTATTCTCTAGTGAGCTTCACCGGTGTAGACTGAAAACCACCATAAAAATTAAAACCCGTGGTACCATTTTAAAGCTCTTTTCATGTACAATCCAAATATGGCCATGGTTTTTGAAAAAGGTTCTTAGAACTAGGTGAAAACAGGCCACAAAGTTTTATCATTCAAACTGAAAATCAACCAAGCAACCATGAAAATGATTCAGACAATGCCTACACGAGGTAGGACTTCAGATGCACCAATCATGAACCTAAATGCAAGCCTAAAATGAGAGATTCAGTTCATGGAAATATACCTAACGGAGCTGCTATGTTGGTCCTTCAAACTTTGAGCAAGCTTCAACCTCAAGCCTCCAATCTCTTCCATGATATTGTGTGATGATGAAATGAGCAAGAGTTGAAAGGAAAACTCAGTGTGAAAGGCAATTCGAAGAGAGAGAACTTTTGTGCAATTTTTGATGAAACTCCTCTCTCATGCAACTATCTCCAATTCTGATCATTTAGGGTTCCATTTCCACTTATATATGAGGGCTTAGGAATGTCCATGCAGGCCCATGTTGTGTAAACAAGTTGTTTGAAAGTTTTGTCCAAAAAATCAATTTTCTGTGCACACGGGTTATGGCCTCTCATGCAGCCCTCTTAATCAGCAATTTAGGACTATAGAGTATGTGGAGAAGAATCATGGTGGTTTGGGCTATTAGAAATGCCTTGGTTATGTGTTTTGAAACATTACTTCATATGGTGAAAAGTTTGAAAAATGGCTTGAAAGGTGTATTTATGTTGGCTCAAATTGGGTAAGTTTTAGCATGACCATTATATGATGATGATATGGTGTGAAAGAAACAAAAACCAACTCATTTAGTAACTTGAAATGGAAGGAACTCATTATAAATCCTAAAATCAATTTTTCACGCTCATCATGGCTTAAGTGATCTCATAATTCATCAAATGTCATGAAATTTGAGGTAAGATGATGTTAAGGTCATTTTACACAACATTCATGTGGCAAGAAATTAGATTTGAGGCCTTGAAATCCATGGAATTGGTCCTTGAAGTGAATGGCCTAAAACTAGGTTTCCAAAAATGCCCTTGACTTGTGAAGACCATAACATGAGCTACACACACGAGGATGATTAGTTCTAGAACTTTTTCGAAAGCTAAGACAATGAGGAACAACTCTCATGTTGGATAAAAAATGAGGAAGAGCTTGGTTCTATGTGAAAAATGCTTTTGAAGTGATCTATCTTCAATTGCCTCAAAAACCTCTTCATCTGGTGACACCAACTTGTTGATACCATAACTTGAGATGTACAAACTCAATTAATGAGTTCTTGTACTCAAAAGTAAGCTTGAAAGATGATGAATAAGTCTCATTTTTGATAGAAAATGAGGCAAGACTTGTATCATGGTGAAATTTATCCTTGAAGTTAGAGACTAAAAGAGGGAATTTTACACTTTGAATCATCTGAAACCCTAATTTAGTAACCTCTTGAACTCTTGAATCTCCTTGATCTAGCTCAACATGACATAAGAGATGATTTATTATGACTTCTCATGGCTTCCAAGATCAAGATCCAAGTCTTGAGCCCTCTCAAGTCCATAGTTGACTTTTGTTGACTAGATGAAACCCTAGCACTTTCTCCATTGACTGAGTTTCTTACAGATGATTTGAGTGATCATACCAATCCACTGAGGATCCTCAAGGTGCACATTGAATCCTTAAACCATGTCTTGCCAAAGGAATAGCCTCATGTGCCTCTATCCTCTCTCAAGATAGGAGGTGATGTCCAAACACAAACTTTCTCCTCTCAAGGAGCTTTGAGACCTAACTCTGATGATGATGAACTCTTGATGACCTGAAAATGTACCCTTGCTTGATCTTAAACATGAAACTTCTTCCTTGAGTAAGGACAACAATCTTGATCCCCTGTCTAGAACCAATGCTATGCAAATGCTAAATGTTAAATGATATGAAACATAAGCCAAGATAAAAGATAAGGGTGGGAAAATTTTGGGGTGCAACACCAACAAACCAAAGTCAAAATTTTTTTTATCCTTCGGGATTGTTCTTCAATGCATTTTCAGAAAAGAGTATGCTACTTTTCTATTATACCACAAACAGACATCGATCCTAACTGCTGGAATGGGACCTTATCGTCACTCATAAAAAACACTTAACCAACCAGTGGTCTAGCTCCGAACTACGTTTGCTCTGATTTCTCATACCATATGAGGATACGTAGGCACAAGACAGTGATGTCTTGGAGAGCAACCTTTCCCCCATCACCCGTAGTTTTTCGAACTACGTTGACTCTGACTTTCCCATTACATGAGGGAATACGTAGGCATTGGGCAGCGATGTCCTATCGAGTGTCTTATTTTATTTTTCCACCGTTTAGCAGTAGTTTTTAGATACCTCACCCCTTACTAGACAACAAGAACGGATCCCGTTGAGTAGAATGGACGTAAGGGGTGGTCATACCTTCCTCTTACATAACCGACTCCCGAACCTAAGATTTGGCTGTGATGACCTTGTCTTCTCCCTTTCTTTTAGGTTTTCTTCGATCGTTTCCTTTCCCTTTCTTTGGGATAAATAACGTTCAGTGGCGAATCTTATATTTGTTTCCGTCGACTCTTTTTTGCAGTTGCGACAACTAGCGACTCTGGTGGGGACGCTGGTTCCCTATGCGTGTCAATCCTAACACTTGTCTGTTTGTGTTTTTGGGTGTATATTTGTGTATATACATGTAGTTTACTATCGTATATTATTGCATTTATTTTTAGCACTTTATTTTTGTTATCATATTATACTGATGTTGTTGTGCTGTTGGATGGGTTGTTCCACTGAGAGATAAGCCCAGTACCCAGCCTTGAGTATACACCTAGTATTAGTATGGAGAGTAGTGCGGGCTTTCATGTTTGGCATGCACGAGCCCTCATGAAATTTGTGTCCAGATGAGTTTTTCTTTGAAGACATCCTATCATGTGCATCTTGGACAGTTGATGGGGTGTTGGGTCTGAAAATTAACGACTCTGAAGACCGTTCATTGGAAAGTCAGTTGAGACCTCCTTGATTGACCATGATGCCAAACCAGAAATGGTGAACACATCATCATTTTTCACTGTTTGTGGTTGATTAATCATGATTTTGTTGACATGTGTGTTCATTCTCCACTTGGTTGCATGCTTGTGTATGTGGTTCGAAGTGAGCATTTGTTTGCATGTTTATTTGCTCTCATCTCTTGTTTTTCTCCACATGTTTGCATCATTTTGCATCGCTGTTGAGGTCGAGACGTGCTTATGGCGGCTGCTTCCCCACACATTTTTTCCTCCCTCCCACCATTCTAAATGTTCATTTTCATGTTTGCATTTTCTACTTGTGATTGATCCTTCCTTTGTTCTTCTTGTGCTTTTTTCCATGATCCCAATAGGATTCCTAGTCCCTCCGTCTAAGATAAGAGTAGGAGAGACATTAGGCGTTCAATCCAAGCATTCTAACATTAGGGTAGATGTTTCCCCTTTTTATCCAAACTTTAGAACCACTTTGCATGACAACGTTAGGGCTCGAGTTTGCCTTAGACCTTCCGTGCGTCTCTCTTCTCATCTCAAACAATTCTAACTCAGCTAATAAAGGCGATAAACATTGCGCGCTATGAGCCTTAAGCTACATGTGGAATGATGAGTGAGGGGTCTCCCCTCGCTTATCTAGGGTGTTTAGTATACGTCCCGTTTGGGGGCGATATACGACGCACTCGCCTCCACGTCATAGTCTTTAGTGAGACGTGAATCACAAACCGAATTAATTCATTTCACTAAAAAACACAAACAAAATTCAAACCTTTTTCCTTCGGGATTAATCGGAAATCTTTTTTTAGAAAAGAGTATTGTTAAGCTTCGGTTCTACCGCAAACAGGCTTTGTCCCTAACTGCTAGAACGGAGGTTTAACTTTACTCGGTTAAAACACTTAATCAACTAGTGGTTTCGTGTCCGCCCGAACTACATTTGCTCTCATCTTTCATACCAGATGAAAGTACGTAGGCACAAGACGCGATGTCTTGGTGAGCAACCTTCCCCTCTTCTCTCCCGTAGTTAGCCGAACTACATTGACTCTGACTTTCCCATTGCACGAGGGAATACGTAGACATAAAGCGGTGATGCTGTGCCGAGTCTCTCTTTTCTTTTCTTTTTGTCCTGCAAGCCTGTAGCATAGATAGTTTAAACACACCCTTAGATAGACAACGAACGTGGATCCCATCAAGTACGATGGACGTGAAGGGTGCTAATACCTTCCCATTGCATAACCGACTCCCGAATCTAGGACTTGGTTGCGATGACCTTGTCTTTCCCTTTTTCGTCAGGTTTTTCCGATCGTTTCCTTTCCCTCTCTTTGGGATAAATAACGAAAGGTGGCGACTCTTCTGTTTTCCGCCGGGTATTTTTCGCAGTTGCGACAACTGGCGACTCTGCTGGGGACTCTGGTTCCCTATGCGAGTCACTCCTAGCGCTTGTCTGTTCGTCTTTGGGTGTTTACTTTTGTGCAGCTTTCGCTTTATGTACATTATCTGTTGTATATTATTGCATTTTTACTTTCTTGTTGCTGCTGTGTTGTGGGTTGGGTCGTTCCATTGAGAGATAAGTCGGACCTGGGCTTGAGTATACACATAGGGTTAGAGTGGAGATTAGCGGGAGCTTGTGTGGCGTTTGGCTGCGCAATAACTCGCGTGAAATTCACATTCAGACGAGGTTTTCTTTGGAAATATTCTATCCTGCGCGTCTGGTGCAGTTGAGGGAATATTGACTTAGAGAGACTGTCGACTCTGGAGACCATTCATTTAGGAAGTCAACTAAGTGAGGCCACTTTGCTAGACTATGATGCCAAACCAGAAATGGTGAACGTATCATCGTTTCTCGAAAGTCTGTGATGCTGACAACCCGCATAGGATGTCGTACCTTTCAAGACTAGAACCCACATGTGAGAGGGATGGGTTTTTGCAGGAAACCTGGCCTTCAACCAACCTTGCTTTTCTTGTTAGTGCAGAATTTTCATCCTGAGTGTCTCATCCAGTGTATTATATCAGTGTCCTGATTAGAGCGGAGCTCTGGTTGAATTCAGCCAACGACACTACAGCGAGTTTGAGCATTGGATATCTTGATCCCATGTGTGCATTTGCATAATCATTTTGCATTTAACATTGCATGTTTATATGTGTTACAAGTTCTCGTCTTCCCTTTGATTCTGGTACTAGTCTTCTTCAGAGATGGAAGTTACCAGAAAGAGGATTGTTGTGTACAAATTTCCGGCACCTGAGTTGGGACCTTTATTTGGTCTGATTTCCCTGGCCGATCCTGGTGTTCTTACAGCTTTCAGAGAACAATATGGTGGAATTCTAAAGTCTATCCGTAGGCTTACGACTTATGAGCATGAAGCTATTCATACCCTGTTGCAGTTTTATGATCCTCCACTGAGATGCTTCACATTTATGGACTATGTGTTGGTTCCGACTTTGGAGGAATTTGCTTACATCTTAGGTGTTCCGATCCTGAACAGAGTGCCTTTCTTCAGCTCCGAAGAAGAATCTAATCTCGAGAAGTTGTCCGTCGTTCTTTATTTGAGCGCCTCTGAATTAGAAGATCATGTTATAAGCAGAAATGGAGTTTTCGGATTTACTTTACCCTTCCTGGTCGACAAAGCCCGAGAGTATGCTGACAAGGGTTGTTGGGTGGTTTTTAGTGCTATCTTGGCTCTGTGTGTTTATGGCATTGTGTTGTTTCCCAATGTACCGGACTTTGTGGATTTTGATGCTTTTCATATCTTCGCTTCCAAGAACCCCGTACCTACTCTGCTAGGAGACTTGTATCATTCAGTGCATTACAAGAACGATAAAAGAAGAGGAAAGATGGTTTCTTGTTACGCACCGTTGTTGCATAAGTGGTTTGTTGATCACCTTCCTCGCTCTGGAGCTTTGGTGAATTCCGCGAACTCATCTGAATGGTCGAAGAGGCTTATGGGTTTAACAGACAAGAATATTGTCTGGTTCAATCGAGACTTGCTGGGTCGCGAGCTTATCTTCAGTTGTGGTAGCTTTCCTAATGTGCCCTTGATAGGGAGAAAAGGTGGTATCAACTATAATCCTTCTCTTGCTGTGAGACAATTCGGTTATGCTTTAAAAGAACCTCCAAAAGAAGAGGAAGTGCAGGAATCTCTCTACTTCACGGGTGTAGCTGATCCTTGTATCTCAGCCATATTCGTGGACGCTTGGGAAAAGATTCACAAGAAGGGAAAGCTTTCTTTAGGTAAAGGAGATTGTAGAGCCTATGATCCCTACTTGGAGTGGATTCAGAAGAGGGTTGAAGAGGTACTATTGCCATTTCCTGTTGAAGCACCATTGTATCCCTTAGTTATTGAGCCGCCTACAACCGTCGATATCTTGAGATATACCAAGCTTTGGGCAGAGAAGGAAGAGTTGCGCAAAGAGAATGAAGAGTTGAAGCAGGAAATCGGTCAACTGAAGCATGATAAAGGTGAAGCTGTGTATTTGGCCGAGACAAATGCAGAACTGTGACTAAGATGAAGGAAGAACTTGTTGATCAGGTACAAGCACGAAAGCAAGTCGGCCTTGATCTGAAAAGAACTTGTGATGTTTTGAGGAGTAAGAAGGAGGACTTAGATAGAGCCTATCTGAAGATATCCAAATTCAATGAGCAATGGAATGCTACCTTGACTGCCAACAAGAATAGGGAAGATCAGCTCCGTGTTCAGGTTGATAAGCTGAAAGCGCAATTCAGGGATAAGGAGAGAGAGGTATTGTTAGAAATGTTCCGCAGAAGTACGATCGAGTAGAAATACCAAGAGACTTTGCCAGCACTTGAAGAGTTCAAGATTAAGGCATAGGTGAAGAGACCCAGGCTTAAGGATGCCTTCGGCAAAGATGCTTGGGAGGACCATTGTCATTATCTCTGGGATGTGATACGCAAGATGGAGGTCCTCATCCGAGAGTTGGTGGAGAGGTCAGACCATCCAGATACGAAGGAGATGCTTGAGGAGTCTCAGGAGTGGCGAAGAGATCATAGCTACTAGGAGTTTTATTTTTTGTAGTTTCATTTGCCGTTGTATCTTGATCATCACCAAGGATGTTGGATGAGATCAATACCTCTTTGTACGTGGATTTTTCTCATTTGGTTGTATTGTTTCCGCTCTACTTGATATATGAGAAGATTTATTGTGGTGTTGTTATCCATCTCTGTTGTTCTTGTTTATTGAAACCGGAATCAAGGGGGAGATTTCCATGTGCATACATAGACATGTTTGCATTTTTCATCTTGCTGAAGGTGAGATAATACTTAGAAGGGGGGTTGAATAAGTATGAAAGATTAAAACTTAGAATTAAAACACAAGTATTTTTAACCTGGTTCGTTGAACTCAACTACTCCAGTCCACCCTTCCTAGAGTGATTTGCCTTTCTCAATCAAGGACTTAATCCACTATTTAATCAAACAGATTACAATAGTAACACCTAAGAACAACTGTTCTTAGTCTTCTTAAGAGCTACTGATTCCAACTGAATCCTCTTAAGGAAATCCTTTACAATCAATGTAAATCTAATACAAGAGTAAGATTGCTTCTAAAAAGCTTTTATCACAACTGTGATATTTCTCTTAAGTTTAAGTACAATGAAATTAATTCTAAGAATGAATATGAAAGTATGAGAGCTTGAATGTTTTAATTCTTTTCAGTAAAATGTCTAACTGAAGAATTTGGTGGTGTCTTGCTTTTATACGCAGCTGATCCAAGGTGAGCTGCACGTAGAGAAAAGTGTCCCAAAAGGTCTGAGCCTTTTTGTCTTCACATCAAGTGACCTTTCCTAGAAGAAGAAAGCACAGCAAAATCCTTTTTGTCTGTGTTCTTGTGTCTAGCATAAATGAGGAAAGAGACGTTTGATTTACTCCAACGGATATAATCTTTGAATATTTCTTCTTCAGTTTTCAACAAGTTCATCAGAGTCTAATTGGATCAGAGTCTTCTAATGATGATCAGAGCTTACTGGATCAGAGTCTTCTGTAGCAGGTGTGCTTTCAGCATGTTAAATATCAAAGCATATTTGAAACAGAACTTCAGTACTGGCAGCTTTAGTACTTTCAGAATCTTTTGTAGAAACTATGCTTTGAGAAACTCTTCATACAAAATTCTTCTTTGCTTCAGATGCTTCTGACTTGCTTCAGATTCTTCTGGAGCTTCTGCTTCAGAATCTTCTGGAGGCTACGCTCAGAATCTTCTGTTGGCAGCAATCAGAATCTTCTAATGAGTGCATCTGGCGCTTCAGAGTCTAGTTAATTTCTTGTATTCAATTCTGATTTGCTTCTGGAGTGTTAATTTCTTTACTATCTGCAGTAAAAACTCTCAAGAAAATTTTAGAGTATATAATTCTTAAATACAAAATTTCCTAATAGTTATCATCAAAACATAGAGATATTATTAAGAACCAATCTGTGTTCTAACAATCTCCCCCTTTTTGATGATGACAAAAACATCAGAAATTTTGTTTAATTGAAAATATTAAAATTATAACTCCCCCTGAGATGATGAATCTCCCCCTGAGTTAAATACAGATAAGGAATAGAAACTTCCCTTTTGTCTTGAGTAATCTTTAGAGTTAGATCTTGTTTGTTCTTTTAACATTTGAAGGTCAGAATGTCTTGCAGATTTAAGATTCAGAGTTTGATAATAGTCAAATGATCTGAGAGACTCAGAGTTTCTTTTATAGAGTGTATTTATCAAATGTTCTGAAATACTCAGATTAAATGTTAGATAGAATAAATATGTCTGAAGTTTCATTCTGGTGAAGTTATATTAAACAGTTCAGATCTATATTTTCTCCCCCTTTTTTGTCATAAGCAAAAAGTAAAAAACTTTAAAAAAAGACAAATAAAAGGAAACAGTAAATAAGATAATTCAGTGAAGAAAACTTTGATTCATTCAATAGCAAACATCAGAAGATCAAGAGTACATACATCAGAAGATATATCAATAAAGTACATAAACAAACATCAGATGCAAAAACATTAGAATGAAAAAAATGAAAATCTAAGAGTGTTTGGACAAAAGCATCTTCAATAGATCTGTAATCTCAGAGGAGGACTGCTCTTTCTTGGACATCCACTTAGCCATTGTTTCATTCTTTTGATCCTGCTTTGACATCCATTATGTCATGTCCTCAGACTTCTTATCCTGTTTTGCCATCCAGGACTTGATCTCAGATTGACCAGCTTCCAGAGCAGCAATCTTATCTTCAAAATCTGGATGTTCTTTCTTTATCTCAGATGAAGAAGTATGATCAGGTTCTGGAGCTTGAACATAATCAATTTCCATGTGATCTGTAGAGTCTGGAGCATTGGAGCTAGAAGGGAGGTCTACCAGAGTCATGGCCAAATGATTTTCTTCAGATGCAATTTCAGGAGTTTCTTCTGAAGATGGAGGAGCATCTGTAAGGAGCAAAGGTTCAGATTTCTTGACATTCCAGAACAGAGTTCTTGTAGCTTCAGCAAATCTGAGCTTCGCATCATCAGAATATATGTTCTTCAGATTGGAGGCTACAGAGTTGAATCTGTTGATGAATCCATTCCAGATGATATCAGATTATTTGGCATCCATTGTTGTTGAGCATTTCTTCTGTACAGTACCTAAATACAACTGTATTTCTTGCAAAAAAGTTTGAAATAAATGATTAACATTAAGTCTGGGCTTAGGATGTAACAGAGTTTCCAGAGTTATTGGTTTTGGTTGGGAGTTGGTGGAAAAAGAGATTTCTGAATAGAGATCAAAGGAGGAGGATAATATGGAATGAAAGGAATTTCAGGAGCTTTTTCTTTTGATCTGTTTAAGGCATTTAACAGATGAGGTTTTTCTCTGGTGTGAAAGGTAACCACATCAAAGGGTTTATTTGAGTAGGGTTGGAAGGCAGATTTGGGAGGTTCATCAGAAGCAACATTGTTATCAGATGAAATTGATATAGCTGATGCAACAGCTTTGTCAGATTTTGCAGAACAAGATATAGTTGCTAATGGACCTACATCTGACATGGATTTTATATAGTTGAGAATCACAGATGGAATGCTCATTGTGAGTTTGGGTTTCAGAGGGTTGATAGGGTCAGATGGTTCAACTCTATCATAAAAGTCTTTGAGTTTGAAACCATAAGCCAGATTATGAAATAAAGATGAAACTTGAGCACAAGAAATAGATGATCTTGGGTTAGGATTGGGAATCAGTATTTCAGATGATGGTCCAGGTGTGGGAATAAGATCTGGAATGGGAGCTTTAGAAGGTATAATGGGTTCAGGTTGGTTTACTTCAGAGTCTCTGTGAGATGGAGAGACTAGAAAGTCCAGGTGAATGTCAGATTCTGAGGAGTTTGAAGAGGTGGTTGGTGTGCAGGAAGTAGAAGATACTTGAAACACAGTTTTTAAGGGTGTGACATCAAGAACTTTTGTCTCAGGAATGTTGGGTTCAGAAGTGTTGATTGGTTCTGAAGGAAATTCAGAGGGCTTTGATGGTTGTTCTGAGATGGGTGAATCAGATGGAATTGTGATTGGTTCAGATGAAACTGGAACAGGTGTTATTTTTGTAGGTTCAGATGCAGTGGGTTCAGATGATTTTGATGGTGGATTATCTGATGGTGGTTGATTTTCAGAGGCTTTTTCTGGTTGAGATTCTTGTGGTTTTTCTAGTTGTTTTTCTTGTGGGTGCTTTTGTTGTTCAGATGACTGTGGTTTAAGTGGTTCAGAGGATTTTTGTTGTACAGAAGGTTGTGGTTGTTGTTCTGTGGATTGTTTTTCTGATGGTTGTTTTTATGGTACAAATTGTTTGATTTGGATTTTTGGTTGAGTAGTTTGTGGTACAGAGACTTTTGGTGTTTGAATTGTTTTTGTTGTTGTTGGTGTTGGAACAGATGCTTGTTTTTGTGGTGATTTGGAAATTGGAGCAGTAACAGAAGTATTTTGAGTAGAGGGTAGTTTTGGAATAGACTTAATATTAGAATCATTTAAAACAATTGGATTTGCAGAAGATACAGAAGATTTAGTATCTTTTATCTTGATCCTTTTGGCTGGTACAGAAGAAGTATCTCCAGATTCTTTCCTCTTCAAGAGCTTCTGTGGCTTCTCAGCAATCTTGACCTTCTTCTGAACAGGTGCAGCTTCTGCTTCTGGCTGAGTCCTCTTTCTTTGTAGTTCTTCTTCTTCTTCTTCTTCTTCTTCTACATCAGGTAGTGGTTGTCTTGCTAGCTGTACAATGTTTGCAGGAACAGGCTTTCCTTCCTTCTTACACTCATCAATGTACATCACAACAATGTGCCTTGGTTCTTCAGCAAAGAACAGTGGAAAATCATCTACAGGAATCATCTTCTTACTCAGTTCAGACACATTCAGCTTCTTGGGAGCTGTTGTGAGTTCATCCATTATTTTAAGTCTCTGAAGACTTTTAGCATTCAGAGGCTTTCCCATTATGAATTCTAATTCCTCTGTAACTCCAGCAGCGTACAGAGCAGTGACCAATCCATTCTCAGTTAGAAGACCTGAGATCAACCTTCCAAAAGGGATCCAGGTTCTGATCTTCTGTCCTTTTTCTTTCACATACTCTCTAGAGGCATTTATATGGTTCCACAGATGCATAAACAGAATATATGGAAGATCTACCTTGGTGCTCTGACTGAGGCAATACATGAAATAGAGCTGTTCATTATTGACATAGTCTGGAGAGTTTGTTGATTTCCTATGATGGATGCATCCCATGAAGATCTTAGCCCAGATCTTGTAGTCAGGCTTCAGATCCTTGAATTTGTTAGAAGCTTGACCAGCAGTCATTACTTCTTCATACACTTCATCCATGTCCACACGCCCAGCTGGCAAGTGTGAAACACCATCTGTTTCTTCATATCCAATTAGCTTTCTAATCAGATCTTCTGTTATAATGATTTCTTTTCCCAGTACAGAAGATAGGATGAACTTAGGGTAAACTGAAGCATGAATCCAGAATTGTTTCACAAGGAGGGGGTAAACTGGTCCAAAGAGTCTATCAAAGTACTTTAGCCATCCTTGAGCACCAATGATGGAACGAAACTCAAAGCCATTTTCTGCAAGTGAATCAAATTCTACCATTGATTCACACAAAACTTCCAACTTTTCAACAGGGGTTAATAGAGTTCTTTTAGGAGGAGAATAAGGAGTAACACCCATGTTTGCAGAAGTAACTGCAGCCATTGAAGATTGGAATTGAGCAGTTGTTGATGATGAAGTTGCCATTGAAGATTGCTTTGTCACACGCTTAGGGTTTTTATGCAGAGAGAAGAGAAGATGAAAATGCATAAAATTTGCTGAGATTGTGAAAAGTGTGAAAGTGAAAAGAAGTCAAGTATTTATACTAAAACAATTAGGCATACCATCAGTCAGATTTTGCACGTTTGAACAAGCATTAAATGAAAAGAATAATAATCATTTCAAACATTTATTGCTTCTGACAAATTGGGGGGAAAATCAAGATTTTCACTATTCAAACTTCACCTCAAACGTCTCTTCAGTAATGTACACGCCACCTTTGCAGATTTGGTGTGACACGTGTTTGCTTGCATGTGTTCTGAATTTTCTTGAGAAATGAAACGTTAACCAACGTTCAGATCCTCTAAGGATTGTTAGTTCAAAGTTTCACAAAAATAAATTAATAAAATAAATAAGCAATCAGAAGAATTACTTCAGAGCATTACGCATTTTTGCATCTGTAAAAATTTGCTTCTGACAAATATTATTCTGGACAAAAATCCATACCAACATTTTTCAGAATAAATTTAAATCTATCTTCAACAAGGGGTTTTGTAAAAATATCTGCCCATTGATGATCTATATCAACAAAGGCTAAATTTATGATTCCCTTCTAAACATAGTATCTGATGAAATGATGCTTAATTTCTATATGTTTTGCCTTAGAGTGTAAAATAGGGTTTTTAGACAAACATATAGCAGAAGTATTATCACAAAAGATAGAAATGTTACTTTCAAAAATTTGATAATCTTCTAGCTGACTTTTCATCCAGAGCATCTGCGTGCTACATCCAGCATCAGCAATGTATTCTGCCTCTGTGGTTGAAAGTGCAATTGTGGGTTGCTTCTTGTTGTACCAGGAGATTAGATTTCTTCCTAGAAATTGACAACTTCCAGAAGTACTTTTTCTTTCCACTCTGTCTCCAGCGTAGTCAGCATCACAGAATCCAACTAATTTGAAATCATCAGATTTTCTGTAACACAAACCCACATTAGAAGTACCTTTCAGATATCTTAGAATCCTCTTGACAGCTATCAAGTGTGATTCTCTAGGATCTGATTGGAATCTAGCACACAGGCAAACACTGAACAATATGTCAGGCCTAGAAGCAGTTAGATAAAGAAGAGAACCAATCATACCTCTGTAGAGCTTCTGGTCTACTTTCTTACTTACCTCTTCCTTGCCAAGTGAGCTAGTTGGATGCATGGGAGTCTTTGCCAGCTTACTATCAGTCATGTTAAATTTCTTCAGAAGTTCTTTAACATATTTGGTCTGATGTATGTAAGTGCACTCTGGAGTTTGATTGACTTGGATTCCTAGAAAGAATCTGAGTTCTCCCATCATGCTCATTTCAAATTCTGCCTGCATACATGTAGCAAACTCCTTTCCCAGCATAGTATTGGTAGATCCAAATATTATATCATCCACATAAATTTGACAAATTAGAAGATCTTTCTTAATTGATTTACAAAAGAGTGTTGTATCCACTTTGCCTCTGATGAAATTTTTCTCCAAAAGAAAATTGCTCAATCTCTCATACCAAGCTCTGGGAGCTTGTTTTAAACCATATAAAGATTTCTTTAATTTGAAAACATGATCTGGAAATTTTTTATTTTCAAAACCAGGAGGTTGGTGGACATAAACTTCTTCTTCTATAATACCATTAAGAAAGGCACTTTTAACATCCATCTGATACAGAGTGATGTTATTTTGTGCAGCAAATGAAATAAGAAGGCGTATAGATTCTAACCTTGCCACTGGAGCATAAGTTTCAGTGTAATCAATACCTTCTTGTTGACTATACCCTTGAGCTACAAGCCTTGCCTTATTTCTTTCAACTTCTCCTTTCTCATTCAGCTTATTTCTGAAGACCCATTTTGTACCAATTATATTGAATCCTTGTGGTATTTGAACTAGATCCCATACATCATTTCTGGTGAATTGATTTAGCTCTTCTTGCATGGCAATAATCCAATCATTGTCTTGCAGAGCTTCATCTACAGAAGATGGTTCAATTTCTGACAACAGTCCAAATAGTGATGCTTCAGATGATCTTAGAAAGGATCTTGTTCTGATGGGATCATCTTCCTTTCCAATAATGACATTCTCTAAATGAGAGGCTTTAATTCTGGATGATGATCCTTTAACAGTTGATTCTTCAGAAATGTTTAGATTATTCATCTGAGAAGTTAAAGGAATAGCATCTAGCGTTGCTTCTGGTTCCTTCACTTGAACTTTGTCTGCTTCTGGGACTTCAGTGTCAATGAAGACTACTTCTCTATCTGCAGAGTTTTCAGACTGCTTTGGCTTTTCAGAGCCAAGCTTATCATCAAATCTGACATGAACGGATTCTTCCACAATCTGTGTCTCAGTGTTGTATACTCTGTAGCCTTTAGAGCGTTCAGAATATCCAAGCATGAAACACTTCTGTACTTTGGAATCAAACTTGTTCAGATTTTCCTTAGTATTTAACATATAACAAATACATCCAAAAGGATGAAAATATGAAATGTTGGGCTTTCTGTTCTTCCACAGTTCATATGGAGTCTTTTTCAGAAGAGGTCTTACAGACACTCTGTTCTGAATGTAACAGGCTGTGTTGATATCTTCTGCCCTAAAGTGTTTTGCCAGATTTGTCTCATTGATCATGGTTCTGGCCATTTCTTGCAGAGTTCTGTTTTTCCTCTCTACAACCCCATTTTGCTGGGAGTTCTAGGACAGGAAAAATCATGAGCAATGCCATTTTCATTAAAATATTTTTCAAAATATTTATTTTCAAATTCACCACCATGATCACTTCTGACTTTTATAATTTTGAAATCCTTTTCATTCTGGACTTGCTTGCAGAAGTCAAAGAACACAGAATGTGACTCATCCTTTTGTTTTAAGAACTTTACCCATGTCCATCTACTATAGTCATCAACAATGACTAATCCATACTTCTTACGTCTGATGGATGCAGTTTTCACTGGTCCAAACAGATCAATATGAAGTAATTCTAGTGGTTTGGAAGTAGAAACAACATTTTTTGATTTAAAAGATGATTTTGAAAACATCCCTTTTTGGCATGCTTCACAAAGAGCATCTGAAGTGAACTTCAAATTAGGGAGTCCTCTGACAAGATTAAGTTTATTAATCTGAGATATACGTCTCATATTAATATGGCCCAATCTTCTATGCCAGACTCATTGCTCTTCATTAACAGACAAGAGGCATTTAACATTTTGAACTTTAAGTTCTGAAACATTTATTTTATAAATGTTGTTTTTCCTCTTACCACTAAATAGGATAGAGCCATCCTTTTGACTAATAGCTTTACAACATTTTTGATTAAAGGTAATATCATAACCATTGTCACTTAATTGACTTATGGACAATAAGTTATGCTTTAACCCTTCAACAAGTAAAACATTAGTAATAGAGGGAAGTTTGCCATTTCCAATGGTGCCAGATCCAATGATCTTGACCTTCTGGTTCCCTCCAAACTTCACATCACCTCCAGATCTAAGTTCCAGGCTTTGGAACATAGACTTTTCTCCTGTCATGTGGCGTGAGCATCTAGAGTCCAGGTACCATGATTGGCGTCCTGACCTTGCTGCTAAGAACATCTGCAACAGGAATTATTTTATTTTTAGGTACCCAGATCTTCTTGGGTCCTTTAGGGTTAGTTGGTTTGTAGGTTTGTCTAAACTTCTGTTTTTCAACATAATGTTTATTCTGACTTGCTTTGGGTTTAAACACATAAGTATTCTTTTCAAAGCTTGTGTGTTTAATGTCATTTAAGTGACCAAACTTAAATTGAGAGTACAGAGGTGTTTTCTTGATGAAAAGTTTGTCAACAGATTTTGGATTACTTATAGAGGAAGATTCATATCCAATACCTCTTCTGTTGTTCCCACTAACACCATAGATCATAGAAGCCATCTTGCTTCTGTCTATGCTCTTAGTAAGGAATCTCTGAAAGCTAGAGTCATATTTTTCTAAAATATTTTCACATGACTTAGTCTCAGATTCAGATTCTTGTTGAGTTATTTCAAAGTCATTTTTGATTTTCAGATTAATTTCTTTTTGCTCAACAAGTTCTGTCTTCAGAAGATCAATCTCAGATTCAACACTGCTTTTCAGCTTCTTGTATTTGAGTTTGATATTGTTATAACTTTTAAGAACTTATGATAAAACTTTTTTAAGTTCTTCTTTAGTAAGTTTAGCCATTACCACTTCAGCGTCATCGTCAGATTCAGAATCTGATTCATATCCTAAGGATCCTTCCTCCTGATCTTCTGTGCTGGCCATCAGTGCAACATTGGCACATTCTTCTTCTGATTCAGAAGATGATTCAGATTCATCTGAGTCATCCCATGTTGCCATCAGAACCTTCTTCTTTTTGTTAAACTTCTTCTTGGGTTTTTCTTTTTGAAGTTTGGGGCAATCATTCTTGGGTTTTTCTTTTTGAAGTTTGGGGCAATCATTCTTTGCACTCATAGCACACAACTTCTTTCTTGCCAGATCTTCTGTGCCCAGAAGATTCCTTTCTATGATCAGATTTTCTGAAGTTGTTGAACTTCTTTCCCTTGTGCTTCCAGAGTCTGTTGATCCTTCTGGACAACATGGATAATTCATCTTCTTCTTCAGAAGAAGATCCTTCAGAGCTTTCTTCAATAACCTGCAAAGCTTTAGCAGATTTATTAGATTTTAAAGCAACATATTTACCTTTTTCTTTCTTCTGAGGTTCATCTTCCTCAAGCTCAATTTCATGGCTCCTTAGTGAGCTGATGAGTTCTTCTAAGGAGATCTTGTTCAGATCTTTAGCCATCTTCAAGGCAGTCACCATTGGTCTCCATCTGGTAGGTAGACTTCTGATGATTTTCTTTACATGATCTGATATAGAGTATCCCTTGTCCAGAACCTTTAGCCCAGCTGTGAGGATCTGAAATCTGGAGAACATAGCTTCAATAGATTCAGAGTCTTCCATCTTGAAGGCCTCATACTTCTGGATCAGAGCCAGAGCCTTTGTTTCCTTGACTTGAGAGTTTCCCTCATGAGTCTTCTTTAAGGATTCAAACATATCAAATGCAGTTTCCCTGTTTGTAATTTTTTCATACTCAGTATGAGAAATTGCATTCAATAATATTGTTCTGGACTTGTGATGATTTCTAAAATCTTTCTTCTGAGCATCTGTCATAGATTTTCTGTCTATCTTCTTGCCATTCCCATCTGTGGGATGAACATATCCATCTATGACTAGATCCCATAAATCAGCATCATATCCAAGGAAAAAACTTTCAATTCTGTCTTTTCAGTAATCAAATTTCTCCCCATCAAACATAGGGGGTTTGGTGTTGATTCTGTCCCTTTCTTCATATTTATTATTAATGTTGGATATTGTATTATCAGCCATAGTAACAACTAAATATATATCAAAGTATTTCTCTCTGGATCTTTACTGTCACAGTTAAGTGGTAGCACACATAGAACCGGAGCTCTGATGCCAACTGAAGGTGAGATAATACTTAGAAGGGGGGGTTGAATAAGTATGAAAGATTAAAACTTAGAATTAAAACATAAGTATTTTTATCCTGGTTCGTTGAACTCAACTACTCCAGTCCACCCTTCCTAGAGTGATTTTCCTTTCTCAATCAAGGACTTAATCCACTATTTAATCAAACAGATTACAATAGTAACACCTAAGAACAACTGTTCTTAGTCTTCTCAAGAGCTACTGATTCCAACTGAATCCTCTTAAGGAAATCCTTTACAATCAATGTAAATCTAATACAAGAGTAAGATTGCTTCTAAAAAGCTTTTATCACAACTGTGATATTTCTCTTAAGTTTAAGTACAATGAAATTAATTCTAAGAATGAATATGAAAGTATGAGAGCTTGAATGTTTTAATTCTTTTCAGCAAAATGTCTAACTGAAGAATTTGGTGGAGTCTTGCTTTTATAGGCAGCTGATCCAAGGTGAGCTGCACGTTGAGAATAGTGTCCCAAAAGGTCTGAGCCTTTTTGTCTTCACATAAAGTGACCTTTCCTAGAAGAAGAAAGCACAGCAAAATCCTTTTTGTTTGTGTTCTTGTGTCTAGCATAAATGAGGAAAGAGACGTTTGATTTACACCAACGGATATAATCTTTGAATATTTCTTCTTCAGTTTTCAGCAAGTTCATCAGAGTCTAATTGGATCAGAGTCTTCTAATGATGATCAGAGCTTGCTGGATCAGAGTCTTCTGCAGCAGGTATGCTTTCAGCGTGTTAAATATCAGAGCATATTTGAAACTGAACTTCAGTACTGGCAGCTTTAGTACTTTCAGAATCTTCTGTAGAAACTATGCTTTGAGAAACTCTTCATACAAAATTCTTCTTTGCTTCAGATGCTTCTGACTTGCTTCAGATTCTTCTGGAGCTTCTGCTTCAGAATCTTCTAGAGGCTACGCTCAGAATCTTTTGTTGGCAGCAATCAGAATCTTCTAATGAGTGCATCTGGCGCTTCAGAGTCTAGTTAATTTCTTGTATTCAATTCTGATTTGCTTCTGGAGTATTAATTTCTTTACTATCTGCAGTAAAAACTCTCAAGCAAATTTTAGAGTATATAATTCTTAAATACAAAATTTACTAATAGTTATCATCAAAACATAGAGATATTATTAAGAACCAATATGTGTTCTAACACTTGCATTCTCATTTTCATTGCAGGTTGTTCTTGGTGGCCTTGTGTTCTTATCTCTGCTTGGTTTTCTTCAGTTCAGGATTGAGGAGTTCAGTTTCCACAGGTATTATACTCGAAGGAATCAGCAGAAGGTGATGGATCAGGTTCAGGCAGACTTGCAGGAGGTCAGGGCTCGCATGGCCCAATTCATGGAACTAATGCAGACTGTTGCCAGTGGACAGGAATAGTTGAGAACTCTAGTCCAGCCGTTGATAGCACGGGTTGATGAAGATGGTGTTTTGCACGGAGGAGCCGGTGTTGTTCCTCCACCGGTGGGTGGATCTATTCCTCAGGGCATTCCTACTGTTGTCGTACCTCCGGGCGGAGGAGCTGCTGGTGAGAACGATAATATTGCTGGTAATGGCAGTATGTGTGCTGTGCACGGGGTTGCTGGGCCTCATTGGAAGGATAATCAGGATGATATATTTTCTGTGAAAGATCTGGAGGGTGGTTTGCCAACTGAAGCTGACCGAAGGTTCAAACTGATTGAGGAAAAGATGAAATCATTTGTGAATCAGAACTCTTTGGGCCTGGATATGTCTGATCTTGGTTTGGTTCCTGGGGTCAGGATTCCCCCCAAATTTAAGGTGCCTGATTTCGATAAGTACAAAGGGACGAATTGTCCCAGAGTACACATTCGGGCATTGTTGCACCCCAAATTTTGACCCCTTAGATTCTCATTACCATTTTAGGAGCATACTCATGAATTATCTAACCTTAACCCAGTGCAAGTTTGTCATTGTCCAGTTACAGATGAATCAGGGTTTGGTGCAGTCTAATCAAAGCTTCAGGGTTTGTGATCAATCAAAGTTTTAGGCTAATTCAATTATGAAGCAAGGTCAAGGGTATCATATAATGTCAATTGAGAATCCAATTTGAGGTTGTTACCCCAGAATCAAGAACCAGTGCATTTCAGGGCACCCGATTAGGGTTTTGACCAGTAAAAGTCAATTGTAGTTTGACTTTGATGTTGGAAGGTGTTTTAATGGTAGGATTATGATCCATGAAGTTCATATAGCTTAATAAAGTTCATTCAAGAATTTTCAAAGTCTCAGGAGGTCCAGAGTGTCAACAGACGATTCGGTAGTCATCGATCGATCGTACGGTTGACCAAAAAGTCAACTCTTCAAATTTAAGGAATTGGACTTCAAAGTGTGAATCAAAAATGTTCCTTATATCATGTTACACTTGCCTATCAATTTTCATGACCATTGGATCAAGGATGAAGGAGTAATCAAAAAATCGGGAAATTAGGGTTTTGAAAGGGGCTAAATCATAACTCCTTAACCATACATCCAAATGGAGTGGTTCAAATCTCATTTGAAAGCTCTTGGCAAATCCTACAAAAGTCCCTAAGTGGTCCATGATCAGAAAATGCATAGATTTGGAGTTATGATCAAATTCATTTCAAGAAGGGAAAAAGACTTGGAAAAATTTCACTTTTAATTTCATTTTTTAGCAACTTTGAGATACTTTTTGACCAAGTTCCTTTGTGAAATTGAAACTGATGAAAACATAAATGTTTTAGATATATTTGAGGGCTTTCTAAAAAGTACTAGCACATCTCAAAAGAATTTGTGAGCTGAAAGTTATGGTTATGGCAAGTTGGTGATTTCACACTTTAGTCCCACATTGTCAAATGTTCAAAAACCATTCTTTCCTCAAATCTGACCAATCTCAGCTTGTGAAACATGTTTTATCTGATGTATAGAGGGTTTGTAGCATGAAAGAACAAAAGAAATGCAGAAAAGTATGAGATTAGCCAAGCTTGCAAGTTGCCTTGCAACTTGCACTTAAAGTAAACATGGTAAGCATGAGGTGTAAAGTGAAATCGGCCACATCCATCAACCTATGAATTCTAGCCTGCATTTAGCCACTTCAAACTCATCATGAAGCTTGACTTTAGAGCTTACCCATCAGCCAAGGAAACCCCTTTGTGGAGGTTTGATCCAAAAGTGTAAAACCTTTCTTTCATGTGAAGAAATCTCCAAATTTGCCCCCTCTCTTCATTTGCCTATAAAAGGGAGCCCTCATCACTTCATTTTCCAGAAGTTATTGATTCTAAAAACCAGAGAAACACAAAGCTCTCACTTTTCCACTCTTTGGTTCAAAATCACCAAAATCACAAAATTGTCAAAACCACCAAAAATCTGTCTTGGTACATTTGCTGCCAAAATCATTTCTCTATATTCAAACACCTCAATAATCATCCACGCAATCTCTAAATATGATATAGAAGGTGTCCAAGATCTTAGACCACTCAAAAACCTCACCATTCAAAAAGTCAACTTCCATACCAAGTTACTTTGACCAAAAGCCATAAAATCTACCAAAACTTGTCCTATGCCTTTGCTTGGTGTTTTAATCAATCAAACACCTCTCATATATCATTTCTCAGCTGTCTAAAGTGTTAAAGATCACTGGTGGAGTTTATTTCTCCAACTGCCTCAAGGTTTGCATTCTTGCTTCAAAAGGAAGAAAGCTTCAAAGCTAGTGTTATTTGGGAATTCCTCTGGGTTTCTTGGTGTTCTAACTTGCTCAACACAGTCTACTAGAGGTATGTAGACACTTCATCTTTGCTTTTACACCATAATTTCATGTTTTAGCATTTTTGATTCATTATGTTGAAAGTATGTTATGTCTTGTATCAAAACCCTACCATGAATATACCAACTGTGATCTCAGGCCTATAAATGCTTAAATTTGTGCTCAAATTCATCCAACATCATGTATTCAATATGTGTGTGGAGTTAACTTTGTCAATAGTGCTTAAAATGTTGAACTGCACTCTTTCATGTCTTGCATCAAAATGACCAATTTGCAACTCAAACCCTCATTTTTCATGACAGTCCTATGTTGGCCCTAAATTGTGTTTGAACTTATTCAATATCATGTATGTATGGTGTGTATATGGTTACTTCAGTCTAGGAATGTTTGGATTTGAGTTTGAGTATCTTCATGCATATCAAAACATAATTTTGCAACTTGACAGCCAATTTTCACTACAGCACAATTTAAGTTCTATTTTATGTTTGAACACACTCATCCTCATACATATGACTTGTGTGCATGACTAGATTGATCAATATGTGACTAGGATCAAAACTGAACATCATGTTGCTTTTCACTTGTCAAAACTTGCACTTAACTCACCAAGTTTCATATCAACCCTGTTTGAACCATTCCTTTTGTTTGAACTCACTTGTTTACATGTATGCAAGATGTGTGAGTGATTTATTTGGTGTAGATGTGCATAGAACTAATTTTGAAAATCCTACTGCATTGCAAAATCTCAAAGTGGCAGCCTGTTCTTCATTTTCTGCCTCAGTTTGTTTTGAAACCAAATCCATGCTTAAACATGTTTGTTATCATATTTAAAAAGTGTGTGTATAGTCTAGCTAATCCAAAAGTGCCTGAAACTTAATTTGAATATCTTCATGCTTTGAACATGCCATAACTGCAACTTATTGGTCATTTTCTATGACAGTGTGTTTTGAATTTTAATTCTTGCTTGATCTCACTCAAAATCATGTATGTAAGGTGTATATGTGTTTGAAAGGGTTTGAAAGAACTTGGAATTAAAATTGGACATTGCCCTGCACCTCACAAACACAAATTGACAGCTTAAACACCACTTTTTTACACCAGTTTGTTTTACATCAAAATTGTGGTTTAGACTCATTTAATATCATGTACCTGTGCTGTGTGTATGAATGATTTGATCAGAAAATGTTGGGAATTGGAACTGAACCACAACATGCATTTTTCAAAATCAACCTTGCACATAAAATGCCATTTTTCATGACGTGAAGACGTGAGACTATAAGCTGACAATTTTTTTCTGGGGTAACTCGAAAGTGTCCCTCGGGTTTTCTTCTCCCCATGTGAAGACGTGATACTGTGCACCCAAGCAGATTACCTTCTCCCCAGAGAAGTCTGAATCCAGATTTGGTTCTACCATTGATCCTTCTCACCCATGATTGACGTATTGGTTGCAGAGAATGCAGGGTATCTCCGTCGAGATGTTTATTTCATCTCTCGTCCCGTCTATAGTCAGTTTCGTCAGCATACGCAAGGGCATAAGCATCACATGCCTATTTCATATACTCATTTCACATACTCATTACATACTCATTTCATAACATCCTGCATATTTAACTACATACACATTAACATACACAGTAACATATGCGTTAGCGTTCACAGGTTCATTGTGTTTCACCATCATTGGTTGTTACCGCCGAGCAACTGGGTTTGTCCATTCTCTTCAAATAGATTGTCAGCCCTAAGCATAAAATACATATGTGTTTCCAGTTTCCCCACAGAGCTCGATCCTCGTGGATGACGGTTACTTCAGCTATCTTTCCTCACCAGGATAAGATATTTACCCATCGAGTTCATTCCCTCGATGGAGTCTTGATTGCCAGTTTTCTTTCTAGCTCGATCTTAGATTGAATCTCGGTCTTGTCGATCGCTGAGCCCAACCAGACGTGCATTTATTTTGCGCCGTTTAAAATTTTTCACCATACCTTGGCAGATATGCGACTGTTCTCGCCCGAGAAGCTTATCACTGTTCCCGGATGTGCATTTATTTTTGCACCATCTTTCAAGAAAACCAATCACAATCCTTTACAGATACACGCCAGTTCACGCCTGGAAAATCTATCTTTACATCTTACAACATCGGTATGCGACTGTTCTCGCCTGAGAAGCCTATCGGTATGACACTTTACAGTCTTATATCTTACAGCATCGGTATGCGACTGTTCTCGCCTGAGAAGCCTATCGGTACAACACTTTACAATCCTACATCCTACAGCATCGGTATGCAACTGTTCTCGCCTGAGAAGCCTATCGATATAACAATCCTACATCTTACAGCACATGATACGCAACTGTTCTCACCAGAGAAGCTTATCACAACCTTACACAACAGGATACGCAACAGTTCTCGCCAAGAGAAGCTTATCACAACATTTTACAATCGATCAGCAACAGTTCTCGGTTAAGAAGCTTATCATCATTATCTGTTATCACCTCTACAAGCAGTTCTTACATGAGAACCTTATTATTGCCACTCTTGCAAATAAGCGACATTTCTTGCCTGAGAAGCTGATCCTATCTTCGTTATGACTCGCAGCAAATGGCCATCTCCATCGAGCAGTTGGGCTTCCATTTTCCTTGTCGTCTTGAAGTATGGGGAGGTTTGAGCCGAAGCATATTCAGGGAGCAACAAACCTTGAAATGAAGAAGTTCATTTACCCTTTAGTAAAAGAAGGAGCAGAATCATATTCAGGAAAGCATGAATCTTGAAGTATGAGGAAGTTCAGTTTACCCTTTAGCAAAAGAAGAAGCGGAATCATGCCCGACGCGCTGTCCTCGAAAGTATGAAGAAGTTTATTTTATCCTTTAGTAAAAGAAGAAACAGAATCATATTCCGGGCACCGACCTTAAATATGAGAAGATTTATATATCAGATAAGCAGCAGCCTCTTTATTTGAGTGCTTATCCGTTTTGGCATGTAAGTCCCTTCCAACGATAAGTGACAGTTCTCCCTCGAGAAGCTTATCAGGGCATTTCCCATCAAAGCCCATTTATTTTGGCATACAGCCGGTTTTTACCCTGTATATCTGATATGGATTTCTGAAAAGTCCATTCGATCCCATTATGAAGGATAGTTTATAGAAGCTTGGATGTTATTCTTTGCTCAATGCTCCAACATTCTATAATTGATCTTGCATTCGTGTAGATACAGTTTTATTGTTAGATATTCCCAAGTAAAGGCCGTCTCATAGGCGCCATCACTATTAAGGATCTTGTTCTAACCACTCAAAGTCCAGTTATTTTGGCATACAGCCGGTTCTTTTTACCCTGTATATTTGCTACGAAGTTCCGAAAGGCCCGTTTGATCCTGTCACGATAGATAGTTTACAGAAGCTTGGGTGTTATTCTTTGCTCAATGCTCCAGCATTCTGTGATCGATCTTGCAGTCGTACATAATCCAGTTTTACTTTTAGATTCCCCAGTGGAGGCCGTCTCATAGGTACCATCTCCATTTGAGAATCTCGTTCCTTTTCTAAAAATGACAATTGGACGTATCCGTACCAGTTGACCATCATTTTAGGATTCCCCAGTGTTTGTGCTGTGTCCCAGCGCGTCGTTTTCCCCAGTGTGTTCTTCTCGTAGCGTCTGTCCCTGTGTCGTCGTATTCGTCAGCATTTTCGCATTCATCATTCCAGCATACGCATCATATCATGTTCATGGCGCTGCCTGCATTAGTCTTGTTTGGTCCATAGCATTGCATATCGCCACATATAAGGGCAAAATTTTCGGTTATCTATATTTAAATCCCTCCACCATGATTCCTCGAGTCTCCGCCACTCAAATCATCCGGTGTAGCTATTTAAATAGGGGCAACTGTAATACCCCAAATTTTACCCTTACATTTAGTCAGTCATTTCGCATAGCATAGCATCCACTAATCACTAACCAGTCATGGAGTGTTGATTTGTTTTGCAGGAATCCAGTTCAAGGGCGTTTTGTTCATTTTACACTATTTTGGCTAATTCTGAAGAAAATCGGTCTTTAAGCCTCGAGGCGTTCAGACCATGATTCGTGGGACATTTGTCTACCATAGAAGTTGATTTCCTTCAAGGCATCAAGCTGGCTCGTTTTATTATTGGAAAATACCGGGAGTGTATCTAATGTTGGGTCGTTCATTTGTTCAAGGAGGAGTTTCGTTTCAGTTAATAACACGTTCTTTTGATATACATAACAGAGAGGATTTAGTTAAATTCACTTAGTTTTGATCAGGACTATGAAGAGAATAAGCATATGAGCCAGAACTTAAGTACCTTTGAATGTCATTCGTGAGTATTTATAATTTATAATTAGAAATAAATTTAAATATTTGTGGATTTTTATTCACGAATGTTTATAATTTGTAACTAAGAAATAAATATAAATAAATTCAGGTTTGTATGTTCATAGATATTTAAGAAGTAAATGAGTACTTTTTGAATTTTATTTCATAAAGTATTTAATTTACAAAAGAGTGACTCAAATAAACTTTGAATTCTAATTCATGAATCATTGTTTGAGTTTACAAGGAATTACATTCACAAAGGAGTATCTTTGTTAAAAAAAATTCCTAAGTCCTAAAAGCTAATCGCTTCTTCATGAACGCACCCTTTGAGTTCTTCATACAACTTCTGATCAACCTGCACAACAAAAAGAAAACAGAACAGAATAGAAAAGTGTTAGAGGTTGTTTGACACTCTCAGAACAATTGTCATCATCGAGTGCCGGGAGTGGCACGACCAAAGCCGCATCCTACCGTTACCGATCTGTGCCATTGGCGTCAGATCAGGTGGTTATCGTTCTTATCATACGGGACAGCCGAGAGAGATAAAGAGAAAAAGAAGTAGGGGCCGAAATGATTTGCCGAAAAGGATCATATGCCGAAATTGGATTTGTTTTCAAAGCCAAGCTGAATACCATTTCATCAGCAGCAAAACCATCATGAGCATCCGAACGGCATTGAAAAACCAGACATCAAAGATCAAACAACGTCAAGAGTCGGTATAACAGAAGGTTTCTGAATCCATGATGAAGGCTACAACTGGATATTAGGATCAAATTGGATAACCGAAGGTGAGTCCATAAAAAGTCTACATCAGATGAATCAGAGGAAACAAGTTAGCAGCAGTTCATAATCCAATTCATGAAATCCAGAAAATCAAAACAAATCGCAATATCCAAACAAGATTGGTTCCAAAACAAATCAAAGTAAATCCATTTCTGAAAACAAGTCGAAGCAGATCCAGTTGTGTCAAACAAATCGAAGCAAAATCAGAAATATCCATTCCAAGTAGACCCAAAAATGGAAAGTTTCAAAACAGATCAAAAAGATTGTATCAGAAAATCGAACCACATCCCAAATCAAATCCAATCTCAGCTTCGAGCAAGCCCAGAAAAGGAAGGAAATCATATCAAACTTCCAATCAAATCGAAATTATATTGGTTTACGGAGGTTACGAAAAATCAAATCAGAAGTAAATCAAATCGGAATTTACAAGTCCAAAAGCCCACGAAAATCACAAAGATATATAAAAGGGAACGAAGTCACCTTTGAAAACCCTAGCGGCCGCGAGATCGAAAGAAGAAGGACTTCGTTCAAGCCTTTCATCTGGGCGCAAGCAAACAGACCGGAGAAAGTTCACCGGCGCCGTCATATCCGACGGTGAGCAAACAACTCCAAGGCTCAGACTATATCATCATCATCGCCACTCAATCAAACCACCAAGTTCACGAACATTCTCGCCATCAGCCGTAAAATCGCGAACTCAGACGGAAACCTCGCTGTCATCATCGTTCAAGATCCATCGGACATAAACGACTCATCGCCGGCCGTGGATCTTGTCAAACCGTAAGCCACCGTATCCGTTAATGTTGTTCTCTTCATTTTTTGCACGCAGGGGAATAAGCGAACAGAGAAAAGAAAAGATGAATGGACAAGAGCATGAGAGATGAGAAAGACGAAGAGAAACGAGCCACAACGGCGCCGCGGGGAGAATGGGGTTTTGAAACCCTAGATCTCTTTTTGTTGCATTTACACCAACCGGGTTGGGTCCGGAGGTGATTACCGGCCCAACCCTCTTTTTTTTTTTTATTATTTGTGTTTTATTTATTTTATTTCTATCATTATAATTATTTTTATTTGTTTTCTAAAATAACATTAAAATCCATTTTTTAAAAGATAAAAATTAGTTTAAAACAGTTTTTGAGGATTTAAGTTAAATTAATTTATCAATATTAAAAATCCTATTTTAATTCAAATTGAAGTTTACATCATAAAATAAAACCACAAAAAGATGCATAATTCCATTCCATACCCACTAACATTTTGTTCGTTCGTTGTGCAGCCTATTATGGTTACTGTTTTATTTTCCAATTTAAGTTTCGTTATTATAATTGTAACTGCTCCCCTCGTGTAACCTCGCGAATCCTAACAATCGCGCTTTAATTTCTGCCTTTAAATTTCTGCTTGCATGGTTTAAATTATGACATTATTTCTCTGTTTGCATGATTCAATTATCTCACGCGTTTACCACTGTTCCCGTCACACTACACACATCCGAAGGTTAGGTCTAACCGTTTGGCCACCGCGCCAATAGTCCTCAACCTCAAACCCTCAAACTTCACACATTCAATTTCAAATCCTCAAAACTACACCCTTACAAACCTTAATTCTCCCAAATGCCTCGCCGCAGGCAAAATTACAGCTTTACCCCTAGCATTAGGTCAAAGAGCCGCCGCGCTCATTTTAGGGTTTCCCGCCGTAGAATCCCTAACCTAACCCTAATTCACTTAACAATTCAACGTAGAGATTTGGAGTTTCTACACTCCACGTAAGCGTGTCCTTAAGATGCGTTTATTCCCCTTGAGACCTTGACCACAGTCAAGAAGTCTCTAATCTCCCTTTTGAGGGGAACTACGATTACTCTGATTCCACTCCCGTAAGGATACGTAGGCACAAGATGCGATGTCTTGCCGAGTAAACTTAGAATTAACCCCCTTAGGTCTCCTTTCTCACTTCTAATCCCTTTGTACATATACCTTAAGCAAATAAATAAAGCAAAATAGTAAGCATCTGAACAAAAGGTTCCTGTAGAGTACTACAGAAGTTTAGGGTGCTAATACCTTCCCTAAATTTAACCAACCCCCGAACCCTAGATCTTTCCCCGCATTGTGTTTACGATGCAAAATAGGTTTTCCCTCTTTTGACCTTTTCCTTCGGATAAATCAATGAGCGGTTGTGAATTGAATTGTGATTCAAATTAATTAATAGTTTGTGATCCTATTCCCACCGCAACAGAAAATGGCGACTTCACTGGGGACTCTTAACTTTTGAGGGTTACCCCTAATTTGTTCATATTTATTACTATTTGTTTTACTATTCATTTGCATGTATATATTGTACTTTGATTTTGGGCCTGTTCCTTGTGTTGTGAGATAAGTCCTACGCCCGGACTAGTGACATTATTATAGGATGGGGATATATTCGATGAGGCTTATAGGGAGTGAGTCCCGACCAAGCTTGATTCGAGAATCACCGCTCAGTTGAGACCTTTTCGAAAATGGTTCGGTTGAACGAGTAATCGTGAAAACTTTTTCCATGGTCGATTGGAGTCCGTGATATTGAGGACCGTAGTACCTTTACACCACCTCGGCCTTATTTAGGACGTAGTGCGGGAACTATGTGGGAGTATTCCTACAATGGTTGCTACGCGATACTACACTCAAAAGAAGTTCTCTTGAGAATATTATTAACCCCCGAGTCAGTCGGAAAGTTGATAATATCCGAAAGATGGGATGATGACTTTGGGCACTTTTTAGAACCTTGTTCTGCAGGTACAACTAACCTATAATACACTCCTTTTTGGGATGGGTAGACCTTAACTCCGCTCACGTTCTTTTAACCTAGGACTTTGTGTGTTTTCATGCATTGCATCCATAAAGCATAATATTACATTAAGACTTCATGGAATTCAAACTCTATTTATGAACATTGCAGGATACCATGGATCACTCTAGGAAGCATACTTTGAAATTTACTTTTAGGGGTTTTAATTTGGAAGTCCTAGAGAAGCTAAGAGATTTGGTTCAAGATCAAGAAAAGTTCCAAAACAGATATGGAAGGCTATTGTCTTTGTTGAAGGTTCAAGTAAACGAAGGACTTCTTGCGACTTTGCTACAGTTTTATGATCCAGATTATCACTGCTTCACCTTTCCAGATTATCAGCTTTTACCTACCTTAGAAGAATACTCTCAGTTGGTGGGATTACCTATCTTGGATAAGTCTCCATTCCCTTTCTTGGAGGAAGACCCTAAAGAACGAGATATTGCTAAAGCCATTTGTCTAAGGATATCCGATGTCAAAAACAATATGATCACCAAAGGGGGGACCTCCGGTTTTCTCAGGGACTTCCTAATTAAGAAGGCCCAATTTTATGCCGATCATAAAGACATGTTTGCCTTTGAGACAATATTTGCTTTGCTTATTTATGGGTTGCTGCTTTTTCCTAGTTTTGAGGGGTTTGTGTACCTTAATGCAATCAAGACCTTCATGAGGAGAAATCCAGTTCCAACGCTATTGGGTAATACTTATCATTCAGTACATCTTCGAAACTTTCATGGTGGAGGAATGATTATATGTTGTGTGCCATTACTATACAAGTGGTTTATTTCTCACTTACCCAAGTCCGGTCCGTTCTGGAGACCTAATCAAGAACGTTGGTCGCAAAAAGTTATGGCTTTAACTCACTCTGATATTGATTGGTATAATCGCATGTACGATGGGATATCGATCATTGATAGTTGCGGAAACTTCAACAATGTGCCTTTGCTCAGTTTCAATGGAGGAATTAGCTACAATCCAGTCTTAGCTCGCCGACAGTTGGGATACCCCTTGAAGGAACCGCCTAAAGGTATTCATGTGGAGAAAATCTTTTTCGAAGATGACAAAAGGCTTCAAGATCAGATTCTATCTTCTTGGAATCGTCTGCATATGAAAGACAAAGAAAGTTTGGGAAGACCTAATTGTGTGTCCATGGAACCATACCTTCAATGGGTCCGAGAAAGAGCTATTGAGTTGAAGATGCCCTACTCTCGCCAAGATCCTTTACCTCAAAGAGAAGAACCTGTCCAGTATTTCAGGACTGAAGTTGAGACTTTGAAGATCACTTTGAAGAGATCACAACGCGAAACAGAATCATGGAAGAACAAATACCATGTGATGGTCAGCGAGTATGAAGAACTTCAAAAGAAGATTCAGTCGAAGAATGATGAGATACAATCCTACAAGAAGAGAAGGCTCTACGAATATTTATTCTCCTCCGAATCTCCGTCTGCTCACTGAAGTTGTGGAAGATGCTTCTCTAGGATTTTCTAGGCTTTTATTTAGCTATTTTGGTTGCAAGAATATTATTTGTAATTTGTCTTCAACGAATTAAAAGTTTCCTTGGTATTCCGCAATATTCGTAAATATTCAAATTCCATGAAATCTTCATTTGCATTCGCATTCTAGCATCTTACTTTTGCATTGCATGTGTCTCCCGGTTTCTCATACGCGGTTTTCTCACCTTCCAGTTTTGTCACCCTAAGTTCTCTGCATCAATACGACCCTTGAAAAGGATGGAAGATCAAAATCAAGAGATCAACCGTGTCAGCCATGAACTCGAAGATCTTCGAGGAAGTGTAGGGCAGATTTTGGAGATGCTACGAGCTCTTAGTGTGAAGGTGGATGCTCAGTCTACTTTTGTTTCTGAGACTACTAATACCGTTATGGAACCTCAACAAGCTGTTATTGTCGAGAATGTACCTCCTCATGGTCTTCAATCCGGTTTGGTGCCTCCTAGTGCTCAACCAGTTCGACGAGCTACCCCTCCAAAGTGCAAAACTCCTAACTCCGACCATGGTAAAGGACTTGCACGTTCGAGGAACCGCAAAATGGCTACTCCTCAACTTTGGCAACATCAGCAGAGTTATGTTCAAGGTTATCCGTTTCCATATGTCCAACAACCCTATGTAGCTACTGTTGCACCTCCTTTCGATCATCAGTTTCCTACATACCAGCCTGTGCAGTCAGCTCTGGTATATCAAGCATCGGTTTATCAACAACCTTCCGGTTATCCGCCCATGCAAGTTCCTGTCAACAGTCAACGAGTGCCCAACGCTCCTGTTCACCAACAATCACAGAATCAGGTTCCTTATCCCCGTAAGAAGCAGTATAAGCCTTGTCCTCCAATTCCGATAACTTTCACTGAGTTATACCCCCATTTGGTACAATAAGGTCTGATTACCACCCGTGCTTTGGGTCCTCCGCCTAATCCGTTACCTACAGGTTACAACGCTGCCGCTCATTGTTTATTTCATGAGGGTGCGCCCGGCCATGATCTAGAGAATTGCTACACTCTTAAGAACTTTGTCAGAAATTTGCTAGAAACGAAGAAGTTGTCTTTTAGCGATGCTCAGCCGAAGATCGAGACTCCTCTCGGGGTTCCCCGCTTGTCAGGTTCAAACTCCGCAAAGCCTGTTACTCTTGCAGCAAATCAGTCGAATCCAGTAATTATTCAAAGGCCTAGCTCACTTCATTTCAGCAACCCTCAAGATGATATGACCGGGATCAACAAAGAATCCGGGAAAGTTATTTTGAAGCAACGACTGAAAACTGTTGAAGATGTGACCAGCATAACTGGGGCAAGCCATGACGACTCACAGTAATCATAAACCAGATGTCCTTTTCCATTGAGGCTCCGCCAAAGGAAACTGTTACTCTTGAATGCAAGATTTCATAAACATTTAGAAGGATTTTTCCGACAGTTCATTTGTTTATTTGTATTTCTCTTTGATTAAGCATATTTAGCATGTACGAACTTGTTTATCTTTGATTAATTAATGCAACGCATATGTTTGTCTTGAATAAATCCATTCGCTTCACTCATTCAAAAAACGTTTTCATAAATCATAATGCCAACTTTACCCGATCTCTTGTTCTGATGGAGAATTGGGGGGAGGATGACGAACCTAAAACGTCAGATTTCTTGTCGTATGCTTTCAATTAAAACCTGCTGATGATGTAAGGCATTGTTTCGAATTCCAAACACTGGAGATATAAGGATGTTAATCCCTCGTTAACCTCTTTGAGCCTTGAAGTAGGAGTTTTTCTTTCTTTTAAGAACCTTCATCCTGACTTGGGGCAGGGTAGGTTTCAGTTAAACCGATCGAGCACTTAGACTCAAAAAGGAAGGGCAAACCTTCGAGAATTTATTCTTAGCATCTTAAGAAGTCCAATACAATGACTATCCCTCAGTTACCTAAGGAGTGGGGCAGTCACGAGCCTTTCAAAAGATTTACACGACTTGTGCATAAAAGAATATTCAAAAAAATAAGAGCCCGCTAAGTCAAAACCTATGAAGGAGACTTAAGCAAAACTGGGGAATCCCGCTGGACTCCAAAGTCAGATCAAAAGACGTTGTCCAGGCAAAAGTTAGGGAATAAAAGCAAAACAAGAGGGTACAATAAATAATCCCTAGTAAAGAACAAAATCGTGTGACCAATTGCCATTAGAAATAGGTGAGTGACTGCCATGTCCAAAGCCTTGATGAGTTCTCGACCATAGCAAATCCGCTTGAGATATGAGCGTTCGTATCCGATTAACTGAATTAGGATTGGAGAACATCACGAAGAAGGGGTGGGTACAAATATAACTTTGAGCCTATATCCTTTGTTTCTTAAACCGTGAACCGAGCCACGATACAACCTTTAAAAGACCTAATTGAAGTAGGACTTCGGTTGAAAGCATACTCGACAAGATCACGTTTCCTGACTCCTACGAGCTATGCTCAGAAAAAATTCGTGTTGGCATTATAATTAAAACTTATATCCTGACTAGTGATTTCGGTCACAAGTTATTGCGATATCTTTTTCAAAACAAAAATTCAAGACAAATATATGTGTACATTGACAAGCTCAGGATAGGCATTTCAGGCATGACGACTTTTCTTGATATCTTAGAGATTTACATATGGACATAACCCGTGGAACTTGAAGATCCTGCTAAACAGGGGCAGGCAGTTTCCCAGTTTGCTTACCAACACGAGTCTGACGCTCTTAAGGAGTTATTTCTCAAAGATTTCGTTGTAACACGCTTAATTTGTGCCAGACCTGACGAATCTCTCAAAGAGTTTGAAAACAGTGGGGCAAACAGACTCCATGTTCTCTATAAAATCCTCTTGAGATGACCATACCTCACAACGCAAATATCCTGGGGCACCATGTTTTTTTAAAAAAGGGAAACAAATGGCGACTACTATAAGGTCCTTCAAGATCAAAACCATGTGGTTTCACAACTTTTCTTCATACACCCGATGGATTTTACTCACGGCGGCCTTCACTCCTCGAAAATCTCATTGTTGCAGAAACACTTTTAAACCATTGCTCTGATTCAGTCCCCAGCGAGACTATAAGCTGACAATTTTTTTATGGGGTAACTCGAAAGTGTCCCTCGGGTTTTCTTCTCCCCATGTGAAGACGTGATACTGTGCACCCAAGCAGATTACCTTCTCCCCAGAGAAGTCTGAATCCAGATTTGGTTCTACCATTGATCCTTCTCACCCATGATTGACGTATTGGTTGCAGAGAATGCAGGGTATCTCCGTCGAGATGTTTATTTCATCTCTCGTCCCGTCTATAGTCAGTTTCGTCAGCATACGCAAGGGCATAAGCATCACATGCCTATTTCATATACTCATTTCACATACTCATTACATACTCATTTCATAACATCCTGCATATTTAACTACATACACATTAACATACGCAGTAACATATGCGTTAGCGTTCACAGGTTCATTGTGTTTCACCATCATTGGTTGTTACCGCCGAGCAACTGGGTTTGTCCATTCTCTTCAAATAGATTGTCAGCCCTAAGCATAAAATACATATGTGTTTCTAGTTTCCCCACAGAGCTTGATCCTCGTGGATGACAGTTACTTCAGCTATCTTTCCTCACCAGGATAAGATATTTACCCATCGAGTTCATTCCCTCGATGGAGTCTTGATTGCCAGTTTTCTTTCTAGCTCGATCTTAGATTAAATCTCGGTCTTGTCGGTCGCTGAGCCCAACCAGACGTGCATTTATTTTGCGCCGTTTAAAATTTTTCACCATACCTTGGCAGATATGCGACTGTTCTCGCCCGAGAAGCTTATCACTGTTCCCGGATGTGCATTTATTTTTGCACCATCTTTCAAGAAAACCAATCACAATCCTTTACAGATACACGCCAGTTCACGCCTGGAAAATCTATCTTTACATCTTACAACATCGGTATGCGACTGTTCTCGCCTGAGAAGCCTATCGGTATGACACTTTACAGTCTTACATCTTACAGCATCGGTATGCGACTGTTCTCGCCTGAGAAGCCTATCGGTACAACACTTTACAATCCTACATCCTACAGCATCGGTATGCAACTGTTCTCGCCTAAGAAGCCTATCGATATAACAATCCTACATCTTACAGCACAGGATACGCAATTGTTCTCACCAGAGAAGCTTATCACAACCTTACACAACAGGATACGCAACAGTTCTCGCCAAGAGAAGCTTATCAAAACATTTTACAATCGATCAGCAACAGTTCTCGGTTAAGAAGCTTATCATCATTATCTGTTATCACCTCTACAAGCAGTTCTTACATGAGAACCTTATTATTGCCACTCTTGCAAATAAGCGACATTTCTCGCCTGAGAAGCTGATCCTATCTTCGTTATGACTCGCAGCAAATGGCCATCTCCATCGAGCAGTTGGGCTTCCATTTTCCTTGTCGTCTTGAAGTATGGGGAGGTTTGAGCCGAAGCATATTCAGGGAGCAACAAACCTTGAAATGAAGAAGTTCATTTACCCTTTAGTAAAAGAAGGAGCAGAATCATATTCAGGAAAGCATGAATCTTGAAGTATGAGGAAGTTCAGTTTACCCTTTAGCAAAAGAAGAAGCGGAATCATGCCCGACGCGCTGTCCTCGGAAGTATGAAGAAGTTTATTTTATCCTTTAGTAAAAGAAGAATCAGAATCATATTCCGGGCACCGACCTTAAATATGATAATATTTATATATCAGATAAGCAGCAGCCTCTTTATTTGAGTGCTTATCCGTTTTGGCATGTAAGTCCCTTCCAACGATAAGTGACAGTTCTCCCTCAAGAAGCTTATCAGGGCATTTCCCATCAAAGCCCATTTATTTTGGCATACAGCCGGTTTTTACCCTGTATATCTGATATGGATTTCTGAAAAGTCCATTCGATCCCATCACGAAGGATAGTTTATAGAAGCTTGGATGTTATTCTTTGCTCAATGCTCCAGCATTCTATAATTGATCTTGCAATCGTGTAGATCCAGTTTTATTGTTAGATATTCCCAAGTGGAGGCCGTCTCATAGGCGCCATCACTATTAAGGATCTTGTTCTAACCACTCAAAGTCCAGTTATTTTGGCATACAACCGGTTCTTTTTACCCTGTATATTTGCTACGGAGTTCCGAAAGGCCCGTTTGATCCTGTCACGAAAGATAGTTTACAGAAGCTTGGATGTTATTCTTTGCTCAATGCTCCAGCATTCTGTGATCGATCTTGCATGTAGAAGCATGCTTCAGTCTCAAGTTTTGATGATGTCAATACTACTCAAAGTCATCTCTTGATTGCAAAAAGACAAGCCGTTCAAAGTCATCAAGATCAAGTCAAGCTATCTTTCAAGTCAAGCTACATATGGAACTATGATTCTTCCAGACTTGGCTGCATTACTGGTATATCAAATCCGCCTTTATAATTTGATATACAAGTGTTCAAAAACATCAATCATTTGTGCATAATACATAAGCATGTTTTTGAAACCTTAAAAATGGTATAACATTATTTTAAAAAAGCATTTTTCTGAAAATTAGCAGTGTTAACCGATTAACCATATAGGTTAACCGGTTAACCAATTTGAATTTTGAATTTTCTGGGCTAACGTACCAGTGTTAACCGATTAACCATATGGGTTAACCGATTAACACTGAACGTGCAGTGAAAAATTGCTTTGTTTCAAGTTCAAAAATTATTTTAAAAACATACCTTTTCATGGTTTGAATCTTTTAAAATTATACCTTTTCTGAAAGGTTATTTTACTCATATAAATTCTGATTTTTTCATTTTTGAAAAACAACCAATAGAACAGAACACAAAAGCATTTTCTACATTCATTTTAAAATTATCTTAGAATCAAATTCACTTTTTTCAAAAACTTTCATTAAGTGTTCATATGTGCATAAATTTCATATTCATCCTTGAACACTTGTATTGAAAATTGTAAGAGTGAATTCTGATCATTTGGAGAAGATCAACTTTAATATCATTACTCTCAATTCAAATCTTTACAAACTTGTGTATATTGACTTGTGATCCAGGATTGTTGGACACAAGGGTGAGTGTTTACAAGAGGACTGTTCTTGTACACTTGTGTTTTTATTGTTTGATAGTAGGCCTCACCGGTTGATGGTGTGATAGGTTGTACTGTTTTAAACAATAGTGAAAACTCTCTTTCATGTTGAAAGGGGAGTGGAGTACTCTCGGATTGTGAGGGGAACCACTATAAATTCTGTGTCTTTTTCTTTCTGTTGATTTACTGCTTTCCATAACCAAGAACACCATCCAGTATATTTTCAAAGAACCATATAAAAACCGGAAAAATTTCAAAAGTCCTAATTCACCCCCCCCCCCTCTTAGGCATACTCTGTTCTTACAATTGGCATCAGAGCAGGTGAATAAAACCATTCTTCTGCATCGTCAGTCAGTGTGAACGAAAACATAAACAGTCTCTTGGCCTCTTCGGAATGGCCTTCTATCTTCAAAGATGTGTTGGTAGTTAGGAATCTCTGTAGGTGCTTGTTTGCATCTTCATTGATTCTTCCTGCGAAAGGCTTGCTCTCCAACTGGCGAATGGTGGAAGGATGTAGCTGAAAGTGTGCCACATTCACCGGTTGATTTATGATGGTCATCCGGTTTGGTTGAGCATTGGCTCCTCCATAGTCTCCCAAAAGCCTTTCAGCTGGAGGTGGGTCTCCGTTCATGATGAAAGTTTCGAGCTCTATCTCTGTGCCCGAATCTGTATTTTCAGAAAGAATCACAACTTCTTCTTCGTTCTCTGAAATTTCTGTTCCTGAGTTTGAAGATGTCAATGTTTCCAGCTTAGCTTTTCTACTTCTGGAGTGCAACAATCTTTCAGGTTCTGAGTCAAAAGAAAATAAAGTTGAGGTCTTACCTTGCATACACAGGTTAGGAAATTATTAGTAATAACAGAAATATAATCGGAAAAATAGCTTAAAATTTTAGTCACAGAGTGACAAAATTCTAATTGAACGAACAAGATACTTCAAAATTTTAGCAGTCCTCGGCAACGGCGCCAAAAACTTGACCGGTAAATTAGCAAGTGTACTAATTATTTCGATGAGGTAATAATAGGGGGGTTTCCCAGTATCGATCTCTGAGGACTGCGTGTAAATTTTAAGTATAAATGTTCTTTCAATCAAACAAAATAACCTTGGGTTTTGTTTGGGGTTTTCAAAAGGAAAAAGCATAATGATAAAATTATTTTAACAATTAAGAGAAAACATGCTAAGGGAAGTGTATGAATTGCGTATAACGAACCCTGGAGTAAACCAATAAGACTTCTCACAAGACCTTAATTTTTATTGCACCTCAAAAGTGTTTTTCTTAAATTCCTTAACTGAAAAACATTTGACATTCTTCCTTGAACCTAATTCCTTAGCAGTCAAGGAAAGACATCAAGCAATAGTTCTGACAAAGGGTTTTTACAATCATTACAGGATATCCCTATTCCTAGGCAATGTTCATTGTAATGTGTTATACAAAGTAATCGATCGGTTCTTCAGGCCAAATCCCTAATCGTAAATTGTTCCCAATTTATACGATCTTTAAAAGTTTAAACGAATTGCATAACAAAATATTAAGGAATGAAACAAAATCTTATTAAGAAATGCAACAGAGGTTCATTACAACACAATTCAGGAACACTCCCCTAGCAATGGGGTGTTTAGCTATTCATAGTATTCGATAAAAACAACATGACAAATAGAAACATTACAAGATTTAGGGAGTAAATTCGATCTTCAATTTCTTCCGAGCATGAAAATCTCCTTGTCCTCCCAATTCTCTAGAGCTTCAATCTTCCGTTGTATTTTCTTCGTACCAATCAAAAGTCCCCTCTCTTTTGTCAAAACACGTATCAAATAGTCTTAATTCAAACTTAGTACCAGGGAAAAACCCAAAATACCCTCAGGGATCACAAGTGTCAAAAATACAAAAAAAATATGGAATGAGGCGTTTTAACCAACACGGGCCGTGTCAGGCAACACGGGCGGCCGTGCTGGCTTTCTGATATCATTTTCGCATGATTTTTCCAAGTCCCAGGTGTCCTGACACGGGCCGTGTCACGTGACACGGGCGGCCGTGTGAGGCCACAGTTTTCCACCAAAAACACCTCTTCTGAGCACATCCTGACACGGGTCGTGTCACACAACATGGGCACCCGTGTCAGGCCCCTCTTGCGAATCTAACTTCGACTCCAACACGAAAGTCATAGCTCTCTCTCTCTCTCTTAGCTTTCCGGAGGTTTTTAGAACGCCTCAAACGGATTCCCGGAACTCCAGTTATGATCATTTTCGTGCAGACTGCTAAAGATTTTACTTTCACAACAAAACTCTTCGAAAATCTTACCATTTTTCCCCGATTTTCACTCAGCTTCTCCTTTATTGTTTACCTGAACCTAGAAACAGTGAAAATATCAAATTGATGCGTAAAATGTAATAAAAACAACTAAAATGTGACAAGGCAAAACAAATGATTAACTGAAATAAAAGGTAAAATCACGTGTAAAAACCACTGATCAGTAGTCGCTCATGTGAATGTCGATAATGGTCTCGGCTTTACTGATTTGGATCTGACTCCTGCTCGGAGGAATCATAATCGGGCTCTGCATATATCTTTAGAGTGTAAATGATCTCTGATGTCACGTGTCTTGGTGGATACAGGGTCATCCCTCAATGTGCTTCCGAAGAAGGCATTGATGAAGTTGGACATTCAAGGTTTGTTGTGCACGCCAAGTGATCTGGTCGTGAGGGCTTTTGATGGATCTAAGAGATCGGTGTTTGGAGAAATCACGCTACCTATTCAGATAGGGCTGGAGATCTTTCATGCAACTTTCTATATTATGGATATTCAACCAGCATACAGTTGTTTGCTTGACCGACCTTGGATACATGCTGTCGGGGCAGTTACCTCAACGTTGCATCAAAAGCTGAAATACATGGTGGAAGGGAAGATAGTTACCGTGTGCGGAGAAGAGGATATATGGTTAGCCATTTGTCATCCTTCAAGTATGTAGAAGTGGATGGTGAGATCCACGAAACACTCTGCCAGGCATTTGAAACAGTTCAGATTCAGGGGAAGTCTCCTATAGAAGCCAAAGGCCCAGAGGTTTCGATTTCGTCACTCAAGGAGGCTTGTGCTATCGTAGAATCTGGCTCGTCTCAGAAGTGGGGCCACTTCTCGATGTTCCTGTCAAGCAGGACAAGTTTGGCCTGGGATACAAACCCTCCAGTTCTTCTCAGATTCCGAGATACAGGGGACCTGTTCAGTTCACTAGCAGTGGTGTGATATTTGACAGAATCAATACCGTCGGAGATGATGAAGGGGACAGTGACTGCAACATGGATGTCTGGATTCGTCCATGCACTCCCGGCCAGAAGCTGTGCAACTGGATTACCGAAGAAGTCATTCATGTTATTGCTGCAGAGTATTATTCTTTGTTTTGATTATGTCCAGTCCTGCGTTCTGCCCAAGACGTAGTGACCCATTTGTGGGGCCTTCTTGTTATGTGAAATTTATCATTAAATAAAAGACGTTTCGCATTCAAATTTTGTGATCCCTGTTTTTCTTGTTTTTGTTTTGCATTTATATTAAACAGAAAAATGGCAATGTGTTTTGTTTGATGTATCTCATAATAAACATAACATCCTCATCAACGTCTTTTCTATCAGATGCCATCGATTCAGGTTCAGATATGACTTCGTATGACTTTGATAATCCCGTTTATCAAGCTGAAGATGAGACTGACGAAGACTATGAACTACCTGAAGAGTTAGCCAAACTTCTCAAGCAAGAGGAAAGGGTTATTGTACCTCATCTAAAGGATATTGAGATTATTAATCTGGGCACCGGGGATGACAAGAAAGAGGTTAAAGTTGGGGTTGCATTGGAAGACAGTGTCAAGAGAAGATTGGTGGAAATGCTCCGTGAGTATAAGGACATCTTTGCTTGGTCTTACCAAGACATGCCTGGGCTGGATACATATATTGTGGTACACCGGTTACCTCTCAGAGAAGAATGCTCGCCAGTCAAGCAGAAGTTAAGACGGACAAGGCCTGACATGGCAGTCAAGATCAAAGAAGAAGTTCAAAAGCAGTTGAATGTTGGGTTTCTTGTTGTCACGAATTACCCTTCGTGGGTCGCTAATATTGCTCATGTGCCTAAGAAATATGGAAAGGTCAGGATGTGCATTGATTATCGAGATCTGAATAAAGTGATCCCGAAAGATGATTTCCCGCTCCCTCATATCGATGTGTTGGTTGATAACACCACTCAGTATTCTGTGTTTTCATTCATGGATGGCTTCTCTAGGTATAACCAAATCAAGATGGCCCCAGAGGACATGGAGAAAACTAGTTTCATCACACCGTGGGGGACTTTTTGCTATAAGGTGATACCCTTTGGATTGAAAAATGCAGAGGCCACTTATCAGCGGGCGATGGTCACTTTGTTTCATGATATGACTCATCATGAGGTGGAAGTCTATGTTGATGACATGATTGCAAAGTCACAGACGGAGGAGGGACATCTGGTCGATTTTCTGAAATTGTTTGAAAGGTTGAGGAAGTTCAAGCTGAGGCTGAATCCTAACAAGTGCACCTTCTGGGTGAGATCTGGAAAGTTATTGGGTTTCATTATCAGTGAAAAGGGTATTGAGGTAGATCCTTCCAAAATAAAAGCTATACAAGAAATTCCTGATCCGAGAACGGAAAAAGAGGTTTGTGGTTTCCTAGGGAGATTAAACGACATTGCAAGGTTTATATCTTATCTTACAGCCACTTGTGAACCAATATTCAAATTGCTGAGAAAATATCAAACAGACAGGTGGAATGAAAATTGCCAGAAAGCATTCGAAAGAATAACAGAATATCTACAGGAACCTCCAATACTCATGCCTCCAATTGCAGGGAGACCACTGATCATGTATCTCACGGTTCTTGAGAATTCAATGGGATGTGTGCTCGATCAACAGGACGAGTCAGGTAGAAAAGAGCATGCCATTTACTACCTGAGTAAGAAATTCACCGATTATGAGTCGAGATATTCGATGCTGGAAAAAACATGTTGTGCACTCGCCTGTGCTGCTAAGCGTTTGAGACAGTACATGTTAAGCCACACAACCCTATTGATTTCAAAGATGGACCCGATCAAGTATGTCTTTGAAAAACAAGCACTCTCCGGAAGGATTGCCCGATGGAAAATGGTGTTAACATAGTATGACATTCAGTACGTTTCCCAAAAATCCATTAAGGGAAGCGTCCTGTCGGAATATCTAGCGGAACAGCCGATTGAGGATTATCAGCCGATGAAGTTTGACTTCCCAGATGAAGACGTCATGTTTTTGAGGATGAAAGACTGTGATGAGCCTTTACCAGACGAGGGTCCTGAGAGGGGATCTCAGTGGAAACTGGTTTTCGACGGAGCGGTTAATTCATATAGTAATGGAATCGGCACGATCATTACTACTCCTCACGGGTCTCATATACCATTCACTGTCCGATTGACATTTGCTTGCACCAATAATGAAGCCGAGTATGAAGCTTGCATTATGGGTTTAGAAGAGGCCGTTGATATGAGGATTAAGAATCTAGATGTATACGGTGACTTAGCGTTAGTCGTTAACCAAATCAAAGGAGAATGGGAAAATCGTCAGGCCAACCTGGTGCCTTATAGAGATTATGCAAGGCGACTGCTGCCTTTCTTCGATAGAGTTGATTTCCATCATATTCTGAGGGCTGAGAATCAGATGGCAGATGCCTTGGCCACGCTCGCTTCGATGTACAAAGTGAATTTTTGGAATGAAACTCCTGCTATCACCATCATGCGTCTTGATAGACCTGCTTTTGTGTTTACCGTTGAGAAAGCATTTGATGGAAAGCCTTGGTATTTCGATATCAAGCATTTTCTCAAGACTCAGGAGTACCCATCTAGGGCATCCAGCAAGGATAAAAAGACTATGAGGAGATTAGTTGGAAATTTTTATCTGAATAAGGACGATGTGCTCTACAGGAGAAATTTCGACATGGTTTTGGTGCGTTGTGTTGATGAACTTGAACCAAACCTGTTGATGGAGGAAGTCCATGAGGGTTCTTTTGGTACTCATGCCAATGGACATGCAATGGCTAGAAAATTGTTGAGAGTTGGGTATTATTGGATGACTATGGAATTCGATTGCTTCAAATACGCCAGAAAATGCCATAAATGCCAGATTTATACCGACAAGGTGCATGTGCCACCAACTCCTCTGAATGTGCTGACATCTCCTTGGCCTTTTGCCATGTGGGGAATTGATATGATTGGAAAAATTGAGCCGACTGCTTCTAATGGGCATCACTTCATCCTGGTCGCGATTGATTACTTTACAAAATGGGTAGAAGCAGCGTCCTTTGCCAATGTCATGAAACAGGTGGTAGCCCGATTCATAAAGAAGGACATCATTTGTCGTTATGGAATTCCGGAGAGAATCATTACTGATAATGGTTCAAATTTGAATAACAAAATGATGAAGGAACTGTGTCATATTTTCAAGATTGAACATCACAATTCTTCTCCATATCGTCCGAAGATGAATGGTGCTGTTGAGGCAACTAATAAGAATATCAAGAAGATTGTGCAGAAAATGGTTGTGACCTACAAAGACTGGCATGAGATGTTGCCTTTTGCTCTTCACGTTTATCGTACTTCGGTGCGTACGTCAACCGGGGCAACTCCTTTCTCACTGGTATATGGTACGGAAGCAGTCCTGCCATTAGAAGTTGAGATTCCTTCTTTAAGGGTATTGTCAGATGTAAAGCTTGACGAAGCTGAATAGGTGCGAACCAGGTTGAATCAGTTGAGTTTGATTGATGAGAAGAGATTGGAAGCCATTGCGTATGACCGGTTGTACCAGAGTAGGATGAAGAAATCCTTTGATCAGTAAGTGCGTCCTCGGTGTTTCTAGACGGGTGATTTGGTGTTGAAAAGGATCCTTCCTCCTCAGACACATCACAGGGGAAAATGGACTCCTAACTATGAAGGTCCGTATGTGGTAAGAAAGGTTTTCTCTAGTGGAGCCTTATTGCTATCTACCATGGATGGTGAAGATTTTTTTTACCCTGTGAACGCGGATGTGGTTAAAAAATACTTTGCTTAAAAGAGACCCGCTGGACACAAAAAGAAAAGTCCAGGCAAAAATGGGGCATCCCGGTGAACCATAAAAAGAAAAGGTTCGGGCAAAAATTAGGGATAAAGGAAAAAAGAATGAACCCGCAAAGTTGAAAACCTGAAAAGGCGACTTTGGCAAAAATGGGTATCCCGGTGGATTGAAAACCCGAAAGGGCGATCCAGGCAAAAGTTAGGGATTTAAAAAGCAAATGATCATGGTCTCTGTTCGATCTGTAAGCTTGTGAGTAGTTATCCCGAAGGAAAGGAATCAGTCCACTCAGTCTTGTCAGAAGGCGAAGCACGGGTAACATCAAAGACATACGGGTCATAGCCGAATCGACACATGGTGGTTGTCTGTTTCCACATTGCCGACACTTGTATATTGTATTTGTTTTCTTGTTTTTGAGCAATTACCTTTTTTCAGGAATTGCATCTGAATTGAAATTTGCCTATTTACAGGCCTTCCATCAATAAAGTATTCACTTCAGTCAAAGAGCTTTCTTTTTCTTGTCCATTTTACGGTTTTGTTTGTGAAATGTCTGTTATTTTGGTAAACATTGCAGGTAAAAGCAAGAGGTTGTACAGAGCATAATGAAAGAGCTGACTTTGCTTGATCGGCAAGTATCATGGATGGTAACTTCTCCCCGGCAGAGTTTGGTCATCAAATTTGAAATGTTGTATCTCCAGTAGAACAAAGCTTTATCTTCGTGAGAAAGTGAGTCCCCAACACGATGGAGTTTGTTCCCAGCAAAGCAAGATAGAAATGGATCCCTCAGCGGCAGGGTGGTTGGTAAATCAGTTTTCTTCTCCAGCGGAGGTAGCGTTGGTGATGCCCTTTCCCCAACAGAGTCGGTCAAGATTTTCTCTAGTAGAGTGTCGTGCTGATTCCCTCGACAGAGTAAGTGGTAGAGCAGGAGTGTGGGATTTCCCCAGTAGATTCAAGTCCCAGTAGAATGGAGTATCTGATATTCCTCGGCAAGACAAGTCGATACTTAATATAATCCCAAGCAGAGGGGGTTTTCTCCCCGAGCAGGATGGAGTTTTTGGGAATTCCAGTCAGGTATGATTCCCCGAGCAGAGTAAAGTTCATCTCGGCAGGTGGTCGTATCTCTCCCGCAGGGTCGGTTTCCTCAGCAGAAGGGGTGTGATTTAAGCACAGGGTCGCTTGTGTTTCAGCCAAGCTTTTCAATTCCCCAGAAGAGTTGTATTCTAGAAGGCCATCCAGGGCGTTTTCCTCAACAAGATAGGATTTGATCCCCAGCGGTGTGGATTTTTGTTCCCGGAGGCCGTTCAGGGCTTATTTTCCCGATAAGTCCAGTTTTCTGGCGTGTGCCAACTCTCCCCGGCAGGGTTGTTTTGTCCCCGGCAAAGTGGGTATCCTTTTCTCCCTAGCATTTATTTTGCTGGGTTGGCTCTTTTGCATTTTCATTTTGCATTAGCATCCTCCCAAATGCGTAGCATTTCCATTTCGTATGGAGCATTACGCCATTTTCAAACATACGCATGTGAAACATAAGCCAGGTTGTTATCCCTTTGTTTCAGGTGTTTTCCCCGAAGAGTTGATCTTTGGTATCCAGACCATGATAGCTTCTGTTAGCCCGGGTGGTATCCAGACCCTGGCTTACATTATTCCCCAGCAGTATCATCGAATTTCAGCTGATTATGTTGTTTTGGGACTCATATGGTAGTCAGATCATGATGAGTGTTTGTGATGTATGTTTTTGTCTGTCGAGTACCCAGACTCCGATTAGTCCCTAGTTGGTGATGTATTTCTCTCTCCGTTGATTACTTAGGCTCCGGTAAAGACAGTTGTGGTGTTCAGACCATGGTAATATCATACATGTGTTCTTTGTCCGTTGAATATGTAGACTCTGGTTAATGTCATCGAGCATTCAGGCTCTGGAAAACTTCATTAATCCATTGTGTTCGTGTAGTATTTAGACTCCAACGGTTTAAGAGGGTACTAAACTCACATGGTATCCATACCATGGCAGCTCCCGCATGGTGTTCGAACCCCGGCTTGTGTTATTTCCCCCAGCGGTGTCGTCAGATGTTGATGGGTGATGTCTTGGCAAACTCAGGTGGTATTCAGACCATAATGAATGTTTCTTCTTCTGTTGAGCGTCCAGGCTCTGGTCAATCTTGGTTGAGCAACCAGGCTCCAGTTATTTTCGTTGAGCGTCCAGGCTCTGGTTATTTCGTTGAGCGTCTAGGCTCCGGTCAATTTTCGTTGAGTATTCAAGCTCCGGCTTCTTCATCGAGTATTCAGACTCCGGTGAATTTCCAATTCGGGTTGCATTGCTTTCTCCGTCGAGTATCCAGGCTCCGGTAAATCCCCAGTGAAGTCTCCAATTCTGTTGAGTATCCAGGCTCCTGTGGTCGCGTTGAGCATCCAGGATCCAATTTTTGTTCGTTGAGTATCCAGACTCCAGTCAGTTTCGTTGAGCGTTCAGGCTCCGGTAAATCTTATTGGTTACTTCCTCTGTAGAGTGTTCAAACTCCAGTCAACCTTCATTGAGCATTCAGGCTCCGGTTTATTTTCGGTCATTACGTTGAGTATTCAGACTCCGACAAATTTCGTTGATTCCTTCTGTTCGTTGAATATCCAGATTCCGGCAATGCGAGGTGTTACCCTTGCAGCCGACATGGTATCCAGACCATGGCACAATTTGTGATGGACGTGTTCATTTTGTTATGAATTTCCCCATAGAGTTACTTGGTTAAGTTTGTCTTCTTCCCCGTGCAGAGTTATTTGTTTAAATTTCTCTTGTTTTCCCCGCCAGAGTTGCTTGGTTAAGTTTCTCTACCTCAGCGGAGTATACAGATGTTTTATCAGTTCAGCTACTTCCAGAGATTTCTATTCCCAATTAGGGTTTGCAGTTCATTTCTGCAGGTGGAAAATTTCCAGGTTCTTTGGTATTCAATCGTCTTTTGCCTTGATTGTTTGAAAGTCGATGCTCTCATCCCTTCAAGCTCAAGTCGATTGAATAGGGGCAGCTGTAGCACCCCAAAATTTGCCTTTCGTTTTAATCGTAACTGGCTTTTGCTTCTTTGCATTTTTGCATTTTTTGCATATCATAGCACTTGTTCTCGAGGCATGGGATCAAGGCGTTCCTGTGGCTCAGGTTCATTTCGGAACAAAAGGCTGAACAGCAAACAGCGAACATCAGAAGCTCGGGCATTTATTTTGTCTGGCGATCAGGCGGCCGATTTTATTTTATTTTGCAGGAGAACAGTAGTTCAGAAAGCAGCACTCAGGCTCATGTCAAGCATTTACACAGTGATAACATTCAAAAATGAGGTTCAGAAGCTAAACAGAGCTCTAGACAGTTGAAACAGGGCAAATGGACAAATTTCCCTCCAAAAGGCGCCAAATTCAAAATTTGAAGGTGTTAATCAGTTAACCTATATGGTTAATCGATTAACCAAAGAGAAATTAGCCCAGATTTGAAATTTTAACAGTGTTAATCGGTTAACGCATATGGTTAACCGGTTAACCATAGTAGATTTTGCCATGTACGTGATTTTGCAAGTCAATTGCACTTGTGGTCCAATTTTGATCACCTTGGAATTCAAATTTTCATTTGGGAAAGATCTAGAACATCTTTAAATTTCAGATTTCCCTCCAAAATCCCATGCCACTTTCCAAGCCAAGTTTTCCAATCCAATTTCCAAACCTAGCTTTGGATCCATACCAAAATAGTACTTAAGTGATTTACTCCAAACCAAACCATCCAATCTCTCATAATTCAATTCATTTTTAGAATTCACTCAATTCTCTCTCAATTTTCTCTCAAATTTCTTCATTCCCAAAACCTCACTCAAAGCTCTTCATCATTTGGATTCATTGATTTTTCATTGAAATCAATGAATTCTTGAGCATAAACCTCCATTTACCATCAAAATTGGATCAATTTTCATAATCAATTTTCGTGCAAATTGAGGTCTGATTTTGGAGCTTGAGTTGGAAGTGCTTATTTGGAGTAATTTGGCTTAAAAGTGTTTGATCTTCATTCCTCTTGCAAGAATTATTGTGGATCTTGAAGTTTTCCGGATAATCTTGTTTAAATCTGCTCAAATTCAGTTGATCAACACTTACCGAAGCAAATCTCCAATTTAATTTTTGAGCTTATCATGTTAATCTTCATATTCGATTGAATTTTGGTTGATTTTGATTCGTTCGGATTATGGTATTGCTATGTAATTGTGTATCCATGTTGTTGGATCTCTGTTTTCTGTTGTTAGTTTCATGCTTAATTGATAAGATGATCTGTTGGAACCTTGGATATGTTGTTTTGGTGCTAGAAGTGATTTTATGTTACTGTTTTTGGCTTTTGGTACAGTGTTAATCGGTTAACCTATATGGTTAACCGGTTAACCAATTCAAATATTCAAAATTTTCAAAGTTTTTAGGGTGTTAACCGGTAAACGCCTGGTATTAACCGATTAACACCTACGAATTTCCAAATTTTCACATGTTTTACACAGGTTAACCGATTAACAGTATGTGTTAACCGATTAACACTGTGCCAGAATGTCATATTTGCTCTTTTGCTTGTAGGTTTGCATACCTTTTCGATTCGAATCATCATAGATCAATGTGATGTATTAGGATTGAAATGTTTTGGATATTTGTCACTGTTTGTGGTTGATTAATCATGATTTTGTTGACATGTGTGTTCATTCTCCACTTGGTTGCATGCTTGTGTATATGGTTCGAAGTGAGCATTTGTTTGCATGTTTATTTGCTCTCATCTCTTGTTTTTCTCCACATGTTTGCATCATTTTGCATCGCTGTTGAGGTCGAGACGCGCTTGTGGCGGCTTCTGCCCCACACATTTTTTCCTCCCTCCCACCATTCTAAATGTGCATTTTCATGTTTGCATTTTCTACTTGTGATTGATCCTTCCTTTGTTCTTATTGTACTTTTTTCCATGATCCCCATAGGATTCCTAGTCCCTCCGTCTAGGATGGGAGTAGGAGAGACATTAGGCATTCAATCCAAGCATGCTAACATTAGGTTAGATGTTTCCCCTTTTTATCCAAACTTTAGGACCACTTTGCATAACAACGTTAGGGCCGAGTTTCCCTTAGACCTTCCGTGCGTCTCTCTTCTCATCTCGAACAATTCTAACTCATCTAATAAAGGTGATAAACATTGCGCGCTACGAGCCTTAAGCTACATGGGGAATGATGAGTGAGGGGTCTCCCATCGCTTATATAGGGTGTTTAGTATACGTCCCGTTTGGGGGAAATATACGACGCACTCGCCTCCACGTCATAGTCTTTTGTGCAACGTGAATCACAAACCGAATTAATTCACTTCACTAAAAAACACAAACAATATTCAAACCTTTTTCCTTCGGGATTAATCGGAAATCTTTTTTCAGAAAAGAGTATTGTTAAGCTTCGGTTCTACCGCAAACAGGCTTTGTCCCTAACTGCTAGAACGAAGGTTTAACTTTACTCGGTTAAAACACTTAATCAACCAGTGGTTCCGTGTCCGCCCGAACTACGTTTGCTCTTATCTTTCATACCAGATGAAAGTACGTAGGCACAAGACGCGATGTCTTGGCGAGCAACCTTCCCCCCTTCTCTCCCGTAGTTAGCCGAACTACGTTGACTCTGACTTTCCCATTGCACGGGGGAATACGTAGGCACAGAGTGGCGATGCTCTGCCGAGTCTCTCTTTTCTTTTCTTTTTGTCCTGCAAGCCTATAACATAGATAGTTTAAACACACCCTTAGATGGACAATTAGCGTGGATCCCGTCGAGTACGACGGACGTGAGGGGTCCTAATACTTTCCCCTTGCGTAACCGACTCCCGAATCCAGGACTTGGTTGCGATGACCTTGTCTTTCCCTTTTTCGTCAGGTTTTTTCGATCGTTTCCTTTCCCTCTCTTTAGGATAAATAACAAAGGTGGCGACTCTTCTATTTTCCGCCGGGTGTTTTTCGCAGTTACGATAGGTGGCGTGATCTGGCTGCGAGAGTTCAACCTCCCATGGTAGAGAGAGAACTAATTGACATGTTTATGACTTCATTACCAGGTGTTGCACCCCAAAATTTGACCAACCGGGTCCCGTATCTGGCTCGATGTTTCGACGCATTTCGCATTAGCATGTACATACTGCATATAGTGCATTTCCTCAATCATGGTGATTTTATCGGGATTACAGCCCTGCTGTCGCATTTCAGGTATTCCAGACCGATTCGGATAATCGGATGTTATTTTGAGAAGTCGCGCGCTTCCTGGGTGTTCTCAGCTCATGCAGTGATTTTTGAGATTTTTGGTGTCTGGGTTTACTGTTCGCTTCGATCTGGTCTCGCGCTCTCTTTTATGTTGGTTATTTGCCTTTGTTTGCATTTTTTAGGGTTTAATAGCCTTTTGTAGATTTTAAGTAGATTTTTTAGATTTTTCAGAATTTAAATAGATTTCTTTTAATATTTTTAATAGTTTTAAATCTTTTTAGAATTTTTAAATTGTTTTTAAATAGATTTTTGAATAAATTTCTTTTTAGATATTAAGTCATATCTTTTAGATAATAGAACAAATAGAGTTTATTTTTAATATAGATTTAATCGTTTGTTAGATATTAATTTCTTTTATTAGGTTTAATATAGGTTAATAGTTTTTTTTATATAGATATTAATAGATATTAGTTTTAGTTTAATATAGAATTTAATTAGATGTTAATTCTCCTTATTAGGGTTAATTAGGACTTAATAGAGATTAATTAGGATTTTAATCTTTTGTTTAGATTTTAATTAGAGTTTGTTAGAATTAATTAGATTAGATTAGTCTTAATTTTCGGATTAGTTAGTTGAGTATTAACTAGTTAATTAGGTTAAGTCTTTAATTAGTTTTTAATTGGGTTTAATCCATTTTTAATTCAGATCTTTTGGGTTTATTGTGTCATTTTTCGTGGGCCCAGAGTATTTTTTGGAGGCCCAATATTCCAGTTCCATATCAGTCCAAAAATGCCACTTGTCCCTTATATAAGCATGCCACGCGTTCAGCTTCAAGGAGGCCACTTCATTTCCAGACTCTCCCATAATCAGCCACGTTTCCCACTAACTTTCTTCTCTCCCCTCCACGTGTGCTTCATGCACACTCTCTCTCTGAATCCCCGGCCACTTGTCTTCTCCACAACCCTCGCCTGAGCTCCACAGGTTGCATGGCCGGCGACCATGCAACCATCGCACCTCATTCCCTCCGGCCACCCTAACTACCCTACAACCAACTCCGGCCGCCGTCAAACTCGCCGGAAACTGAAAAACTCAGCAATCTTCATCCTTTCTTCCGATCTTCATCTTCCTCCTCTGGTCAACATCATCAGATTCACCAGAACGCTCATCATCTTCATCCATCTCCAGATGCCTTCGTCAAGAACTTCATGTGTTCTTCGCATATTTCCAGAAAACCTTCAAAGTTTGTACGAATCTTCATAGTTCTCCAAGCTCCGCACCAGAAAGTCCATGGTAAGTATCCAGATCATCAAGAAACCGCCAAGAACTTCATGTGTTCTTCAATCGTTCTTCCTCCAGAAATTCAAGAACCTGCTTCAAGATCTTCGTCCAGAAACTCATTAACATTCTCAAACAACTTCGATAATCATCCGATCATCACCAATGATCTTCTCAAATCTGCTCGCATGAAAAAAATTCATCATCAAATCTCCAGATCCTTCATGACGCTCCCAGAACCTTCAAGATTTCTTCAAGAACCGCATGTAATCATCATCAGATTCATAGATCTCCAACAAGATCTCCATCAAGAACTTCATCACAAACTCATTAGAGCTACTTCATCCTTTATATTTTCCAGAAAATTTCTTCAAAGATCTCCGAACGTCATCTTAAGATCCTTCAACATCGCTTCAAGATTCAGCAGAACTCAGTAATCAGGTTTTTCCAGACTCTTCATCAAGAACTCTAACATCTCCAAGAACTTCATCATCACCAGAAATTCCAAGAATCTTCACGTCATAATGTTCAACCGTCTTCAAGAAAACTTCCAGAATCTTCCAAGATTTACATCGTTAGATCCGCATGCATCTTAATCCGTCTTCGTAAGGTTAGCTGTGGAATTTTCCAGATTTCGTATGAGTTTCTTCATGCGCCTTCAATAAAGCTCAGGATCTTCAAGGAGCTCGAACCTCAAGATCCATCCGATGTGTAGTGATTGCGTTGATCTTGCTGAGATGGTAAGGTTTAGAGTGCGATTAGGTTGAGATTATTTGAGTGAAAGAATTTGTGAGAGTGACAGAGGTTTGTGTGAACGAAGAACAAAGGTGAATCTGCGAAGGAGTTCTGAGAGAGAGAATGAGAATCAGAGAGGAGGGTGAGAGAAGGCTGAACGGCTGTGAACAGTGATTGGGGAGGAAAAAGGGGATCTAGGGTTTGGAACGAGGAAGAAGGAAAGCTGTCAAGTGGACTGGGCTTTGGGCCCGCTGACTGCCGTCCGTACACCTCCCCATTTGGGGCATTCCCTCGTTTTTTTTTCGTTTTTGTTGTTTGGTTTGATTGGGCTGAGGCCCAATTCGTCACTACCAAATTGCACCCTCCGTTTTTCTTTATTCTCCCCCTCCCCTTTATTTTTTGTTGGTTTTTGTTGGGCTTAGCCCAGTTCCATTTGTTTTTTACTGCTGCACATCCCCCTGTAACAGTCACACCCCCCTCCCTTTATATTTTCTTTCCTATTTTCTTTTATATAGTTTTTGTTGCTTTATATAGAAATATGAGAATAAAAAATATGTGGAAAAAGGAATATTGAAAAAGAATATAAAAAATATGTGAAAAAAAGGAATATTGAAAAAGAATATGAAAAATATTTTGGAAAAAGATATATTGAAAAAATATTTTGAAAAAGAAATATGAAAAAAGAACAATAAAAAGAATATTGAAAAATATTGAGAAAAAGAATATTGAAAAAAAGAGAAAAAAAGAATAGAAGAAAAAATAGTAAAAAAAGAGTATAAAAATATTACTTTGTAGATTCAATATTTTTAGTATAGAGATTTTCTTCATAGGAGTTTATTTTACCTTTTAGAGGTAGTTTTAGAAGTCCATTTGTTAGGGGACTATTTTCCATTTGATTTTCCATTATAGATGGCTAGGATAGTATTTTCTAGGAGTTTATTTCCAGTATTCAATCATTGTAACCATTTTTCAGAATATTAATAAAACGAGATTTGAGTTGTGGTCCCGAAAGTAGCCGAACTACAGCTGCTCTGATTTCTCGTACCAGACGAGAATATGTAGGCATAGGATGCGATATCCTAGCGAGCACACTAACAACTAACCTTTTGTTCTCTCGCTGCTGTGCGATCGAGGCTTTCCCGCTAACGACTGATGTTATCCTTTTCTCTTGCCCGAGTGCATTTGAGACCAGACCGTAGTTTTAGTTCCCATAGGTTCCCGTACCTTTAAAACCAGTTTAATTTTTCATTTCTGTGTGTGAACACCTTTGTCTAGCCGTAGTTAGCCTGAACTACGTAAGCTCTGATCTTCCATGCTGTGTGGAAGTACGTAGGCACAAGACGCGAAGTCTTGGCGAGCCAATTCCCCGTAGTTTCCCGAACTACGTTGACTCTGACTTTCTCTCTTGAGAATACGTAGGCATAGAGTGCGACGCTCTATCGAGTCAATTCCCTTCCGTTTAGATTTAGCAGCCGTAGATATATTGTTTTTGCATCCTTTAGACAACCCAAGCAAGCGTGGATCCCGTCGAGTACGACAGACGTGAGGGGTGCTAATACCTTCCCCTTGCGTAACCGACTCCCGAATCCAGGTTTTGGTTGCGACGACCATACCTTTCCCGTTTTTTGCGAGGTTTACTTCGAGCGTTCCCTTTCCCTCCGTTTGGGATAAATAACGCACGGTGGCGACTCTTCTGTCAGCCGGCGCCGATTTTCGCAGTAGCGACACCAGGTGTGTACTTTGAGAAGTTGATAGGATTCATGACGGCTGGGTTTTCTGATCTAGTGATGGCTGGAGAACAGGTAGAGAGCAGAATCAAGTCCGGGAAAATCTCAAATGCTGATGGGTTTTCTACAGGAGGAGCGAAGAAAGTATATTATGCTAATCCCAAGAGAAGAGAAGGGGATACAAACTCCGTTTCACACAGAGATAAGGGTAGAGCACAATAACGCTATAGTCAACAAGTTGCTACTATGGCTATTCCGGCTGCACCACAACAACGGGTTAATGCTCTGCGTCCTTACGTAGCAAGGCAGCGAATGGATGACAAATAATTTAAAACTCCACCCATACCATATTCTCAATTACTACAACATTTGTTACAACTGCAGTTGGTTTAAAAGAGCACATTGGCGCCTCATACTGGTGTGTCACCCCTAGGATATGATGCAAATGCCAAGTGTGATTTCCATTCCAGTGCTTTGGGTCACAGTATTGATAACTGCAAAGCTTTTAAGCATAAAGTACAGGATTTGCTTGATTCCAAAGCCATTAATTTTACCAATGACGGTCCGAATATAAATCAGAACCCTATGCCGAACCACGGGGTAGTAAGGACTAATGCTATCATTGAATGAGAAAAGCTAAATTTGATAACTGACTTAGAGGAGTTGAAGACTCCTTTGAGTTTTGTAAAGGTCAAATTGTTGAAAGGAGGGTTGTTCCCAAGATGTTCCGATAATTGTTCAGAGTGTGAGGAAAGACCTGAGGGTTGTGTTTTGTTGAAGGAAGGAATTCAGAAGATGATCGACGAGGGTTATTTACAATTTGATAGGGTGATTGAGGAGAATGAAGTGAGTACTAAAGAGGACGAAGTTGCTACTATATCTATCCCATTTCAGACAATCAATATTTCAGCACCTGCAAGGCCAACACCGGTGATTATTACTACTCCTAGATCGGTGCCTTATGAAAGCACTAAGGCCATTCCATGGAATTACGGGGTAGAAGTATTTTGTAACGGTCAGAGGTAATAATTGGCGAGTTTGTCTTATGGGGGTTCTTCTGTGGAAAACATTGTGGGTACTGGTGGCATCATAAGAAGCAGCAAGATCTTCTCCTCGCCACAGAATATTATTGATAAGGGAAAAAGGAAGGTTGTGGTAGAAGAAGAAGTTCAAGAGGAAGGGGAGAAAGACTCTTTGGCTAAAGAAACTAAAGAATTTATGAGGCTTATTCGTAAAAGTGACTACAAGATCATATATCACTTGCATCAGACACCTTCTAAAATTTCTATTCTATCATTGTTGTTATGCTCAGAGGTGCACATAAATGCTCTGTTGAAGATCTTGAATACGACATTTATGCCACAGGAGATTTTCGTTAATCAATTGGAAGGACTAGTGGCCCACGTAAATATGGGTAATGGGTTGGGCTTTACTGACTTGGACTTGACTCCTGCTAGGAAAAACCATAACCACGCTCTGCACATATCCATAGAGTGCAGGGGAGCTGTTTTATCCCATGTGCTCATTGATACGGGATCCTCACTCAATGTGTTGTTGAAGAAGGCACTAATGAAGTTAGATACGCAAGGCTTAATCTGCACGCCTAGTGATTTAGTGGTAAGAGCGTTTGATGGAACCAGAAGGTCGATATTTGGTGAGATCATATTACTAATTCAGGTAGGACCAGAGATCTTTGATGTAGTCTTTTATATCATGGATATCCAGTCGGCCTATAATTGTTTGCTTGGCCGACCTTGGATACATGTTGATGGGGCAGTCACCTCGACTTTGCATCAGAAGTTGAAATATATGGTGGAAGGGAAAGTTGTTACAGTCTGTGGAGAGGAGGATATTATGATCAATCATCTGTCTTTATTTATGTATGTGGAGGTAAATGAAGAGATTCATGAGATGTTGTATCAGGCTTTTGAAACCGTGCAGATTCAGGAGAGGCCTCCCATGGAAGACAAAAGTCCAGAGATTTCAATGTCCTCGTTTAAGGAGGCCCGTGCTATTGTAGAATCCGGTTCTTCGCAGAAGTGGGGCAAAGTTCTCAATGTTCCTAACAAGCAAGGCAAGTTTTGTTTGGGTTATAAGCCATCTAATTCTTCTCAAAGTACTCCAAGATACAAAGGACCTGTGCAATTCACTAGTGGCTGTGTTATCTACGACATGATCAATGCTATTGGTTTCTTCCATGTTTCCCCGGGAAAAGGCTTTGCAACTGGTCTGTGGAGGAGGTCATACAAGTCACATCGGAAGCATAAATTTCCATCTTTTTGATTATGTTTGGTCTTGCGCTCTGCCCAAGGCGTAGTGACTTTGTTGTAGGGCTCTTTTCCTTACATTTAACTTTATCATGAATAAAAAGACGTCCTTTTGCATTCAAATTTTGTGATCTTTATTTTCTTGTTTTAGTTTTATGCACTTTTATAAATAGAAAATGGCAATGTGTTTTGTGTTTGTTTGCATATCATGACCAGCATAAAACATCAATCATGCAGGTTGTACATCTCAGATACCATCGATCCTGATTTGGCTATGACTTCATATGACTTTGATAATCCTATTTATTAAGTCGAAGAAGAGACTGATGAAGATTGTGACCTACCTGAGGAACTGGCCAGACTACTCAAATAGGAGGAAAGGATCATTTTGCCTCATCAGGAGGATATTGAAGTTATCAATCTGGGTACCGAGGACGATAAGAAAGAAGTCAGAGTTGGGGATGCATTGGAAGAAAGTATCAAAAGAAGATTGGTTGAAATGCTCCGTGAGTATAGAGATATCTTTGCTTGGTCTTACCAAGACATGCCTAGGCTGGATATAGATATTGTGGTACACTGTCTACCTCTTTGAGAGGAATGCCCGCCTATGAAGCAAAAGTTGAGGAGAACCAGATCTGATATGGCAGTCAAGATTAAAGAGGAAGTTCAGAAGCAATTAGATGTTGGTTTCCTTGTCGTTACTACTTACCCTCAGTGGGTCGCTAATATTGTTCTTGTGCCTAAGAAAGATGGAAAGGTTAGGATGTGTGTTTATTATTGGGATTTGAGTAGAGAGAGCCCAAAGGACGATTTCCAGCTCCCTCATATTGATGTTCTGGTTGATAATACAACTCAGTATTCAGTGTTTTCATTCATGGATGGTTTCTCCAGGTATAACCAAATCAAAATGGCCCCAGGGGACATGGAGAAAACTACTTTAATTCACGCCTTAGGGGACTTTTTACTACAAAGTTATGCCTTTTGGATTGAAAAATGTAGGGTCAACTTATTAGCGGGCAATGGTGACTCTATTTTATGATATGATTCATCATGAGATCGAAGTGTATGTTGATGACATGATTGCAAAGTCGCAGACGGAGGAAGTACATTTGGTCAATCTTTTGAAGCTATTTGAGAGGTTAAGGAAATTCATGTTGAGGTTGAATCCAAATAAGTGCACTTTCAGAATGAGGTCAGGTAAGCTATTAGGGTCCATTGTTAGTGAAAAAGGAATTAAGGTAGATCCTGCAAAAATAAAAGCCATACAAGAAATGCCTGAGCCGAAAACAGAAAAAGAGTTTCGTAGTTTCATGGGGAGGTTGAACTACATTGCAAGGTTCATATCTCATCTTACAGCCACTTGTGAACCAATATTTAAATTGCTAAAGAAAGATCGAGCGGTCATTTGGAACGAAAACTGTCAAAGGGAATTTGAGAAAATAAAAGAATATTTGCAGGAACCTCCAACATTAATGCCTCCGGTTGCAGGGAGACCCTTGATAATGTATCTCACGGTTCTTGAGAATTCAATGGGCTGTGTGCTTGGTCAACACGACAAGACAGGTAGAAAAGAGCATGCTATCTATTACCTAAGTAAAAAATTCACCGATTGCGAGTCGAGGTACTCAATGCTGAAGAAAACATGTTATGCACTTGCTTGGGCGGCTAAACGTTTGAGGCAGTACATGTTAAATCACACAACCATTTTAATTTCGAAGATGGATCCGATTAAATATGTGTTTGAGAAGTAGGCACTTTCTAAAAGAATTGCTAGATGGAAGATGGTTCTGATAGAGTACGACATTCAGTATGTTTCCCAGAAAGCTATTAAGGGGAGTGTATTGTTAGAGTATCTGGCTGAACAGCCTATTGAGGATTATCAACCTATGTTTTTGAGGATGAAGGATTGTGATGAGCCTCTGCCTAATGAAGGTCTAGAAATTGGGTCTCAATGGAAATTGGTTTTTGATGGTGATGTCAATTCGTACTGCAACTGAATCGGGGCAATTATTATAACTCCTCAAGATTCACACATACCGTTCACCTCCCGAATGACATTTGCTTGCACGAACAATGAGGCTAAATATGAAGCATGCATAATGGGTTTGGAGGAGGCTATCGATTTGAGAATCAAGAATCTGGATGTGTATGGTGATTCAGCATTGGTCATCAACAAAATTAAACGAGAGTGGGAGACTCGCCAGGCCAACCTAGTACCTTACAAAAACTATGCAAGGAGATTGTTGCCTTTCTTTGATAGGGTTGAGTTTTATCATGTACCAAGGGCTAAAAATCAGAAATGTGGAAGCTCTAGCTAGATTATCATCCATGTATAAAGTGAATTTCTGGAATGAAGCTCCAGCAATCACTATCATGCGCCTTGACAGACCAGCCTTTGTATTTGCAGTAGAAAAAATGTCAGATGGGAAGCCTTGGTACTTTGACATCCGACAATTCCTCAAGACTCAAGAGTATCCGCCTGGGGCATCGAGCAAGGACAAGAAGACTCTGAGGAGGTTATCAGGCCAATTTTATCTGAATAAGGATGATGTGTTATGTAAAAGAAACTTCAATATGGTATTGTTGCGTTGCATGGATGAAAATGAAGCAAGCTTTCTTGTGGAAGAGGTCCGTGAAGGTTCTTTTGGTACTCATGCCGGTGGGCATGCAATGTTTAGAAAACTGTTGAGAGCAGGATATTACTGGATGACCATGGAGTCTGACTATTTTAAGTATGCCAGGAAATGCCATAAGTGTCAAATTTATGCTGATAAAATGCATGTACCACCGAGTCCTCTTAATGTTTTGACATCTCCTTGGCCCTTTGCTATGTGGGGCATTGACATGATTGGGAAGATTGAGCCGACAACTTCCAATGGACATCATTTCATCCGTGTCGCCATTGATTATTTCACCAAGTGGGTAGCAGCGGCTTCTTTCGCCAATGTCACGAAGCAGGTGGTAGCCCACTTTATAAAGAAGGACCTCATTGAAGGTGAGAAAAACACTTAGAAGGGGGGTTGAATAAGAGTTTTAAGAAATATGGCAATAAAAAGAACTCAATATTTTTATCCTGGTTCGTTGAACTCAACTACTCCAGTCCACCTTATCAAAGATGATTTGCCTTTCTCTGCAAGGACTTAATCCACTATTGATCAACTGATTACAATAGAAAGCACTAAGAACAACTGTCTTAGTATTCTCAAGAACTACTGACCACACCTTGGTCTTCTTAAGGAACTTCTTACAATTTAATGTAAACTAACAAGTGTTTGAATGCTTCTAATAAGTTGTATCACAACTGTGATGTTTACACTTAAGATTAAGTACAACAAAAACTATGTGGTTTTATGAAAGATCAAGTGAGTAAGATCTTGAGAGATTTTCTCTTTTATGAATCAAGCGTGTATTTCTTTCTAAGTGATCTAGCAATGAGCAAAAGATGAGTAGTGAATTAGCAACCTCAAAATGTTGAAGTAGTTCTCCTTTTATATCTTTTTCAAATGCCTTGAGTGATGTGCAGCTGAATATAATATTTGATTGTATGGCTTTTCATCACTAAAAGTATGGGCAGAGATATGCTTTCTGCAGAAAAGTATGGTTGTAGAAGCTTTGGGATTTTCACCACGTCACTTCTTTGGACAAATTAGTCGTTGGTTACTTTGGAAGTAGCACCACGTCTAATCAAGTTTACAGCTTCTTCAACAAGCTTTCTTCAATATGAAGTCTTCATGATCTGCACTTCAGAACTTGTGGTAAGCTTTAAAAAGTATGGGATGCTTTAAGATGATCAGAGCTTAAGATGAATGACAAGTTCAGAGTCTAGATAGATGATCAGATCTTTAATGTATCAGAGTCTCAGTCTTGATCAGAGTCTTCATCAGAGTATGCAGCAGTATGTGCTTTGAGTATGAATATTAATGATAAGAGTCTGGTTATTAAAGCCTCTGAGTTTAAAGTGAAAAGAACTTCAGAGTCTGATAAGATCAGAGCTTTCAGCTTTTGTATACTTCTTTCATTAACGCTTCAGATCATTCTGTAGCTTCTGCTTCAGATCCTTCTGGCAGCACTTCAGAATCTTCTGATAGTCTTGCATATGATGCTTCAGAGCTTTGCATAGTTTCTTTGTACTTATATATTTTGCTTCTTTTAAGAGTATTTGATTTTATACCTGAAACAATAATACTTGAACAAATTTTAGAGTGTATATTTACTCATCACAAAATTCCATAAAATTTATCATTAAAACATAGAGATATAAGAAACACCAATTTGTGTTCTAACAATCTCCCCCTTTTTGATGATGACAAAACATAGGGAATTTTGTTTAATAAAAAAGAAAAGAGAAAAAAATACTTCCCCTGAGATTAAGAATCTCCCCCTGAAATGAATACTTTAATAGAAAAGAACACTTCCCTTTTTGCTTGAGTATATTTCAGAACCTGGTAGAAATCCTTGTTGAGAGAAAAACTAAGAGCTTGGATGCTTTCCAGAATCAAGCTCTTCAGAATTTGCTTTCAAGGATCATAGCCTGGTTGGATAATTCTCAGGGTAACTTCAGATCATTTTGTTAAATGAGATAATGAGATCTGAAAGTCTTAAGATTCAATGTTAGATTAAAATAATGTCTGAATTTCATTTTTAGCATTTGCTTATGTTGAACAATCAAATTCTCTTTCTCCCCTTTTTTGTCATAATCAAAAAGAACTTTAAAGACAGAAAAGATAACAGAAGAAGAGATAAAAATATAACACACAAATGAAAGACAAAACAACCAGATTTAATCAGATCAGAATAGCACAACAACATAAGAAGTTCATAGAGCAGATGATAGAAAATAGAACAAACAGAAAACAAGTGCAAAACGAGAATGCAAAGACATGAAAAAGAAAACTAGGGCTGGCGAGAAGCAATCAGTGTCAGAAGATCCGTAATCTTAGCAGTGGACTCTTCTTGCTTGGCCATCCAAGTCTTGATTTCTTCAGTAGTTTGTTCCTGTTTTATCATCCATGTTCTGATTTCCTTGACTTCTTGGACAACATCTGGAATCTCAGTCTTCATCTCAGATGCAGAAGGTTCAGAAGCAGATGCAGTTGCCATTGGATGATCAATCTCAATTTCAGCAGGAGCATCTTCTAGAAGAAGCACTGGAGTTGTGATAATATTCAGCAGAGTTTGTCTGACCATTTCAGCAAACTTATCCTTTGCAGCATCAGCACAGAGTGTTCTGAGGTCAGATGCAGCAGAGTTGAATTTTGATATGAATCTGTTCCAAGAAGCTTCAGATTCAGCAGGATCCAAACTGGCCATGCACTCTTTATCCACAGAAGCAATTCCCAACAAAGTTCCTTTTTGAAATTTTTGAACAGAGCAGAAATATTTGATCTGGGTTTGGGGTTCAGAAAGTCATCTATGGTGACAGGTTGTGATGGTTCAGTAGGTATTTGAGTTTGTTCAGGAGGTGGGTGATCAGATGGTGGATGTTCAGATGATTGGGGTATGGATGTTTGTGGTATGGTAAGTTGAGGAATGAAGGTGTTAGTATCAGATGGTGTTGATGTAACAACATCAGATGAGGATGACATAAAATCTGTGAAGTTGAATTTGAAGCGAAGAGGGTTGTCAGATTCAGGTAGATCAGATGATAGAGGTTTATAGGGATCAGGAATTTGTAAGCTGGTTGGTGAGGGAACTTCAGATTCATCAGAATCAAATGATTCAGTTGAATGACATGAAGTTGAAGATAGGACATACATGGTTGCAAGTGGTGATACATTCAGAATGTCTTCAGGTGGATGTTGGACAGATGGTTCAGGATTTTTGATGGTTGGTTCTTCTGGTGGTTGAGTAGAAGAGAGTGGTTCAGATTGGTTTTGTTGTTCTGATTGTGTTTGTTGTTCAGAGGATTGTTCTTTTGATTCAAAATGGTTTTGTTGAGAGGGTTGATGTTCAGATGATTTCTGTTGAGGGGGTTTAGATAGTAGTTGAACAGAAGATGGTTGAGAATGTTTATTAGGAGATGAAATGGGTTCAGATGAATGAGGTACAGATGATTTAGGTTCGGATGGTTTAAAAGGAGATGGTGGAGGTGAAGGTGAGGATGAAGGTAAATAAGGTTTCGGATCAGATGTTAATACCTGATGAATTGTTTCTCTGATTTCTTCCACAGTAGCTTCTGGAGAATTTTCCTTTTGCTTCTTGTCCTTTTCAGGCTTGTCACTAGCATCAGAGGCTTTCCTCTTGGGCTGTGCAAAAGATCCTTACTCAGCCTTTCTCTTCCTGCGCCTTTCTCTCAGAAGATTTGGCAATACTTCTCCTTCCTTCTATACTATGTTAGCAGGCAGAGGAATACCATCTCTTAAACATTCAGCAATGTATGTCAGAATGATGTGCCTAGGTTCATCAGCACTGAACATAGGAAAATCTGCTAAATGAATTCTCCTTCTGCTGACGTCTTTAGATTGAAATTTCTTGGGTTTTCCAGCAAGCTCTGATATAACCTTCATTCTCTTCAGAGTGTTCCCATTTATGACAGATCCTATAACATAGGACAGATCCTCTGTCACCCCAGCATCAAACAGATGTTTCACAAGACCATTCTATGTTAGAATGTCTGATATCAGTCTTCCCATAGGGATCCAAGTTCTGATTTTTCCAGCTTTAACCCTAACTTCTTCTCTTGTTTCTTTGATATGGTTCAGAAGATGACTGAACAGAAGATAAGGTAAATCCACCTTCTTTCCTTTCCTCATACAGTACATGAAGTACATTTGTTCTGAATTTACATAATCTGGTGAGTTAGAAGATTTCCTATGAAAGATTGAACTCATGAAGATCTTAGCCCAGATTATGTAAACAGGTTTCAGAATGGTTTCAGATTCTGTAAACATGAAGATCTTAGCCCAGATTCCCCAGAAACACAAACTTCTTGAAAAATGTCAGCCAAATCCACACGACCAATAGCCATACTTGTGATTCCCTCAGTTTCCTTATACTCAAGTAGTTGTCTGATTAATTTTTCAGTAATGAGAATTTCCTTCCCAAGAACAGATGAATGAATAAACTTAGGGTAAACTTGAGCGTGTATCCAGAATTCTTTTACCAAAGCTGGATAAACAGGACCCATCATCCTATCAAAATACTTTTCCCAGTTCTGAGCTTTGATAGTTGAAAGTAGATCAAAACCATTTTCTTTGATGGATTCAAAATCCACAAAGTTCTCACACAGAACCTCAAGTTCTTTGATTGGAGTGAGAAGAGTTCTTACTGGTGCTTTGTACACAACAGCAGTTTGGGATGAACCAGCAGCATTAGGAGATGATGCAGCAACAGTTGAAGTTTTCATCTGAGCAGGTGTTGATGAAGGTGAAGCCATTGAAGTTCTTGAGATGCATTTGGGTTTACGAGGATTTTTGGGTTTTGAAATAAGATGGAAACAATAAAGAAGGCAGAAATGCATATGAGAGATGATAAGTGTAAAGTGTGATTTGTGAAGAGTTGTGAGAATTTATAGAAAAATTTTAGAGCATGCAAAAACACACACATTCTCAAGCGTGCACAAGCATTGAATGAAGTGAACCATAATCAAATCAAGCAATTAATGCAAAGAATAAAATCATATCAACCATTTAAGATTCTGACAAAAAGTGGGAAAATCAAGAGATTTTGGATTTTCAAAGCAATACCTCAAATGTCACTTCAGTATGGTGCACTCTACCTTTCCAGATTCTGAGCTACACGTGTTTGCTTGCATGTGCCTCTGAAACTCTTTGAGAAATGACACGTTAGGCAACGTTCAGATCTTCTGAGCCTTGTTAGTTCAAATTTACACACAAATAAATAAACACAGAATTGAACAAGAAAATACTTAAGAGTTTAAACATTTATCATCTGGAAAAAAAATTCATCTGAGGAATATTTTATTCTGGACAGAAGTCCATACTTATATTTTTCAGAATGAATTTAAATCTATCTTCAGCAAGGGGTTTTGTAAAGATATCAGCCCACTGATGATCTGTATCTACAAAGTTTAAATTGATAATTCCCTTCTGAACATAGTCTCTGATGAAATGATGTTTAATCTCTATATGCTTAGCTTTAGAATGTAAAATGGGGTTTTTAGATAAGCATATAGCAGAAGTATTATCACAGAAGATACAAATGTTACTCTCAAAGATCTGATAATCTTCTAGTTGACTTTTCATCTAGAGTATCTGCGTGCTACATCTAGCAGCAACAATATATTCTGCCTCTGCTGTCGAAAGTGCAATTGTGGGTTTCTTCTTGCTGAACCAAGAGATCAGATGACTTCCAAGAAATTGACAACTTCTAGAAGTACTTTTATGTTCTACTTTGTCTCCAGCATAGTCAGCATCACATAATCCAACTAATTTATACTCATCAGATCTTCTGTAACACAGACCCATATTAGTAGTACCTTTCAGATACCTTAGAATCCTCTTAACAGTTGTTAAGTGTGATTCTCTGGGATCTGATTGGAATCTAGCACACAGACACATACTGAATAAAATATCAGGTCTTGAAGCAGTCAAATATAAGAGAGATCCAATCATACCTCTGTAAAGTTTTTGATCAACTTTCTTACTTACCTCTTCCTTACCAAGTGTGCTTGTAGGATGCATTGGAGTCTTAGCCAATTTGCTTTCATTCAGATTGAATTTCTTCAGAAGCTCTTTGACATATTTAGTCTAGTGAATATATGTGCATTCTGGAGTCTGATTTACTTGGACTCCCAGAAAGAATCTAAGTTCTCCCATCATGCTCATTTCAAATTCAGCCTGCATAGACAAAGCAAACTCCTTTCCCAGCATAATATTGGTAGATCCAAAAATAATATCATCCACATAAATTTGACAAACTAGTAAATCTTTCTTAAATGTTTTACAGAAAAGAGTTGTGTCCACTTTGCCTCTAATAAAGTTCTTTTCCAGAAGGAAATTGCTTAATCTTTCATACCAAGCTCTGGGAGCATGTTTCAAACCATAAAGAGATTTTTTGAGTTTGAAAACATGATCTGGAAATTTATCACTTTCAAAACCAGGAGGTTGATGGACATAAACTTCTTCTATAATACCATTTAAGAAGGCACTCTTAACATCCATTTGATATAGAGTGATGTTATGTTGTGCAGCAAATGAAATAAGAAGGCGTATAGACTCTAACCTTGCCACTGGAGCATAAGTTTCAGTGTAATCAATAACTTCTTGTTGACTGTACCCTTGAGCTACCAGCCTTGCCTTGTTCCTTACAACTTCTCCTTGCTCATTTAATTTATTTCTGAATACCCACTTTGTTCCAATAATGTTGAAACCTTTTGGTCTAGGAACCAGATCCCACACATCATTTCTTGTAAATTGATTTAGCTCATCTTGCATTGCAAGTATCCAATCATTGTCACTCGGAGCTTCATCCACAGATGTTGGTTCAATAATAGACACCAACCCAAGAAGTGATGTTCTAGATGATCTGATAAACGACCTTGTTCTTATAGGGTCATCTTTCTTTCCAATAATCATTTCTTCTGGATGAGAAGCCTTGATTCTGGATAATCCTTTAACTGTTGGTTCTTCAGAAATATTCATGTTATTCATCTGAGCAGCTAATGGAGTTGCATCTGGCATAGCTTCTTCTTGAACTTTCTCTATCTCTGGTTTCTCAGATTCTATGAGAATAACTTCTCCATCTGCAGAGTTTTCAATCTGCTTTGGCTTTTGATTGCCAAGCTTATCATCAAATTTAACATGTATAGATTCCTCCACAATCTGTGTCTCAGTATTGTATACTCTGTAGCCTTTAGAGCGTTCAGAATATCCAAGCATGAAACACTTTTGTGCTTTAGAATCAAACTTGTTAAGATTCTCTTTAGTGTTCAGTATAAAACAAAAACATCCAAAAGGATGGAAATAAGAAATGTTTGGCTTTTTATTCCTCCATAATTCATAAGGAGTCTTTTTCAGAAGAGGTCTAATTGACACTCTATTCTGAATGTAAAATGTTGTGTTAATTGCCTCTGCCCAAAAATGTTTTGCCATGTTAGTCTCATTGATCATGGTTCTGGCCATCTCTTGCAAAGTTCTATTTTTCGTCTCTACAACTCCATTCTGTTGTGGAGTTCTAGGACAGGAGAAATCATGAGCAATTCCATTTTCAATAGAATATTTTTCAAAATGTTTGTTTTCAAATTCACCATGATCACTTCTGACTTTAACAATTTTAAGAACTTTTTCAGTTTGGACTTGTTTGCAGAAGTCAAAGAACACAGAGTGTGACTCATCCTTGTGTTTTAGGAATTTTACCCATGTCCATCTGCTGTAGTCATCAACAATGACTAATCCATACTTTTTGCCTCTGATGGATGCAGTTTTCACTGGTCCAAACAGATCAATGTGAAGTAACTCTAATGGTTTTGAAGTTGAGACAACATTTTTGGATTTAAAAGATGATTTTGAAAATTTTCCTTTCTGACATGCTTCACAAAAAGCATCTGAGTTGAACTTTAGATATACGTCTCATATTAATATGACCCAATCTTCTGTGCCAGACCCATTGCTCCTCATTAACAGACATAAGGCATTTAACATTCTGAACCTTAAGTTCTGAAAGACTAATTTTATAAATGTTGTTTCTCCTTTTATCATTAAAGAGGATTGAGCCATCCTTTTGACTAACAGCTTTGCAACACTTTTGATTAAATATAATGTCATAACCATTGTCACTTAATTGACTTATGGACAATAGATTGTGAGCTAACCCTTCAACAAGCAAGACATTAGTTATGGAAGGAAATTTACCATTGCTTATGGTTCCAGAGCCAATTATTTTTCCCTTCTGATTCCGTCCAAACTTGACATCTCCTCCAGATCTAAGCTCCAGACTTTGGAACATAAACCTTTTTCCCGTCATATGTCGTGAGCATCCAGAGTCCAGGTACCATGACTGGAGTCTTGACTTTGCTGCTAAGGATGTCTGCAACATAGATTATCTTATCCTTAGGTACCCAGATTTTCTTGGGTCCTTTTTGGTTAGTTGCCTTAAAGCTTTTTCTGAACTTCTGTCTTTCAACATAAGACTTGTTCTGATTAGCTTTAGATTTATTAAACACAAATTTGTTCTGATCAGAACTAGTGTGTTTAATATCATTTAAGTGACCAAATGTAAACTGAGAATACAAGGGAGGAAACTTGATATCCAGTTTATCTACAGATTTTGGATTTGAATCTTCATAAGAGTAAGATTTATATCCAACACCTTTTCTATAGTTTTTGCTAATACCATAGATCATTGAAGCCATTTTGCTTCTATCTAGGCTTTTAGTTAGAAACTTCTTGAAACTATAGTCATACTCTTGTAAAATGTTTTTAGAGCATGGTTCAAATTTTGAATCAGAGTTTAGTTGAGCAGTTTCTAAATTATTTTTCAATTGAAGATTTTCAGCTTTTAGTTCAGCTATTTTTGATTCAAACTTGTTACTCTCAAATTCAATATGATTTAGAAGCGTTTTGTATTTGAGTTTAACTTTACTATAGTTTTCAAGAATATCAGATAAACTTTAAGCAAGTTCCTGTCTAGAAAGTTCAGCAAATACCTCCTCAGAATCAGATTCTGATTCTGATCCAGATGATTCAGCATTGTCCTCAAAGTCAGCCATGAATGCTACATTTGCACATTCCTCTTCTGACTCTAATGACGAATCAGATGCATCTGAGTCATCCCAGGTAGCCATCAGAACTTTCTTTTTGGGTTCTCCTTCTGAAGCTTTGGACAATCACTTTTGTAGTGCCCAGGTTCTTTGCATTCATAGCAAACAACCTCTCTTTTTCCAGATCGTCTGTGTCCAGAGGATTCTCCAGATCTTCTGTATCCAGAGTGTTCTCCAGATCTTCTGTGCCCAAAAGATTCTTTGTGTTGATCTAGTTTTCTAAAGTTCTTGAACTTCCTTTGCTTATTCTTCCAGAGTTTATTGATTCTTCTGGATAACAAGGATAGTTCTTCTTCATCTTCAGAAGCAGACTCTTCAGAGCTTTCTTCTAATAGTCACATATCAAATCTAATAGTCACGAATACAAGTATTTTTATTTTCATGAGAGTGTATTTACATTAAGGTATAAAAGAAGTACGTCACAATACTCACGAAACGTCCACATGAATATTAATGTTTAAAAAGAATTAACATATTCATGTTTTCTCTTAAGGCGGAAGACTAAAACATATATATATATATATATATATATATATATATATATATATATATATATATATATATATATATATATATATATATATATATATATATATATATATATATATATATATATATATATATATATATATATATATATATATATATATATATATATATATATATATATATATATATATATATATATATATATATATATATATATATATATATATATATATATATATATATATATATATATATATATATATTCACTTAAGACATGACAAAACATAATTACATGTCATCTGGTTGTTCACAACTTCATTCACATACAAACAAAATATCATTAAGACATTCTACAAGCCTATCTACCCAAAGTTACATATCAGAGCGACCGACACGAGGGAAAAGAGCTATACTCCAACGGAAACCTCCAGCGAATCCTAATCTGCAATGCCTCGTAGGGCATTATAAAACAACAGAAGGGTGAGAAACATTATCATAATAATCAAGGCATAAGATATATATATATATATATATATATATATATATATATATATATATATATATATATATATATATATATATATATATATATATATATATATATATATATATATATATATATATATACGCATATATATATATATATATATATATATATATATATATATATATATATATATATATATATATATATATATATATATATATATATATATATATATATATATATATATAAATGTACAAGTACCGAATGCCTATACCTCATACTTATTCACTATAATTCATAACAATAGATTCTCACCGCATTAAATCCACATAGACATAATCGCTCACACTTAATCGTCTATTCATCAGTCGATATCTTTCACATTTATTTATTCCCTAACGCATCTCATCAATTCCTGCACATATGCATATTTACATATGACAATCGCAATCATACCATCCGATTCATATAAGACTCTTCACTACCCTCAATCCTTTTTCCGGACTATGGGTACGTCGCTTATGCTCTACCGAGAACAACGTCTCGGTCATTCTACCCCGGTAACTACCTCACTAGGAACGACGCATCGCCGTGCTACCCTAGTGATTAGAATATCTCTACATATACATCGACCTCATTCTCATATTTACCAGACGCAATAAATATATATATATATATATATATATATATATATATATATATATATATATATATATATATATATATATATATATATATATATATATATACACACACACTAACACATTCTCAAGCATTATTTTAAATTCATCACATGAAGATGATAATGCACTCATAGAGACCGACACCTCGACCCTATGCAGCTACAACCACGGTACCGACTTATTCGTCCGTCAGATTCTCTTAGAATTCACTCCTCTCACACTTATACGGTTACACTATAACTCATCAGACTCTCCTAGGAATCACTATATAACCGTCGCATCAAGCGAGGTTCTGCAAATCCTCCAAGGGATCAAATATAACCATCGCATCAAGCGAGGTTCTGCAAATCCTCCAAGGGATCATATATAACCATCGCATCAAGCGAGGTTCTGCAAATCCTCCAAGGGATCAAATATAACCATCGCATCAAGCGAGGTTCTGCAAATCCTCCAAGGGATCAAATATAACCATCGCATCAAGCGAGGTTCTGCAAATCCTCCAAGGGATCATATATAACCATCGCATCAAGCGAGGTTCTGCAAATCCTCCAAGGGATCAAATATAACCATCGCATCAAGCGAGGTTCTGCAAATCCTCCAAGGGATCAAATATAACCATCGCATCAAGCGAGGTTCTGCAAATCCTCCAAGGGATCAAATATATACTAACATCATACACCGCAATGTAGACTACACGACACGTTCATCATTCATGTCCAAACGTTATGCATTTTTAATCAAATTAGAAAATGCACGAAATTGCCCAAACGGCTACAATTCCTAACCTAGGATTCACGCCTATCGGCTACCCACAGTACGTCGCGAACCATCGCGCCAGCTTCTAAATCAAGTAAGGGTCGATTGCACTCGGAACCCCAAGCTACAACAGCACCCAACAGCAGAGAAGACTCATTATGCTATGTTCGCTACATGCTCGCCTAGTGAGCTGCTAGCGAATGTTCGCCACCTTCTCGCCTAGCAAACTGCTAGCGAGCAAGAACAGAAGCTACAGACTTTGTTCGCTACCTCGTTCGCCACAGCGAACCCCCAGCGAGTCATTCGCTACTCCATTCGCTGCCAGCGAAGGAGACCAAAACACCATTGTCCCAAGTCTGGGACCGTTCGCTACGCACTCGCCTAGCGAGATGCTAGCGAACACTCGCGACCTGCTCGCCTAGCGAGCTGCTAGCGAGCGTCTGCGGACTGAACTTTCTCCCACTGTTCAGAATCCAAACACCCGATGAAATCTCCCGATAAATCCCAACTCGTTTCCAGTAGCCTTAGTCTAACATTCCTCAACTAAATTCTACCACTTATCCCCATTTCCAATCATTAAAACTCGGTTTCTACCGATCGAATCAATTTCGACCTAAAATGGAAGTTTATAGAAAACTCTCCAAAACTCTACCCGAATCAACCATACACATACATAACCATACATATTGATTAAGATAGTAAGATTTCACACCCTTACCTTGGATTAATCGAAGTTTTGAGTTGCTCTTGATGATTCCACTCTTTTCCTCTTCTTCTTCTCTTTTCTCTTCCTTTTTCCTTCTTCTCCCTTTCTTTTCTATCCTTTTCTTTCCTCCTTTACTCTTATATCTTTTCTTTCTATTTCTATTCTTTATATTTCTTTCCATTCTATTTCCCCCAATATACCTATTATTCCAATCAATTTCCATAAATCATCCACTTAACCATTAATTGAGACTGTCCGAAATATTTCCCACTAATCTTCCAAAACTCTACAAATGATAAAATAACATAATATGTAGACTTAACATATTATCACACTATCCCATAATTAAAATAATTCCAATAACTAAATTAATTAGTTAAACCGAAATTGGGCTGTTACAACTCTCCCCCACTTTAGGAATTTTCGTCCTCGAAAATGCTATCCGATTCAAACAACTCGGGATGTGACTCACGCATCCCAATCTTCCCAATCCGATTCCATCTAGTTGATTCTTCCCAAATACCTTTACCAAGACAATCCCTCTTTCCTCGAAGTTGCCTCAGTATTCAAATTCTCTCTCACTCACACACCACCCATCCGGATTGATGCGCTTCCTCAGCTTAGACACGCGAACACATCGTGTAATTTCCTTTAGTGACAGCGGTGAAACAATCTAACATGTTATTCCCCACGCTTCCGCTGCACTACTCTAATACAGTTACAACGAGTCACGGTGTGCTTCCGAGACTTCAAGCTCGACTACACCAGTTACTATCGTAATTCTCAAAACACGTCTTTTCTTGGGTCCTCTAATCTCTTCAGTCGCACAAACCTCAGGTCCGAGTACAACACTCTCTCCTGAATCATATTAATACAAATGAGCCTTATACCTCCTTCCGTACAAGGCATTCAGATTCCCATCCGACACAATATTCGGTGATACTACATACGGTCTTTATCACTTCGGTGATATCCATCACAACTAGTTCCAACATAGAATGATTAATCTTCTTTGACAGGAAAAGGGTCAATCCGGTCATTCCATCCAGAATCTCATCAAAAAAATCATATTCTCACATCCTTCGGAGAACCCCATGCAAAATCCATGGAATTACCCTCTGATCTCAACTCTGGAATATACAACGATCACATTAGACCTATCAATCTCAGACGTTCATTCTTCGACTGTCGACAAGTCACACCAGCACATACAACTACTGCTTTCTCCATCTGTGGCTACCAAAATAATTCTTTCAAAATATTCTCATCCAATCCCCTTTATTCAGACTCTTAGACTCTATCACAACATCTCATGTCACCATCTCCACCAATCCAAACATCACTCATTCGATTTTAAATTCGTCAAACTCAATCACCCTATTAACTCCAATTAGAATTCTAACCTTCTCGAATCTCGTTGAGAATACCAATAATCAGTCTCATCACATAAGGTTCCGCAATTCGTCATCGTAGCATACACACCAGACACAAGTTTCCAAAACAACTCAATCAATTTTAATCCTTTTACCATCTAAGCAGACATACCATACGGAGCTCTCAATATCTGACTAGTTTCCGCAACTAAGTCAATCGCAACTCCACTTCACGTCCTGGTTGTACAACACTTATCTTGTCAGGATAACTCTCGGGCAACAACAATCAACCGGTAAACCGCCAACTTCCCACTTTCAGTAATACTCAAAATTTCCATCAAAGTTAAACATCTTAAGCTCTCAAGGCCATTACTCGCCTCAAATCTCAACTAAACAATTGAAGCTCTCAAACTCTGGCACAAACACACAACAAATGGTCCGATCGGGTTTGACATAACTGACACACAAGTTGTTGACGGTTCTTCCAAAACTCCTTGAACTTCTTCATAGTGACATAACACTGCTTTCTCCTCCATCACAGATAACACCAGCTCTTGATGTTCAACAATACACCTAGCTACAGATCCACACTTGTAGCATCCTGGAGAACCACAAGTTCTCCCCCACTTGGATCATTCCTACCTCTGCAGACAATGGCTAAACAACAAACATGTACTGACAGTGTCTTCACACACATGTCGTGTACAAGGGAACAACCAACATTAGACAACTTGGCCGGATGGACCGACCTGCTCTGATACCACTTTGTAACGCCCCCTTTCTATACCCCAAAATAATCACATATCAAATCTAATAGTCACGAATACAAGTATTTTTATTTTCATCAGAGTGTATTTACATTAAGGTATAAAAGAAGTACGTCACAATACTCACGAAACGTCCACATGAATATTAATGTTTAAAAAGAATTAACTCAAAAGGGGTAAATCTCAACTAAAAATAAACGCATGATTCTTCGAAATTACATATTCATGTTTTCTCTTAAAGCGGAAGACTAAAACATATATATATATATATATATATATATATATATATATATATATATATATATATATATATATATATATATATATATATATATATATATATATATATATATATATATATATATATATATATATATATATATATATATATATATATATATATATATATATATATATATATATATATATATATATATATATATATATATATATATATATATATATATATTCACTTAAGACATGACAAAACATAATTACATGTCATCTGGTTGTTCACAACTTCATTCACATACAAACAAAACATCATTAAGACATTCTACAAGCCTATCTACCCAAAGTTACATATCAGAGCGACCGACACGAGGGAAAAGAGCTATACTCCAACGGAAACCTCCAGCGAATCCTAATCTGCAATGCCTCGTAGGGCATTATAAAACAACAGAAGGGTGAGAAACATTATCATAATAATCAAGGCATAAGATATATATATATATATATATATATATATATATATATATATATATATATATATATATATATATATATATATATATATATATATATATATATATATATATATATATATATATATATATATATATATATATATATATATATATATATATATATATATATATATATATATATATATATATATATATATATATATATATATATATATATATATATATATATATATATATATATATATTCACTTAAGACATGACAAAACATAATTACATGTCATCTGGTTGTTCACAACTTCATTCACATACAAACAAAACATCATTAAGACATTCTACAAGCCTATCTACCCAAAGTTACATATCAGAGCGACCGACACGAGGGAAAAGAGCTATACTCCAACGGAAACCTCCAGCGAATCCTAATCTGCAATGCCTCGTAGGGCATTATAAAACAACAGAAGGGTGAGAAACATTATCATAATAATCAAGGCATAAGATATATATATATATATATATATATATATATATATATATATATATATATATATATATATATATATATATATATATATATATATATATATATATATATATATATATATATATATATATATATATATATATATATATATATATATATATATATATATATATATATATATATATATATATATATATATATATATATATATATATATATATATATATATATATATATATATATATATATATATATATATATATATATATATATACGCATATATATATATATATATATATATATATATATATATATATATATATATATATATATATATATATATATATATATATATATATATATATATATATATATACGCATATATATATATATATATATATATATATATATATATATATATATGCGTATATATATATATATATATATATATATATATATATATATATATATATATATATATATATATATATATATATATATATATATATATACGCATATATATATATATATATATATATATATATATATATATATATATATATATATATATATATATATATATATATATATATATATATATATATATATATATATATATATATATATATATATATATATATATATATATATATATATATATATATATATATAAATGTACAAGTACCGAATGCCTATACCTCATACTTATTCACTATAATTCATAACAATAGATTCTCACCGCATTAAATCCACATAGACATAATCGCTCACACTTAATCGTCTATTCATCAGTCGATATCTTTCACATTTATTTATTCCCTAACGCATCTCATCAATTCCTGCACATATGCATATTTACATATGACAATCGCAATCATACCATGCGATTCATATAAGACTCTTCACTACCCTCAATCCTTTTTCCGGACTATGGGTACGTCGCTTATGCTCTACCGGGAACAACGTCTCGGTCATTCTACCCCGGTAACTACCTCACTAGGAACGACGCATCGCCGTTCTACCCTAGTGAGTAGAATATCTCTACATATACATCGACCTCATTCTCATATTTACCAGACGCAATATATATATATATATATATATATATATATATATATATATATATATATATATATATATATATATATATATATATATATATATATATATATATATATATATATATATATATATATATATATATATATATATATATATATATATATATATATATATATATATATATATATATATATATATATATATATATATATATATATATATATATATATATATATATATATATATATATATATATACACACACACACTAACACATTCTCAAGCATTATTTTAAATTCATCACATGAAGATGATAATGCACTCATAGAGACCGACACCTCGACCCTATGCAGCTACAACCACGGTACCGACTTATTCGTCCGTCAGATTCTCTTAGAATTCACTCCTCTCACACTTATACGGTTACACTATAACTCATCAGACTCTCCTAGGAATCACTATATAACCGTCGCATCAAGCGAGGTTCTGCAAATCCTCCAAGGGATCAAATATAACCATCGCACCAAACGAGGTTCTGCAAATCCTCCAAGGGATCAAATATAACCATCGCATCAAGCGAGGTTCTGCAAATCCTCCAAGGGATCAAATATAACCATCGCATCAAGCGAGGTTCTGCAAATCCTCCAAGGGATCAAATATAACCATCGCATCAAGCGAGGTTCTGCAAATCCTCCAAGGGATCAAATATATACTAACATCATACACCGCAATGTAGACTACACGACACGTTCATCATTCATGTCCAAACGTTATGCATTTTTAATCAAATTAGAAAATGCACGAAATTGCCCAAACGGCTACAATTCCTAACCTAGGATTCACGCCTATCGGCTACCCACAGTACGTCGCGAACCATCGCGCCAGCTTCTAAATCAAGTAAGGGTCGATTGCACTCGGAACCCCAAGCTACAACAGCACCCAACAGCAGAGAAGACTCATTATGCTATGTTCGCTACATGCTCGCCTAGTGAGCTGCTAGCGAATGTTCGCCACCTTCTCGCCTAGCAAACTGCTAGCGAGCAAGAACAGAAGCTACAGACTTTGTTCGCTACCTCGTTCGCCACAGCGAACCCCCAGCGAGTCATTCGCTACTCCATTCGCTGCCAGCGAAGGAGACCAAAACACCATTGTCCCAAGTCTGAGACCGTTCGCTACGCACTCGCCTAGCGAGATGCTAGCGAACACTCGCGACCTGCTCGCCTAGCGAGCTGCTAGCGAGCGTCTGCGGACTGAACTTTCTCCCACTGTTCAGAATCCAAACACCCGATGAAATCTCCCGATAAATCCCAACTCGTTTCCAGTAGCCTTAGTCTAACATTCCTCAACTAAATTCTACCACTTATCCCCATTTCCAATCATTAAAACTCGGTTTCTACCGATCGAATCAATTTCGACCTAAAATGGAAGTTTATAGAAAACTCTCCAAAACTCTACCCGAATCAACCATACACATACATAACCATACATATTGATTAAGATAGTAAGATTTCACACCCTTACCTTGGATTAATCGAAGTTTTGAGTTGCTCTTGATAATTCCACTCTTTTCCTCTTCTTCTTCTCTTTTCTCTTCCTTTTTCCTTCTTCTCCCTTTTTTTTCTATCCTTTTCTTTTCTTTCCTCCTTTACTCTTATATCTTTTCTTTCTATTTCTATTCTTTATATTTCTTTCCATTCTATTTCCCCCAATATACCTATTATTCCAATCAATTTCCATAAATCATCCACTTAACTATTAATTGAGACTGTCCGAAATATTTCTCACTAAACTTCCAAAACTCTACAAATGATAAAATAGCATAATATGTAGACTTAACATATTATCACACTATCCCATAATTAAAATAATTCCAATAACTAAATTAATTAGTTAAACCGAAATTGGGCTGTTACACCCAGGTTCTTTGCATTCATAGCAAACAACCTCTCTTTTTCCAGATCGTCTGTGTCCAGAGAAATCTCCAGATCTTCTGTATCCAGAGTGTTCTCCAGATCTTCTGTGCCCAGAAGATTCTTTGTGTTGATCTGGTTTTCTAAAGTTCTTGAACTTTCTTTGCTTATTCTTCCAGAGTTTATTGATTCTTCTGGATAACAAGGATAGTTCTTCTTCATCTTCAGAAGCAGACTCTTCAGAGCTTTCTTCTAATACCTGCAATGCTTTAACAACTTTATTATATTTTAACGCAATTGTCTTACCTTTCTTTAAAGGCTCATCTTCCTCTAGTTCAATCTCATGACTCCTTAGAGAACTGATTAGTTCCTCCAGCATAATCTTGTTCAGATCCTTTTCCAGCTTCAGAGCAGTGACCATGGGTCTCCATCTGGTTGGCAAGCTTCTGATTATTTTCTTGACATGATCTGCTGTAGAGTAACCCTTGTCCAGAACCTTTAAGCCAGCAGTGAGAATCTGGAATCTGGAAAACATTGCTTCAATAGACTCAGATTCTTCCATCTTGAAAGCTTCATACTTCTGGATCAACGCCAGAGCCTTGGTTTCTTTGACTTGAGAGTTCCCTTCATGAGTCATCTTCAGGGATTCAAATATATCAAAGGTAGTTTCTCTGTTGGTTATTTTCTCATACTCAGTATGAGATATAGCGTTTAGCAATATAGTTCTAGCCTTGTGGTGATTTCTGAATTCCTTCTTTTGCTCCTCAATCATTGATTTTCTGTCAACTTTCTTTCCATTCCCATCAGTGGGATGAACATATCCATCAATGACTAAGTCCCAAAGATCATCATCAAATCCTAGAAAGAAACTTTCCAGTCTATCTTTCCAATAATCAAATTTCTCTCCATCAAACATGGGAGGTTTTGTGATGACTCTTTCTTCATATTTGTTGTTGTTGGGTGTTTGAGTTTTAGCAGCCATAATGTATATCAACCAAGAGTATCAAGATTTTTTCTCGCTGGATCTTTTCTAGTCACGGTTAAGTGAAAGCACAAAGAGAACCGGAGCTCTGATGCCAACTAAAGGTGAGAAAAACAGTTAGAAGGGGGGGTTGAATAAGAGTTTTAAGAAATATGGCAATAAAAAGAACTCAATATTTTTATCCTGGTTCGTTGAACTCAACTACTTCAGTCCACCTTATCAAAGATGATTTGCCTTTCTCTGCAAGGACTTAATCCACTACTGATCAACTGATTACAATAGAAAGCACTAAGAACAACTGTCTTAGTCTTCTCAAGAACTACTGACCACACCTTGGTCTTCTTAAGGAACTTCTTACAATTTAATGTAAACTAACAAGTGTTTGAATGCTTCTAATAAGTTGTATCACAAATGTGATGTTTACACTTAAGATTAAGTACAACAAAAACTATGTGGTTTTATGAAAGATCAAATGAGTAAGATCTTGAGAGATTTTCTCTTTTATGAATCAAGCATGTATTTCTTTCTAAGTGATCTAGCAATGAGCAAAATATGAGTAGTGAATTAGCAACCTCAAAATGTTGAAGTAGTTCTCCTTTTATATCTTTTTCAAATGCCTTGAGTGATGTGCAGCTGAATATAATATTTGATTGTATGACTTTTCATCACTAAAAGTATGGGCAGAGATATGCTTTCTGCATAAAAGTATGGTTGTAGATGCTTTGGGATTTTCACCACGTCACTTCTTTGGACAAATTAGTCGTTGGTTACTTTGGAAGTAGCACCACGTCTAATCAAGTTTACAGCTTCTTCAACAAGCTTTCTTCAATATGAAGTCTTCATGATCTGCACTTCAAAACTTGTGGTAAGCTTTAAAAAGTATGGGATGCTTTAAGATGATCAGAGCTTAAGATGAATGACAAGTTCAGAGTCTAGATAGATGATCAGATCTTTAATGTATCAGAGTCTCAGTCTTGATCAGATTCTTCATCAGAGTATGCAGCAGTATGTGCTTTGAGTATGAATATTAATGATAAGAGTCTGGTTATTAAAGCCTCTGAGTTTAAAGTGAAAAGAACTTCAGAGTCTGATAAGATCAGAGCTTTCAGCTTTTGTATACTTCTTTCATTAACGCTTCAGATCATTCTGTAGCTTCTGCTTCAGATCCTTCTGGCAGCGCTTCAGAATCTTCTGATAGTCTTGCATTTGATGCTTCAGAGCTTTGCATAGTTTCTTTGTACTTATATATTTTGCTCCTTTTAAGAGTATTTGATTTTATACCTGAAACAATAATACTTGAACAAATTTTAGAGTGTATATTTACTCATTACAAAATTCCATAAAATTTATCATTAAAACATAGAGATATAAGAAACACCAATCTGTGTTCTAACACTCATATGCCGATATGGGGTACCAGAATGAATCATTACTGGTAATGGTTCGAATTTGAACAATAATATAATGAATGAATTGTGCCAGAGTTTTAAAATTGAACACCACAACTCTTCGTCGTACCGTTCGAAGATGAATGGTGTTGTTGAGGCAGCAAATAAGAATATCAAGAAGATTGTGCAAAAGATGGTGGTGACCTACAAAGATTGGCACGAGATGTTGCCCTTTTCTTTACATGGTTATCGCACTTCGGTGCATACATCAACCGAGGCAACATCGTTCTCGCTGGTATATGGTACGAAAGTTGTTCTACCATTAGAAGTCGAAATTCCTTCTCTGAGGATATTGTCTGATGTGAAGCTTGATAAAGCAGAGTGAGTGAGAACCAGATTGAATCGGTTGAGCCTGATTGATGAAAACAGATTGGCAGCTATCGCCCATGGACAGATATACCAGAGTAGAATGAAGAAGTAATTTGATTAGAAAGTACGCCCTCGGCATTTCCAGGTAGGTGATTTGGTGTTGAAGATGATCCTCCCTCCACAAATGGATCACAGGGGCAAATGGACTCCCAACTATGAAGATCCATACGTGGTAAGAAAGGTTTTCTTTGGCGGAGCCTTATTGCTATCAACCATGGACGGCGAAGATTTTACGTTCCCTATGAATGCAGACGTAGTTAATAAATATTTTACTTAAAACAGACCCGCTAGATATAAAAAGAAACGTCCAGGAAAAAATGGGGCATCCTGGCGAACCATAAAAAGAAGAGGTTCGGCAAAAATTAGGGATTAAAAAAAATGAACCCGCGAAGTTGAAAACCTGAAAAGGCGACTTTGGCAAAAAGGGGTATCCCGGTGGATTGAAAATCCGCAATGGCGGTCCAGGCAAAACTTAGGAATTTAAAAGTAAGTGATGACTATCTGCATTCGATCTGCTAATGTATCTTGGTACATGGTCACCCTGAAGCTTAAAGATCAGTCCAATCAGTCTTTTCGGAAGAAAGAGCATTGGTGAAACATCGAGGATATACAAGTCATAACCGAACCGACACATGGTGGTTGTCTGTTTCTATATTGCCGACATTTATGTATTTTCTTATTTTTACTTTTTTGCGTAATTTCCTTTTTTCAGGGATTGCATCCACTTGGAATTTTCCTATTGATAGGCCTTTTCTAATCAATACAATAATATTCACTCAGAGAGCTTTTCATTTCTTTTCTTTACTTTTGCTGTTTTGTTTGCAAAAACGACGTCTATATTTTTGATAAACTTTACATGTGAAAAGGTCGGGGGCTCTACGACATATGTTTAAAATGAGAATTTACGTGACTGATATCATGTATGGTAATTGGGGCAATTATTTTGCAGTCAGGACGCCCTATTTGTTTTGTGTGCTTGCAGGTTGTTAAGGTTATTGCCCTAGTGTTTCTTAACTCCTGTCAGAGAAGTTACATAAGTGTTTATGTTAGTTGAAGTGCTGCTACGCAGTTAGACAGTGGTTCAGTAAAAGGCACTTTGTCTCCTTATAGAAAAGTTTTTGTCATACCCACAGAGTTTTGTTATCAGGTCAGAAATGATGCCACCGGTAGTGGCATGTGGTTATCCCCAGCAAGGTAAGGATGGAGGATGCTCTTGAAAGGTAAGGTAAACCCTATGGCATGGTCGATGTTCTAGACTCTTATCCCCAAGCATAGATTGTTGTTGATCTCCTTGATGGGTATCTAGCGGTGGTTGATATCTCCAATAAAGTCCAATGGTCATTGGCACATTCCAGAGGCAATTTTAGGATTGATTCCCCCAATGAAGGTTGTTCTTAATTCCCCAACGGCGTGGTTTTCCCCCCAAGGATACCTTTTTTTAGGAAGGTCGTTCAGGGCATTTTCCTCGACAGATTTTGGTTTGCAGTTTCTCTTTTCAATGCTTCTTCCGGTGGTGTTCTTTTGCATTTGCATTTTGCATAACAGACTCCCAAACGCATAGCATTTCCATTTCGTATGGAGCATTACACCATATTCAAACATATGCCTTTGAAGCATAAGCCAAGTCTGATTTCGCTTTGGCCAGACGTTTCTCCAGCTGATATTGATATGACTTAAGATCTCGTTATCTTCAATCTGGCAAGTCATGGATAGAAGAGTTCATCTTTTTATCCAAGACGAGTTGATTTGTTTAAACCTCTCCTTCCCTAGCAGAGCTTTTCGCCCAGGTTGTAAGTCATTTGATTCTACTCCTTGTATACCTATTTCATTCCAACTCTTGGTTGGTAATCCCTGGCATGGTCATCTTTTCTTGTGAGGTTATTACAATTTTTGGTTGGTGCCCTTTTGATCTCCCCGCGGAGTCGCTTTTCCAACTCTTGGTTGGTTTTCAGTGGTTTCATTCCAACTTTTGGTTGGTAGTATTTCTTTCTGGTGATTCTAACTTTTGGTTAGTAACTCTTGTCCCAACTCTTGGTTGGTATCCCTTTCCCTGTGGGGTCGCTATCCCAACTTTTGGTTGGTAGTCTTTGTATTTTCCCGACAAGTTTGTTTCTTAACTTTTGGTGGGTAGTCTTTGCCTTTCATCCCAACTTTTGGTTGGTGTCCTTTGGTTTGACATCCCAACTTTTGGTTGGTATTCGCTGTTATTCCGAATTTTGGTTGGTAACATTTGGTTGTTATTCCAACTCTTGGTTGGTATCTCTAGTTTGTTATTCCAACTCTTGGTTAGTGCCTTGTGGATGTTTCATCCTAACTTTTGGTTGGTAATCTTTATTCCTGGTGATTCTAACTCTTGATTAGTAACCTACATCCCAACTTTTGGTTGGTATTCATTTATCTTTTGGCTCCATCCCGACTTTTGGTTGGTATTCGGTGCATTCGTTTCAGCTTTTGGTTGATTAATTGTTGCTCGCCTTGGATTGTTATCCCTATTGTATTGCATCCCAAATTTTGGTTGGCATTCGTTTGTCTCGCTTCCCAACTTTTGGTTGGTATTTGCTGTTTCGCATCCCCGCAGGTTGTAAATTTCTGGGTTCTTTTGGTATTCAATCATCTTTTACCTTGAACGTTTGAAAGCGGTTGCTTTTCATCCCTTCAGGTTCAAGTTGTTTGAATAGGGGCAGTTGTAGCACCCCAAAATTTGCTCATCTTTTCTTGTGTTCTTGGATTATATTTCTTTGCATTATCATATTCATGTTTGCATAGCATTTGTTCTTGGAAAGGGATCAAGGTATCATGGTTTGTTTCTTAGAGAAGAAGGTTGTGTTTCTTCAAGTTCAAGCAAGGTGCTCTCTGTGACTCTATGGTATTCTCAACCCTAGAAGTTCCTCATCATCAAATTTTGTTCAAGGCAACATCATTCCAACATCATATATGGTTCATCATGGCTTATGGTGCAAGAAATCATCAAGATATTCAAAGTTGTTTTGAGATATTTGACCTAATTTGGGCAAATGGTGGATGCTATGATCAAATGAGCATAACTCCTTCAATTTTCAACATCTTGAGGTGGTTATTTTCCTAATGAACTCTTATCATCATCCTTAACAAGTTCTCTTTGCAAGGAAAGATCAAATTATGCTTGGAAGGTCATCAAACGTTTGAAGACATTATAGGTCTTTTTGAGTTTTGGAAGGTTTTCTTAGTCAACTTCAAAAGGGAATAACTTGGTCAATTTTAATCATTTGGAGCCCATTATTTTTCTAGAATAAACTTGAAGATGTCATCTAGAACTTGATTCAGCATGGAAGAGCTAAAAACCCATTGAAGGTCTTGGTTTTCATCAAAACATTATAGGTCATTTTTGGTCCTTAAAAAGACTTGAAATTTTTCTAAGTGTTTTATGATCTTGCACTCTTTCTTGGAGGTTACTTTTAAGGATCATATATATCAAATCAAGTTTCCAAATCAATACTTTATTTTTACATTGCAAAGATTTCATATCCCTCTACCCAATGCAAGAAGAATCATCTCATAAAGCTTCCTACGTTGTGAGAACCATGGCTGCAAAAATTGGATTTCAAAGATGGATTTTCACTGCAAGTCGGATTTGAATTTGATTGAAATGGCTTCTAATCACCAAATTAATGCATGAATTTCACTTAAACAAGTTTAACCAACTTTCCTGAAGTGATTAACACCTTGAAACACATGATTTGAGTGAGTTTTGACAAATTACAGGTCACACTTTGCTCATGCTGCAGGTATGCATGATTTCCATCCATTTTGCCTCATTCACCCTCCCTTTTGATTTATAAAGCTTCTCCTATAAATGGGAAGTCATTTCCACCCATTTCCACAAGCTTTTGATAGCTAAAACTGTAAGAACACAGATTGTTTCTTAGTTATATCTCTATGTTTTGATGATAACACCTATGAATTTTGTATTCAAGAATTATATACTCTAAATTTGTTCTACACTGTTTGCTACAGGTACTAAAGAAAATATTCTTAAAAGAGCAAATTTGCATCTGAACAATGATATTATGAAAGGCTTCAAAGGTTCAAGAGCATCTCAAATGAAGATCTGAACGCTGCTCCCAGAAAATCTGAATGCTGTCTACTGAAGATTCTGAAGCAGGAGCCTCTAAAGAATAGAAGACTCTGAGAGATCAGAAGCTTAGTCATCAGAAGACTCCGAAGATACTGCGCTGCTAAAGTATTGAGAATCTGATATAGAAGACTCTGCTCTGATAGATTTACACGCTCAAGCACACAAGCTGCACATACTCTGATTCAGCTCAATCTAAAGAACATCTAAGACTCTGAAGATCCAGAAGATCTCTACTCTGGAGATTCTGAAGATTCAGACTCTAATGTTGAAAGTTGAACTTATTTAGTGAAGAAGATTTAAATATGTACGTTGGCATATCTCAACAGCTCTTTCCTCTTTTGTGCTAGACACAAGAACACAGACAAAAAGGTTTTATCTGTGCATTCCATTCTAAGGAAAGTTTCTGCAAAGTGAAGACAAAAGGCATCAGGCTTTTTAGCACAACCTTCAACGTTGAGAAGACTTCATGGATCTAAGTGCCTATATAAAGAAGTCCACTCCATCTTCTTCAGTAACGAATTACTTGCAAAAATCACTCATCAAAGCAAAACTCTCAAAGCTCTTATAATTTTATTTTGCTATAACATTATTCTTAACTTAAGAGAAACATCACGGTTGTGATAACAACTTATTAGAAGCATTCTTACTCTTGTAATAGTTTTACATTGTTTGTAAAAGGTTTTCCTTAAGAGGATCCAGTTGGGATCAGTTGCTCTTGAGAAGACTAAGAACAGCTGTTCTTAGGTGTTACTATTGTAATCTGTTTGATTAAATAGTAGATTAAGTCCTTGACAGAGAAAGGCAGATCACTCTTGAGAGGGTGGACTGGAGTAGTTGTGTTCAACGAACCAGGATAAAAATAACTGTGTTTAAATCTTTGATTATTTGTCATACTTATTCAACCCCCCCTTCTAAGTAATTTTCTCACCTTCAAAAACCACTCTGCTAAGATCCCATTTGAACTCTTAAGCTTGAACTTTGAATTTCCATTTCCACACCTTAGACACTCAAATTCTCCACTCAATTAGCTTCACCAACATTAGTGAAGCTAACCAGATCAAAAACTTAAAGAATCACGGCCTGAATCAAGCTAGCGAACTCCATTTTCAGAGCTTCAAGGTTGAGCTTTAACATGTATAATTTTCAACCATTTTGATTCAAATTTGTTGCTAAAATGTAGCCCTTGACATGCTGATGCTATTTGTATAGATAGTTTTTAGTTGTAGTTGAGTTTTGTTGTTGAATTTTCAAATTCTTGTTTGAATCTTGTTCTGGTTTTTTTTCCAATCGAGTAAGCTGTAGTTTAAAGAAATTTGACGCGATGATATGGTTGAGATTGTCTTGAAAAGACGCATCAAATGAAACCACTATATGCTCCATTGGTTATGGTTTGAGAGATGCACGATTTTATGCAAATCTCTGGTTATTTCAAGTGGCTGTAGGTTGAAAATGATGATCTCATGCCTATGATGGTCCTAGACCTATGGTGATGTCCTTGAGTCTTCACTCATGCCTTGGTCACCTCTTTCTCTCTTTTAGGATTTTTAATTCTTTTTTATTTTGTTTTTATTTTGATTTAATTTGCTATTGGGTGGACAAGTGATTTTAATCCACTATGAGGTGACTTTCATGACTTCTCCTTATTCCATTGGGATCTTTGGTGTTTGCTTTGGGGTGATCCATCATCTGAGGATGTTGATGATGGTTGATTCACTTTGAAGTTTGACTTTGAACTTAAAATTCATGTGGTCCCTCTCACATCTTTATGATTGGATGTCAACCTATTGATCATGTTATGTTGCTACCCCATCATGCTTCTTGGGTCATCTGGTTTCATTTTGCTTTGCTTCATATTTGGTTTTGATTCCTTGTGAGGTTTTTTGGTTCATCTGACTGATGGAGTTGGATTTCCTTACCCTTGTATTTGTCTACACATCTTGGATGTGGATTGGATATGGGATGCACCAATGATATGTTGACTTGAGGTGTTTGTCCATCTTGTTTGGGTTTAACCTTTTGTGTTTGAGGCTTTGGTTTTGATTTGTTTGTTTTTCTATTTGCATATACTTTTTTTTGTTCCTTATGCATTTTTCTTCTTCATCTTTCTTCTTTTCTCTCTTTGAGACTTCCTTTATCCTTGTTTTCATTTGTGATTGAATGGATATTGTTTACTTGTGCTTGCTCAGATGATCCCTTAGAATTCCTAGTCCCTCTGTTTAAGATGGGAGTAGTAGAGACACTGGGCTTTCAATCCTTTGCATGATAACAATTAGGATAGTCCCTTTCATCTCAACTTTAGGTCCATCCTTTGCATGATAACATTAGGTAGACTTCCCTTTCATCCTAACCTTAGGGCAATTTTTTATGATAACATTAGGGTTTTCAGTTTCCTTTTAGTGTCCTCTTGTGTCTTCTCTTCTCATCTCAAACTTCTCTAAGACACTTAATAAATAATGACAAACGTTGTAAGTTATGAGCCTTAAGTACGTGGGAAATGATAAGTGGGGGGTTTCTCCTCACTTGTCTAGAGTGTTTAGTGTATGCCCTTTGGGCGATATGCGATGCTTTCACTCCTATGTCATAGTCTTTAGTGCAACGTGAGTCTCAAACTAACTCAATCCACTTCATTAAAACCAACCAACCAAATTCAAACTTTTTTTATCCTTCGGGACTGTTCTTCAAATCATTTTCAGAAAAGAGTAGGTTACTTTTCCATTCTACCGCAAACAGGCATCGACCTTACTTGCTGGAATGGGAACTTATCGCCACTCATAAAAAACACTTAACCAACCAGTGGTCTAGCCCCAAACTATGTTTGCTCTGATTTCTCATACCATATGAGGATGCTTAGGCACAAGACGACGATGTCTTGGCGAGCAACCTTTCCCCCATCACCTGTAGTTTTCCGAACTACGTTGACTCTAACTTTCCTATTGCACGAGGGAATACATAGGCATAGGGTGATGATGTCCTATCGAGTCTCTTCTTTTCTTTTCCCCCTGTTTAGCAGGAGTTTTTAGATAACTCACCCCTTATTAGACAACAAGCGTGGATCCTATTGAGTACAACGGACGTGAGGCGTGCTCATACCTTCCCCTTGCGTAACCGACTCCCGAACCCAAGATTTGGTTGCGATGACCTTGTCTTCTCCCTTTCTTTTAGGTTTTCTTCAATCGTTTCCTTTGCCTTTCTTTGGGATAAATAACATTCGGTGGCGACTCTTCTATTTGTTTCCGTCGGATCTTTTTCGCTGTTGCGACAATCATGAACTATAAATTTGTGGAAGGTGACATGTCCAAAAGATCATAGTTTGAGAGATATGATGAGTTAAAGTTGGAAAAATGGGGATTGTTACATTGCAACACTTAGAATTTTTCTAAGTATAGAAAATCAGTTTGAAGTACCTACTTTTAAGCCCATCTTTCATAGTGATACAAGCTTCCATTGGATTTTTATACAACATGAGAATTGCAGAGCATCCTTCAAGATTTATTTTGAGTACTATATTATCTACATTGGATATATATATCTCAAGTTATAATTCTCCCAAGTTGGGGTCTCAAAGATGTCAAGTTTGACAAGTTGCTAGGCAGGATTTTGGACCAAACGTCCAAGGCATGTTTCAATAAGTTCTTGATCTCCAATGGTTTTTACCATAACATGAATGTTGATGATTATTCTTTAAGCTTTCTATCCATTTCTAGAACATCTTCATTGGGTCAAAACTCTCCAAGTTATGTAGCTTCAAAGTTGAGGTCTCAATTATGTGAAAAGGCTCGTGACTTAGAATTTTTCTGTCATCTTGGACAGTTTTCAAGACATAACTTTGACTCATTTTTCATAATCATACAAGGTTTGTTTCATCATTCCATCAACATAAAACTTGTTCCTTGCACTTCAAACTTTTTCTCAAGCACAAGAACTCTTGAAATGGATTCATATTCATCAAGTTAGGGACATTCAAGTAAGGCAATATGAACATGAAAGATTATGCATCATGTCATAAACATTCTTGGAAAATTCTGATATGGCCATGCAACTCTTTTATTTCATTAAACACCATGCACATTTGTCACATGTTATGGTCACAAACAATTCCCAATAAAGCTAGACAAGTCATGTATCATGTGTATTATTTTTTAGCCATTTTTACTATAATGAGAATCCACAAACTTCCATGACAAGAATGCTTTCCAACTCCCACCATTCTGCCCTTGCAGCCTCCAAGATGTCATCACCAGATCACCACTTTATTACATAACCCGTGTCACTCATCAGCCACCATTCATTTTTTTTTTAAATTTCTCACAAATTACTAACCTTTTGTTTTACCTCAGTAATTGTCATTTTCACTAGTCAAACCTAGTATATAAACTCACAAATCCTAAAATGAAAGGAGGGAGCCTCATTGCTGCAAGAATTAGATTGGAATTCCTCAACTTTTTCACAAAAAACCTCTCTCTTTAAAACTCTTTTCTCCTCCAAGTTTCTCTGCATTTCTAGCCCAGCTCATCCTCTCTAAAGCATAAGGAAGCTGTTGGAAGATATCATTTAAAGGTTAAGCACAGTTTCAAGGGCCAACCGAGCCTCTTCGTTGAGTAAGTTTCTCCTACTCTTTCCTCCCATGTTAGACTCGTTTCAGGCTTGTTTTTGTTGCATCTGAAGTCCTACACCATTGTAGGAATTGTTTGTTATGAGTTTGTCTTGTTTTAATGGAGTTCAGTTCATGTGTATACTTTTTCGTGCTTTGATTTCAAGATGATGAAGTGTTTATTTTTGAATTCTAAGACTGGATTTGGAACCTACGTGGAAAATACATTGGAATGGTGTCAAGTTTTGTTGTTTTGATCACTTTTACAGTTGACTCCAGTGGGAGCCGCTGAAGAAGATGACCGGAGCCCTAGCTCCGGCGTCTGATGTGTTTTTATGTTGAATATTTGACTTTGCTGAGGTGTGCATTAGTTGGCAGTGACATGGAGCTGACATGTTTAAATGATTGTCCATGCGTGTTTTCTTTTTTTGATTTCTGATGGTTTGTTTGAGTTGGGCTTAGCCCTTTGTGCTATCTGCGCCACCCTCATTTGGGCCCAGGTGTTGTTGTGGAGACTCATCTCTCATATTAAATGTTTGGTTGTTAGATAGAAGACTACCATTAGGGCAGTATGTGTATGCTTTTTCTTCTTATGAGAATGTTGATATGCCATTGAACATAGGGTGAGGTTGAGGTTAACATATTTATGTTGAACTTTTGTAGTGTTGTCATTAGGGTATTTATGTCTAGGTCCTATTTGCCTTTGTTGAAATAATGATGTGCGATGTTGCAATGTATGAGAGTTAACTTGGTCATGATAGTTTGTTGCAACCATTGGATTGTTCTTTGATTGTTGTATGTTGTCAAGTTTTCTTGTTGGTTAGCTACCTATCCTAGTAAGGATGTGTAAATGCTCTTGAAGTACATATTGCATTGATTGGTCAACTTTGTGTGAGGTTGCTTTAAGGGCTATTTTTTATCAACTCATAGGGACTGTCAAAAGTATAAGACTTTGGACTGTTATTTGTTTCTTGCACCCTGTTGTCAAAACTATTCCTCATGTTTAGTTTTGTTTAGTAACTATCATTAGGATTTTGCATAAGGGGCTGCTATTTTAGATTGACTGGTTTTGTTATGCCAAAAAGGATACATTTATGTTTCAAATTGCCTACTGTTAAAAGGCCTGCAAGATTGTCTTTATGATTGGGGTCTTGGACTATTTGTTAGGTGATCTAACTTTGTCAAGTTGGGGCTCACGATTGTATTGGCAGGAGTTGTTTCACACACTTTTTTTTAAGGTTGCAACCTCTCATTTGAAAGTACATATTAATATGAAACCTGTTAAAGCATCAACATGATTATGTTCAGAAATTTGTTTTTTGGTTCTGTCAAAATCAGTTTTTTTGGTTTGAGTTTGATGCTTCACATTGGCTGTCCGTTCTGCTTTTCATTGATTTTACTTGTGTAATTTGAAATTGTCATTGGAGTAAGCTAGATAGGTTGAACATTGTTATGGTTCTTGGATTCACCATCATGTGTGAAGGTTTGTTTTGATTTGTGTTTTCTCAATCTATACCATTTTTATTACTGTGAATTTATGTTGCATTTTGCTAGTTTGTGTTTACTTTTGATGAGTTTGGATGTCATTTCAATAAGCAATGTTTGGATTGATGTATGTGGTTGGCATTGGCATCACCAACTGTCATTTGTCCTGAGGTGTGTGGATTAACTGATGTCATCAGGCTTCCTACATTTAATGGACCTATTGTCTACTAATCCATAAAGCTAGGGTATAATATCTATCAGGTTTCCTTGCTTGTGTTTGTAAGCTTGTTGAAGAGAGGGTTGTCACTACCAGTTTGTTGGAAATCATGGCAGGTTGAAATTTCAAACCTTGTTGACATATTGAGTCTGCTGGCCTTAGTTCTGCTAGGGGTTTACCAATTGAGATTCAGATTTACATTTAGTCTTTTAGAACTCACTTAGAGTCAGCTCAGGTCTAGGCTGTATTTGCTTCTGGAGCTTTTACCTTGTGGGCTGTAAAACCAATTTTTGGATAGATTCACTGCCATTTCATTATCTTAAGGTTTCATTTTTCAAACTGTTGCACTTTTTGAGTGTATTCAACTTGTGGATTTTTGGTTAAAAAGTAGTTGCTTCCATTATGCATTGCCTTAAGCATTGAAATGATAATGCATATTCTATTTCAAAGAAGAAACCATTTCACTAGGTTGGCAGTTGGATGATCACATTGTGATCTATACCAGAAACTCAATTCTCCTCCTAAAATTATCCATGAGGATTGTGTCCACAACTTGCACAACCCTTTGTTAGATCTTGAAGAATTTGTTTTGATCATCTTGTGTTGTTCATATGCAACTCATACTCTTTATGGAAACTCACATACCATCATCTTGCTCTTATGTTTTTCTAAACCAATTTCCTATTGAAATTCATTCCATAGCATGTTTGGAAGTTGCTCAGAACATCACCTTACTTTAAATACATCAGTTTATAAACTTTGATTTCCAAATGCACTTCAAAGTTCTCTATTGCATGACTCATCGTGTTTTTCATTGTGAATATTATTTCACAAAATGGTTGATACCATCCTCTTCCTCATGGAAAAACAATCAGTTTTGGATTAAATTTCATTGAATTTGGTTAAGTATTAACGATTTTGGGATCAAAACGTTTTTGAGAAGTTTTCACTTAGCTTGCCTTGCAAATGCCCAGCCTGCGTGCATTTTTTGGCACATATGCAACTGGGGTGGCTTGATACAATGGATGTATCGCCACCCCAGTGGTTATTTCCTTACCTTTAAGAACTTTCCATGCGTGTGAACCTGTGTTCGACCCTCAGCGAGGGCATATTTGCTTCATTGTCATGATTTTTCCAAGTTTTAACATTTTTATTTCTTTTTCCATCCCTTTATCACGCGTGCTTAGTGGTTGGACTGGATTAGTTTTGTGCCCATGGCCCCAAGGTCTTGGGTGAGGCATTTCTTCTTTTTTAGCAAATGGTTTATTTTATTTTTTATTTAATTTTCATTAAATTTCAAATCACTAGAACTCCTTCATTTTTAATCATTTTTTAATGATATTTTTTAACAAATTCTTATATTAATGTGTATTTTCATATAATGCTTAAAGAATTCTAAAATTATTATTTTAGAAACACTCTGCATTATGAGAAAATGGCGATTCGTTTTAGGGTTTTCACCCTCCTATCTCTCATTCCTCATTTCAAATTTGGATCTCATTCTCTTTGAGTTTTAAATTGAAATTTTAAACTTGGCTCGTTAGCTCCCTTGTGTATTTAATTTGGATTTAAACTCTTGCTTGTAAGCATTGTGATTGATTCATCTTTAAAACTTGAAAGTTTCCCCCATGAAGTTTTGAACTTCTTATTACATTGTTGTGACATTATTTGATTATGCTTGATGATTGTAGTTACACATGACATCCTTCAACTCTAGAAAACCACATCTTTGTCAAGATACATCTTCATCTTTATCAAGATACACTTCCATCTTTGTTAAGAAATATTTCCGTCTTTGTTAAGATATGCCTTTGGTTTTTACCTTTCATCACTGAGTCTTGTAAGAGCTTACCCCTTCATGATATTATAATATCTTGATGTTTGCTTTGGTTTTAACCATTTATGTTGATTTAAATCATTTCTTGATATTGTAATATGCTTGCTTATTCTTGGTTGTAACCATATCTCTTGTATTCGTCATGTTTGAATGTTTATTGCTTTGTTAAGTATTTCCCCAAGGGATGGAACTCTTTAGTTCTCATCCAAGTTGCCTCATCATTTCCCTTCCAAAGGAAAGTCCCTCTATTGACCTTTTGGGTCCTACATAGCTCTTTAAACCTCATAGGTCTAGATAGAACCTTCCTCCTTCCTTTTGGTCTGGATAGAACCAATTGGTCCTCGTTCTTTCGTTTGATGTCTGGACTACGGCCGCTCTAATTTCTCATTGGATAATGAGAATACGTAGGCACATGATGTGATATCTTATTGAGCAACCTTCCTTTTGGTCTGGATAGAACCAATTGGACTTGCCCTTTAGGCCTGGATAGAGCCTTCTCCCACCTTTTGGTCTGGATAGAACCAATTGGTCTTGCAACATAGAGTTACGAAGAGTTTGGTTAACTCTATGTAAGAATCATGGAGACGATTACTTACTCCCCTTTCTTGAGAGTTTAATATAGATCTAGAGAGTTATATTAAACTCTATACAAGCATTACTATGTTTGTTTCCCCTTTGAACCTTGATCATAATCAAGTGTTCTTCATCCCTAGTGAGGTGAACTACGATTGCTCGGATTCTATCCTAGTAAGGATACGTAGGCAGAGGATGCGATATCTTTACGAGCAAAATTAGAAACTATCCTTAGGTCTTCACCTACAATTTTACCTTATACCCAATCCCAAGCCATAGTAAACATTTAGCAAGTATTAGCATGAAAACATAGAAAAGGTTCTTGTAGAGTACTATAGATGTTTACGATGTGGAATACCTACCCTAGGCATAACCAACCCCCGATCCCCGAATCTCTTAGCGTTGTTGTTACATCGCGCAAAAGGTCTTTCTTTCTTTAACCTTTCCTTTGGATAAATCAAAGTCCGGTTGTGAATTTTAAGAATTAAGATTTAAGTTAATCAATATCTTGGTATCATGATTCTCACCGCAACACACGGGCAACCGTGTCAGGCCCCTTTTTATCACATTTTCCCCTTTTTTCGAATTTTTCCGGTTTTTTCTCCGGTACACTCGATTATACATCTGTAACCTCAAAAAACACTGCTGCTTAAGGCGACTTCACGATTTTTTATGAGTGCATTGCAAGCCTAATTTTCTTAGTAAAAATAAGAAAGCAAGAGAAACACAAAAGTTTAGAAATAATCACGTGGGTTGCCTCCCACGAAGTACTTCGTTTAACGTCGCATGGATTGACAGTCGTTCATCTCATCCGATAAGATGAACCTCTTTGATCTCACCACCCTCTCGGCCCCATTGGTCAGGCTTAAGCTTTTATCTGTTGACATTATCCCATAGATACAACCTACCATCATATAGAAACCAAGAATTATCGGCAATAGGGTAAATTAACCCAACCTCCAACAGTTTGAACACCTCTTTCCTCATAGCTTTCTTCATTGTTGGTTTTAATCTTATTTGGGGTTGGACCACTGGTTTGTGATTGTCCTTCATCAGTATCTTATGCATGCATATCGTGAGGCTAATTCCTTTCGAATCTCTAATGGTCCCTTCCCTATCGCTCTTGCGTTTTTATTTAGTACTTGTACCCATTTTCGTCTTCTTTTTCTTTCATCCCAGAATTGATTATAGCAGGACATTTGGTTCCAGAATTTAAAAACACATGCTTCATATTTTTAGGTGATTGTTGTAGTTTGGAATTTGTATATGTTTTATTTTCCTTTGTAGTCTCAATTTCTTGTGAAGCTCTCAAATCCTCCCACCAGTGTGGTTTGGATTTCAACCAAGGTGGTTGAGCATTCAACATCGCAAAATCTTATTTTTCTCTTTCATCCTCATTATCCTCTATCTCTTGGGCTGATACGCCAAGAACTCTTTCCAAATGCGACTTAGGGATTTGACTGTGAATAGTTTTGACTACCATGATATCTATAACCTCCACTGTGTGGCTCGTCCCTATATCTTTTTTGTGCTTCATGGTATTCCTCACATCAATTTTCAGCTCTTCATCATAAACCTTGAGGGTCATAGTGCCTTCCTCGATGTCTATATTACATCTTCCTGTTTCTAAGAATGGCCTCCCCAAAATAAGAGGGATATCTTCATCTTCGGGCATCTCTAGAATCACAAAATCAACAGGAAACATAAATTTATCAACTTTTACTAGAATATCTTTGACTACCCCATAATTCCTCTTTACTGAATAATCTACAAATTAGAGTGTCATTCTAGTATCTTGAACACTTCCTATTCCCAGATTCTTGTACACCGACAATGGCATAAGACTTACACTAGCCCCTAAATCAATAAGCGCCCTTTTAAATGATCTATCTCCAATTGTGTACGAAACGGTAACTGGTCCTCTATCTAGTTTCTTCACTGGAATCTTCATACCATGCAAAATAGCACTATAAGTTTCAGTTAGAATAATAGGTTCAGTGTCGATGGTGCGCTTTTTGGAGATAATGTCCTTCATTAATTTAGCATATATATAGGCATCTGCTCAAGTGCCTAAGAAAATGGGATGTTGATCTCTAACTTTCTGAACATCTCTAGAAACTTCTTAAAGTTTTTCTCATGCTGATCTTTCCTCTTGTTTTTTGTCGAGAAAGGAAGCTTAATGACAGGTTTTGGTTTAGTGGGTTTTTTCTTCACTACTGGCTTTTAAATCTGTTCTTCCTCGGTGGGGATTTTACTTTCTAAGATTTCTAGATCTACCTCAAGTAATCTGTCCTCTTCCTCATATTTCTTTTCAGACACTTCAACCTTATTCTCACTTCTGGTTGTTACAATATTCACATGATTACGCTCTCTTGGATTTGTCACTGTAGCGCTAGGTAGGTCCCCTTGTGCTTGAGAATTTGTTATCTGTTGTGCTATCTGACCCAATTGAACCTCTAGATTTTTAATAGAAGCATTAGTGTTCCTCTAATTATTTTTGGTTTCTTCTTGGAATTGGATATTTTGAGCAGCCATCTTTTCAATGGCAATTTCCCATTCCGCTTTCTTTGGAGCTTGTTGTTGATAATTTTGTTGATATGGTGGTTGTTGCTGCTGTTGAGGTAGGTACTGTTGTTGCTGTGGTTGGGTTGGGTACTGCATAGGTCCTTGTTTCTGTGCATTCCCTTGTTGGTTTTTCCAAGAAAATTCAGATGATTCTTCCATCCCGGATTGTAAGTATTAGAATAAGGGTGTTTCTGCTTCAAGAACTTAATTTCCTCAATTTGTTGAGCCGTGGCTATACAATGCATAGCAAAATGAGGAACCCCACAAATCTCACAACTAACAGCTTGTACCGGTTGAACTTGTGCTATAGTTTGGGTACCTATGTTCATGGATTTCAGTCTCCTTTCAACTTCGATAGTGATTTGATCTTCCATCTTCACCAATTCCAGGTTTCAAATTAATCACCCCTTCAGGCTTGCTCACACTTCGATCATACAATTCCAAGTGTTCATTTGTAGCAATGGCTTCGATGATCTTTTTGATATCAGTTACTGTTGTAACGTTGGAAGAGCCACCAGCAGATGTATCAATAAGTTTTTTTGTCTTCATCCTCAGGCCATTTACAAACATCTGCATTTGTTCTGTTTGATCCATGTTATGTGTGGGACAAGCAACCAATAACCTCTTAAACCTCTTGTATGAATCACCAAGTGACTCTCCGTCCTTCTGTTTAAAGTTCACAATGTCGTATATTTTGCGAATATAAACAGAAGCTGGAAAATACTCATTCATGAAAGTTGTCTCCATCTCCTCCCAAGTCGTAATACTGCCTGTAGGTAAAGAATAAAACCACTCTTCTGCATCTTCGGCGAGAGTGAATGGAAACATCCGAAAATTTTTAGCTTCTTCCGAACGCCCCTCAATTTTCAGTGTTGTGCTCATCGTAAGAAACCTCTGTAAATGCTTATTTGCATCTTCATTTATTTTTCCCGTAAAAGGTCTCTTTTCGAGCTAACAGATTATTGTCGGGTGCAGTTGGAAGTTTGTGACATTAACTGGTTGATTAACAATGGTCAACCGACCTGCTGGAGCATTTGTTCCTCAATAGTCACCCAGAAGTCTTTCCGCTGGTAGAAGTCTAGCCATTATCACTCCTTCTGGTTATGTCTCTGTGTCTGTGTTTATCTCTGAATCAAAATGCTCAGAATGCACTGAAATTTCTTCCTCTGACGTTGCCAGTCTTGCTTGCTTCGCTTACCAGCGTCTTGCATGCAATAATCTTTTAGGTTCTGTATCAAAAATAAACTCAGCTGAGGGCTTTCCTTGGATGCACAGATTAGACAATTATGAGTGATAATACAAGTTAATCTGAAAATAAACAAAAATAAAATTTTAGTCTGAGAGCAACAAAATTTCAATTAAATAAAAATTCAGCTTATATTTGGCAGTCCCCAGCAACGGCGTCAAAAACTTGATCGGTAAAATAGTAAGTGTACTATTATGCCGATTGTAGTTAAAAATAGGGGGTTATCCCCAGTATCGATCTCGAGGACTGCGTTAGGCAATATAAGCTTAGTTTAAATTTAATTAAACAAAAGTCAATTGCGGGTTTATAAAATTGGTTTCACGAATTTTAAACTAAATATTTAGAATAAAGCAACATCATGAACAAAGTTTAACAAGATATGAGAGCATGCTAGGGGCAATGTATGAGTTTCCTTGCAAGAACATCAACCCTTATTTCATAACATAAACACAACTTTTATCAAGTTCTTGACTGCTATTAGTGTTTACCCCTAAGTTTTTAGTGAGAAAACCTTTGAAATCACAATCCATTTACTACGTCCATAGACAAAATAATTTGAAATAGAGCATTGAAAATAGTTTTAGCAGTTATCAAGTGCACGACAGGGTAATCCTAGTCCTAGGAATTATCTACTGAGGCATTATCGATCAAATTGTATTAACAGTGGTTTTTCCGACCTAAGGTTAAACGAAAAACTAAATCAATTTGTCCGATTGAAAAAGTGATAAAATCATTGAACGATAAAACTTGATGAATAAAAAAAAGTGATTATGTCATAAAAATAAGGAAGATAATGTCATTACCATAACAATTCAGGGACACCCCCTAGCATTGGAGGGTTTAGCTACTCATATTCAATAAAGTATATCGAACAATTAGATACAAAATTACAGTAGAAATGGGGATTACTTTTGATCTTCAATTGCTTTGGCCCTTGAAAATCTCTCGTTCTCCCTTTTCTCCTGAGCTCCCAATCGTATCTTCTTCTCCTCTCTCTTTTCACGATCCACTAAAAGTCCCTTCTCCCCAAATGCGTTTCAAATACTAACAGATTTAATAGACAGGCCAGGAAAATCCAAAAATGCCCTCCGGGGTCAAAACTGACAAAAATTGGAAAATGACACGCCCAGGCCAACATGGGTTGTGTCAGCTGACACGGGCGGCCGCGTTGGTCCCCTGGTCCAGATGCCCAAGCAAATTTATCAGTCATCCTTGTTGACACGGGCACCCATGTCAGTTCCCTGTCTTGCACTCCAACACACCCAAGTTGTCCCTCTCCTGACACGGCTCGTGTCAGGTGACACAGGTAGCCGTGTCAGGCCACTAGATTTGCTTGAAAACCTTCTCCTACTTCCCAAAATCCCTAATTTCTTCGCCTGAGTCCTTGGTCTTACTTCGTATGAGCCTGAAATTATCAAGACTACCACCAAACGCATAAAATGCACCAAATATAATATAAACTACTTATAGAAACAATGCGATAGTGAAAATGCGGAAAACATATAAACATCAATATTACGAAAGAAAGTGTTACCGATTGTTATGACTTTATGCCAAATAAATGGACAAAAACTCATAGAATTGGTGACCGGTCACCAGCTGGGTGAAGAAATCCTCGAATTCAATGAAGTATTTGGCCATGGGAGCAGGCACTTGAAACTAGGAAAGTTCGTCCAGTATTTTGAAGACATCACATGCTACAACTGATTCCTCCATGACGGCATCCAGAAACACATCCTCGAATAGGTATGTCCTTAGTTGTTGGAGTTTAAGGGAAAAAGAATCATCCATTTCTGGGCCAAGAGGGGTCGTCGAAGCAGCAGAGGGTGCGTCCACAGATGACTTACGAAGCCTAAGCAGGGCTTTCAAAGTCTTTGATGGGTTTGACTGCTTCATCGCCAGAATTTCCTCCGAAGTAAGCGTCCTTTCGACAGCATTGCCACCTTCAGCAGAACCTATGGGAGTCGGGGTGCCCTTGGCAGTAGTTGGGATAATTAAAGGGGTTTCTTTGTCGCTGGTAGCTGCACCATCCTTACTAGCCTCATTGTTGTTGTTATCAATAGGGGGTGTCTTTTCCGCGGGGCCTTATTCTGTCAATGCCCCTTAGAATTTTTCAAGTTTCTGAGGACTAAAAAGGGACCACCATCTCAGGCGAATTTCCAGCAGTAGTTGTGGTATTACCAGCAGTTGCAGTAATAGTTGAATCGACCGCATTATCCTGCAGAAGGAAGTGTATGTAAGAAAACACCCATGTAATACATGGACCAAAAGAACAAAGATAATAAATACCTCAACAGTATATCCCGAAGGAGGGATTTTAGTGGCGACATTTTGGAAAACCTCAACCAGATTATCAGGAACAGTGGGTTTCACGGTCGAAGTGACCGCTTTGGAGGGTGTCTTTTTGGTAGGAACTCTTTTCTTGTTGGCTATAGGGGTAGCAGGAAGGGAGTTTGATGTTTCAGAAGGAAATACCCGGGAATGGGTGCTTTCATCTGATGCGCCATCTTCAGGATTCGAAGCTTTTTCAAGAACCTTACAAACAACTAGGTAAGTTGACAATAGAAGACAGGTGCAAAGAGTCATCGAAACATGTGGTACTAGGGGATTCAGGACTTTATGTTTCTTTGCCAGCCTGGTCGAGGTTGATGCAGCAGCTGGTTCCCTATTTTCGACCCTGAGGACTAAGCACAAAAAATTAGCTATCGGCAATTAATATAATACAGGAGAAGAGCAAATAAGGTACCTTCTTCGAGGTGTCCTTTGTGGTTCCAGCTCCTTGGAGATTCTCAACAGATATAACAACTGTCAAAGTAGGGACTTCACCAGCAAATACATCGACCTTATTCTCCAAGAAAATGTCACGTTTGAAGCATTGGGTTTGGTACTCAGACCACTAGGCATTAAAACTTTCTGTTGTGAAGAAGGATGGTTGAAAAGAAAAAATAGGTAACTCAAGGCATTGAGTCGACCTAGAAAACTTGAGGAAGTTCTTGTGACCTATCAGGTTTAGTCTTTGACTAGCCCACACAATGTTAGAGGAATGTCGCACCAAAGACTTTGGCAGCAGCTGGTTCAAACCAAATTGACGGGCCACCAAGTTGGGTTGGTAATTCATAAACCCATAGCCTGTGGTCCCCCTCTCAATTCAAAACGATAACATGGTGGGAGTTAGAAACACCCTCCATATAGAATTCGACACTGATACCATTTTTGGGGAAGTGCCTGGGAATGGATTTTTGAACCATGACAGACCAAATCGTCGATGCACAAAGGGAGCCATGCCAGGGACGAAGGAAGTTGCTTCTGCAAACATGTTGAGATATTTCATGAAGAGGGTTTTGTTGGGAGTTTCTTGAGTATTCATCAAGGCAAGTTGAACGCCTAATATGGGAGGTTCTTCATTCAGATGCTGCATTGTGGTAGACATGGGGTAATCCAGTTGATGCTCGAATGTGGCATTGAGCCAATGTTGTAACAACCACATAGGCCCTGAAAAATCAAGGCTTTGATGGTCTCGTGAAGAAGCTTTATTCTCAAGGTAGATAGACCAAGAGAATGATAGAGAAAAGGATATCAAAAGCTTACCCAATGATACATATCGACCCTCATGTATTTAGAGCGCCAGGTTGATATAACTTTTGGCTATTTGTAGAGAGCCAGAATAGAAAAGGTAGTAGGACAACCAAAGAGTAAGGAAGGTGATGTGTTCTTCATCCAACACTGCATCAGAATCTTTATCGTGATGGTCCTCTAAGTAGTTATGAAAACCGGCACGATCAAAGTCGAAAGCGGCGTTTGTTTCTAGGGTCGAATCAAAGGTTTCGCCTAGAGGAGAAAGACCCTCGATGGTCACCACGTTGAAAAGGGTCGGTGTCAACATACCATAGGAGAAATGGAATGTATGGTCGACCCCTACCAAAAATACATCGACGCCAATAGTAGGCAAAGGTTAACCCTATGAGCATTCCTGGAGAGTTGAATGGTGTAGAAGATGCCAGTTGTCTTCCATTGTTCCTGACGCTTGCTTTGGACCTTGTTAAGCTAGGAGATGTAATCTTTGTTTCCTGGAGTAGGCATCAACTTGAAAATGTGCACCTTTGGCGCCAAAAACTTGAGGTCGAGGACGCCACCTTTCTGAAAAGCTGGGGGAATGGTGGGAAGGTAGCAAGGAAGAAATGCTTGAAGTTCCTCATGGCTGGGTTTTGGATCAGGGTATGGCCCATGGAAAGCATGCAACTTTCCAGCCACCACGAAGGGTATAACCATATAGCGTTGTCAGGTCACTATCACCGCGTTATCAGCGGACGTTAGATTCAGAAGATATCTGAGGGATTCAGCTTCAGAGAGAACAAAAGCGACGGGGTTGTTTCTGGTGGTGTGAGTAGCGAAAGCGGTCGAGGAGGCCATTAAAAGAGAAGGTTAAATGAATTCTGGGAACGAAAACTTGAAGGAAAGGGTATTGTAAGAAAAGTTGGAAAAGAAAACCAAATGTGGGCAAGAGCTATTTATAGGCAAGTTGCATGCAATTGAAAAGGCAAGGGGTTGTTCCGATTCTAAAGTGAGTGTGAATGGGTTAAAGGCCCATAACATAGACGCAGATAGGCATGATTAGTTTTATTGGAAATTGTAGCGCATAAAGGTGCCATTATTACGTCAAACTGTGGGTGACGCGTGGCTGACTCGACAGAAAGAAAGTGATGGTGTTGCTAGTTCAGAACCAAGGTGTAGTCGAAACCTTACAAGAAACCAAAACACTAATTTTCTCAGTCGAAACTGGGTTTTTGAGGGGGCATCTTGTTGGCTGGAAGAATTTCGACTGGGAAAAATAGACATAGAAGTTGACTTGTGGGTCAACAGGCTGGGAAAGATGGTGAAGGAAACAAAGTGAGTCGATGTCAGCCAAAGATGGTTGTAAGTCGAGTCAAGAGAATTCCGTCAAAAGTGTCAATTGGTGGCCAAGGAAACCGACACGACGTATGAGAACTTTTGAGCGAGAAGAAAATTTGAAAAGTTAAGAGCATGGAGAAGTTACAAAAGTGGTGGAGGGACATGTGGCGCCACCAAGACCAACATAGCAGTTATTTTCTTTTCCTATTTAAGGAAATGCCCATTTTCATTTTAAGGGGCGCATATTTGTAACATTGTAAGGGAAAACACTCTGAGTACCAAGCATTAAGAGAAAAGAGTTCATTCCTGCAAAATGTATGATCACGTCCACATTTCTTTTTAAAAGCAATTTACATTACCAAACTTTAAAATGTCTTGATTTTATTTACTCGTTTATGTCATTTGTCCTTTATTTGATATACACTTTTTCATTCGAGTTTGTTTCCAATTTATTCTAAACAAAACCATTCTACCACCGTCACATAGACTCGACCAGATAGTTCTGGGACTTGTTTGGCCAGTCCCGTGAGTAAACCTGTATTAGGAGGTCAGAGGTTGTTCGCGTGAAAATTGCGTGCGAAAAATTGTACACTCCCTTATCTTCGATAGCCATTCTTCTAAAAAGAAAATCTTATGCACGAAATAAACCAGAGCTTTGATACCACTTGTTAGAAGATAGTTTTCGAACTAGATAGGGTGAATAGGTCACAAATTAAAAACTAAACTTTTTGCAAGAATGGTTTTCAAAATTTTTATGGCACAACAAAAACAACCCGAATCGAAACGTCTAACCGAACCTCTATCGAAAAGCTTGGATATGTGTAAAGGTACACAAACTTATTATAATGAACACAAATTGTTTAACAACGATCAATAAAAAATAATTAAATACTAAGATATACATAAAGTTTATTCTCAATGATAAAAAAGAAACAATAAACACAAAAATCAATTTATCAAACAACTTGTGTGCAATTGATAGTGTTTGGAAATTTTCTTAGCTTTATTGATCTCAAAACCAATCACATTCTAATGGATTATGATTATATAAAAAAAACTTAATTCAAAAATGTGATAAACAATTAATTCCCAAACAAAATGATCAAACAAGCAATGAAATTTGCAAACACAAGAATTAAAATATATATATATATATATATATATATATATATATATATATATATATATATATATATATATATATATATATATATATATAGTTCCCCAATCGGTCTTGATATGGGTAAGTCTACCCTCAATTCGAATTCAAATTAAGATACTTGCAATTAACCTTACTTTGCAAAAAGTGTATATACAAGAAATCTAACCCTACAAGCCCTAGGTTTGTTGTTGATTCTACCACCTCCAAAACCTTTGATTAAAGATTTATCAAGTCACCAACAATTCTGCTTCAATTCACTAGTTGTTGCTAATACCTTGAAAGACCTCCTCGTCTCAAAGTTTTCACTTGGTCGAATTAATCCCAAGTGCACACTTGTTAAATCCAAGATTTACCAACACGTGGAAGGATCGAAAAAGGTGGGAAAAAGGATACAAAATATGTTGTAGTCATATCACAAGACTTGGACTATGTAAGGATGGGAGCCCAGTGAGACGCGGGTCTGGATAGTAGAGTAAATTTGGCGTTGGTGTCATTGAGAGGAATTTAAGATTTTCAAAAGAATGATATTGTGATAGAAATCAATGATTTGGATCGGGATGAAGGATTATCAGACCCAATAATTTGTAGCCCTCGCCCAAAGAAAGGTCTAGTAATTTCATACCCAGTATCCTGTAGCCCAAACACAAGGGGGGGCCCATTTAAAATAGGGCCCAAAAATAAATCTCTATTAGCCCAAGAGATCAAAAAAATCCTATTTCCCTATTCTCCTTCCTCCTAAACCCAAACCTAGCTCTCACCTGGACCACTCCGTAAACAAATATCAATGTTCGGTGGAATCATATAGTAGTTCATTAAGATACTTAGGAGGTACAATTTTGTGATATGGTTCATCTATGGATTCTGACAAGCGACATGGAAACAAAATATTCTAGAATTATTTAGAAAAGGACATTATATCAAAGGTTTAGAAGTCAATCAATTCACCGAGCATCACAGGGAACAAATCAGATGAAGTATTTGAAAAAATCATACATGAAATAGAGACAAGGGACTCAAATGGAAAGTAAGCTCATAAGGAGAAAAATAATAGGGTGCAGTGAATATTGTATCCATCAACATATGGGGGGATGGCACTTCACTCAAAATGAGAAGATTAAGTTAAATGTTGAACAAGGGAAAGGGAAAAGTGAATGAGTTCTTTGTTCAAGAGATGAAGATCCAAGAAATAAAAGACACGATGGTTCAAAAAATATGAGGAAATTAAGAGGTCCAATGGTCATCATTGGTTTCGTTAGGTTAATTAGGCGGTATTCTTACGATGTGGAGGAAAGCGGCAACTGAACTAGTTTTCAACTTTATAGGAGAAGGATTTATTGGCATCAAAGTAGACTGCAAAGGTAAACTGTGTTTCTTTATAAACATCTACTCATCTTGTATAATAGAAAGTTAAAGGTTTATATGGCATGAGATTATTAGTTTGAAAAATAAGCTTCAATAAGGGGAATGGCTCCTTGGGGCCTGGGGGGATTTGGACAATATCAGAAACCCCCAAGAAAGAATAGGTAAAAGTTTAGGTAATAAGTTGGGGGAGATTGAGGAGTTTAACTTATTTATTGACTTAATGGAACTAATTGATTTTCCAACAATAGGAAATAGTTTCATTTGGATTAGATTGGATGGGAAGGCTAGAAGTATATTATATAGGTGCCTGGTGTCAAAAGGGCTTGTAGAGTGTTGGAAGATTGTTGCACAAGAAATAGGATCTAGGGATATTTTATATCAATGCCCAATATGGATTAAATTAAATAATTTAGACTGAGGACCAAAACCATTCAAAGTAAATAAATGTTGTTTTTAAGATGAAAAGTTTATTGACTTTCTCGAGGAGGAGTTGGAGGCAATTAAGATAGTCGGAAAGAAGGCTTTTATAGTGAAGGAGAAATTCAAAATATAAAATTATAGACTGAGATGGTGTATCAAAGAGGTCTTTGGTTGGGTGGATCTAAACATAGAAGAAACAATGAGTGATTAAAATAGTATATAAAATAAATTGTCCTTGTGTGCTCATGAAGAGATGTTAGGAAATAAGCATGTAGGTAATAACTTGTTATTAAGATTAGAGAAAGCCTAATAAAACATAAATCTAGGCAGAGATGGTTGAAGGAATGGGATCTTAATACTATATATTTTCTTTGTATAATGAAAAAAGGTTGAGGAATTGTATTATATATGTCTAGGTAGAGAGTGTTGTGAAGAACTACTTTGCATCAAGATTTGAAGAAACTAATAGATTTAGCCATGTTTTAGAAGATGATTTTAGTAGACTATCTAATGAGGAAAGAAAAATGCTAGAAGAATAATTCTCAAAAGCGGAGATCAAATAAGTGATTTGGGGTTGTGAAGGAGATATAAGCTCTGGCCCAGATGAATTTAACATTGATTTTATAAGGAAATGTTGGAATATTATGGGGGATGAAGTGGTAGGATTTGTCTATGAATTCTATGTGACTACAAAAATGCCTAAGGCAATTACAACATAATTTCTTGCCTTAGTTCCTAAATATGAGAATCCTCAAGAATTGGAAGAATACAGACCAATGTGTTTGATTGGGTGTATGTATAAAGTGGTGTCCAAATTGCTAGCATCAAGATTGAGGAAAGTGATATGAAAGTTAGTTTCAACCACTCAAACTGCTTTTATCCCTGGTAGATAGATCCTATATGGGATACTGGTAGCTAATGAACTGATAGATCTTGCAAAAAGAGATAAGATAGAATTTATGATGTTGAAGGTGGACTTTGCTCAGGCATATGACTGTCTAAATTGAGATTTTTTTAGAATAATGCTTAGAAATATAGGTTTTGGGGCAAAGTGGATGAGTTGGATGGAATGAGAGATTTTTAGTAGCAAACATGTTAGTACTAATCAATGGGAGTCCAACAAGAGATTTTTTATGTAAAGAGAGGTTTAAGGCAAGATGACCCATTGTCATCCTTCCTATTTGTCATGGTAACTGAAGGCTTGGCAGGTATATATAGAGGATTTAAAGTGAATGATAAAGTATCATATCGCTTACTCCAGTTTGCTGATGATACAATCTTGGTGGGTGAAGAGGATTGGAAAAACTTGTGGGAAATAAAAGCAATATTGAGAGGATTTAAGATGGTATTTGGCCTTAGGATTAATATGCACAAAAGTAACTTATATGAAGTAAGTTTGAGTAGTCAATTATTGGAGGCAACATCAAACATTTTGTACTATAATTTGGACCACATTCCATTTAAGTTCATGGGAATATTTGTAGGCTAAAATCCTGGAAGATATGAAACTTGGATACATGTCTTGGCAACTCTTAAAAGCAAATTATAAACCTGGAAGAGTAGATATCTATCAATAGGTGGGTAAGTCACATTACTAAATTCAGTGTTGGGAAACCTACCAACCTACCACTTGTGATTTTACAAAGTACCTGTGAAGGTGAAGAATGAAATTGTCAAAATACAAAAAAGATTCTTGTGGCATGGTTCAATAGACAAAAGAGGACTAAATTGGGTAAGTTGGAAAGGGGTATGTAAACCAAAACAGGAAGGATATTTAGGTGCGAAGGATGTAGATGGTTTTAACAAAGCTTTGTTATGTAAGTGGATTTGAAGATTTATAAATGGAAATGATGCAATTTGGGTGGGTATTCTAACTCATAAATATGGTGATCTTAATAGAATATTCTGGTTCAGGGATGAACATAAAGTTAAGGTGAATGACTCATTGTTATGGAGAGATATTGATAGAATAGAGGTATGGTATAATATGATAAAGAAAAGTATTTTATTAATGAATGTGAAAGTAAAATAAATTCCAGAGCTACTGCTCCACAGTCAGAGAAACAATTCTCTCACTGCCCAAATCCTAATATCAAAATCAGAAAATCAATCAATACCTAACTACTGCCCCATACACTCCTCTTTATATAGAGAATAATTCCTAAACTAACTCCTATTTATATGGAGAATAATACCTTAACTAACTCCTATTTATTTGTGGAGTTTCCTATTCTTTCTCACATATACCCTCCATTGTTTAGGTCCAATAATATCTCTATTAACTAACACATTCCCATCATCATTTGTGGGATCCGATCCATTCCTATCATCACCCTCACCTACAACATTAGCCTTGTCCTCAAGGCGCAGATTAGGGAATTGACTCTTCAGCAACAGTTCCTCTTCCCAGGTAGCATCTCCAACATCCATCCCTTCCCATTGTAACACACTGCTGACCTTGGCAGGATCAACAGCAACCCCTGCTTTGGAAATGACATGGCCCAAATATTCCACTTGGTGCTGATCGAAAGTGCATTTCTTCCGATTTGCCACAAACTGATGCTGCTGCAGAATATTAAGAACCACCTCCAAGTGCTGTAAATGTTCAGGCCAACTACTACTGTATACTAGGATAGCATCAAAAAAAACCAGGACAAACTTCCGTAGAAAGGGCTTGAAAATTGCATTCATCACCGATTGAAAAGTTGCAGGAGCATTGGTGAGGCCAAACGGCATTACCAAAAACTCATAGTGACCCTCATGAGTCCGAAAAGCAGCTTTATGAATATTCTCTTCCTTCATACGAATTTGATGATAACCGGATTTAAGATCAAGCTTAGAGAAATAACTACAGCCATGTAACTCATCTAACAATTCATCTACAACCGGAATAGGATACTTGTCCTGAATTGTTACCTTGTTGAGTGCACGGTAATCCACACACATACGCCAAGATTGATCCTTCTTCTTGACCACAATGACGGGACTAGAGAAAGCGCTGGTGCTGTTTCTAACCACCCCTTGTTGCAATAGGCTCTGAATCTGTTTTTCAATTTCATCCTTGTGTAAATGAGGATATCTGTATGGTCGCACACTTACCGGACCCGCACCCTGTAAAAGTTCACTTGAATGACTAGTGTTTCTTGACGGAGGAAGACCTTGGATTTCTTTAAACACAATAACAAAATGCTCCAGCAATCTTTCCAACTCCTTAGTCTGTTGATCAGAGACACACGACACCGGTGACCCTAACACCTCCATCAAGGTAGGCCATTCACAGCCTCCCATCATTCGAGAAGGAGTGATAATGCTTTGGAAAGTAGCCATCTTATCATCTACAGCCTGACCAAGTAGTTTCACCATACTGCCTTTATGGTTGAACTCCATAGACATTTCTTTCCAATCCATGGTCACCTTCCCCAACGTTTCTAGCCACACAACTCCTAAAATCAAATCCACACCTCCTAACTCCAACATATAAGCATCAAAGCAAATCTGCACTGATCCCACTTTCATCTGAATTCCATTGCATCTAGCCCTAGTTAGGACACGATGACCATCTCCTAATTTAACACCCAAAGGATTAGAAGGAACCATAGACAATCCCAGGGCTTCAACCACCTTAGCTGATATGAAATTATGTGTGGCTCCACTGTCAATAAGTACCAGAATTAAGGCACCTTGTAAACATCCCTCCAATTTCATCCTCCGGACATGATTTGGATTAGTGGATACACCAACCAGCCCCATGGTTTTACATTCTAATTCCTCTTGTGTGAGATTTTCTTCCGTTGCAGCCTCCAACACCACAATCTCTCCTGCATCGTTAACAATTTCGTCATCCCCCAAGATAATCAATCGTAACTGTCTTGTTGCACATTGATGGAGAGGATCCCATCGTTCGTTGCAACAAAAACAGAGTCCTTTCGCACGACGCTCATTAACCTTTGCACTTGGTAGATGGCGAACACCACGAGATTGACGGCGTGAATTGTCACCTAAATTTGGGCAAGAAGATGTTGTAGAATTGGTAGGACGTGTTGAGACGGTTTGAGATCCAAAATCCGAACCAGTCCGCGTGTGGCCCAAAGAATTATTAGGCTGGGTCTGAGTTGCAGATCCGTTCCCTTCCCCTTCGCGAAAAGCCCAATTAGGCTTTTGAGATTTTGTCCAAGAACCATGACCTGGTTTGTAACGTGCTCCAGAACCTTGTCCAGAAGCCACTGCAAATTCACTTTCAACATCACGAGCCAATTGCATTGCTAGGTAACGATTGCGAGGCTTGAAGGTACGCACACGAGAACGAATATCATGACGTAAACCACCAATGAAATAACCTAGAAACTGTTGTTCTGGCAAACGACCACACTGTGAAGAATACAGTTTGAATTCAGCAATATATTCCTCTACTGATTCCGATTGTTTTAGTTCCTTTAATTCCTCAAATGGATTCTCCAAACGCCCACCTCCAAATCGAACCATCATCGCCTCACGAAGGTTCTCCCATGACACTTCCTCCGTTGAATCATGCCATAGGTTAAACCAATGGATAGTAGGGCCTTCCATACTCAATTTGGTCAACTGAATACGAACATCCTGTGAAATTCGTTGTACCTCAAAGTATGTCTCTGCCCGAGTGATCCAAGAAACCGGATCGTCATCGGTAAATGCCGGCAACTCCACCTTCTTCGCAGATAAACGAAACTCATCCAGCGGTGAGGAAACTGCCGCACTGCATGGCTGCGGCACTTCACGATGAGCCATTGCACGTTGAATCTCAGCACCAATGAACTCTCGTAACGCAACAATGCTAGCCTCAACACCTTCGAACCTTTCTTCCACTGCAGAAACACGGTCAATCATCTTAGGAGCTTTGGGCATGAACAATGGTAGGTCGGACCAATTGATAGAACAAAGGTATGGTATAATATGATAAAGAAAAGTATTTTATTAATGAATGTGAAAGTAAAATAAATTCCAGAGCTACTGCTCCACAGTCAGAGAAACAATTCTCTCACTGCCCAAATCCTAATATCAAAATCAGAAAATCAATCAATACCTAACTACTGCCCCATACACTCCTCTTTATATAGAGAATAATCCCTAAACTAACTCCTATTTATATGGAGAATAATACCTAAACTAACTCCTATTTATTTGTGGAGTTTCCAATTCTTTCTCACATATACCCTCCATTGTTTAGGTCCAATAATATCTCTATTAACTAACACATTCCCATCATCATTTGTGGGATCCGATCCATTCCTATCAGATATGGTCAAGGTAGGAGGATATGTAGACTTGTTTGGAAATAGTTTTATGTCCCTATTAAACTACATACTTGGGAATCGTAAGGAAATTCCATTTTTGAATGAGAGATGGATAGATCAAAGGCCCTTAGCAATGTATTATCCAGGCCTTTACATAGCATTTACAAAACAAAGATGAATATTGGGGATATGGGAGTTTAGAGAGATATGGCTTGAAGTTGGAAACTATTAGGTGAAGATAGGGAGCTTTATTCTCAAACTGGATAAGATTTTTCGAGATCAGATGCATATAATATCAGAAATAGAACCACATAAGGAGGGCTTAGATTAATTTGTTTGGGATATTGTTCCAAATAGAACATTCTTAGTTAAATCATGCCATAATAAAGTGATACAGGAAAGAGTTGAAGCTAATGCGTATCTGAACCACTAAAGATGATCTTAAAAACATAGTGGAAGACTGAAGTTCCCTAAAAAATGAATATATTCAACTCGAGGTTATTTCAATATAAGATTATGGTTCAGGGATGAACATAAAGTTAATGTGAATGACTCATTATTATGGAGAGATATGGTCAAGGTAGGATGATATGTAGACTTGTTTGATAATGGTTTTATGTCTCTATTAAACTGGGAGCTTGGGAATGGTAAGGACATTCCATTTTGGAATGAGAAATGGATATGCCAGAGGCCTTTAGCAATGCAATATCCATACTTTTATGTGGAATCTATAAAACAAAAATGAATGACTGGGGATATGGGAGTTTATATAGATAGGTCTTGAAGTTTTAATTTACTATGTGAAGAGAGGGAACTTGATTCTCAAGCTGACGAAGATTATGGAGACCAGATTCATACAATATCATAAATAGAACCACATAAGGAGGGCTTGGATGAATTTGTTTGGGCTATTGTTCCAAATAGAAATTTCGTATTTAAATCGTGCTATAACAAAGTGATACAAGAAAGAGTTGAAGCCAATGCAAGTATGAACCATTGAAGATGATCATGAAGAAACTGTAGAAGACTGAAGTTCCTTAAAAAATAAAGATATTCAAATGGAGGTTATGTCAGGACATGCCACCAACAAGATTTCATCTGTTCAAAAGAGGAATTATTCAAAATTTTCATGATGGGTATGTGTATTCTATTTTAGGTATCAGGAAAAACCTTCACACTTAATGTTCCAATGTTCCTTACCAACAAAGCATGGCAGAAAATATGCATATAAACGGGTATGTCATTGGTGGAATCAAAATGTTGTAGAGACCATTTTCAGAGTTCAATAAATTAGCTCAGGGGATGAGTTGCAAACAAGTTTCATGTGAAATATTTCAGGTTCTTATAAGATTTTTCAATATAATTGATTTTACCTTTGGATGCCTTAATAGGTGTGCCCATTATGTAGGAAATGGTTGGTTTGTCAAAGAACAAGACACATTTGAATAGACAAGGAAGCCAAAGAAATGAGAAAGAATTCTGCAAGTTTCCTGTGTGAAGGAGTAACCAGGTCAAAGCAAGCTCGCAGTGCGAGCTCATAGAGAAGGAACAACAAACCAGAACTTTTGTATGGCAGTAGCTAAACCCCTGGTTGGTAGCAGTGCAAGTTCTGAGCGAGCAGGTTTGCTTTGTGAAGTCAAGAAAACCTCGGGGCGGTTTAACTGTTCAGAGGCACTTGAAGTTCCTATAAATGGAGTTTACAGTGCGAACATGATAGATTTTGGAAAGATATTTATGTCCTTTTTTCCACTTTATGGGGATCATTACCTACCAACTCTTATTTTCTGATATTGCAACATTGGCTTGGGGAAAAAAACCCTAGTTTCATCATTTCTTCAAGAAGTGATATTTTCCAAGGAGAAGTTGGATTCGCATCCTAGATCTATTCTTCATCTTGGATGCTCATTCATCTTCTTTCTTTTCTTGTAGAGCAAGCTACCATGACAATGGATAGCTAAATCCTTTGTATCAAAGGTAGAGGTAGTCTATCTTAGCTTGTATGTATTTCTTTTGATCTAATTATATGTGAACAAGTGAATGATTAATATATGTTGAATGTTTTTGCTCTTAATTATCCATTTATGATTTGTATCAATCTAAACATAGATTTTACAAACCTTGATCTAAAATGTTCATCTATAAACTAACAAACTCTAGACATAGATTTGTGAGTTGAAATTTGCTTTGTGTTGTTCTTAACGATTACTGTATCGGTTGCTAGCATGAGACATCATCTAATGACAGATACAATAATATTTGCGACACCACTCTAGACATAAAATCTATTGAGAGGATACATGACTGTATTAATCAGAAACGAGTTCACATGCTTGATTAATTGAATATATACAAGTTAGGTTGACAAAATTTATCTTTGATATATCATGTTAAACAAACATCTCTTAAAATTTAATCCTTGCTACAAAAATCGTGACTAAATTATGATCCAAGCAAACAAACTTTGAAAACCCTTCTTAAAACTTTTTAAAATGCATAACGGAAAACGATATCATGACAATCCCTATGGAGACAATATACAAAACCCCCTGTTACTCACAGCCCAAACAATATGGCGCCGTTGTCGGGGATTGCAATATTTATCTTGTTTTAAGATTTGTATTGTTATCTCTCACCCCTGTTTATATTCCTTGTGCTTGTTGATTTGTTTTGTTAGTGTTTCAGAAATATGTATATGCGAGGAAGTGTGCCTGCAGACCAACTTCTATTTGATCCTAAGATTGATAGAACTTTGTGGAAACATAGTAGAAAAACCAGAAGACGTAAGCTACTAGCTAGATAAGACGAGAGCACGAAGGAACTTTTTCAAGTAATCCACCAACTACACCAATTATTATGCCAATCATGGTAGAAGACTCACCACCACCTCCCAGAAGTCCATGCACTAATAGTCCAAGACACAATGCTCAGTTTTCTTGCAATGCAAACAACAGAAGGAATGTAGAGGTGAAGATGGGAATTCTTCAACTTTAATATTCAAATCCCTTTACAGGGCTAGATCACGAAGACCCTTTCACTCATCTCACTAAATTCTATGAAATTGTAGGAGCAACTGGAGCACCAGAGGCGGAAGAAGAATCATTGTTCAAGAGGCTATTCCCATAGTTGATAGGGAAAGCTAAGGAATGGTATCTTAATCAATCAACTCTTGTGATGAAGGATTGGAATTTGTTGAATGAGAAGTTTCTTGAAATATTCTTCCCTCGCAATAGATTCAATCTACTCTTGTGATGACAGATTGGAATTTGTTGGACAAGAAGTTTTTTAAAATATTATTCCCTCTCATAGATGCTATTGTGGATATATCTTTAATGTCAAAGAGTACGGAGGACATATTTGCTATCATTGATAGGATGGCATTCAATGATCATCAAGGCCAACATAACAGTGGTGCAACTCAAAGGAAATTGGGAGTACTTGAATTAGGTACTAATGACGCTATTCTTGCGTAAAACAAATTTCTTTCACAACAAATGGAGTTGTTGACACAACAAATGTAAAAACTTCCAAAACAAACAAAGGAGATGCGTGAAGTTCCTAACAAGGCTCAACAAATTGGAAGTTGTGAATTGTGCAAAGGATATCATCCTACCTGGTATTGTCCTTCAGTTGTAGAGGAAGCAAATTATACAGGAAACCAAAATCAAGGCTATCAACTGAGGCAACCTCCATATTAACAAGGCAACCAATGTTACCAACCGGGTGGTAATAACCAAGGTTATCAACAAGGATGGAGGCAAGAAGCCGACACTTCAAATCATCAAAACCAATACCACAATTTCACTCAACCTCCACAATCTCAAAGTGGAAATTCAAAATTAAAAGACACATTCACCCAATTTATGCAAATGTTAATTTCTAACCAAAAGAACATTGATACTTCTATTAGAAATCTTGAGACTCAAATTGGGAAATTGTCTAAGCAATTAGCCGAACAACCCAATGGGCCATTTCTGCCTAACACTCAAGTTAATCCTAAGGAGCATTGAAAATCTATATTTACTAACAGTGGAAGAGAAAGTTGTGGGAGAAGAGGTTGTTTTTGAAAATAAAAATGAAATTGTTGAAGAAAAGGTTGAAAAAAATAGAGATGAGGTGTTAGTTAAAAAATTAGAAAAGAAAATAAGAGAAGAGATAAAGAAGAATAGAAAAGGGAAGGAACATGTAAGTGACATTCCAACGAAAAAGTTACCATATCTGCATGCCCATACAAAAAAAGATAATAAGAGGAATTATGCTAGGTTCTTGGTTATTTTTAGCCATTTGCAAATAAACATTCCATTTTATGAAGATCTTGAACAAATGCCCGAGTATGCCAAATTCATGAAAGACATACAAAAAAGAAAGAGATTTACCGACAAAGAAACCATTCCGCTCAATGCGAATTGTAGCGCTATCATACAAAGTGTCCTTCTGCAGAAAAAAGGTGATTCAGGAAGTGTGATCTACCTATAACTATAGGTAATGAATTCAACTGTAAAGCTTTGGTTTATATGGGTGCTAGCATAAACTTGATTCCATTGTTTGTGATAGAAAAACTTGAAAACATGGAAATAAAGACTCGTCCTCATGGAGTTGTGGAAGATGTGTTATAGAAAGTTGATAAGTTCTTATTTCTGGTTGATATTGTTGTCATGGATATGGAGGAGGACGAAGATACACCTATAATTCTTGGTCGACCCTTTATTAAAACCGCAAATATGTTGATTGATGTTGATAAAGGCATTATGAAGGTGAGGACTCAAGATGATGAGGTGTGTTTCACATTATTTAAAGATGTGGTTTATTCTAATAAAGTGGAAGATGATTATCAATTGAAAAAGAAAGATGAACATACAATTATTGCAAATATGAAAAAGAAGAATGAAGAGGCTAAGGAAGTAATGATGAGGTCTTGTTGGGATTTTTCATTCTTGAGAAAAACTAGTCATAACAATGGTTGATGACCTTTATATGGAGGGTTTATTCCGGTTGCTTTAAGCTTCTTTGTGAGTATGTGGTTTCATCTTTGGACCGTCGAGCTCAAATGACGTTAAATAAAGCACTAGTTAGGAGGCACCCCAACATTGTAACTAATCTTTCATCTTTATTGCATTTTTGTTGATTAGTGTAGTCTAAAAGTTTTGTGGTGAATTGAGAGAAAAACCTGATTTTTCAAAAATCCTGTCACCATCGCCTTATGTTTGCAGTGCGAGTTTGAGGCAAGTGTTCGCTTGGTTTCGCAATGCAAACTCAAAGAGAACAAGACAACAACCTTAATTTTTATGTTTTCTTGTTCATGCTTACTTGTTCTTGTTCTTTTCACCTTGCTTGATAACATTTTATCATGTTATGGTTGGTTTGGTTTTATTTAAGTCCATATGGCTCCTAAAATGGCAACCGCTATGAAAAGGCAAAAGAACACTGGAGGATCTACCTCCCGCCAAGCACAACATCATGGTTTCGACTATGATCATTTCAGAGGTCAAAAGCAGGAGGCTAGGTACCTCAATTTGGAAAATAGGAAGACTCATGCTGAGAAAAGTTTTAGCATTAATCCAGAGGGTCCCTTCAATGCAGCAACTTTGGTATGGCACCACAAGAAGAGGGATAAGTTGGTTCAACCCATTGATAGCTTTAATGTAGATGTGGTGAGGAAGTTCTGTGTGAATGCGCTCCTGAATGATGGTGAGGTATTCTTTTGGACCACGCAAGTATACAGAAGGGAGATACAATTTGACAAAGGCATAATCAATGAGGTGTTAGCTAAACCTCTCACTCTTGAGGAAGAGGAGATTGATGAGTACCACCGTGATTTAAGGTTACATAAGAATGTTAAGGAGATTTCTAGAGCTTTGTTGAGCGATGGGAAATATGTTCTGTTTAACCCATATGGGGTTCCCATTCGGTACAACAGAGAGAATATACGCTCTTTGCCGTAGCTGGTCTTACTCTTGATTTTACACAACATTAAGACAAGGTCACATTCCTCCATTGTCCCCATCGATGTTGCACACTTGGTACATAACATCCTAATCAACACACATATGGATGTAACACAAATCATAGCGGATGAGATGAGAGCGGTAATCGAGAGTGGCATAAAACCTAAGGCTATAACTAATTTCCTTTTGGTTTTTTCGTGCCTTATCATGGCTTTGTGTATGCATGGTGTTGCACCCCAAAATTTGCCCAACCTTTTCTTTACTTAGCTTGTGTTTCATTGCATTAATATTAGCATTATCATCTGCATTTCATTGACATGCATGCAGGAGGTCAAGAGGTATGACTACCAACAAAGAGCTACACAAGGATATGAAGCTAGCTCAGAGGTTTATCCAAGTTTTCAAGGGTTGATATCCTCACCAGAGAAGCCAAAGATCCTCAGAGAGAGTGGTTGAAGCCAAGTGTGTATGTCTCCTAACTTGAGAGTTGTGGGAAGATCATCAGATGATTTTGAAGCCATGAAGTTGGACCTAGAGCCTTGAGAGAGCTCATGAGAAGTGTTGAGGTTCATTTTTAAGCCTAGACAAGTCATTATGAAAAGGATGTGAAGCAACTACCAAGATTGGTACAACTAGGGTTTCATCTGGTTAACCCTAGGATAACTGATGATTTGAAGAAGGTTGAGACCTAATTCAAGATCCATGTGGTCATGGATTGATGTGTTGATATGTCCAAGGGATGATTCCAAGGTAAACTCATTATGAATCAAGAGTGTGAGGAGTTCCTAGGCTAGGGTTGCTATGCTTGACAGTGTAAAATCCCCTAGTTTGGTGCCTAACTTTAAGACCACATAACTCAAGATGTGATTTTCATATCACCTTGACCCCCAACATGATTGTTGTAGGGCATGATCATAGCTTTAATTTGAGTACTAGAAGTCCTTGATAGGGTTTATAGAACTCAATTTATGAGCCAGACAAGTTACAGGTCATCAGAGACATGTGAATTTGGAGCTTGAAAGTCAACCAACTTGCATGACACTTTTGCCCTAGAAGTATGATTCCTATGAACTTTTGGCCAACATGAATGTTGTTCCTTATCTTCTTAGCTTTCTAGAAAGTAGAAGAAGTTCATGATTGTATTTGTAGAACTCAAGTTACAAGCTTTGCAAGATAAGGGTATTTTGGGAATTTGGAATTACAGGTCATTTTTGGTTATAGGTCAGTTTCACAAACTTAGGCACCTCAAATGAACTTTTGATCAACTTGAAAATTGTTCAAAATGGTGTTTTTAGTCTAACCATGACCCAAGCATCCATTGATATGGATTGAATATGGAAGTGTATGAAGAAATTTGGAAAAAAGATCATTAAAGGCATTAAGAAAAGAAAAAATTCAAAATAAATCACAATTGTGCCAAACTTCACAAATTGGTACACATTTTGATTGGAAATGACATTTTAAAGACAATGGCAATGTCACATTTTTGGTTTGAGTCATAATTCATGGACTTTGTTTGGATTACTTAGAATTGAAGTTACACATCAAAGGTGCACCATTGGATGAAATCAAGCACTCAATATGAGCCATTCACATCCAAGGAGTGTTGTGCAAGCTATTTAAGCAAAGAGTGAGCTGAAACAGAGCAAAAACACATGAGTTCCATAGTTTCACTTTGAAGAAAATTGAAAATTTGGAATTATCAAGTTGGGCCATGATTGGGCCATGTTAGGATCCAAACACATCCTATTTAAGTTCAGTATCAGGTTCAGATGGTTTTTTGGATAGCATTTCGTGAAGAAACGGTTATGGCAGTTTGAGATTGATGCTTCAAAAGTGAAATTCATTTCTTGCAATCCAGAGCATTTCAAGAAGAAATGAGGATTTCCATAGCTCCAAGATCATTCAGTGAAGGAATCTACACGTTTTGGCATCAAGATTTGCACGCGAAGACCTCCAATTTCAAGCTTTAGAACAGGTTTTTATCTTTTGCAATTCATCTTGATTTAGGCTTGTTTAGCATGAATTGAGCATGTGGTTAGGTTGTAGATACAACATAGATCGTTTTAGGATTGGAATTGTGAATTTTGGTGATGATTCATGATAGGATGCAAGTTCTGTTTTGATTAATACATGGCTGATTCTTGAGAGTTAGGATGAATTGGATAGTGGTTTTTGATCCTTGAGAGGTGAGGAAGATTTCTGTGTAGCCAATTTGAAGTTTGGTGATAATTTTGGAAATGGTGATTTTTCTGTTCACTATCGTGTTTGGAGATTTATGAGGAATCATTGAAAATGGAAGGGATCTTTATGCTCAGTGTGAAGATACGAGTGATTTCATGTATTTTTCTTTGAGTTTGGTTGAGGATGAGCCCAGAGCATGATTGCTCTCGCCGGAGAAGACGGTGGAGCTCTTCTTCGGCCACCGTGGAATAATTTCCCTCCTTTGGGCAATTAAAATGAAGACGATAATGGAACACCGTTGGATCTGATTGAATTAGCTGACTTGGTCTTTGCATCTAGTGGATGAGATTTGGCTTGACTAGGGTTTGATGAGTTGGCAACGTGTGAGTCATTGGATGATCATACTTTTTCCATGAATGGACGTGATTAGGGAGTACCATAGGCCTCATTCAACTAAACCATACATTACCATTGAGTCAAAACGCATAGCTTTAGTAAATGATGTGGCAATCGCGTGACCTTCAGATCATTGGACTGGTCAATAGATCTAGTGGTTCTGGCATTTTCTGAATTCTTGTTATTTCTTTTATTTCTTTTAATTGATTTTCATTTTCTTTTAATTGCTTTTTCATGTTTAATTCATATTAAATAGTTTTAATGATCAGAAAATTATGGAAAAATATGTGGGTGATCCTTGTTAAATTTATGATTTTTCTATGACTTTGGATTTTATTTTGGTGTTGTTTTCAATTTAATGTCCATTTTTCTATTTTTTATAATTAATTAAAAATGCATAAAATGACTTGTTATTTGCTGATTTTATTACCGATTCATGCTTTTGAATTTGATGTTGGTTTTTGGCTGGCTAGTTATGTACATGTTTATGAGATTTTAGGAATTTTATGGTGATTTTTAGATGATTCTAAGATTAGTTTTGAACTAGTTTTTTAGAGTCTTCCCCACTTGAACCTTCACTTAACAAATTTTGGTTTAGAATTTCCCTAGTGCCCTTAAACATTGATTTAAGCTCTGAATTTTTTACCATAGGTTCCTAATACCTTTAGAATCACTCAAGATTTTTTTATAGATTTTTAGGAGTTGATTTACTATTTTAGTTAAATTTTACATCTAGGCCGTTTGTAGGATGCCTCTAGCATAGTACTTCCCATAGTTGAACTTCAAAAGTGATCTTTAGTTCATGATAAGTATCCAAACCTTTTCTGATGGTTTAGTATACATGTTGGTGCCTTGGTAGATTGAATCTTAAGGTTTAATTTGGTGCATTAGATCCCTTTGGAGAGTTGCTTTTAGAGCTTATAGAATTAGGGTTTTTAGAGCCTTTAGGAGTTTCCTCCTTTTTCACAATTGTGGTTTGCTTTGATTTGCATTCCATTTCCTATCCAATGATGTAAGGTTCCTTGTGGGAGCCTAGTCCCTCCTTTGGAAGGACTAAAGGCCTACCACAAAAGGTAAAACCTTTAAGGATACCAATCTTAGATGAGTGGTTGAGTGCCATGATGGAATCCTTTGGTTTCCATCATGCTTCCCATCATCATGCAATGATCTTTGTGTTGATTCACATCATCTCTTGATGGAGCAAGTTGAAGCTTGAAGATGAAGTCCTCATTCCCTTTTCTCCTAATGGATAGCTTGGGCAGATGACTTGGACTAGAAGACAGACTGTTGGGCTACTTTACTGCTGGAGTGTTGTTGTGCTGCTCTGCTGTGTTTGCTGTTTGACTGTATTTGTTTGACTGTTTAGTTGGTGTGTTGCATTAGAATAGGCTTTCATGTAAGTGATTCCAGGCCTTAGTGCATTGAAAGGTTGAGCTTGCCTCCCTTTGCTTGTTTGCATAAGAGGTTGAGTCTGTCTCCCTCTGCTTGTCTGTTACTGTTTGGCTTTGCTTGTTGGCCGAAGGTTGAGTTTGCCTCCCTTGCCCGTGTATTGTGTTGTTTTGCTTGATTGCACTAGAGGTTGAGTGAGTCTCCCTCTGCTTGTATTGCTGCATCGCATGTTCATCTTTACTGTTTATTTGTTTTACTGATGTTTAGCTGATGTTTTGTCTATTGTCTGTTTCCCATTGACATGATCCCCTAGGATTCTCACTTCCTTTGATAAGGAAGTGATGATAGAACTTTAGGCTGAAGCCTTTGCATGATAACTTCTAGGAGTTCCCGGTTTCAAACCTCAACCATAGGATGAATCCTTGGCATGACAACATTAGGACTTGATAGTTTCCCCTTAGTTGTGTCTTCTCTCTTCTCTCTTCAAACAAATCAAAATACAGTAATAAAGGTTAATTGATATCGTGCGTTACGAGCCTTAAGCTACTTAGGAAATGATTGTTGGAGGGTTTCCTTCTAATCATCAGGATGTTTAGTATGGTACCCTTTGGGTGACATGCGACGCATTCACTCCTAGGTCATAGTCTCTAGTGCGATATTAGTTGCAAACAGCCATAAAAAACACTTCTTCTGTAAAAGACAGAAAACAAACTTCAAACCTTTTTGCCCCATGGGCCCATAACTCAAGGAAAACTTTTCTGAAGAAAAGAGTGTCGTTAACTCTCAGTTCTACCGAAAACGGTAAAGCACGAGTATCTGACGAGCAAGCTGCATACACCAAACAGTTGGAACTGTTTGTTAACCCTACTCGGAAAAACAGATGAATCTGAAACCCCCGTAATTCGTATTATCCCGAACTACATAAGCTCTGATCTCTCATATCTGTTGAGAGTATGTAGGCACAATACTGATGTATTGGCGAGCTACCTTCCCCGTGACCCGTCGTTAGTCGAACTACGTTGACTCTGATTTCTCGTTCTCTGACGAGAATATGTAGGCATAAAGCGCGACGCTTTGCCGAGTCATTTTCTTTTCTTTTCAGACAGGCCTTGATAGGTAGATAGTAAACCAACCCATCAGATAAACACAACAAGCGTGGATCCCATCGAGTATGATGGACGTGAGGGGTGCTAATACCTTCCCCTTGCGTAACCGACTCCCGAACCCAGACATGGTTGCGATGACCTTGTCTTATACCTTTTCGTCAGGTTTTTCCGATCGTTTCCTTTCCCTTTCTGTGGGATAAATAACGAAAGGTGGCGACTCTTCTGTTTTCCCAACACCTTATTTTCGCGGTAGCGACATCTGGCGACTCTGCTGGGGATCCAACGTCCCCTGTGCAAGTCAATCCTAGCGCTTGCGTGTTTATCTATTGTATTTGCATTTATTTATCACATTTTACTTTCCGTATTTTATTTTCAGTATGATATCATTATTGTGCTGTTGTGTGTGGGGGGGGGGGCTCTGATGAGTGATAAGCCAGACCCAGGCTTGAGTGTACCTAGCATTAGTTGTGGAAAGTAGTGGGCGCGTGCATGCTTTGCATGTACTAGTGTCTCACAAAATCCACGCTTAGACGAGATTCTCCCGGTTAACTTCTTTTCCGGCCCTTTTGGCTTGAGGGGTTGTTGGTTTGGAGGGTTGTCGACTCTAGGGACCGATCATTTGTGACCCAGCTAAGTGAGGCCTCTTCAGGGAATGATGATGCCAAACTAGAAATGGTGAACGTATCATCATTTCGTGAAAGTCTGTGACACTGAGAAACGCATAGGATGCCATACCCTTGTCAGTGATTAGGTCCATACCTGTGAGTAGGGTCGGGTTATTGCAGGAAACCTTAACCTTCAGACAACCTGGTTTTCTTGACAGTGAATCAATATTATTGGTATCAGAGGGTTCTTATCATCAGAGTTTTGTTTGTTCTTGACAGAGCAGAATTATTAGTCATCTTCAGGGTTTTGTTGTCAGAGCAGTGTTGTGGTTATGTTGAAACAGAGCCTTGGTCTCCTCAAAAACACTCTTGATCTCTTGCTGCATGATTGCATCTTGCATGTTTGCATACTCATTTGCATGTCATTAGCGTGTGTCTGTGTTGCAGGTGCATATACTATCCCCCGGTTCCGGCAATCTTGCCCTCTGTTTGATAGAATGGAATCTTTGAAGAAGAATGTGGCTTACAAGCTCCCTACCCCAAATGTTACTTTGTTGTTTAGTTTGATTGCCTTGGCAGATGATACAGTGAAAGGGGAATTCAGGAAATCGTATGGGAAGTTGCTCAATCTGGTTCGTAAACCTTCGATCTATGAGTTGAACGGGTTGTATGCATTGCTACAGTTCTACGACCCTCCATTGAGGGGCTTCACTTTTCCGGGTTTCATTCTTGTGCCTACCTTAAAAGAGTATGTTGAGTTGTTGGGTGTACCGGTTAAGAATTAGATGTTGTTTGTTCACATGGATGCTAAGCCGAATCTGGCTAACCTAGCTATTGCCCTTCATCTGGATGCTTCAGAGCTGCTTCTGACCTCATGGAATGGAGTTCCTGGTTTTTCTCTGCAGTTTCTGGTTGGGAAAGCCCAACAGTGCGCTAAAGACGGTTGTTGGATCGTATTCAACGCTATTCTCGCCCTCTGCATCTATGGGATCGTCCTGTTTCCCAACATGCCAGACTTTATAGATTTGGATGCCTTCCATATCTTCGCATCGGGAAATCCAGTTCCCACCCTGATTGGTGATGTATATCATTCTGTCCATTACAAGAATGAAAATAGAAGGGGTAAAAATGTATCGTGTTGTGCGCCCTTACTCTACAGATGGTTTGATAGCCACATGCCCAAGAAGGGTCTCTTTGTTTCCTCTGCAGCCACAGCTGAGTGGTCTGAACGCCTGATGGGTTTATCAGCAGAGAGCATCGTTTGGTTTGATCGGGATATGCTGGGTACTGAAGTCATCTACAGCTGCAGCGGTTTTCCTAGTGTGCCCTTGATTGGAAGAAGAGGTTGTATTAACTACAATCTCTCATTACTTGTCAGACAGTTTGCGTACGCCTTGAGAGGCCCGCCAAAGGATGAAGAGGTGCAGGAATCTCTGTACCTCACAGGTCTCCTAGAGGGGGATATGTTAGCCAAGCTCAAGCATGCATGGAACGACATCAGCAGACGAGGGAAAGCACTGTTAGGTAAGAGCAACAACCATGCTTATGCTACTTATGTGACTTGGATTCGAAGCAGGGCAGAAACAGTAGGGATGCCTTTTCCACCTGCTAGGCAAGATTGCCCTCTAGTGGTTGAAGAACCTACCACAATGTCCATTCAGAGATACAATCAGGTATTAGTTGAGAAGGAAGAACTGAAGAAGACCAGCGAGGAGTTGGAAAAAGAGCTGGTACAACTTAGAAGCGAGAGAAACAAAGTCGTCTACTCCTTCAAAAAACAGACAGAACTGGTGAACCGGCTAGGCACAGACTTGACCAAACAGATGGCTGAACGTGAACGTTTAGGTTTGGATTTCAAGGCTGTCAACGATGTGCTTACCACCAAAAAACAGAACCTGTATGATGCATACCGGAGAATCTCCAAATTCAACCAGCAGTGGAATGCCACCATAGCCAGCAACAAAGAGCGCGAGGACAAGGTGAAGCAACAGATCTCCCAATTGAAGGCTCAGTTGAAGGCCAGTGAGAAGAAGTTTGATGATGAAACTGCTCGCAGGTACGCCACTGAAGACAGGTTGAACAAGGCTATTGCGAACCTGACGGATCGCAAGAAAACTTTTGAATCTAAGAAGCGAAGGTTAGAAGACTGTTTTGGCAAAGAAGAGTGGAAGGACTCCGTTGAAGGTCTTCAGTACACTATCATACAGAGGGAGTCACTCGTCGAGGGGTTACTCACTCAGCCTGATCATCCCAAAACGAAGGGGTTGCTAGAAGAGTTTCGCGCCCGTGGCCGTACTTGACTACTTTGTAATCCTTTGTATTTTTCTGATCATTGTTGTATGCTGACCATCACCAGGCTTGTTGGTCGAGGTCATGTTGTTGATTCTCCATGTACTCAGTGACATTGTATGCTACCTTGTTGGGCTTTATATTTATATGAGACGTTATTTCCATGATTGGATCCAGACTTCTTATTATCAGCACTGGCACTCTGGCACTAGAATCGGGGGAGAAATCTCCCTAAGGCACAGACACACGTTTTCATTTGCATGATAATTGGGGGAGAAATCTCCCTAACCTTTTGTGCTTGCAGGTTATTTCAGGATTGAACGAAGACAGATTCACCGATACTCTACCAGAGCGAATCAAGCCAGAGTGATGGAACAGGTTCAGACGGACATCCAAGAGCTCAGAGAGAGGATGGATCGCTTCATGGATCTCATGCAAGTGGTCGCTAACGGCCAGGACCAGCTCAGAACTCTAGTGCAACCTCTAATTGCACGCGTCGACAACAACAACATGCTACATGGTGGGAATGTGGTGAACCCCCCGCTTGTGGAGACTCCCCATGCTGGCATCCCTGTGACTGGAGGGAATGGAAGTGGCAATGGCAATGTTTTCACTAACATTGGAGCTAATGGGAACACGACTGGCGTCAGAAACGACAATTTTGAGGCCAATGGTAATGCTGGTACGGGCCATGGCAATACCGGAGGAACTGGTAACGCTGGGAACGCTGATGTTGGTAATCTGTATGGTATTGATGTCGCGGGGTTTGCTCAGGGCAATGGCCATCAGCCATGGCAAGAGGACCATCAAGAGGACTTGTTCTCGATGAAGGGAGCTGAGGGCGAATTGAATTCTGAAGCCCGTTTAAGGTTCAAATCCCTCGAGGACAAAATGAAGAGTTTTGAGAACCTGAATACCTTGGGCGTCGACATGACCAAGTTGGGACTGATCTCAGACTTCAAGGTGCCTCCCATGTTTAAGGTACCCGACTTCAAGAAGTATAAGGGCACCACTTGCCCCCGTGTCCATCTGAGGTCGTACTACCGAAAGATGTCCGCACATTCTGGAGATGAGAAGTTGTTGATGCACTTCTTCCAGGACAGCCTGTCAGGCCCCTCGTTGGAGTGGTATATGGGTTTGGAACCCACCAGTGTACATACATGAAAAGACCTTGCTGAAGCATTCGTACGCCATTATCAGTATAACAACGATCTGGCTCTCAACCGGGTTCAGTTACAGAACTTGTCTCAGCAGAACAACGAAGGATTTAAAGAGTACGCGCAGAGGTGGCGTGAACTGGCAGCAAGAGTTCAGCCGCCGATGGTTGAACGAGAACTTGTTGAGATGTTCGTAGCTACTCTTCTAGGGGTTTATTATGAGAAATTGGTCAGTGGTATGTCGGGAAGCTTCTCCGACCTCATCATCACTGGAGAACATGTAGAGAATGGCATCAAACTCGGAAAGATTCAGGGTGTAAATGTATCCTCAACTGGAGGGGGGAAGAAACCTTACAGTGGTAAGAGACGTGAAGGTGAGGCGAGCTCAGTGTCTAATGCTCGGGGAAAAGGAAAAGGCCAGCGCCAGCAGGTCGCTAGCATTACTATTCCTACTGTCCAGCAACCGCAGCAGCAGAACCATCAAGGGTACCGGAGGTACCAGGACAACGCACCGTTATCAAGTCGTCATCTTGAGACTCCACGTATGTCATATGGTCAGCTTTTTCAGACATTGCTCTAGTTGTAGCTAGTTCAGAAAAGAACTTTGGCTCCCTTGACAGGGACACCTCCACCAGGCTACGATGCGAATGCGAGATGTGAGTTTAATTCGGGGGCACCTGGCCACTCGATTGACAACTGTAAGGCATTCAAGCACAAAGTGCAAGATATGGTTGACGCCAAGATAATCAACTTTTCTGATAATTTTCTGAATGTTACGAAGAACCCTATGCCTAACCATGGGGGAGATGGGGTTAGCGCCATCATTGTAGAGGAAGATTCGGACTTATTGACTGATGTCAAAGATCTGAAAACACCACTGGGTTTCGTCAAAGCCAAGTTGATGAAGAAAGGTATTTTCCCGGGCTGTGGAAAGTTGTGTATGGATTGTGTGAATCATTCAGACGGCTGTGATCAGTTGGTAGCAGGGATTCAGAGTTTGATGAACGAAGGGATTCTGCAGTTTAGTCGGAGGGCTGAGAACAGATCAGGGGAAGTAATGCTGAAGCAGAAGGATGAGGTTGCCACTATCACCATACCTCGTAAAATGATTACCATTTCTGCATCCAGGCCACCTACGATCACCATCACAAAGGCTGGGCCTATACCATTCGAGAGCACTAATGCTGTTCCATGGCACTATGGGGCAGATGTCTATTGCAATGGACAGAAGTTAGAGTTGGAGCCATCTGGGCAATCTGTTGACAACCTAGTGGGAACTGGCGGAATAACACGTAGCGGAAGAGTGTTCGCTCCACCGGAGATTGTGGCTGACAAAGTTGACAAGGCTGAGAAAGCTGACAGAGGTAAGAGTAAGGTCGCCGAAGAAACCTCCCGTGAGGTAGGGAAAGACTTGCTTGTGAAAGACGCCAAAGAATTTATGAGACTGATCAAGAAAAGTGATTATAAGATCGTTGATCATCTTCATCATACGCCGTCTAAAATCTCTATTCTGAATTTGTTGATGTGTTCTGAGGCACACCGCAATGCTCTGCTAAAGGTTCTGAATGCAGCGTATGTACCGCAAGAGATCTCCGTCAACCAGCTAGAGGGAGTAGTTGCTCATGTGAATGCTGGGAATGGATTAGGGTTTACTGACCTAGAGCTGACGCCGAAGGGAAGGAACCACAATAGCGCCTTGCATATCTCGATAGAATGTCGAGGAACGGTTATGTCCCATGTGTTGGTGGACACGGGATCATCTCTGAAACGTTCTCCCTAAGAAAGCTCTGATGAGATTGGATACGAGAGGGCTGATTTGTACACCCAGTGATCTGGTTGTGAAAGCTTTCGATGGAACTAAGCGTCACGTCTTTGGAGAGGTAACTCTACCCATTCAAGTTGGGCCAGAAACCTTTGACGCAATCTTCTATATCATGGATATCACGCCAGCCTATAGCTGCCTGTTGGGCCAGCCTTAGATCCATTATGCAGGCGCAGTGACTTCCACATTGCACCAGAAGCTGAAGTATGTTGTGGGGGCAACATCTTGACCGTCTGTGGTGAAGAGGACATAATGGTGAGCCATTTATCATCTTTCAAATATGTTGAGGTGGATGGCGAGATCCACGAAACTTTGTGCCAGGCGTTTGAAGCTGTTAAAGTCAAGGATGTGATCCCGACGATGATCGAGAAACCTGAGATGAATCTCTCTTCCTTTAAGGAAGCTCAAGCTGTTGTTCAAGCTGGCTCCTCCCCAGGCTGGGGGCAAGTTCTGGACATCCCTAACAAGCAGGATAAGTTTGGGTTAGGGTATTCTCCTTCTGTTGATGCTTCCTCCTCTCGTAGTGCGTCATGCGTCAAAGGGCCGATTCAGTTCACAAGAGGTGGGGTGATATTTGAGAATGTCAACGCCGTGTGTGAAGACGACGAAGATAGTGATTACGACCTAGACTCCTGGATTCAGCCGAGCAAACCAGGCCAGAGCCTCAACAACTGGTCCGTCCAGGATGTCATCCAAGTGACGCGCAAAGAGTAATGCTTTGTCTTTTCTAATTATTGTACAACCTTATGCTCTACCCGGGGCATAACGGTTTTATTGTCAGGGCCTTGATAGCTTATGCATGTACATATTATCAATAAATCAAAGGGCGTTTTCTTTGCATTCAAATTTTGTGATCTCTGTTATTCCTGTTTTACTTTTGTTTTGAAGAAAAAAATGGCAATACGGTTTGTGCTAACCTGCATATCCTTGTTTTAAGCTTAACCCTTGTTATTGCAGGATTCACATCACAGATGACATCGACTCTGAACCTTCTACGACTCACTTCGACTTCGATTGCCCGATATATCTAGCTGAAGAAGAGATTGATGAAGACGAAGACCTTCCGGAAGAGTTGGCCCGTTTGTTGAAACAGGAAGATAAGATCATTCTGCCTCACGAGGAAGAGATTGAGATTGTTAATCTGGGTTCTAAGGAACTTGTCAGAAATGTCAGGATAGGGGCTGCGTTATAGAGTGATGTCAAGCAGAGATTGATCGAGATGCTCCGAGAGTATAGCGACATCTTTGCTTGGTCGTATGAAGATATGCCCGGGTTCGACACTGACATAGTGGTCCATCATCTACCACTGCGAGAAGATTGTCCTCCCGTTAAGCAGAAGCTTAGAAGGACACAACCAGATATGGCCGTTAAGATCAAAGAAGAAGTACAAAAGCAGCTGGATGCTGGATTTTTAGCGGTCACTACTTACCCTCCGTGGGTCGCCAACATAGTACTTGTACCGAAGAAGGATGATAAAGTACGGATGTGCGTTGATTATTGGGATTTGAATAGGGCGGGCCCTAAAGATGATTTCCCGCTCCCTCATATTGATGTCTTGGTCGACAATACAGCTCAATTTTCCGTGTTTTCGTTCATGGATGGCTTCTCCGGCTATAATCAGATCAAGATGGCGCCGGAAGACATGGAGAAAACCACGTTCATTACCCCTTGGGGACGTTCTGCTACAAGGTAATGCCTTTCGGTCTGAAGAACGCAGGGGCAACTTACCAGCGAGCGATGGTCACTTTGTTTCATGACATGATTCACCATGAGATTGAAGTCTATGTTGATGACATGATTGCGAAGTCCCAAACAGAGGAGGGACATCTGGTCAATTTGCTGAAGCTTTTTGAGAGGCTTAGGAAGTTCAGGTTGAGGCTGAATCCTAACAAGTGTAGTTTCGGAGTACGGTCTGGAAAACTACTGGGGTTCATTGTGAGTGAAAAGGGCATTGAGGTTGATCCTGGGAAGGTGAGTGAACTCGTACAGAGAAACCTGCTATGAAGAGCGTAATATACAAAATTAATAGGCTAGACCATGTCAGTGCTAAAGTGGAGACGCTTACTCAAAATATTGAAAGTTTGACTGTCACTCTAGTAACCATTGTGGCTACTGTGACACCTAACTGCGAATTATGTGTAACCCCTAGGCACAATAATGCTGAATGTCATCTTTTGGATGGTATTCCTTCTGACCAAGTAAAATACGCCCAAGGAAACCCGTACACAAACACTTACAACCCTGGTTGGAGGAACCACCTTAATTTTTCCTACAAGAGCAACAATGCTTTGTTCACTCTAAACTCAACACTTGTTGTTCCTCTAGGCTATCAAAAAGAAGCCCCCTCTACTCCTCAAGCACCTAAAAAGTTAAAGATTGAGCTATTATTAGAGAACTTCATCACAACCCAAACTCAACTATACAAAGAGTTCGCCAACCAAAACGCCCACACGAGTGAGCTAATAAAGCAAATGGCAAGTATGCTTGATGCAATGGCTACCCATACCAAATGTTAGAAACCCAAATTTCTCAAGTAGCCCAATAGCAAGCAGCAACAACAACCCCAACCGGAGTATTTCCTGGCCAACCACAACCTAATCCTAAATGTCATGCTAATGTTATCACATTGCAAAGTGGGACAAAATTACATGGACCGGTAGATCCTAGGATCTAAAACCTATCCGTGTGTCAGAACTCTAGAAAAGAAACTGAGAAAGTAATAAGGAATGACCAATCAGATAAACCAAATGATAATAAGGAAGATGACAAAAATGAAGAGGTCGTAGTGAAAGAAAAACCATATATGCCTCCACCACCATATAAACCACCGATCCCTTATCCTCAAAGACTTGCTAAGTCTGAAAATGAAGGGAAATTCAAGAAATTCGTAGAACTTCTGAAGCAATTGAATATCCCTATACCTTTCACAGAAGTTATTACAAAAATGCCCTTGTATGCTAAGTTCCTAAAAGAGATCCTATCTAATAAGAAAAAAGTATCCAATGAATTTTCTTCAAAGATGATAACATGAAAACGTATCATGTTTTTAGACCCATTTCGCATGTTATTTGATGTCATTTTATTACGTTTTGTTGCTTTTATGTCGTATTCTGTTTGCATTTCAGGTTTTAACAATTTATACAGTGACTCCGCGAAGAAACCGTAAAAGAGAAGAAGTGCAGAAGAAAGTGCAGAAAAATGGTACATGGCATTCACCATGGCTCTAATGGCGTTCTCCATGTATCCAGTCTACGTCACTTACTAATTAAGCAAATGGTGGTCGCCATTATCATGCAGTAACAGAAAAATGTGATTTCTGCTTGGACCCTCTCTCTCCTACTCTCCTACTTTATCTCAATGTCCCATACATGTTTAGGAGACGATTTTCTGGCTGAGGACCTCTATATAATTAGATTTTTCATAGTTCTGAGTTATCCAAAATAGTACGGAAGCTCTGCTATTTTTCTTTTCTAGTCTTAGGCATATATTATAATTAAAAGTGACAATCACTCGCATTGAGAGATTGTCACCATTCTGTTTTTCTTTATTCTTGTACTCTTAGATCAAAAAGCCTGCCGACATTAATCGAAGCATTTTCATTGTTACTTCAAGTTCCCGTGTTTTATTTCGACTTTATAGGTTTTTATTAGTATTGTTTTATTTATTGTTTTATCGCATCATTTACTTTAATGCTATGTTGTCTTTACATTAGATACCATGCTTAAGTTGTTTATGTTTAATTTAATGTCTGGCTAAACATATTTGAGATTGGTATATGAGGATCGTCGTCGTCGACGAGACCCAGTAGTGAAAATAGGTGCAAGACGTTAGTAAATTCTGTTTTGGCTTTAGTTTCCAAGTCTAAGTCTTAATGTTTTGTCACGAGAGTGAAAAGAAAATTAAGGTTCGATTCGATAGCGCGAGAGTATGAGCCTTGAACTGGATAGTGGGAACCGGGTATCGATCCTAAATACAGCGAGAGCGCTTTAGGTATCGGTTAGGATTTAATTAGTTTTCAAAATACGCTTTTTAATTAAAATGGGCGAGCCAGAGCAAAATCTCATGGTTAGGGAGTGTGGCCTTACTCAATAGCGCGAGAGTGTGAGATTGAGTCTTTAAACTGATACTTTCTATGGAACATAATTTAACTATAATTTAACGCCTAAAATCTACAGAGTCCCTGAGGAACACGAAATTCATATTTCGGCCTCTCTTTATTAATCTATTTCTAAACCCTCAGCAATTTACGTTTTATTTCTGTCCAAACCTTTTAATCACTAGCCTTAGCTTTAAATAGCATCAATCGACAATAGTAGATTGATTATTAGTCCTTGTGGGTTCGATATTTTTTAAAACTATGCGATAGACTGTACACTTGCAGTTAGATCATCTGATAGATTCGTAAGGTCGTGGTCAAGTTTTTGGCATCGTTGTCGGGGACTAATTTAGTCAATATTGGGATTTCATTGTTGCACAATATAGACAAAGACAACAAAATTTCCCTTTTTATTAATTTAAGACACCGAATCAACGAATCATAGATAAAATACAATCTTCCTGAACTTGACATTCCTTTTCCAGAACTAAAAATACCTATGGCTGAAAATCCACCGAACCTTCCTCTTAAGGACTATGTTGTTCCATTGCAAGATGAACCACACAATAGCATTGCTGCCCCTGCCATCGAGCGAAATGATTTCGAGCTGAAACCTTCATTGTTATAAATCGTTCAATAGAACTAGTTTTTTGGGCGTCCTACTGACTACCCAAACCTTCATTTATCAATATTTGTGCAATAAGTTGACACAATAAAAGCGAATGGTGTTAGTAATGAAGCCATAAGAGTAATACTTTTTCCTTTCTCTTTAAGAGATAGACCTAGATCTTGGTTGTAGTCTCTACCATCCAACTCTATCACTACGTGGGAGGAGTTGATGAAAGTCTTCTTAACATGATATTTCCCACCTAGCAAGACTGTTATGCTAAGATCCTGTCGCATCGCTGCGAAGAGGGGCCGACAATGACAGAAGAGTCTCCACCTTTCGTTATTTATCCCACAGAGAGGGAAAGGAAACAATCGGAAAAACCTGACGAAAAAGGGAAAGACAAGGTCATCGCAACCATGTCTGGATTCGGGAGTCGTTACGCAAGGGGAAGGTATAAGCACCCCTCACATCCGTCGTACTCGACAGGATCCACGCATTTTTGTCTATCTAAAAGGGTGATCAATCTACCTACACTAATGGTCAAGGGACAAAAGGAAAAGAAAATAGAATTGACTCGGCAGAGCATCGCCGCTCTGTGCCTACGTACTCCCTCGTGCAATGGGAAAGTCAGAGTCAATGTAGTTCGACTAACTATGGGTGAAAGGGGGAAAGGTTGCTCGCCAAGACATCGCGTCTTGTGCCTACGTACTTTCATCTGGTATGAAAGATCAGAGCAAATGTAGTTCGGGCTAAAAGGACCACAGGTTGGTTCAAAAGTTTTTTAGGCCCGAGTAGGGTTAACAAGTAGTTCTAGCAGTTGGTGTATGCAGCTCGACCATTGGAGACTTAGGCGTTATCGTTTGCGGTAGAACTAAAAGGTAACAACACTCTTTTTATCTGAAAATATTTTCCTGATTAAGATCCCGAAGGATGAAAAAGGTTTTTGTGTTTTTGTGTTTTTTAGAGAAGAAGTGTTTTGAACTTGAGTGTTTATAATGTATGTTGTACTAAAGTCTAGAACCTAGGATCGAATGCGTTGCATATCGTCCTAAGGACGTATACTAAACACTCTAGGCAATTGAGAGGTGGCCCCTCAATCACCATTTCCCAAGTATAAGGCTCAGGGCACAAAATCCATCATTTTGATTAAGTATGTTAAGATTGTATGAAGATGAGAAGAGAAGGGACAAACTAAAGGGGGACTAACACAATCCTAAAGTTGTCATGCAATGGTGATCCTAAGATTGAGATTCGAAACAGAACTACCAATTTTATCATGCATGGTTAGGCACCTAATGTCTATCATAACCTCAATAGGTTAGAGAACTTATGGGGAGCATGGAAAAGAAAAGCAAAAGAAGAAGAAGAAGAAAAAAAAAGCACATGCAAATAAAGATGCAAACATAAGATGCACAAATAGAATGAAAGTGGGAGGAAAATAGTGTGGGGCAGTAGCCTCCACAAGCTCATCTCAACCAAGCATGCATATGGGAAATGCAAAGTATAAGGGATGAGAAAAAGTGCACAAAAAGGAACCACACAAAAGGAGATATTACACAAACAATGCAAACATAAGACATATGGAAACCCTAAATGGAAGCAACAAAAGGAATGCACAAACCAACAAGTAATGAACATAATTTTGTCCTAAAAATGAACATACAACAAGCTCAACATGTCTAATATATGAAACAAGAGGAGTTGAGAGCTTATTGGATCCACAAAGGTCATTTCCAACTCCAACAAGGTCATACACTTGTATGAGCCACCTTAGGAAATGACTTGACTTGCAAGTCATCTCAAAATTAGGAAAAAGGCTCAAGAATTAACAAAAAAAATACAAGAGGTGCACAAACAAGTTGGCAAACAGAGGCCAAAAGGTCAAAGCAAATATCCCTTCAAAGCACCATCAAAAGAAAATAATATTCAAGATGTACCACTTTGAAATGGGAGAATCGAGGGTCAAAAGAAAAGCACCAAAAGTCAATCCTAAAGTCAACCAACCAGGGGCAAAATGGTCCTAAAAAATTGTTCAACTCATCATAGATATGAGGATCAATTTTCAGTCATTGGATCAAAGGGAAATGAGAGAAACAAATCAAGAAGCAAACAATATCAAAATTTAATCCAACTAAAACACTTCCAATGTTTAATTCCATTTTTAATTGAAAATAAAATAAAAATATCCTAAAAATAAAGGAATCTCAAAGTGTATGAAAAATATTGTTGTGGAATTTTTGGATCATTGGAACTATTTTTAATTGAATTAAACCTAAACAGAATTAAAACAAAAATAAAATGAAAAAAGAAATAAGAATAAAGAAATCAGTGGTGCAGATAGTAAAGGAAACACGTTAAAAAGCTAGCTGGGCCCATAAAGGGTGTGTGGAAAGCACGCAGGGGCCCAAGTCCAACAGCAGAAAAAACAAAAACAAAAATCCTGGTGATCATGTGAGGTGAGGTCAAAGTATGACCAAGGTGGAATGTAACCAGATTCGCTTGATCAGAAAGTATGCACATCTCGTGGATCAGATCACGACACATCAATTAATGAAATTCAAACATGATTTAGTGTGATGAGTCAATGTGTGTGCAACGTGTTTCTTAATCGTGTGCGTTGAAATGAAAAGTATGCAGATCCAAAACATAATATGCTGCCACGTAATCATCTTCAACCATAAAAACCCTACAAAATTAGACCGGCCACCATGAAAACACAGGTATGGCAAAACTTAACCAAAATGAACGAAACAATAGTCAAAATTCATCTACTCGTCACGAGGAATCCAAATATGCCATCCATTTTCACTTATCATGCATATACAAACCAAATCGAAGAAAAATAGAAAAGATGCTCAAACTGAAAAGTTCACAATCAACAACCAAATGCACCCAGAAATCATCTACACATTACATAGATTTCAAATCCACGGTTCATTCATCATAAAACCTCAAGAATAAGCCAAAATGCAAACCACAAGTTTCATGCTCCAAACAAAAATCATCTCAAATATCAGTTCATTTTACTTGTTAATGATCTACATGTTTCCTAGGTCTCAAATATGCAAAAATGGCCAACAATCGTGGCATTAACATATAGGTAAGTTGATTTCAAAACTACCTAGTGGAGAACTTCCACTGAGTCTTGTTCTTGGATGAAACTTCAAGTAAACCACCCAAAATCACTCCACACACTTGAAAGAAGCTCTTTTTGTGCTTTATTTTGCTTGATAGTGGCTGAATCTCAAATATCGTATTTCAAGTTTCTCTCACTTTTTCAAGTTGCTTTCTCTGCAATTCCTTCACCAAAACGACTTCTGAGGGTTTGTGAAGCTTCCTGAGCTTATATGTGATGGATTCAGATGGCAAAGAAGCCCAATTACAAGTTGTTAAGCCTAATTGCCATTTCAATTTTTCCTTCATTTTAAGCTTGCCAAAATCGTGTATCTTCAGCTGTAACAGCCTCAAACTTGTTTCCAATCACTTGCACATGGGATATACTGATCAAAGGGCCAATAATCCTTCCTTGTTTTGATCTTAATGGTTGAATTTGATCATGTGACTTAAGCTTGAAGTAAGCTTGGAAATGGCATACCAAAACTCCTCAAATCAAAATTCTAGAAATGCCATTGTATTTAGAATATGATTTGCACTAAAAAAATGCATAAACTTGGTACAAAGTGATCTCAAATGAATTTAGTTTGATTTTCTCATTTTAAGGCCTTTTCCATGAAAATCACTTTAGGAATTCTTCAATCCAAACTTCAAACACGACAAGAGATGGTTTGGTAATGTAAATGGCCCTATTTAAAGCAAGTTTGATGTTGGAAAAATCTCCATTTGAAGTGTGCAAGTTGGTGAAATGGATCTATAATTTTATGACCTATAATCTCAATTTCCAAAAATACCCTTGACTTGCAAGCGTCATAACTTGAGTTCTACAAATCAGATGAAAGACTTCTAGTACGCTTTAGAAATCCAAGACCATGAGGAACAAATTTCATGTTCATAAAAAGTTTAGGAGAAACATCCTTCTAGGTCAAAAATGGCTTGGAAGTTGGTTGACTTCTGTTGACCAAAATCACATTCATCTGAGGACCTGTAACTTGTCAGCATCATAACTTCAGTTCGAGAAATCATATGAATGAATTCTAGTACTCAAAATAAAGCTAAGAAAATGCCCTAAAAGTTTCATAACCATGTCAAGATGAGATGAGACTTCTATCTTGAGAAAGGTGGTCTTGAAGTTGGGGACTAAATAGGGGATTTTACACTGAGAACCCTAATTTAGTAACTTCTCACACTTTTGATTCTTGATGAATTGATTTTGAAATTATATATTAGACATCTCAACACAACATCCCATGACCATATAGACTTGGAATTGAGTTTTAATCTCCTTCAATTTCACAGTTGACTGAGGATTAACCAGATGAAAACCCTAGGTGCAACATTCTTGATTGTGGCTTCTTCCACATCACACAACAACTTGAATACGCTCTATCATGGCTCTTAAAGCACTCAATGAGCTCTCTACACATCCCATATCCATAATTATGCATTCACAAACTTCTGATGATCTTTAACTGGCCTCCAAGTTAGGAGCTGACCCACATACATCCATCAATCCTTTCACAAGACTATGACCACTTCCTGGTGAATTGATGCCCATCATGCTTGAGTAAAACCCCTTGCCTAGACTTAACACTCTGGGTAACCTCCTCTTTCCATGCACAACCTCTTGATCCCTTGTTCAATGAAAAATGTTATGCAATGCAAATGCTAGAAGAAAATGAAATGAAACATAAACCAAGTTAAGAAAAGGTTGGTCAAAATTTGGGGTGCAACAGCTGCCCCTATTCAAATGACTTGAACCTGAATGAGTGAAAAGCGAACGACCTTCACACAATCAAGGTAAAAGACGGTTGAATACCAAAGAACTCAGAAATTTTCCAACCGCAGAAAATAAAACTGCAAACAAGAATATTCGGAGATAATCGCTTTGATTACAAACATACTCCTCTGGGGAAAAGAGAAACTTAACGAGTAACTCTGCTTGGGGAAAACTATAAAAAAGGGAATATTTAAAATTGCCAGAATCTGGATATTCAACGAACAAAATGGGTCAATGAAATTTGCCGGAGTCTGGATACTCAACCTAATAGTCGGAGCCTGGATGCTCAACGTAACAGCCGGAGCCTGGACGCTCAACGAAAAAAAAACCGGAGCTTGGATGCTCAACAAAAAAGCCGGAGCCTGAATGCTCAACGAAGATTGACCAGAGCCTGGATACTCAACAGACCAAAAGCGTACACCAAAAAATTATCGGAGCCTGGATACTCAACAAAACTAGAATCACGAAAAATTTGTCGGAGTCTGGATACTCAACGCACAAGAGAAATTACCACATTGGAAATCAGCCAGAGTCTGGATACTCAATGTAATAAATCGGAGCCTGAATGCTCAACGAAAATAAACTGGAGCCTGGATGCTCAACGAAATTGACCGGAGCCTGAATACTCAACGGACAAAAAGAGATCATCGCCATACGAAAATTGTCGGAGTCTGGATACTCAACGGAGAAGGAAAATTACCAAAGTCTGAACACTCACGGGATCAAGCGAAAATACCTGTTGGAAATTTATCGGAGTCTGGATACTCAACGGAACTGACCGGAATCTAGATACTCTACGGACAAAACAATATACCACAAATAGGAAATTCACCGGAATCTGGATATTCAACAGAGAAGGAGTACAACCACAAAACTTATCAAGGTCTGGATACCCAACTAACTTTATCGGAGTCTGGACACTCAACGAAAAAACAATTCGTCACAAATGGAACACTCACCGGAGTCTAAAAACTCAACGGAGAAGCCGGAGCCTGAATGCTCAACGAAAATTGACCGGAGCCTGAATACTCAACGGACGAAGAGAAATACCACAAATATACCGATTAAAAAACTGAACACCACATTGTCCTCACCGGAGTCTAGACACTCGACGGAAAAAACACGATAATAATAATTATCTTAGTCGGAATACCACAACCAACTTTAACGGAGTCTGGATACTCGACGGAAAAAGGAAAACCCCATCAACTGAGAATGGACCAGAGTCTGGACACTCAACGGACAAAAGAATTCATCATAAATACTTATCATGATCCACTGAGATCCAAAGATACTGCTGGGGAATAACATGAGCCGGGGTCTAGATACCATGCGGGCTAAGAGAAATCACATGGTCTGGATACCAAGGGAAAAGATCAAACCTCCGAAGATACACCTGAAACAAAGATATAACAACCTGGCTTATGTTTCACATGCATATGTTTGAAAATGGCGTAATGCTCCATACGAAATGGAAATGCTACGCATTTGGGTAGATGTTATGCACGCATGCAGATGCAACAGAACTGAATCAGCAAAATAAATGTTGGAGATACAGAGAACACCCTGTTGGGGCAAGAAAATAACCCTGTTGAGGGAATCAACGATTCTACCGGGGATAGAGCATAAACTTGCTCATGCCAATAACAATTGGACATATGCCAAAAAAGGGGCCCTTGCTGGCCTCTGGGGATTGCTCCGCCGGGGGACGAACCTAACCAGGCATGCACCTTGCGGGGGATTACATGTGCATCAACTACCAAAGGAGAGCGTACACGCTACCTGCCCACTCGAACTGCACACAATTCTACTGGGGGTAGAAGTACGAACTTCACTGACTGGGGAAATAGATTCAGACTGGGGATAAGATGAACTCCATCCATACCTTTTTTGCCCCAAGGGTAACGACCCTGCAACACTAAACAAACAGACAAGATATCCTACGCAATTGGAACCATCTTGGTCATCATTCATGACGTTGTTCAATTAATTCAAAGTTTTAACAATTATTGGCCAAGGCCTGCAAGTTTATGTAAGTGCAAGTTTATCCAATCATTGGGCGTTTTTCACAAACAAAACAGTAAAAGTTTAAACAAAGCACACATATCAAGTACTGAATAGTATATGTTTATTGATAAATGACCTGTAAATAGGCAAAGCTTTACAACAGATGCAACCCTTGAAAAGAGGAAGCTGCGCAAAAACAAAATACAGATATGTACAGAAATATACAAAAGTGTACAAAAATGTCGGCAACGTGGCACGGACAAACACCATGAGCTAATCCCTCTATGACTCGCCTGACTCTGATGCTTTCCTGACGCTTCGTCTTCAGAAGAGATTGATTCGGATAAATGGCCCTCAGGTTCTCCCAATCCACTAAGTAATGAAGTTCTAACGCAGACCGCAGTCATTTGCTTTTTCAATCCCTAACTTTTTCCTGAATCGCCCTTTCGGGTTTTCGATTCACCGGGATACCCATTTTTTCCAAAGTCGCCTTTTCAGGTTTTCGACTTTGCGGGTTTACATCTTTTCATTTTTATCCCTAATTTTTGCTCGAGCCTAATTTCCTTTTTTATGGTTCACCGGGATGCCCCATTTTTGCCTGGACTTTTCTTTTTGTTTCCAGGGGGTCGCTTTTAAGCAAAGTATTTTTTAACTGCGTCTGCATTCACAGGGGATGTGAAATCCTCACCATCCATGGTGGCTAACAACAAGGCTCCTCCGGAGAAGACCTTTCGAACGACATATGGACCTTCATAATTGGGAGTCCATTTGCCCCTGTGATCTCATTGTGGTGGGAGAATCTTTTTCAGCACAAGATCGCCCGTCTGAAAGCTTCGAGGGCGCACCTTCTTATCGTAAGCCTTCTTCATCCGGCTCTGATATAACCGATCATATGTGATAGACGCTAGCCTCTTCTCATCCATCAGGCTAAGCTGATTCAATCTATTCTTTATCCATTCTGCCTTATCAAGCTTGACGTCGACCAGAACTCTTAAAGAAGGAATCTCGACCTCCAATGGTATGACAACTTCCATACCATATACCAGCAAGAAAGGAGTTGCCCCGGTTGATGTGCGTACCGTCGTACGATAACCGTGAAGAGCAAAGGGCAACATCTCATGCCAATCTTTGTAAGTGACAACCATATTTTGCACTATCTTTTTGATGTTCTTGTTGGCCACTTCAACAATGCTATTCATCTTCGGCCGATAGGGAGATGAGTTGTGATGCTCAATTTTGAAATTCTGGCACAATTCCTTCATCATCTTATTGCTCAGATTCGAACCATTGTTAGTAATGATCCGCTAAGGAATTCCATATCTGCAGATGATGTCCTTCTTTATGAACCGGGCTACGACTTGCTTTGTGACATTGGCGTACGAGCCTGCTTCAACCCATTTGGTGAAGTAATCGATGGCAACCAAGATGAAACAATGACCGTTAGGTGCGGTGGGCTCAATCTTGCCAATCATATCAATGCCCCACATGGAGAAAGGCCACGGGGACGCCATAACATTCAATGGGCACGGCGGTACATGAATCTTATCTGCTTAAATCTGGCATTTATGGCATTTCTTCGCAAATTTGAAACAATCTGACTCCATAGTTAGCTAATAATACCCTGCTCGTAAGAGTTTCCGAGACATGGCATGTCCGTCGGCATGTGTACCGAAAGTACCCTCGTGGACTTCTTCCATAAGCAATGTTGCTTCTTTTTCATCCACACACCTCAACAACACCAAATCATGGTTCCTTCTGTAAAGAACACCATCTGGGTTTAGATAAAAGTTGCCAGACAACCTCCCCAGCGTCTTGTTATTCTGAACCGAAGCCCCTGGTGGATACTCTTGCTTCTTGAGGAAGTTTTGTATATCGTAAAACCATGGCTTGCCATCAGCAACCTCATCAATGGCGAATACGAAAGCGGGTCTGTCCAGGCGAGAAATGACTATTCTATGAGCATCATTCCAAAAATTCACTTTGTACATCGAAGATAGCATTGCCAAAGCATCGGCCATCTGATTCTCTGCTCGCGGCACATGGTGAAAGTCTACCCTATCAAACAAGGGTAACAACCTCGCGTAATCTCTGTAGGGAATTAGATTCGGTTGACGAGTTTCCCACTCTCCCATGATTTGATTAACCACTAGCGTTGAATCGCCATATACATTGAAATTCTTGATTCTCAAATCAATAGCCTCCTCCAGACCCATGATACATGCTTCATACTCAACTTCATTGTTAGTGCAAGGGAATGTCAACCTGGCAGTGAATGGGATGTGAGTACCATGAGGAGTTGTAATAATTGCCCCAATTCCACTATCATAGGAGTTGACAACGCTGTCAAATATCATCTGCCATTGAGAACCTTTCTCTGGACCTTCGTCGTGTAATGGTTCTTCATAATCTTTCTCTTTGAGGAACATGATATCCTCGTCAGGAAATTCAAACTTCATTGGTTGATAATATTCGATAGGCTGCTCAGCAAGGTATTCTGAAAGAACGCTTCCTTTGATGGCTTTCTGGAAACATATTGTGTATCGTACTCTGTCAGTACCATCTGCCACCTGGCAATTCTTCCTGAGAGCGCTTGCTTCTCGAAGACATACTTAATTGGATCCATCTTCGAAATCAGCATGGTTGTATGATTTAGCATGTATTGTCTCAAACGTTTGGCAGCGCAAGCAAGTACGCAACACGTTTTCTCGAGCATTGAGTAACCGGACTCACAATCTGTGAACTTTTTATCAGATAATAGATCGCATGCTCTTTTCTTCTAGTCTCGTCATGTTGACTGAGAACACAACCCATACTGCTGTCAAGAATCGTTAAGTACATGATTAAAGGCCTTCCAGCTACTGGGGATAATCTTTTATCTAATCAAATGCTTTTTGACAATTTTTATTCCAGAAAACCGCCTAATCCTTTTTTAACAATTTAAACATTGGTTCACACGTGGCTATGAGATGAGATATGAACCGAGCAATGTAGTTCAATCTCCCTAGGAAACCACAAACCTCCTTTTCTGTTTTCGGCGCTGGCATGTCTTGTATGGCTTTTATCTTTTCAGGATCGACCTCGATTCCTTTTTCACTGACAATGAACCCCAATAAATTTTCGGACCGAACTCCAAAAGTGCACTTATTTGGATTCAACCTCAATTTGAACTTCCTAAGCCTCTCAAACAGCTTCAACAAGTTAATCAGATGATCTTACTCCATTTGCGACTTTGGTATCATGTCATCAACATATACCTCAATCTCATGATGAATCATGTCATGAAACAAAGTGACCATAGCCCGCTGGTAAGTTGCCCCTGCGTTTTTCAACCCAAAAGGCATTACCTTGTAACAGAACGTCCCCCATGGCGTAATGAACTTCGTCTGCTCCATATCTTCCGGTGCCATCTTTATCTGGTTATAACCCAAAAAACCACCCATAAAGGAAAATACGGAGTATTGAGCAGTATTGTCGACCAATACGTCAATGTGAGGGAGATGGAAGTCATCTTTTGGGCTCGCCTTATTCAAATCTCTATAATCTACACATATCCGTACCTTACCATCTTTCTTAGGTACAGGTACAATGTTGGCGACCCGTGGAGGGTAAGTGGTTACGGCTAAAAATCCAGCGTCCAACTGCTTTTGAACCTCTTATTTGATTTTTACAGCCATATCTGGTCTTGTCCTTCTAAGCTTCTGCTTGACCGGCGGACATTCCTCGCGCAACGGCAAGCGATGAACCACTATGTCGGTGTCAAGCCCGGGAATATCCTCGTACGACCAAGCAAAGATGTCACTATACTCTCGAAGCATCTCGACCAGTCTTTGCTTGATGTCACTTTGTAGCGCAGCCCCTATCCGAACGTTTCTGACAACTTCCTCAGAACCCAGATTAACAACCTCGATTTCCTCCTGATGAGGCAGAATGATTTTCTCTTCTTGTTTCAAGAGTCTAGCCTGCTCTTCAGGCAGGTCTTCATCCTCATCAATCTCTTCTTCAGCTTGATATATCGGTTGATCAAAGTCGAAGCGAGTCATAGGAGGTTCTGAATCGGTGTCATCTGCAATAGGAATCCTACAATGAAAATGGTTAAATGTTTCAAATAATATGCAAACAAGTATAAAACACATTGCCATTTTATTGTGAAAAATAAAAATAAGAAAGACAGAGATCACAAAATTTGAATGAGAAAACACCCTTTGATTAATTGATAAACAATGTTCAGACATAAACAAATAAGGCCCTGAAATAAAAAACCACTATGCCCCGGGTAGGACATAGGGTAATACAATAATTGGAAAAATAAAGCATTATTGTTCTGTCGTCACTTGAACGAATTCTTCAATTGACCAGTTGCGTAGGCCCTGTCCCGGAATACACGGCTTGATCTAGGCATCCATATCACAATCACTGTCTCCGTCGTTGTCAGATACAACATTGATTCTCTCAAAGATAACTCCCCCTCGGTGAACTATACGGGCCCTTTATAGCGCGGAGCGCTCTACAAGGCTGAAGGAGAGGAGAATGACGGTCGGTACCCTAATCCAAGTTTGTCTTGCTTGTGGGGAGTCTCCAATACTTGTCCCCATCCCTGCACTGCTCCAGTCTGTACCACTTGAGCTTCTTTAAACGAAGACATGGCCACTTCCGGCACCTTGCTCACAACAAGAGACTTGTCTTTAATCTTGACCACTTTGAAGGCCTGACAATGGGTTTCATGGATCTCTCCGTCCACTTCAACATACTTAAAGGATGATAAATGGATGACCATGATATCCTCCTCCCCGCACACCGTAACAACGCTACCGCCAACCATGTATTTCAGCTTTTGATGCACCGTGGAGGTCACAGCTCCCGCTGAATGAATCCATGGGCAGCCTAGTAAACAACTGTAGGCCGGCTGGATATCCATGATGTAAAACACTGCATCAAAGACTTCAGGTTCCACCTGAATAGGCAAAGTTACCTCCCCAAACACAGATCTTCGGGTTCCATCAAATGCACGCACCACCAAATCACTTGGTGTGCAAATCAACCCCTGCATATCTAACTTCATTAGGGCCTTCTTCAGAAGTATGTTTAAGGACGATCCCGTATCCACAAGCACGTGAGACATGACATCCCCTCGGCATTCTAAAGATATGTGCAACGCATAATTATGGTTTCTGCCTCTTGGCGTCAAATCCAAGTTTGTAAAGCCCAGGTCGTTTCCTGCATTTACGTGCGCCACAACTCCCTCGAGTTGATTGACCGAAATTTCTTGCGGCACGTAAGCAGTGTTTAATATTCTCAGGAGTGCATTCCTATGCGCCTCAGAGCAAAGTAGTAACGACAAAATAGATATCTTGGAAGGAGTTTGTTGAAAATGATCGACTATCTTGTAGTCTCTTTTACGAATCAGCCTCATAAACTTCTCTGTATCTTTCAACAAAGACTCCTTCTCCCCAGATTGAGAAGTCTCCTCTATCACTGGTCTTTTCCCCTTGTCCACCTTATCAACAGTCACTTTAAGCGATGAAAAGGCCCGACCACTGCGAGTAATGCCTCCTGCTCCCACGAGATTATCAACTGAATTTGCAGGGGGATCATTCAAGTTTATCTTCTGTCCATTGCGGTACACTTCGGCTCCGTAGTTCCACAGAATAGCCTTAGTGCTTTCAAACGGCACAGAACCCGCTTTTGTGATGGTTATCGTTGGTGGTTTTGGTGCATAAATAGTAACAGTCTTATACGGGATGGAGATTGTTGCAATCTCATCCTTTTCTTCAACCACCAAATCCTCAGACTCTCTTCCAACAGAATGGTTAAACTGTAAAAATCCGTTATCCATCATCTCCTGAACACATCTTTTCAATAATCCACATCCTCTCTCAAGATTAACTAGACACTCGACACAGTCCTCAGCACAACCCGGGAAAACACCCCACTTCAGCAATATGGCTTTCACAAAGTTTAAGGGTGTCTTTAGCTCATCAACATCCATCACCAAATTCAACACCTCCTCCTCGATAATTGCATTAACCCCAGCCTGCCCATGATTCAGCATGGGATTTTGCACCACATTAGGGACATCATTAGAAAAGTTAATCGCCTTACTGTCGATCATGTCCTGCACCTTATATTTGAAGGCTTTACAATTATCAATGTTATGTCCTGAGGCACCCGAATGAAACTCACAGCGAGCATTTGCATCGTACCCCGGTGGAGGAGGCCCAGTCAAGGGAGCCAAAGTCCTTTTCAGAATCATTTGCAGCTGTAACAGAGCCTGCAATAGCTGAGAGTAAGGCATGGGAGGCGCATCAAAATGCCTATTTGATGCCCGACCTCTATCTTGGTATCTTCTGTACCCTTGTTGATTTTGTTGCGGTCGTTGTTGTTGTTGATGTTATTGTTGTTGTGGTTGTTGAACTGCTGGGATTGTGATGCTGGAAATATGCTGATACTGCCGATTCTAACCTCTATTTCTTCCCCGTGAATTGGATACAGCATTAGTATCTCCCTCTCGCCTTTTGTTTTTGAACACCTTCTTGCTCCCTCCAGCTGAGGGCATCTCACCAGCATTTATCTTTCCTAACTTAATTCCATTCTCCACCCTCTCCCCGGTGATAATTAAGTCAAAAAAATTGCCTGACATGCTGCTGTTGAGCTTTTCATAATAAACGCCTGGCAGGGTGGCGACAAACATATCCACAAGTTCACGTTCTACCACTGGTGGTTGTACTCTAGCTGCCAATTCTCGCCATCTTTAAGCATATTCTTTGAAGCATTAATTGCTCTTTTGTGAGAGGTTTTGAAGTTGGACCCTGTTGGGAGTAAGGTCACTATTATATTGATAATGTCTTACAAATGCTTCGGCCAAATCCCTCCAACTACGGACATTTGCAAGCTCCAAGCTCATGTACCATTCCAGCGAGGGACCGGATAGACTATCTTGGAAGAAATGCATAAGCAGTTTCTCGTCATCGGAGCGCGCAAACATCTTGCGATAATAAGACCTCAGATGAACCCTAGGGCAAGTGGTACCCTTGTATTTATCAAAGTCTAGGACTTTGAACTTTGGTGGCACTCTCAAGCCCGGGATCAGCCCCAGGTTAGCCATATCCAGCCCCATAGAGTTTTGGCATTCAAGAGACCTCATCTTCTCTTCAATCATCTTAATCCTCCTATCAGCCTTGGAGGGTAATTCAGCAGCTACAACTATTGGCGAGAACACATCCTCTTGCCTATCCTCATTCCAGATATGTTCCATATTACCGTGTATGGCACACGTGGCGTCAGGGCCATAGCCGTTTCCATTACCATTACCACCATTAGCAAAACCATCATGGTTAAAACCTGCCGCATTACCAGCACCAGCAGCGTGACCATTCCCTCCAGCAGTAGGGATGACTAAGGTAGGCATAGAATTGTTTGCCCGAGGATTTTCAATACGAGGGGGGTTAACAACATCTCCACCATGTAACACTCTGTTTCCATCGACAAGTGCAATCGAGGGCTGCACTAGAGTCCGGAGTTCCTTCTGTCCGTTGGCTACTCCTTGCATAACTTCCATAAATTGGGCTATACGATCTCGCATCTCCTGCATTTCCGCTTGCATTTGCTCCATCACTTTCTTCTGGTTTCTCCTGGTCGTGTACCGGTTAGTCGCTAAGTCAGCAATCCTGAAACACTAGTAAACCACAAGAGAAATAAGGTTAACAGTTCCGGTGCACCTGCAAATGCGAGAAAAATGCTAAAATGAAAACATGTATTTATGCAACAGGGAAATTTCCCCCTCGATTCTAGTTTCTAGGAAAGACATAACAATGGAGGACCCTACGGACAAGCATAGATCACCAACTCCTCGTATATAAATCAAAGGCCAACAGGCAATGTACAAGCTACAACTGAGTACAATAAGGAAAAGACCTCAACCAACAAGCCTGGTGATGGTCAAATAAACAGCAAAAACTACAACAGAAATAAACAAGACGGTCAAGCAGGGTGACGTGATCGGAAGTCCTCTAACAGCTTCAGCGTCTCAGGATGATCTGGCCTAGCAAGTAGTCCCTGAATAAGCAAATCCTGCTGGCTAACAGTATGTTGTAAGCTATTAACATGGTCTTCTAAAGCTTCTTCCCCGAAACATGCCTCAAGCCTGCGTCTCTTGGAATCAACTCTCAACCTGAGATCCTTCAAGTTCGCAATCGCTTCATTCAACCTGTATTCACTATCTCGTCTAAGTGACGCTTCTGCTTCAATCTCCCCATCTTTGGCATTGAGTTGTGCCTTCAGCTTGCTGATCTGAAGTTTCAACCTGTCCTCGCGCTCTTTGTTGTTGGTGAGCAGGGCATTCCATTGACTCTAAAACTTGGAAATCCTCAAGTAAGCCTTATCCAACTCTTCCTTCTTAGTGGCAAGAACACTGTGGACAACTTTCAAATCTTGGCCTGAGCATTCTCTGTCACTAGTTTCCTTTGTCAAATTCGTACCTAGTTTGTTGACAAGCTCAGTTTGTTTCTTGAAGGAGTAAACATCATCAATCTTCTCGCTTCGAAGCTGGATGATTTCTTTCTCCAACTTCATTAGCTTTTCTCAGCTCTTCCTTCTCCAATAATACCTAATTGTATTTCTGGATATCTACGGTAGTGGGTTCCTCTATCATGAGAGGATTCAGATGTGCAACTGAAGGATATGGCATCAAGAACTCTGCAGCTCTATCGCGAATCCAAGTCAGATAAGGGTCATATGCTCGACTGTTACTCTTCCCCAAAGCTAATTTCCCTCTCCGATGAATGTTATTCCATGCATGCTCAAGTCTGCCCAGAGCCTCGCCCTCCAATAAACCAGTAAGATATAAAGATTCCTGTATCTCCTCTTCTCTAGGAGGCTCCCTCAGCGCGTAGCCGAACTGTCTGACCAATAGAGAAGGGTTATAGTTGATGCAACCTTTCCTTTCGACCAAAGGGACGTTAGGAAAACCACCACAACCATAAACCATATCTTTACCAAGCAAGTCCTGGTCAAACCAAATAATGTTCTCTGTAGATAGACCCATCAACCTTTCCGGCCACTCTGAAGTACTAGCAGTGGCAACAAACGGACCCGTCTTGGGCAGATGACTAATAAACCATTCATACAACAAAGGAACACAACAAGCTACATTCTTTCTCCTTCGTTTCTCATTCTTGTAGTGCACAGAATGATAAACATCTCCAAGAAGGGTGGGCACTGGATTACCTGAAGCTAGGATATGGAACGCATCTACATCCACGAAGTCTGGAAGATTAGGAAACAAAACAATGCCATATATACAAAGAGCCAGGATGGCGCTAAACACAATCCAACAACCATCCTTAGCGCACTGCTGAGCTTTCTCAATCAAGCAAGGCAAAGGAAAACCATACATCCCAAGTCTCCGAATCATCTTCCCATCTAACTCTGAAGCCTCAAGATGCAAAATAGCAGCGAGCTCAGAATATTCCTCTAGGGTAGGAGCTAGGACATAGTCAGGAAAGACGAAGCATCTCAACTGGGCATCATAGAACTGTAGGAGAGCATAGACACCACGGATCTCATATGCAGAGGGCTTACAGACATATCTCAATAACCTCCCATAATACTTCTCGAAATCTTCCATTACTGCTTTTTCACCCAAGGCAATCAAACTCAACAAAGTACTAACATCTGGAGCTGGAGACCTGTAGGCCACAGTACTCTTCAAGGGCTCCATAGCGATATCACTAGAATCAGGAGGGAAATATGCACCTGCAACACAAATACATGTTAATGAAATGCAAATGAAAATGCAAATGCAAATGCAAATGCAAACAAGGGTCAAGACTGTTGTGCTGTTGGTCGAGAAGAACCAGCGCTTCGCCTTAGCAAGAACAAAGTACTGACAATAGGACCCACTGATATCAGGAACACAGATTCAGACTTGCAAAGAACCGGGTAATCTGAAAGCCAAGGTTTCCTGCACAACCCAATCCCTCTCACAGGTGTGGACCTATCCACTGACAAGGTTCGGCATCCTATGCGTTCGTCAGTGTCACAGACTTTCGAGAAATGATGATACGTTCGCCATTTTTGGTTTAGCATCATCACCTTACGAAGAGTCCTCATTTAGCTGACTCACAAATGATCGGTTCCCAGAGTCGATAATTCTCAAATCCAAAATTCCAACCGATCCTAAGGATCTGAAGGAAAATCATCAAAGAGAATCTCGTCCGAGTGTGAATTTCATTGGGGACTGTATCTACTAAGCAAACAGCCCCCCCACTAGTCTCCACTACTAATATTAGGTTTATACTTAAGCCCGAGTCTAGCTTATCACTCAATGGAACTTCCCTCCCCACAGCACAGCAATAAAGACATATGATGTGGAAAATAAATGCGAGAAAGTAAAATGCGAAAGTAAATAAAACACACACGTACAACACCCAAAGATAACCGGACAAGCGCTAGGATTGACTCGCATGGGGAACCAGAGTTCCCAGCAGAGTCGCCAGTTGTCGCATCGCTGCGAAGAGGGGCCGACAATGACAGAAGAGTCGCCACCTTTCGTTACTTATACCATAGAGAGGGAAAGGAAACGATCGGAAAAACCTGACGAAAAAGGGAAAGACAAGGTCATCGCAACCATGTCTGGATTCGGGAGTCGGTTACGCAAGGGGAAGGTATAAGCACCCCTCACGTCAATCATACTCGACGGGATCCACGCATTGTTGTGTATCTAAAAGGGTGATCAATCTACTTGCATTAATGGTCAAGGGACAAAAGGAAAAGAAAAGAGAAGTGACTCTGCAGAGCATCGCCGCTCTGTGCCTACGTACTCCCTCGTGAAATGGGAAAGTCAGATTCAACGTAGTTCAACTAACTACGGGTGAAAGGGGGAAAGGTTGCTCGCCAAGACATCGCGTCTTGTGCCTACGTACTTTCATCTGGTATTGTCGCTTGCGCGAAAATAAGGTGCCGGCATGACAGAAGAGTCGCCACCTTTCGTTATTTATCCCTTAGAGCGGGAAAGGAAACGATCAGAAAAACCTAATGAATAAGGGTAAGACAAGGTCATCGCAACCATTGTCTGGGTTCGGGAGTCGGTTACGCAAGGGGAAAGTATTAGCACCCCTCACGTCCGTCGTACTCGACGGGATCCACGCTTGTTTGTTTACTTGGACGGGTTGGTTTTATTCTATCTACCTAACAAGGCTGGCTGAAAAAAGAAAAGAAAAATGACTCGGCAAAGCGTCGCACTTTATGCCTACGTATTCTCATCAGAGAATGAGAAATCAGAGTCAACGTAGTTCGGCCTACGAAGGGTTATGGGGGAAGGTAGCTCGCCAAGACTTCGCCATCTTGTGCCTACGTACTCTCAACAGGCATGAGAGATCAGAGCTCACGTAGTTCGGGAAACTACGGTTTATTTCCTGTTTTTACGAAAGAAGTGTTTTTTATTGTGTTTGCGATTTCAACCGCACTAGAGACTATGACCTGAGAGTGAATGCGTCGCATGTCACCCAAAGGGTACCATACTAAACATCCAGACTGTGGAAAATAAACTCTCCCACAATCCTTTCTCAGATAGCTTAAGGCTCGTAACGTACGAAAGAAATCAATCATGATTACTGTATCTTAACCTGTTTTGAGATGAGAAGAGAACAGGCCCAACTAGGAGGGAGACTATCAAGTCCTACTGTTATCATGCCATGGATTCATCCTATGGTTGAGGTTTGAATAGGGAACTCCTAGAAGTTGTCATGCATAGGTTTCAACCTAAAAGTCTATCATCAAATCCTTATCAAAGGAAATGAGAGTCCTAAGGGATCATGTCAATGATACACCAAAACAGACAAAGCATCAGCTTAACAGTAAAATGCATGCAATGCAAGTGAGGGAGGAAATGTGTGTGGGGCTTCAGCCTCCACAAGCTCATCTCGACCTCAAGCCAGTCATGAAATCACAGTAATCATACTGAAGAATAAACAACATGCTATTAAGCAATAAACAGTAAACTGCAATCATACAGATAAAAGAAATGAAATGCCACCAGGCAAACAAAACACATGGGCAAGGGAGCTGGGCTCTACCGAATACCCGCAAGCAAAGCCACGCAATAACAATACAAGCAGAGGGAGCAACTCAACCTCTAATGCAATCATGCTCTTAGACTGAACTTATTCTAGATGGACTTATTCTAATGCAACAGACAAATCAAGCAAAACAAACAGTACAGAAAAGAAAAACAGAAGAAAGCTTCAGCTCCTTCATCAGCACTTCAGTCTTCAGACTTCAGAGATCACTTGCTTTCCAGGTATCAACCCTACAACACGAGTATCAACTCATCTTCTCCCTTAAGCTTCAGCTTCTTTGATCAGCTCCACCTTCAGGCTTCACTATCTTCGGGGATCTTCAAGTATCAACTTGATCTTCACAAAGTCTTCAGACTTCAATAATCTTCAAGGAATCATCCTCTTCACAGCTTCAGCTTCTATCTTCAATGGCTTTCAGATCTTCAATCAAGTCTTCAATGCTCCTCATTGCTATCTTCAACAATCCAAATGCTCCATCAAACAAGATTCAGTCAACAAGATGAGGGGAGGATGTTAGAGTGCTCACTGACTTCCAAAGGATGCCATTGAGGACTTAACATCAAAAAGAAAGGCTCTCTCAAAGTTCTACCTTATAGGGCAAGGTCACTAATCCCTCCAAAGGAGAGAGGTGAATACCCTTAAGGGACTTTATGTCACAGAGAAGGAAGGAGGTGAACAAGACACTCCTTGTTTATTGAAAGGAACTATTCTATCTAAAGCTCTACTTATGCATTTATGATCCTATAACAGAACAAACAAAAGCTCAAACTAAACTCCTCTGCAAGGTCTTCAAGGCTTCAATGATGATCCACAAGGTCTTCAACTCAATCTTCAAGGCTCCCACACTCAAAGGAGAAGAAAAGAAAACAAAACAATACAAACTATGCCTTTAAGCAACACACATACTAACCATACATTCAAAAATCAATTAAAAATACTAAAACACCATATAATATTCTAGTAAAATTCTAGGGGATTCTATACATACTTACCCTTAACCCATATACTCCCCATATACCAATATGGCCTATAAAACCCAAAACAAAATGGTTGAATTTACTTATACAACCTAAAACCCTAATTTGAGCACCTAAATGTCAAACAAGCAAACTATATCAAATTTTAATCTACAAATTGTGAATTAAATCCAATATGATCTATGGCTCAATACCTAACTATGCCAAAAAGAATGGCTCAAAAATCCTAAGGGAAAGTCCTAAAAGAAATTATACAAAATCAAGTATCAACTAAATCAATTAAGAATACTATTTACAAGAATAATATGCTAAAAATATCAAAAGAAAACTAAAATGGAATTTTATTTATTTACATTTTTCTAGACATGATTATGAATATGTGAAAAAAACAAGAAGTGAAAAATATTGATTTTCCTATTTTATATGGATTTTATAAAATGCAAGAAATATAAAAGAAATTGAAATAAGAAAATAAAATAAATGGGGGGAGGGGGTGTCAAGAGCAAGGCGCTCTAGTTATATTGACCATTGGGCCAGGAAAGGGTGGTGCAGATATTAAATTGTTAGGCCCATGCGCACTCAGGAAAATTAATATGAAAAATTAAAAGAAAAATAAAAGGGAGACGGTGCAGAAAGCAACAAATTTCAGTTCATTTTTTGATTGGGCCCATGGTGGAGGTGTGAATAGCATTGGTCTGCTGAAGCCCAGAACTACTCACTTAATTAAACGCATCGTTTTGAAGCTGCGACTTCCCTCCACTTCTGAAATTGAATCTCGGCCGTGTGATGGAATTAAAAGGTCAAACATCCAGAATGATCCAATGGTGGGAGTTCATCGTCCCCAAATGTCATCTAGGGTTTCAGAAACCCTAACTCCATGCAAGAATTTCACCTCCTTCGTTCTCCTCCGTTACTCAATGAATTCATGAACTTCCAAAGGCAAAAATGCTCTACGTGTTACCAGGAATCCAACCCTACTCATATCTTCCACTGAAACCTCGTGTAACTCCTAACCCGATGGCTCAAAGTTCTGGGTTCAACTTCTTTTCTCTGTGCTCGACCTTAACCAAACTCAAATCCAATGATCTAAAATTGTTCCTTAGGTTACCCTCATCATTCTATACTATACCATGTCCATCAATACCCAACACACGACTCCTTCTTGAAACTGAAAGAAACTAGGGTCTGCCATGGAACCTCATGAAACTTTCTCAAATTCTCAGAAAACAATCCTCTACCTTATCTTAACAAGTCTAACCCTAGAGCTATGATGGAATGCATATAAATAAGGTGATATGAGTAGAATCACCAACCTGTCAAGTTGTAATGGTGGATGCGGTTTCACTCCAATTCAATGCTTGCAACCTTCCATGATTGATCTTTAATGGAAGATAAGAATTCTGTATGCAAAAAGATTGATGGATAATGCTTGAATCTTGTGTTTGATATCAACTTGCTTTTCTTGCAAATTCTTCAACAAAGCTTCAAATCTCCATGGATCTTCCTCTAACTCAGTATGCAAGTATTCATAAGGATCAGAAGAATGTGTTTGTGGAGAAGAAAAGAATGGAAATGGCAGAGAATGGAAGTTTGTTGTGATTTTGCAAATTGAGGAATTTCACTTTCTTACACTCTAATCTCACCACTCACCAACAATCATCACCAACCTTGACCACATTGTGATCTAACCAATATATAGAAACCAATGGAAGAGTCTAGACTCATCTAGAAACTTTGAGAATCATTTAGAAAGTCATGGAACTTCTATTGAAGTGATATATTGCATTATCTCCTTTCATGCCTTAAACCTTTCAATCTTGTGTCAAAAACTCCTTACATGAGATATTGGGATTGAATGAGTGAAAAAACAAGCTAAACCTTGCCTTATGCCAAATTTTCCAAAGGTTCCTTAATATGCAAGCATGAACTTTACAAAGTAGCCCCCATTTTAAGACCTCAAATCAAAATTCTACTTGAACCATTGTTTTTAAAATAATGTTTGGATTCAAAATGACATATTGGATGACCCATTTTGGATTTGTACATCTCCTAAACCAAAATTCCATTTCAACTTTTTAACTTATAAGCCCTTTTTTAGGTCATTTTTACCCAATCATGAAAATCCTTGCTACAAGCTCTTTCAATAACTCATGACCTCTTTTATAGGATTAAAATCCCATTTTGAACAACTTTGATGTTTTGAGCTTTTTCATTTGAGGCTTGGAAATAGGAGATATGGCCTTTGCTTAAAATGACCTATAACTGCTAAATGACCAAAATACCCCTGTCTTGTTCAAACCATAAGTTGAGTTCTACAAATCCTATCAAGGACTTCTAGTACTCTCTAGAAATCTAAGAAGATGCTCTTCAACATTCATGTTTACCAAGAAATAATAGGAATCATCCTACTAGGGAAAAAGTTGTCTGCAAGTTGGGTGACTTTCAAGAACCCAGATTCACACACCTCAGCTGACCTGTAATTTGTCAAAACCATAACTTGAGCTATGCAACTCCTATCAAGGTCTTCTACCACTCAAATTAAATCTAAGAACAAGCTCTACAGCATTCATGTTGTGGGGGAGATGATATATCAATCACATCTTGAGCTAAAATTGCCTGGAAGATAGGGATCAAATTAGGGTTTTTTCACTGACAATCCCTGGAAACCCTAACTCAAAACTTCTCAAACTCTTCAATCATGATGAGTTGGTCTAGGAATCATCTTCATAACATCTCCATACATCATTCCATGATATCATGGCCCTTGGATTAGGTCTCAACCTCCTCCAAATCTCCAGCTGATCTAGGGTTGACCCAGTCAAAACCCTAATTCTACCATTCATGGTTGAATCTTCTGAATTCTTGCACAATGACTTCTCTGGGCTTCATGATGACTTTCAAGACATCTCATAGGCTTTCTCAACTCTCTAAGTTCACTCTCAAAGTCTCTGAATCATCTGAGGAGCTCTCACAACTCTCAAGTTAGGAGGCACACAACTCTGGTTTCAACCAATTCCTCTGAGGATCTCTTGAACTTTCTGATGAAGGTATTAACTTTCAACCACTTGATGGGTAAATAGTTGTTGGTCAAATTTTGGGGTGTAACAGCTGCCCCTATTCAAACGGCTTGAACCTGACTGGGTGAGAAGCGAACGACTCTCATCCAATCAAGGTGCGAGACGGTTGAATACCAGTAAACCCGAAAATTTGCCAACTGCACAAGCACACGATGCTTGAAGGGAACAAAATCTTCGAAAAACTGCGATACTAGCTGCACAACAACTAGCTGGAGAAATATCGATCTGACATCGCCGTCAGTTATCTACGTTAACTTCTTCTGACATCGTCTTCAGGCAACCAAAACACCCAACATCACCGCTGGAAGACTAAACCACCTGACATCACCGTCAGAAGCAGACAAAATTCTGAGGAACACCCAACATCGCCGCGGGGAGGCCAAACCACCTGACATCACCGTCACGAACAACCATAACTCGGGGAAACAAACATCCAACATCGCCGCCGGAAAACTAAATCTGACATCGCCGTCGATCACCCAAAACACCCCGCCTCGCCGCTGGAGAACTAAATCTGACAAAATACCCCGCATCGCCGCTGGAGAACTACATCTGACAAAATACCCCGCATCGCTGCTGGAGAACTAAAGGATCTGCATCACCTAACATCGCCGTCAGAAGACTGAATCAACTTGACATGTCCAACATCACCGCTGGAAAACTGAATCTGACATCGCCGTCGGAAACAAACATCGCTCTGAGAGACACTCGACGTCGTCGTCATACAAACATCATCTCTGCTGGGGATTTAAAGAGTCTGACATCGCCGTCGAACATAATCCTCCAACATCGCCGCCGGAAACCAACATAATCTGACCTCGCCGTGAAAACAAACCTAATCTGACCTCGCCGCCAAAACATCCAACCTCGCCGTCGAACACATTCAACATCGCCGTCGAACCAATCACAATCTGACCTCGCCGTCAAACAAATATCCAACCTCGCCGTCGAACACATCCAACATCGCCGTCGAACCAATCATAATCTGGCCTCGCCGTAAAACAAATATCCAACCTCGCCGTCGAACACAAACCTAATCTGACCTCGCCGTCAAACAAACATTCAACCTCGCCGTCGAACACATGGAACGAAAGGTACACTTGCGTATTTGAAACTACTCCGCTGGGAATGAGAGACTTAACCGAGCACACTCTGATCTGGGGTTCACCCTCAGAACCATAACGAACATCGGAATGCTACTGCACAATGATCCCACTATAGAACTTCAACATCAGAGCTATATGAAACCCTGGCCCCTGGCCACTTCTAGCTTCAGCTAGAAAAGATCTTCAAGTACTTCTGAAGATAAGCATCCTTGGCCTTCAAGGATGGCAACTCTGCAGGAGGTATCTTCAACTTCAGTCTAAAGAAATGGTCCTTGGCCTTCAAGGATACATGGATCTGCCTTCAGGCAACTCCGCCTCTGCTATAGAGTGTCCGAGACTTCAGTCAGGGATATACTTCGGCCTTCAGTCCGAAAAATGAATCCTAGGTCATTCATAACCTTGGGGGTAACCTTGCCTTCAGGCACCCTAGCTTCAGCTTGGGAAATCTATGACTTCAGTCAGAGAAATGGTATCCTGAGCCATTCATGGCTCTACGGGGATTCAAACACTTTGCCTTCAGGCAAAACTCCGCTTCAGCTGGACAAACATCTTCGACTTCAGTCAGAAGAAAAACTATCCACTTGATCGCGATCAATCATCACCTCAGGACAACTGACTTGGTCTTCAGGCCAACACGGATCACTTTGCAAACAAAAGCTGCGTCTACAAACTCCTGAATTCTGTCTTCAGACAAACGTTGATTCATCAACAAGGAAATCTGAATCCGCAGGAACATTCTGATGTCGCCTTCAGGCGTTCACGAAGTCAATCTTCAGATTAGGCATCACTATTGGAGCGAGCATATCACACTTCTAAGGATTTCAAGAGTCATCTTGAACAAACAACTCTGTCGGGCATCTTCAAGAATCATCCTGAACTGATAACCTTTCTGGAGACTTCATTCTGCTGGGTGCTCCAGGAATCTTCCTGGGCAACTCTTGCTGGGGACGCTACTGGGGAGCTCCAGAATCATCCTAAGCAAACAACTCGGGAAACTGCGCTGAGGTCTTAAGAGTCATCTTAAGCAAACCGGCCCTGCTGAGGAATTCGAGAATCATCTCGAACTGAAGACTTCGCTGGGATCTCAAAAATTATTTTGAGCGAGCGACTGTAGGGATTACACCGGGGTCTTAGGAATTATCTTAAGAAAACGACCTCGTTGGGGAGAATGTCAGGAATCATCCTGAGCAACTGATCCTCCGGCCGGACACCTGTAAAGCAAGAATGATAATAACCTAGATCATGCTTATGATGCATATGCTTCGGTGCCCTGCCCCCACACGGTGGGAATGCTATGCGTTTATGCTAAATGCCATGCAATCATGCACAATGCTATGCGATCATGCAATATGATGCGATCCCATTGGAAAAATAAATGCCGAGGGGAAATTCTCCTGTCAAGGGGAAAGAACTACTCAGATAGAGGAATCATCCTGCTGAGGAGAACGTGGACATGCCAATATCAATCGGACTCCGTCTGGGGAATGGATCTTCTGTTGACTGCTGTAGGGAAAACAACTTCAGTTGATCACTGCAGGAGAACGAAGCTCTATGAGAAAGCAGACTTGCTGATATCAATCGCGAGAATAAACTGTGTGGCCGTCTCGGCTGCTCTTCTGGGGATGAGGACTCTGTTGGGAAACAATTTCAGCTGCTCCACACTCCACTGGGGAAAGACCAATCATGATCTGATCAACTTCCAAGGATTCGACCCTCTTGGACATCTGCAAACTCGGCTGAGGAAGGAGAAGTCATTCTGCTTCGCTGGAGAGAGTGCGACTCTGGGGAAAATACAACACCAACTGTTTAATACTCTGCTAGGGAAAATCCACTCATGGTCCCAACTGCTTCCAAAGATTTGGCTTTTTCGCGGACTCAGCCGGGGAGAGAAATCATTCTACTTCAACGGGAGGGTACGACTCTGATGAGGAATTTTAATTTCGCTGGGGAAGAAAGAATCATCTGACTTCGGGGGAGAGTGCAACTCTGCAGGGGAATACAACATCAGCTGTTCCACCACTCTACTAGGGAAGGGGGAACCATCCGGCTTTTGGAGAGAATGCGGCTCTGGTGGGGGAGTCTCAATTCCGCTGGAGACTTCAGTCTGGCACCATCAGTTACTACATACTTTGGCGTATGAATAATTTCCTGTGAATCCTGCACTTGTAACCCGGTGCTGGGGGAGACACCTGCTTCGGCGACTTTACTGGGGAAAACACGAGCTTCGGCACCCGAGCACTTCTGCGAGATCTGCACTTGTGACCCGGTGCTGGGCAACATGATCTTCGGCGCGCGACTCAACTGATGAGGTGACGTTCCTTCAGGATGCGTCTGCTTGGGGAAGAAAATCCTCTCTACCTGGGGGGCATATCAATGCTCACTTTCTTGCGTTCAGACTCTGCGGAGGAGAGGCCGCTGAACTCTGCTGGAGAAGGAGGACTCGCCCTGCTTCGGGGATGCGCACGGCGCACTGTCTGGAAGGTGCTACACCTGCAACAACACAAACAAACAGACAAGATACCCTCCTCAAAGGGGCCTATCAAGGTTATTACCTCGTGACAATATTCAGGTAATTAATTGTTTCAACAATCAATGGGCCTAGGCCCGTAAGTTTATGTATGCGCATTTTATCAAAAACATCGGCGTTGTCTTTCGCAAACAAAACAGATAAATGCTAAATAGGCAAACAGAATTGCTGAATAACATGCATTTTATTGATGGTGAACCCCTGAATGGGCAAAAAATGTTTTACAACAGAGGCAAGCTCCTGGAATGAGGAAGCCGCACAAAAATAAAACATAAATATACATCAGTATATACAAATGTCGGCAATGAGGCGTAGACGAACACCATGAGTTGATCCCTCTAAGACCCACTCGACTTCGATACTTCTCCGACGCTTCAGCTCCGGAAGAGATTGATTCAGATAAGCGGCCCTCAGGTCCTCCAAACCACTAAACGATGAAAGTCCACACGCGGAACGCAGTCATTTGCTTATTCAAATCCCTAACTTTTGCGTGAACCGCCCTTTACGGGTTTTCAGTTCACCGGGATACCCTTTTTTGCCGAAGCCGCCCAGTGTAGGTTTTCGACTTCGCGGGTGTACATTTTTCAATATATCCCTAACTTTTGCCCGAACCTTTTATTCTGTTTTTGGTTCGCCGGGATGCCCCTTTTTTGCCTGGACTCTTTCTTTTTTGTCCAGCGAGTCTCTTTCAAGCAAAGTATTTTTTAACTGCGTCCGCGTTCACCGGGGATGCAAAATATTCACCATCCATCGTGGACAACAACAAAGCTCCTCCCGAGAAGACCTTGCTGACGACATACGGCCCTTCGTAATTCGGAGTCCACTTGCCCCGGTGATCGGAGTGTGGCGGAAGAATCCTCTTCAGGATGAAATCACCCTTCTGAAAGCTTCTAGGACGCACCTTCTTGTCATAAGCTTTCTTCATTCGGCTTTGGTACAGGCGACCAAATGCAATCGATGCTAACCTCTTCTCGTCCATCAGGCTGAGTTGGTTCAAACGATTCGTAATCCATTCTGCCTCGTCGAGTTTCACATCAACCAAAACTCGCAAAGAAGGGATCTCCACTTCTAACGGTAGGACAGCTTCCATACCGTACACCAAGGAGAAAGGAGTTGCCCCGGTCGACGTACGCACCGTCGTACGATAACCGTGCAAGGCGAACGACAACATCTCGTGCCAATCTTTGTACGTCACAACCATCTTCTGGACAATCTTCTTGATGTTCTTGTTGGCCGCTTCAACAGCGCCATTCATCTTCGGCCGGTAAGGAGATGAGTTGTGGAGTTCAATCTTGAAGCTCTGGCACAGCTCCTTCATCATCTTGTTATTCAAATTCGAACCATTATCAGTAATGATCCGCTCGGGAATTCCATAGCGACAGATGATGTCCTTCTTTCTGAATTTAGCTACCACCTGCTTGGTCACATTAGCGTACGAGGCTGCCTCCACCCATTTGGTGAAGTAGTCGATTGCTACCAGAATGAAACGATGACCATTGGACGCAGTGGGCTCGATCTTGCCTATCATGTCGATGCCCCACATGGAGAACGGCCAAGGGGAGGACATGACATTCAATGGGCACGGCGGCACATGAACTTTATCAGCATAAATCTGGCATTTATGACATTTCTTCGCGAATCTGAAGCAATCCGACTCCATAGTCAGCCAGTAATATCCTGCTCTCAGGATCTTTCTCGTCATGGCATGCCCGCCGGCGTGCATACCAAATGTGCCCTCATGGACTTCTTCCATGAGCATACTTGCCTCTTTCTCATCTACACATCTGAGTAGCACGAGATCGTGGTTTCTCTTATACAACACTCCATCAAGATTGAGATAAAAGTTTCCAGATAGCCTCCTTAGGGTCTTCTTATCCTGGGTTGACGCACCCGCAGGATACTCCTTAGTCATAAGGAAGGTCTGGATGTCGTGGAACCATGGCTTGCCGTCATTGGCATCCTCGATTGCAAAGACAAATGTCGGTCTGTCAAGACGCGAAAGTACAATTCTTGGAGCCTCATTCCAATAATTGACTTTATACATTGAAGCCAACGTGGCTAAGGCATCAACCATCTGATTTTCAGCCCTGGGTACATGATGAAGTTCCACTCGGTCGAAGAACGGAAGCAGCCTCCTGGCATAATTCATGTACGGCACCAAATTCGCTTGACGAGTTTCCCACTCCCCTTTAATCTGATTGATTACAAGCGCTGAGTCACCATATACGTCTAGATTCTTGATTCTCAAATCAATTGCCTCTTCTAGACCCATAATACATGCTTCATACTCTGCTTTATTGTTGGTAACTGGAAACGTCAGTCTCGCAGTAAACGGGATGTGGGATCCGTGAGGAGTCGTGATGATAGCCCCGATACCACTTCCATAGGAATTAACCGCTCCATCGAATATCAACTTCCACTGAGACTTCCTATCTGGTCCCTCATCGGGCAATGGCTCATCGCAATCCTTCGCTTTGAGAAACATAATATCCTCGTCAGGGAATTCAAATTTCATCGGCTGGTAGTCTTCGATCGGCTGTTCGGCAAGGTAATCAGACAATACGCTTCCCTTAATGGCCTTCTGGGAGACGTACTGAATATCATATTCCGTTAACACCATCTGCCATCTGGCAATCCTGCCCGAAAGAGCCTGCTTCTCGAAGACGTACTTGATCGGATCCATCTTCGAAATTAGCATAGTGGTTTGATTGAGCATGTACTGTCGTAGACGTTTGGCAGCCCAAGCTAGTGCACAACACGTCTTCTCCAGCATCGAGTATCGAGATTCACACTCAGTGAACTTTTTACTCAAATAATAAATGGCATGCTCCTTTCTGCCCGTCTCGTCGTGTTGGCCGAGAACGCACCCCATACTATTCTCCAGAACCGTCAGGTACATGATTAATGGTCGTCCAGCCACTGGGGGTATCAAGATTGGAGGTTCTTGAAGGTACTGCTTTATTTTGTCGAATGCCTTCTGGCAATCCTCATTCCAAGTAATCGCCTGATCTTTCTTTAACAGCTTGAACATCGGTTCGCAAGTGGCCGTGAGCTGAGAGATAAACCTTGCAATGTAGTTTATTCGGCCCAAGAAACCACGAACTTCTTTTTCTGTTTTCGGCGCTGGCATTTCTTGAATAGCTTTTATTTTCGCAGGATCAACTTCAATACCTCGTTCACTAACGATAAACCCCAATAACTTTCCGGACCGCACTCCGAAAGTGCACTTGTTAGGATTCAGCCTCAGCCTGAATTTCCTAAGCCTTTCAAAAAGCTTCAATAAGTTGACCAGATGCTCTTCCTCCGTTTGGGACTTTGCAATCATGTCATCAACATAGACCTCGATCTCATGATGAATCATATCATGAAACAAAGTGACCATTGCTCGCTAGTAAGTGGCCCCTGCGTTCTTCAGACCGAAGGGCATTACCTTATAGCAGAATGTTCCCCAGGGGGTGATAAACGTCGTTTTCTCCATGTCCTTCGGTGCCATCTTAATCTGATTGTAACCGGAGAAGCCATCCATGAACGAAAACACGGAAAACTGGGCTGTGTTGTCGACCAACACATCGATATGAGGCAACGGGAAATCATCCTTAGGGTTCGCCCTATTCAAATCCCGATAATCGACGCACATGCGTACCTTACCGTCCTTCTTCGGTACAGGCACTATGTTGGCGACCCACGGAGGGTAAGTGGTAACGGCTAGAAATCCTGCGTCCAACTGCTTCTGGACTTCTTCTTTGATTTTTACAGCCATGTCTGGTCTCGTCCTCCTAAGCTTCTGCTTGACTGGAGGGCAATCTTCCCGCAACGGCAAACGATGAACCACGATGTCAGTGTCAAGCCCGGGCATATCTTCGTATGACCAAGCAAAGACGTCACTATACTCTCGAAGCATCTCGACCAGTCTATGCTTGACATCATTCTGCAGCGCAGCCCCTACTCTGACATTTCTGACGAGCTCTTCAGAACCCAGGTTCACGATCTCAATATCTTCCTCGTGAGGCAGAATAACCTTTTCCTCTTGTCTCAACAAGCGGGCCAACTCTTCCGGAAGGTCCTCGTCTTCATCAATCTCATCCTCGGCTTGATAGATCGGGCAATCGAAGTCGTAGTGAGCCGTAGAGGGTCCAGAGTCGATGTCATCTGTTATGTGGATCCTGCAATAACAAGGGTTAAGTTTAAAGCAAGAATATGCAGGTTAGCACAAACCTCGTTGCCATTTTGCTGTTTTTCGAAATAAACACAAAACAAGAATAACAGAGAACACAATATTTGAGTACGAAGAAAACGCCTTTTATTTATTAGCAAAATGCATGTACATAATCCAACAAGGCCCTGACAATAAAACCACTATGCCCCGGGTAGGACATAGGGTTGTACAAAGATTGTAAAAAGCAAATCATTACTCTTCACTTGTCAGCTGGATAATCTCCTTGATGGTCCAATTGTTGAGGCGCTCGCCCGGCTTGCTTGGTTGAATCCAGGCGTCAAGATCACAATCACTATCCCCGCTGTCCTCAGACGCTGCGTTGATGCTTTCGAAAATTACTCCGCCTTTGGTGAATAGGATCGGCCCCTTCCCACGAGACGAACTGCTAGAAGAAGATGAAGCTTCAGCTTCAGGAGAATATCCCAATCCAAACTTATCCTGCTTGATTGGTATATCCAAAACATGCCCCCAGCCTGGGGTGGAACCGGCTTCGACGACGGCCCGAGCTTCTTTAAATGAGGAGAGATTCATCTCTTGCTTCTCTATGACGACAGGAGCTACCTCTTTCACCTTGACGGTTTCAAATGCTTGGCAGAGAGTTTCATGGATCTCGCCATCCATTTCAACATATTTAAAGGATGACAAGTGGCTCACCATAATGTCCTCCTCACCACAGACGGTTACTATGCTGCCCCCGACAGCATATTTGAGCTTCTGATGCAGCGTGGACGTCACGGCACCAGCAGCATGGATCCATGGCCGACCTAAGAGGCAACTGTAGGCAGGCATGATATCCATGATATAGAAAACCGTATTGAACGTCTCCGGACCAACTTGAATTGGCAGGGTCAACTCTCCGAAGACGTGGCGCTTAGTTCCGTCAAAGGCCTTCACCACCAGGTCACTGGGCGTGCAAAGCAATCCACGGGTATCCAACTTCATCAGTGCCTTCTTCGGAAGCACATTAAGCGACGAACCCGTATCCACCAGGACATGCGACATAATAGTGCCCCTGCACTCTATCGAGACGTGCAAGGCGCTGTTGTGATCTCTCCCTTTAGGAGTCAGCTCTAAATCTGTAAATCCCAGCCCATTACCAGCATTAACATGGGCTACCACCTCTTCCAGCTGATTTACTGATATCTCCTGCGGCACGTAGGCAGCGTTCAATACCTTCAGTAATGCGTTGCGGTGCGCTTCAGAACACAGCAACAAGTTAAGAATAGAGATCTTTGACGGAGTCTAATGAAGATGATCTACAATCTTGTAGTCGCTCTTCTTGATTAATCGCATGAACTCTTCAGCATCTTTAACTAGAAAATCCTTCTCTGCCCCAGAAGGGACCTCTTCGACAGCTTTGCTTTTACCTTTTTCCGCGGCATCAGCTCGGACCACTTTCTCTGCCGCAACCTCTGCTGGCGCGAACACTCTGCCGCTTCGAGTAATGCCACTGACTCCGGCAAGATTCTGCACCGACGATCCGTACGGCTCAAGCTCTAACTTCTGACCATTGCAATAGACTTCGGCGCCGTAATGCCATGGAACGGCGTTAGTGCTTTCGAATGGGATTGGTCCGGCCCTGGTGATAGTAATAGTAGGCGGTCGGGGCGCAGAAATAGTAATAGGGTGACGAGGAATAGTAATGGTAGCAACTTCATCTGCCTGCTTCAGCACGACTTCCCCTGATGCACTTTCAACGCTCCGGCTGAACTGCAAAATACCCTCAGACATCAGACTTTGGATACCTTCGACCAGCTGCTCACACCCATCAGGAAGTGTAGCACAAGCCATACATAACTCTCCACATCCAGGGAACAAGCCCTTCTTCAGCAACTTAGCCTTGACAAAACTAAGCGGCGTTTTCAAGTCTTTGACGTCAGTCAGCAAGTCTGCACTCTCCTCAGTGATAACGGCGTTCACTCCGCCCCCCTTATGATGAGGCATAGGGTTCTTGGTAACGTTGGGCATGCTATCAGAAAAGTTGATGACCTTGGCATCCACCAAGTCCTGCACTTTATGCTTAAAAGCTTTGCAATTCTCAATCGTATGGCCTGGTGCCCCAGTATGGAAATCACAAGTAGCATTGGCGTCATACCCCGGTGGTGGTGCCCCTATTAAGGGAGCCATTGTCCTCTTTTGAACTAACTGAAGCTGAAGCAACGTTTGTAAGAGCTGTGCATACGACATAGGTGGAGTTTCAAAATGACGATTTGTCAGAGGAGCCCGATTCTGATATCTTCTATACCCCTGCTGATTCTGCTGCTGAGGCTGCTGCTGCTGCTGCGGCTGCGGTGGAGCAGCTGGGATATTTATGCTCGCAATCTGAGGCTGAGGGCCCTTGCCCTTTCTCCGAGCATTAGTGACAACACTGGCATCTCCCTCTCGACGCTTGCCAGCGTAAGGTTTCCTGCTACTTCCTCCAGCTGAGGACGATTCGCCTTGAATTTTTCCGATCTTTATACCGTTCTCGACATGCTCGCCCATAGTGATGAGAGCCGAGAATGTCCCAGACATGCCACTGACCAGCTTTTCATAGTAGATTCCAGGAAGGGTAGCCACGAACATTTGCACTAGCTCACGCTCAACCATCGGCGGTTGAACTCGAGCAGCCAATTCGCGCCAACGCTGGGCGTACTCTTTAAAGCTTTCATTGTTCCGCTGTGAAAGATTCTGAAGCTGAACTCAGTTGGGGGCCAAGTCGCTATTGTATTGATAATGGAGGACGAACGCTTCAGCGAGGTCTTTCCAGGTGCGCACAGTAGCAGGCTCCAAACCCATATACCATTCGAGTGATGGACCAGAAAGACTATCTTGGAAGAAGTGCATCAGCAACTTCTCATCGTCACAATAGGCAGACATCTTTCTGTAATAAGATCGAAGGTGGACACGGGGGCAAGTAGTACCCTTATACTTCTCAAAGACAGGCACCTTGAACTTATGAGGTACCTTAAAATCAACAATCAACCCGAGCTTGGACATGTCAACGCCCAATGTGTTCTGATTTTCAATGTCTCTCATCTTGTCTTCCAGCGCTTTGAACCTGAGTCGAGCTTCAGCATTCAACTCTGCTTCCACACCTCTCTGAGAGAATACGTCATCCTGATGGTCCTCCAGCCACGGTTGAGGCACCAACAGATTTCCTACACTAGCATTGTCGTTGACCGGCCCTATGTTAACATTGGCTCCCAGACTACCATTGCCGATGCCTGCCGCGTTGAGTCCGAGATTAGTCATCAGATTGCCGTTAGCACTGCCGTTGTCCCCGACAACAGGAACAACGTTTTGTGGAGCGTCCACTGGAGGAGGAGTAGGCACAGCCCCTCCATGAAGTATGCCATTACTGTCAACCCTGGAGATCAGAGGTTGAACCAAAGTACGAAGCTGGTCCTGACCATTCGCGACCACTTGCATTAGCTCCATGAAACGATCCATCCGTTCACGGAGCTCTTGAACATCTGACTGCACCTGGTCCATGATCCTTGTCTGATTAGCGCGAGTCGAGTAGCGGTGGATGAGTCTTTGATCAATCCTGGAGACCGGAAACAGCTCGAAACCTGTGAACCCTGTCAACAATAAAGGTTAGGAAAAGCAATAAAATGTACGCCATGCAAATATGCTTCATGCAGATGCATGCGTGTGTCTGTGTGCGTGGGAGGTTTTCCCCCGATCCTAGTGCCTTAGTGCCAGTGCTGATAATAATAAGAAGACGAAGAAATCCGAGCCCAATCATGGAAACATCAATCTCATATATATATGAAAAGGCCTGTCAAGGCAGTACACAGTATCAGCGAGTACAAAACAAATCAACAGCATGACCTCAGCCAACAAGTCCGGTGATGGTCAGCATACATCAAAGATCAAAACAACAGGAATACAACTAGTCAAGTATGGCCGCGGGCGCGATACTCTGCTAATAACTCCTTTGTCTCTGAATGATATGGCAAAGTGAGCAACCCTTCGACGAGTAGTTCCCTCTGCCTGATAGTATGCTGAAGCCCCTGAACTGAACTCTCCCAAGCTCCTTCGCCAAAGCAATCCTCCAGTTTCCGCTTCTTAGACTCAAACATCAGCTTATGCTCCTTCAGGTTAGCAAGAGCTTTGTTGAGTCGAGCTTCAGCGGCGTATCTGCGGGCGGTCTCTTCATCGAACCTCCGCTCACTGTCCTTTACTTCGGCTTCCAGCTTAGAAATCCGCAGCATCAGCTTGTCCTCTCGCTCCTTCCTGGTGGCCATGGAAGTCTTCCAATGCTGGTCGAACTTAGATATCCTCCGATATGCCTCTTCCAGATGCTGCTTCTTCGTAGCTAGCACATCATTAGCAGCCCTGAAGTCTTGACCCAAGCGTTCCCGATCAGCAATCTGCTTTGCCAAGTCTGCACCCAGTTGGTTCATCGACTCTGTTTGCTTTTTGAGAGCATGCACGGCTTCATTCCGTTCACTTCGAAGCTGAGCTAACTCCTTCTCTAATTCTGCATTCGCCCTCTTCAGTTCATCCCGCTCGGCTAATACCTGGTTGTGCTGATGAATGGACACAGTGGTAGGCTCTTCGACTGGTGGAGGACTCTCTGGTCTGACGTGAGGGAATGGCATCCCTATAGCGCTGGCTCTGGCTCTGCTCCAAGCTGAATAAGGAGGGTAGGCTTGGCTGTTGCTCTTTCCCAACAAAGGCTTTCCCCTCTTGCTGATATTGTTCCACGCATGCTGAAGCTTGGACAACAAATCCCCCTCTAGAGTACCCGTGAGGTACAGAGATTCCTGCACCTCTTCCTCCTTCGGTGGAGTCCTCAAAGCATATGCGAACTGACGAACTAGCAATGACGGATTGTAGTTGATGCAACCCTTCCTACCTATCAGAGGTACATTAGGAAACCCACTACAACTGAAGATCATCTCGGTGCCTAACCTGTCTCTGTCAACGAACCAATCAATATCTTCTGCCGACAAACTCATGAGACGCTCAGGCCACTCAGCTGCGGCTGCAGACAAGACGGAAGAACCCCTCTTGGGCAAATGACTATCAAACCACTTGTACAACAACGGTACGTAGCATGAGACATTCTTCCCTCTCCGGTTCTCATTCTTGTAATGCACTGAGTGATATACGTCTCCGATCAGAGTAGGGACTGGATTCCCTGAGGCGAAGATGTGGAACGCATGAAAGTCCACGAAGTCCGGCATGTTGGGGAATAGGATAATGCCATATATGCATAAAGTGCAGGGAGAACCCTGGGACATTGTTCCAGCTCGTCACCACTAACTCAGAAGCGCTCAAATGGAGTGAGGAAGCTAAATCAGCCAGATCAGGCTCAGCATCCATGTGGACAAAAGGCATCTGCCTTTTGATAGGCACACCCAGCATATCAGCATACTCTTCCAATGTCGGCGCGAGAACGAAGTCATGAAAAGTGAAACACCTCAAGGGAGGGTCATAAAACTGCAGAAGAGCATGCAACCCATTCAACTCGGACGTAGAAGGTTTGCAAACCAGACTAAGCAACCTGCCATAAGACTTCCTGAACCTATCCTTCACACAATCCCCTGCCAGGGCTATCAAACCAGTCAGCTTCGACACGTCAGGGGTCGGGAACTTGTACGCAACAGTCTTCCTGAGCGAGGCCATAATAACAGTAGGAGGCGGGAAATCCTGGATCGGGGAAACGGTACCTGCAACACAGACACACGTTAATGGAATGCAAATGGATATGCAAACTAGTGCAAAATGCAGGCATGCAATAATATATCCGGATAGCTGCTGTGGAGACTCAGTATCGACAATCACTGATGAGAAGAAAAAACCTCGGTGTAAGACCACTAATCTGATCTGCTGAGAATAACCATCTGATAGGACCGAGATCAAAATTCCGCTCTGATAATAAGGACCCCGGATGTATGATCAAGAAATATCTGCTGATGAAGTCTTCAGACCCCAAATCAAAAATCTGCCCTATCAAGAACAAATAACATTTGCTGATGAGGTCTTCAGACCTCACTCAAAATCTGCTCCATCCAGAACAAACCACTGATGATAATACACTGATCAAAGCCTGCTCTATCAAGAACAGACATACACCCGATGATAAGATCCTCTGATCAAACCCTGCTCTATCAAGAACAGACGAGTCTGCAACTGAGAAACCCTGGTACCAACATAACTGATTCACTATCAAGAAAACCAGGTAGTCTGAAGGTCTAAGTTTCCTGCAATAAACCCAGTCCCGCTCACAGGTATGGACCTAGACTGACTCAAGGTACGGCATCCTATGCGTTCATCAGCGTCACAGACTTTCAAAACTGATGATACGATTCCCAGAAGGAGTGGCATCATCAAGTCTTGAAGAGGCCTCACTTAGCTGAATCATAAATGATCGGTCCCCAGAGTCGACAATCCACCAAACCAGCAACCGTCTCAACCCAAAGGGTTGAAAGTGAAGCCAACCGGATGAACCTCGTCTGAGCGTGGATTTCATGAGACACTAGTGCCTGCAAAGCAAGCACGCGCCCACTAATTTCCACTCTAAGTCTATGTGCACTCAAGCCTGGGTCTGGCTTCTCACTCATCAGAACTCCCATCCCACAACAGCACAAATAATCATATTATACTGGAAATAAAATGCGGGAAATAAAGTGCGAGAAGTAAAAAATGCGATAAATAAACGCAACCCAACAAGCAAACACACAAGCGGTAGGATTGACTCTCTTAAGGGACGTTGGATCCCAAAACTGACTCGCTTTCGGGACGTTGGATCCCTAGGAAACCATCAAGTCCCCAGCAGAGTCGCCAGCTGTCGCTTGCGCGAAAATAAGGTGCCGGCATGACAGAAGAGTCGCCACCTTTCGTTATTTATCCCTTAGAGCGGGAAAGGAAACGATCGGAAAAACCTAACGAATAAGGGTAAGACAAGGTCATCGCAACCATTGTCTGGGTTCGGGAGTCGGTTACACAAGGGGAAAGTATTAGCACCCCTCACGTCCGTCGTACTCGACGGGATCCACGCTTGTTTGTTTACTTGGACGGGTTGGTTTTATTCTATCTACCTAACAAGGCTGGCTGAAAAAAGAAAAGAAAAATGACTCGGCAAAGCGTCGCACTTTATGCCTACGTATTCTCATCAGAGAATGAGAAATCAGAGTGAACGTAGTTCGGCCTACGAAGGGTTATGGGGGAAGGTAGCTCGCCAAGACTTCGCCATCTTGTGCCTACGTACTCTCAACAGGCATGAGAGATCAGAACTCACGTAGTTCGGGAAACTATGGTTTATTTCCTGTTTTTACGAAAGAAGCGTTTTTTATTGTGTTTGCGATTTCAACCGCACTAGAGACTATGACCTGAGAGTGAATGTGTCGCATGTCACCCAAAGGGTACCATACTAAACATCCAGACTATGGAAAAGAAACTCTCCCACAATCCTTTCTCAGATAGCTTAAGGCTCGTAACGTACGAAAGAAATCAATCATGATTACTGTATCTTAACCTGTTTTGAGATGAGAAGAGAACAGGCCCAACTAGGAGGGAGACTATCAAGTCCTACTGTTATCATGCCATGGATTCATCCTATGGTTGAGGTTTGAACAGGAAACTCCTAGAAGTTGTCATGCATAGGTTTCAACCTAAAAGTCTATCATCAAATCCTTATCAAAGGAAATGAGAGTCCTAAGGGATCATGTCAATGATACACCAAAACAGACAAAGCATCAGCTTAACAATAAAATGCATGCAATGCAAGTGAGGGAGGAAATGTGTGTGGGGCTTCAGCCTCCACAAGCTCATCTCGACCTCAAGCCAGTCATGAAATCACAGTAATCATACTGAAGAATAAACAACATGCTATCAAGCAATAAACAGTAAACTGCAATCATACAGATAAAAGAAATGAAATGCCACCAGGCAAACAAAACACATGGGCAAGGGAGCTGGGCTCTACCGAATACCCGCAAGCAAAGCCACGCAATAACAATACAAGCAGAGGGAGCAACTCAACCTCTAATGCAATCATGCTCTTAGACTGAACTTATTCTAGATGGACTTATTCTAATGCAACAGACAAATCAAGCAAAATAAACAGTACAGAAAAGAAAAACAGAAGAAAGCTTCAGCTCCTTCATCAGCACTTCAGTCTTCAGACTTCAGAGATCACTTGCTTTCCAGGTATCAACCCTACAACATGAGTATCAACTCATCTTCTCCCTTAAGCTTCAGCTTCTTTGATCAGTTCCACCTTCAGGCTTCACTATCTTCGGGGATCTTCAAGTATCAACTTGATCTTCACAAAGTCTTCAGACTTCAATAATCTTCAAGGAATCATCCTCTTCACAGCTTCAGCTTCTATCTTCAATGGCTTTCAGATCTTCAATCAAGTCTTCAATGCTCCTCATTGCTATCTTCAACAATCCAAATGCTCCATCAAACAAGATTCAGTCAACAAGATGAAGGGAGGATGTTAGAGTGCTCACTGACTTCCAAAGGATGCCATTGAGGACTTAACATCAAAAAGAAAGGCTCTCTCAAATTTCTACCTTATAGGGCAAGGTCACTAATCCCTCCAAAGGAGAGAGGTGAATACCCTTAAGGGACTTTATGTCACAGAGAAGGAAGGAGGTGAACAAGACACTCCTTGTTTATTGAAAGGAACTATTCTATCTAAAGCTCTACTTATGCATTTATGATCCTATAACAGAACAAACAAAAGCTCAAACTAAACTCCTCTGCAAGGTCTTCAAGGCTTCAATGATGATCCACAAGGTCTTCAACTCAATCTTCAAGGCTCCCACACTCAAAGGAGAAGAAAAGAAAACAAAACAATACAAACTATGCCTTTAAGCAACACACATACTAACCATACATTCAAAAATCAATTAAAAATACTAAAACACCATATAATATTCTAGTAAAATTCTAGGGGATTCTATATATACTTACCCTTAACCCATATACTCCCCATATACCAATATGGCCTATAAAACCCAAAACAAAATGGTTGAATTTACTTATACAACCTAAAACCCTAATTTGAGCACCTAAATGTCAAACAAGCAAACTATATCAAATTTTAATCTACAAATTATGAATTAAATCCTATATGATCTATGGCTCAATACCTAACTATGCCAAAAAGAATGGCTCAAAAATCCTAAGGGAAAGTCCTAAAAGAAATTATACAAAATCAAGTATCAACTAAATCAATTAAGAATACTATTTACAAGAATAATATGCTAAAAATATCAAAAGAAAAATAAAATGGAATTTTATTTATTTACATTTTTCTAGACATGATTATGAATATGTGAAAAAAAACAAGAAGTGAAAAATATTAATTTTCCTATTTTATATGGATTTTATAAAATGCAAGAAATATAAAAGAAATTGAAATAAGAAAATAAAATAAATGAGGGGAGGGGGTGTCAAGAGCAAGGCGCTCTAGTTATATTGACCATTGGGCCAGGAAAGGGTGGTGCAGATATTAAATTGTTAGGCCCATGCGCACTCAGGAAAATTAATATGAAAAATTAAAAGAAAAATAAAAGGGAGACGGTGCAGAAAGCAACAAATTTCAGTTCATTTTTTGATTGGGCCCATGGTGGAGGTGTGAATAGCATTGGTCTGCTGAAGCCCAGAACTACTCACTTAATTAAACGCATCGTTTTGAAGCTGCGACTTCCCTCCACTTCTGAAATTGAATCTCGGCCGTGTGATGGAATTAAAAGGTCAAACATCCAGAATGATCCAATGGTGGGAGTTCATCGTCCCCAAATGTCATCTAGGGTTTCAGAAACCCTAACTCCATGCAAGAATTTCACCTCCTTCGTTCTCCTCCGTTACTCAATGAATTCATGAACTTCCAAAGGCAAAAATGCTCTACGTGTTACCAGGAATCCAACCCTACTCATATCTTCCACTGAAACCTCGTGTAACTCCTAACCCGATGGCTCAAAGTTCTGGGTTCAACTTCTTTTCTCTGTGCTCGACCTTAACCAAACTCAAATCCAATGATCTAAAATTGTTCCTTAGGTTACCCTCATCATTCTATACTATACCATGTCCATCAATACCCAACACACGACTCCTTCTTGAAACTGAAAGAAACTAGGGTCTGCCATGGAACCTCATGAAACTTTCTCAAATTCTCAGAAAACAATCCTCTACCTTATCTTAACAAGTCTAACCCTAGAGCTATGATGGAATGCATATAAATAAGGTGATATGAGTAGAATCACCAACCTGTCAAGTTGTAATGGTGGATGCGGTTTCACTCCAATTCAATGCTTGCAACCTTCCATGATTGATCTTTAATGGAAGATAAGAATTCTGTATGCAAAAAGATTGATGGATAATGCTTGAATCTTGTGTTTGATATCAACTTGCTTTTCTTGCAAATTCTTCAACAAAGCTTCAAATCTCCATGGATCTTCCTCTAACTCAGTATGCAAGTATTCATAAGGATCAGAAGAATGTGTTTGTGGAGAAGAAAAGAATGGAAATGGCAGAGAATGGAAGTTTGTTGTGATTTTGCAAATGGAGGAATTTCACTTTCTTACACTCTAATCTCACCACTCACCAACAATCATCACCAACCTTGACCACATTGTGATCTAACCAATATATAGAAACCAATGGAAGAGTCTAGACTCATCTAGAAACTTTGAGAATCATTTAGAAAGTCATGGAACTTCTATTGAAGTGATATATTGCATTATCTCCTTTCATGCCTTAAACCTTTCAATCTTGTGTCAAAAACTCCTTACATGAGATATTGGGATTGAATGAGTGAAAAAACAAGCTAAACCTTGCCTTATGCCAAATTTTCCAAAGGTTCCTTAATATGCAAGCATGAACTTTACAAAGTAGCCCCCATTTTAAGACCTCAAATCAAAATTCTACTTGAACCATTGTTTTTAAAATAATGTTTGGAGTCAAAATGACATATTGGATGACCCATTTTGGATTTGTACATCTCCTAAACCAAAATTCCATTTCAACTTTTTAACTTATAAGCCCTTTTTTAGGTCATTTTTACCCAATCATGAAAATCCTTTCTACAAGCTCTTTCAATAACTCATGACCTCTTTTATAGGCTTAAAATCCCATTTTGAACAACTTTGATGTTTTGAGCTTTTTCATTTGAGGCTTGGAAATAGGAGATATCGCCATTGCTTAAAATGACCTATAACTGCCAAATGACCAAAATACCCCTGTCTTGTTCAAACCATAAGTTGAGTTATACAAATCCTATCAAGGACTTCTAGTACTATCTAGAAAGCTAAGAATATGCTCTTCAACATTCATGTTTACCAAGAAATGATAGGAATCATTCTACTAGGGCAAAAGTTGTCTGCAAGTTGGGTGACTTTCAAGGACCCAGATTCACACACCTCAGCTGACCTGTAATTTGTCAAAACCATAACTTGAGCTCTGCAACTCCTATCAAGGGCTTCTACCACTCAAATTAAAGCTAAGAACAAGCTCTACAACATTCATGTTGTGGGGAAGATGAGATATCAATCACATCTTGAGCTACAATTGCCTGGAAGATAGGGATCAAATTAGGGTTTTTTCACTGACAATCCCTGGAAACCCTAACTCAAAACTTCTCAAACTCTTCAATCATGATGATTTGGTCTAGGAATCATCTTCATAACATCTCCATACATCATTCCATGATCTCATGGCCCTTGGATTAGGTCTCAACCTCCTCCAAATCTTCAGCTGATCTAGGGTTGACCCAGTCAAAACCCTAATTCTACCATTCATGGTTGAATCTTCTGAATTCTTGCACAATGACTTCTCTGGGCTTCATGATGACTTTCAAGACATCTCATAGGCTTTCTCAACTCTCTAAGTTCACTCTCAAAGTCTCTGAATCATCTGAGGAGCTCTCACAACTCTCAAGTTAGGAGGCACACAACTCTGGTTTCAACCAATTCCTCTGAGGATCTCTTGAACTTTCTGATGAAGGTATCAACTTTCAACCACTTGATGGGTAAATAGTTGTTGGTCAAATTTTAGGGTGTAACAGGTATGAAAGATCAGAGCAAACGTAGTTCAGGCTAAAAGGACCACAGGTTGGTTCAAAAGTTTTTTAGGCCCGAGTAAGGTTAACAAGTAGTTCTAGCAGTTGCTGTATGCAGCTCGACCATTGGAGACTTAGGCGTTACCGTTTGCGGTAGAACTAAAAGTTAACGACACTCTTTTTATCTGAAAAGATTTTTCTGATTAAGATCCCTAAGGATGAAAAAGGTTTGAAGTGTTTTTGTATTTTTTAGAGAAGAAGTGTTTTGAACTTGAGTGTTTATAATGTATGTTGTACTAAAGTCTAGAACCTAGGATCGAATGCATCGTATATCGTCCTAAGAACATATACTAAACACTCTAGGAAATTGAGAGGTGGCCCCTCAATCACCATTTCCCAAGTATAAGGCTCATGGCACAACATCCATCATCTTGATTAAGTATGTTAAGATTGTATGAATATGAGAAGAGAAGGGACAAACTAAAGGGGGACTAACACAATCCTAAAGTTGTCATGCAATGGTGATCCTAAGATTGAGATTCAAAAGGGAACTACCTAATGCTATCATGCATGGTTAGGCACCTACTGTCTATCATAAGATGCACATGCAAATGAAGATGCAAACATAAGATGCACAAATAGAACGAAAGTGGGAGGAAAATAGTGTGGGGCAGTAGCCTCCACAAGCTCATCTAAACCAAGCATGCATATGGGAAATGCAAAGAAGAAGGTATGAGAAGAAGTGCACAAAAAGGAACCACACAAAAGGAGATATTACACAAACAATGCAAACATAAGACATATGGAAACCCTAAATGGAAGCAACAAAAGGAATGCACAAACCAACAAGTAATGAACATAATTTTGACCTAAAAATGAACATACAACAAGCTCAACATGTCTAATATATGAAACAAGAGGAGTTGAGAGCTTATTGGATCCACAAAGGTCATTTCCAACTCAAACTAGGTCATACACTTGTATGAGCCACCTTAGGAAATGACTTGAATTGCAATTCATCTCAAAATTAGAAAAAAGGCTCAAGAATTAACAAATAAAATACAAGAGGTGCACAAATAAGTTGGCAAATAGAGGCCAAAAGGTTAAAGCAAATATCGCTTCAAAGCACCATCAAAAGAAAATAATATTCAAGATGTACCACTTTGAAATGGGAGAATCGAGGGTCAAAAGAAAAGCACCAAAAGTCAACCCTAAAGTCAACCAAACAGGGGCAAAATGGTCCTCAAAAATTGTTCAACTCATCATGGATATGAGGATCAATTTTCAGTCATTGGATCAAAGGGAAATGAGAGAAACAAATCAAGAAGCAAACAATGTCAAAATTTAATCCAACTAAAACACTTCCAATGTTTAATTCCATTTTTAATTGAAAATAAAATCAAAAAATAAAATAAAAATATCCTAAAAATAAACGACATCTTAAAGTGTATGAAAAATATTTTTGTGGAATTTTTGGATCATTGGAACTATTTTTAATTGAATTAAACCTAAACAGAATTAAAACAAAAATAAAATGAAAAAAGAAATAAGAATAAAGAAATCAGTGGTGCAGATAGTAAAGGAAACACGTTAAAAAGCTAGCTGGGCCCATAAGGGGGGTGTGGAAAGCACGCAGGGGCCCAAGTCCAACAGCAAAAAAAAAAACAAAAACAAAAAGCCTGGTGATCATGTGAGGTGAGGTCAACGTATGACCAAGGTGGAATGCAACCAAATTCGCTTGATCAGAAAGTATGCACATCTCATGGATCAGATCACGACACATCAATTAATGAAATTCAAACATGATTTAGTGTGATGAGTCAATGTGTGTGCAGCGTGTTTCTTAATCGTGTGCGTTGAAATGAAAAGTATGCAGATCCAAAACATAATATGTTGCCACGTAATCATCTTCAACCATAAAAACCCTTCAAAAACAGACGGTGGCCGGAATTCATCTCCGGTCGTCTTCTTCCTCAAGACCGGCCACCATGAAAACACAGGTATGGCAAAACTTAACCAAAATAAACGAAACAATTGTCAAAATTCATCTACTCGTCACGAGGAATCCAAATATACCATCCATTTTCACTTACCATGCATATACAAACCAAATTGAAGAAAAATAGAAAACATGCTCAAACTGAAAAGTTCACAATCAGCAACCAAATGCACCCAGAAATCATCTATACATAACATAGAGTTCAAATCCACGGTTCATTCATCATAAAACCTCAAGAACAAGCCAAAATGCAAACAACAAGTTTCATGCTCCAAACAAAAATCATCTCAAATGTCAGTTCATTTTACTTGTTAATGATCTACATGTTTCCTAGGTCTTAAATATGCAGAAATGGCCAGCAATCGTGGCATAAATAGAGAGGTAAAATGATTTCAAAATTACCTAGTGGAGAACTTCCATTGAGTCTTGTTCTTGACTGAAACTTCAAGTAAACCACCCAGAATCACTCCACACACTTGAAAGAAGCTCTTGATGTGCTTAATTTTTCTTGAGAGTGGCTGAATCTCAAATATTGTATTTCAAGTTTCTCTCACTTTTTCAAGTTGCTTTCTCTGCAATTTCCTCACCAAAACGACTTCTGAGGGTTTGTGAAGCTTCCTGAGCTTATATGTGATGGATTCAGATGGCAAAGAAGCCCAATTACAAGTTGTTAAGCCCAATTGCCATTTCAATTTTTCCTTCATTTTAAGCTTGCCAAAATAGTGTTTTTGTTCAGCTGTAACAGCCTCAAACTTGTTTCCAATCACTTGCACATGGGATATACTGATCAAAGGGCCAATAATCCTTCCTTGTTTTGATCTTAATGGTTGAATTTGATCATGTGACTTAAGCTTGAAGTAAGCTTGGAAATGGCATACCTGATCGCGACTTTCTATGTCTAATACAACTTAATTGCAAGTGCACAATCTATCGCGTAGTAATAAAAGATATCGATCCCACAAGGACTCGTAATCTAACTAGTGTTCTCGGTAGTTACTATTTTTAGCTAGGTAGATAATGTTTAAGGGAATAATTTCTATCACTAAAGGGAACTAAAAACGTTACTTGAATTATAATTACGCGAATCGATATGCAATAATTATGTTCTTCGGGGATTTGACAACATACCGGTATATAAAATATTTTTCAGAATTTATTTAAGCAGAAAATAGTGATCTGAAGACTTTCGTCTCACGATGGTTGTTGACGCTAGTCATAATTCTAAGGGCCGAATATACGCTTTCGCTGTCCCATTCGGGGTTAAAACTACTTTTTGGAAATCTCTAAGTTCTAATCTATTTTAAAGTGCTTTCGATGTTATTAAAACAAATGCCTAGTGTTTACTATCTGGTCTTAGCCGCAGCTGTCGCTTGTTGGTTGTACCTTAATTAATTTCCCACTGTCATGGCAAAACTACTTTTAAATAAGTTCTCGCTTTCGCGACGAAAGTTTATTCAGTAAATAAGTTTAAACACTCAGACCATAAACAACTTTTGAAAAAAAAAGTTTTCAACCGGTTATCATCAAATCCCGTCTGAATTATTATTACAAATCGATTACTCTGATTTAGCTAGACATGGATTTGGGAAAGGTAAAACATAAATAAAAACAGAAACTTAGAACATTCATATTACTGAGAATTAAAGTTACAATTAACGAAATAATGAAAAACCTGTAAGGTATCCAATTGGCTTTTGGCCAAATCCCAACGATGTCGGCAGGATTATGTCTTCAAACCAATAGAGCGCACAAACGAATATTGTAGAAAATGGAATACAGGAATAAGGAAAGGAAACAAAAACAGAAAGAATAAAACTAAATTTTTCTCTGGAAATAAATTTGGGCAGCACTTCGTTGTCTGAATGCGACTCCCTTTCTCAGCTCCCCTCCTTCCCCTTTTATAGAGGTAGAAATTCTAACAGTTGTAATTTGAAGAAGGTGGACTTGGAGGCAGAAATATCAGGGAGTACTGGTCCATTATTTAGGACTTGGAACTGTATTTTGCACGTTCAATTGCAGCTGTGCGTTTTTGCCTGCATGACGGTCGTCATGGTGTGTGACGGTCGTCATGGAGGTGTGACGGTCGTCAAAGCAGCAAAATGTGCATTCTGCGTTTTTCATGTTGTTTTCATCTGGTTTTCGTCCATATTTCATCTGTAATTGCTTCTTTTCTTCATTTTTCTTTGTTTAGACATGATCATCAAATACCTGCAAAATATCAGACAAATAACATGGAAAGAACCCGAAATCAGATTGAAACCAGTCAAACATTAGTTGAATTATGCGTCTATATATATACGATTTTGCGTTATCAAACTCCCCTAAGCTTGAATCTTTGCTTGTCCTCAAGTAAAACAGGAAAGAGTCGACAAGCACGAGGCAGCTTCCTCATTCAGAAAGTTGGGAAAAACTGGGATTCTTAGTAGGAACAAAACGAGTACGGTGACGACACTGGACTACAAGTCTTCGGAGGTCTCCTTTTTATGCAAATCGGTCCTAGTCATGCTACTATAGCTTGGTATCAAGGTTCTCGCGTCAAGTTCATCCTGTTTGTTCTAGCGCAATCACATTAAGCCCGTTGTCCATACACTTTCATGGCAAGTTAACCTGTTAGTGAATATGATCTCATTTCTGTTTTGATCTTTTTCATTGCTCATAAGCTTATACCATTGATTTTTCAATGAGTTTTTGTACCGTTGGGCTAAATGCTCGGGTGAGGAGCACCTAACTTAGAGGGAACATGTCTCTATACTCGGGCTATATGACTTTCTTTTCATGATTTTTCATCTTTTTGGAGATCATACACTTATTTGCATTGGTTGTTCGCTTAGAAGTGTTTTAGGAGGGTGCTGACTGCTAGTATAAACTACTTGGGGCTGCGTTTGCGTAGAAACTTGAAACTTTGGTACACGTAGGTAGTGAAACCGACTCGCATAAACCGGAGGTCTAAGGTGTCAGGACAGTACTGGTTTTGTTAGAATTTTCGTCTCGGAGTTTCAAAACTTGGTTTGAACTTGGGTGCATTCTCGTGATGCTTTTGCTTTTGAGGAACGAACGAAATTTTTTTGTCTATGTCGAATGAAGTGGGGATGTTTGCATAATGGAAGAAGATATATAAAAGAGCCTTTATTTGCTAAAACGTGAAAATGTTCGAATTGAAATTACGGAATTAAAAGTACAAGGGAATGGGAAATAAACGCTCCGCTCCCACACTATCTCAATCAGTGTCCCCACTGATTTGAAAGAATGCGAGAGGGAAATACAAGGGAAATGAAAATACAAGAAACTGAAAATATAGTAAACAAATAAGGAGAGCAATAACTAATCACGGCCTCTGCCTCGGTCACGTCCTCTGTCACGTCCTCTACCTCTGGCTTGGTCGACTCGGGCCTCAAAGTTCATTGCTCCGGTGTGATAGACATAGTCGCGGAGTCCTTCGAACTGCAAGGTAAGATTCGCCAAGTTTTCAGTGATGGTTTCCTGGCCGGTTTGGAGTTGTTGCATTTGGGTCCGATGCCAAGCTTCGAACTGCTCTGCTCGCTGATTCTGTTGCTGCATCATAGCGAGTATCTGTGCCTGCTGGTCGAGGGATCGGCGGAGGTCTTCGTCAGAGTAGTCGGGCTCTGGACGATGGCGGCGGCAGCGGTAGGATGTGCCTTCAGAAGGAAGTGGTTGTGATGCCTCCGGTTGCTCAGTTCTGTCCAACTCATCTTGCATTTCGTCACCAGAACCTTGGGTGTTGGTTTGAGTTGGGGCAGCGGTAGCAGCAGGGGCATTGAGGTCGAAAAGCCAGTTGGCACGATCCAGTGGGTGCATCCGGGTGCGTGATGGCATGATGATACTTCTGACGATTTTACCACACACGACCGGGTGGTACTTGCCGTCGGCCCTAGAACGGATGAGGTGAGAAGCTCTGCAGTGGTCGGTGTCGTGGAATACCGAGGGAATGGCATGGAGATGCTGGAGTCGGTCACCGAGGTTCAGCCCGAGTGCAATGGAAGTAACAATCCCGCCAAAGTAAAATGGCTTAGAGCCACGGTTACAGTTGGCCTGAATGTGGGCCAGGAGGAACGAAGCGGCATTGATGGGCTCGGAGTTGAACACACAGCGGAAAAAGAAGAGCTCTTTTGAGTTCACCTTATGGTTGCTATCCCGTGCGAAGATGGTGTTGCTCAGTGCTCGGTGGAAATACCGGATGGTGGGGTTGTGGATGTGCGTTGCATGCAGAGAATCCCAGCCATCGGCATTGATTCCGGTTAATTGGTACTAGAGCGCAAAGGCTTCGTGCTGAAACTGTTCGGTGAGGCGGCGTTGAGCATTGTCGCCGCGAGGGAATTGTAGGATGTCGGCAATCTGGTTCTGGTTCAGTTGATAGTTCGTGCCCAACATACGAAAGCAGGCGGCACCAGAGTGTTGGCTGAGGTCGCCGCTGGAAGTGAAGTAGCTGAACAAACTGAGGAACTCGAGGGTGAGTTGTTCGTACGTCGGCTGCGGATTTGTGTAGAGGTGCCAGATGCCGGCTCTTTGCAGCATCCAAGTGACGCCGTCAAGGAGGCCGAGCTCCATGAGGGATGGGATATGCGGATAGTGGGTCGGCTGTAGCGACCGTTGATGGAAAGCGATATAGTTGGCTCTCTGTTTCTCTCCGGAGTCGTCGTCGCTGAACACGATATTGCTGAGGTCTGGGGTTTCGTTGTTTCTCGCCATGGTTGGAGGATGCTGATGAAATGTGGATGGAGTTGGTTCTGTGGAATGAAAAATGTCACAGAAGTGGATTAGAAAGATGAAATGGGAGTTGGAATATATGGAGCAAGGAGGGAAAACGAAAGTTGGGAGTGGGGTTTGAGTTTTTGATGATTGGAAGTTGAATAGATGGGAGTGGGAGAGAAAACGCAACCTCTGCTATAGCAGATAACAGTTTTGTAATCGTGACGGTCGTCACGCATCTGTGACGGTCGTCACGCATCTGTGACGGTCGTCACCCGTGTGACGGTCGTCAGGCTTCTGTGACGGTCGTCACACCAGCAAAATCTGCAGAACGCAGAATTTTGCTATGGGGGTGCTTTTGTCATGGTTTTAAGGCCTAGGATTGATATGGCAATGTATTATATCCTCCAAGAAACATATGATAACATAGAAACAGAATCAAGGAATAAAGAATAAAATTGAAATAACATGTAATTAAAATGATTGTTTGTAATGTAATACATAAGGGAAGTTAAACAATGCAAAATTAAAATAATTGAAAACGGAAGGAAAACAGAAAAAAAAGTAAACTAAACTAAACTAAAGCTAATATCTCAGTCTTTTCTTGCCTTCAATTCGTCAAACTTCCGGGCGTAGTAGTCGAGCTGGTCACAAACTAAGTCCATGAAGACTGCAAGTTCGTTGTGTATGCTTGTGATGTCTTCTTTTACGGTTGTCAGAGTTGCGTCAACGTTGTCTAATCGGTGCAGAACAGTATCCATTTTGTCAGTGGTTTCCTCAGGAATGGGCTCAGGATATGTGTTGTAATGCGGAGGGGTCGTAGGGTCTACCTCAGCTTCTGATACAACATCCTCATAGTACATATAATCATGTGCTTCAGAGATGTGATCATTGTCGTACATGTAATTCTGTGGTGTTGATTGAGGTGAAGGAGGTCCCATAGGCTCATCCAATTCATAAACCCAGTTGTCCTTGTTATGGATACTTGTCATCTGATGATTTGGCAATGTGAATAGCTGGACAGGTTTGTCATTGATGAGGTACTCGTAAGGTCCAGGTCCCATGGTTCTTAAAATGCGTCTGTTAAAGCAAAACTGGATATTCATGGGTCGGATGGTGCCAAAACTAGTGCTTGCATTTAGGTGGAATCTAAGGCCAAGCTCGTGGGCAATCATTGTCACAAGGCCTCCTATTAGAATAGGTGATTGTGGTTCCTGAGTGAGGCGTCGGAAGGATCTCATCATAAAAGGTGCGGCATTTACTGTATGGCCCTGAGAAGCACAGAACATGATAAATAACTCTTCTTTAGATATTGTAGTAATATTTTCTTCTTTTCCGAAAAGGGTGTGAGCTAGGATCTTATGAAAGTATCTGAAAGCAGGGTTATGAATCTTATCATTATACATGCTATTTGGGTCAGGGTAATAGTCGCTTGTGATTCTTCCCCAGAACTGGTTGAGTTCAAAATCAAGATCGTCATCTTCGGCACTGATGAACACATGTGGTCCGCTAGGAAATCCTAGGAGGTTAGCTAATGACATCCGGCTATGGGTTTGGTCCATTCCAAACATCCTAAAGGTGATCAGCTCTGTGTTGGATCCAAAACCATAGTTGGGTAAGTACCTGAAGGAACTAAGGAATTCGTAGGTGAGGTCCTTATAGGTAGCAAAACGGGTTTTCAAGGAGGTGTTCTCCCAGCCTAATTGATTGAACAGGTATTGGATGCTATCCGTAATTCCTAGTTTCTCCATAGTAGACTTATCATAATACAGTGTTAAGGCTATGTCTCTCTCAGTTAATGAACCTTTGAGCTAATCCTCGAAAATGAACCTTTGTGAAGTCGTACGCGGCCATACTCGCAAGGTTAGTCGGAGAAAAACAAGAGGAAGGTTTGAAGGCTTTTAAAATCCTGAAAAGTTTAAAACAGAAATTTGAAGTCAGGATTTTTAGAAACAAAAGGTGGTAAAAAAAAGTTTAAATAAAAGAGAAAAATAAAATAAAATAAAAATAAAAATAGTAGCAATTTTAAGTTTAGAATTTTTGTTAAAAATTCAAAGTAAGCGTTTAAATAAAATTGAGAATGAAATGCAGTAACGAGGGAAATACGGGAAAATTGGGTTGCCTCCCATTAAGCGTTGTTTTTAACGTCTAAAGCCAGACGATAGCTTGGTGACAAGCTATTCGGGTGTTTGAGCAGGAAGCTCAAGCAATGTTATACTGCTGACTTGAGGGTTGTTTTCGTTCTTATTATAATGTTTTGGACGTTGCCCGTTTACGATAAACGGTGCATTCGTCTTATCGGTAATTTCAACAGCTCCACTCTGGAGTACTTTAGTCACTTCAAAAGGTCCAGACCACCTAGATTTTAGTTTACCTGGGAAGAGTTTTAATCTTGAATTAAATAGAAGTACGATGTCTCCCATACTAAATTGTTTCTTGACTGAACGTTTATCATGCCACTTTTTAGTTCGTTCTTTGTAGATACGGGCATTTTCGTAAGCGTCCAATCGAAGTTCTTCTAATTTGTGTAAGTTCAAGATTTGTTTCTCTCCTGCCTCAGTGTAGTTGAAATTGAGTGTCTTAATGGCCCAGAAGGCTTTATGCTCTAATTCTACAGGGAGATGACAGGATTTACCGTAAACTAATTTGAAGGGTGTAGTACCTATTGGTGTCTTAAAAGCGGTCCTATAAGCCCATAAAGTTTCATTTAGCTTTGATGACCAATCTTTCCTTGAGGTAGCGACAGTCTTTTCCAAAATCTGTTTTATTTCCCTGTTCGAGACCTCTACTTGTCCGCTAGTTTGCGGATGATAAGGTGTAGCTACTCGGTGTTGGACTCCATATTTAGAAAGAAGTTTGTCAAAGATTCGCGATATGAAGTGTGATCCGCCGTCACTAATGACGAGTCTGGGTACACCGAATCTAGGAAAGATTGTGTTTTTGAAGAGTTTAATTACTACTCGTGCGTTATTTGTTGGAGCAGAAATGGCTTCTATCCATTTAGACACATAGTCTACAGCGACGAGTATATAGTTATTACCAAAAGAAGACGGGAAGGGTCCCATGAAATCTATTCCCCATACCTCAAATATTTCTACCTCTAAGATTCCTTTCTGAGGCATTTCATCGCGTCGTGAGATGTTTCCAGTTCGTTGGCATCGATCGCATTTTAGCACAGCGATGTGAACGTCTTTCCAGAGGTTAGGCCAGAATAGGCCGGCTTGGAGAATCCTAGCGCACGTCTTGGATGTACTGGCATGACCACCATATGGTGCTGAATGGCATTGGGAAATGATATTTTCTATTTCTTCCTCTGGGACACAGCGACGGTATATGTTGTCGGCCCCTCTCTTGAAGAGTACAGGTTCGTCCCAAAAATAGTGTTTCAGATCGTGGAAGAATTTCTTCTTTTGCTGATAAGTGAGATCCGGTGCAAGCACGCCTGCAGCTAGTTAATTAACGATGTCAGCATACCAAGGTAATGTGACTTGGACATAGACGGCTTCTACGGCTTTTTCGAGTTCTGGATCTTCCGAGATTAAGTTAGGCATGTCACTTTCTAATTTGGCTATCAGATGTTCGTACGGGAAATCGTCATTTATCGGTACTGGTTCATATTTGATGCCTTCTATTCGGGATAAGTGATCTGCAACAACATTCTCGGTTCCTTTCTTATCTTTGATTTCTAAGTCAAACTCTTGTAATAACAAGATCCATCTCAATAATCTTGGTTTGGCATCCTTTTTGCTTATTAGGTACCTAATGGCAGCGTGGTCTGTGTATATGATAATTTTTGCTCCTACTAAGTAAGAACGAAATTTGTCAAGTGCAAATATAACTGCTAGAAGTTCCTTTTCTGTTGTAGCGTAGTTCATTTGGGCAGGATCTAAGGTTCTACTGGCATAGTAGATGGCATGGAGCTTCTTGTCCTTCCTTTGTCCTAGAACTACGCCTACGGCATAATCACTCGCATCGCACATGATTTCGAACGGTAGTCGCCAATCGGGTGGTTGCATAATCGGTGCGGTGATAAGGGCTGATTTTAATGTTTCGAATGCTTTTAGACAGTCGTCGTCAAAGACGAACTCAACATCTTTCATCAACAGGCCGGTCAAAGGTTTTGTGATTTTTGAAAAGTCTTTTATAAATCTTCGGTAGAAACCGACATGTCCTAGAAAACTCCGTATTTCTCGTATGGATTTTGGAGGTTGGAGATCTTTTATAATCTCTATTTTAGCTTTGTCGACCTCAATTCCTTTATTTGATATGCAATGTCCTAGAACTATTCCTTGTCGGATCATAAAATGGCATTTTTCCCAATTTAGGACGAGGTTCACTTTTACACAGCGTTCTAATACCATTTCTAAGTTTTGTAGGCATCCTTCGAAACTTTGTCCACATACTGAGAAATCGTCCATAAATACTTCCATGATGTCGTCTATGAAATCTGCGAAGATTGCCATCATGCATCTTTGGAAGGTTGTTGGAGCATTACAAAGTCCGAACGACATTCGGTGGTAAGCAAAAGTACCATAAGGACATGTGAATGTAGTCTTTTCTTGGTCATCAGGATGAATGGGAATTTGGAAAAATCCTGAATAGCCATCTAGATAGCAGAAATATGAATGTTTGGCTAATCTTTCCAACATTTGGTCTATGAAGGGTAAAGGGAAGTGATCTTTTCGTGTGGCTTTGTTAAGCTTTCTATAATCAATGCACATCCTGCTTCCAGTCACGACTCTTTTTGTTATTGATTCGCCTTTTTCGTTCTTAACTACTGTGACTCCTCCTTTCTTAGGTGCGACATGAACTGGGCTAACCCATTCACTATCGGAGATTGGATAGATGATTCCTGCATCTAGCAATTTCTTTACTTCATCTCTGACTACAGTGCTTAGGATGGGGTTCAGTCTCCTCTGATGCTCTCTAGAGGTTTTACAGTCTTCCTCTATTGTAATTCGATGCATACAGATCGAAGGGCTTATACCTTTTAGATCGCTTATGTTATAGCCTAACGTGGTAGGGTACTTCTTTAGGACTTCTAATAGCTTTACGGTTTCCAGTTGTCCTAAGTCGATGTTGACTATCACTAGTCTTTTTAGTTCATCGTCTAGGAATTCATATCTAAGGTTTTTGGGTAGTGTTTTAAGTTCTAAAGATGGGTTCTTCGGACCTGGCATATGGTTTGGGGTTAGTGCTAAGCTTTCGCTTAGGCTGTCGTCTTTATATGGTTTACGCCAATCATCGTCTTCAGAAATATCGGGTATTTGAATCTTTATCATTTCTGAATACGTGGTCTCTTCATTTTCAAGTTCTCTTATGCATTCGTCAATTACATCTACTAAATAGCAAGTATCGTCTATGGCTGGTGCTTGTAAGAACTTGGTGAGAATGAACTCTATCTTTTCTTCTCCTACTTTGAATGTTAGCCTTCCTTTCTTCACGTCTATAATAGCTCCGACTGTAGCTAGGAACGGTCTTCCTAGGATAATCGGGGTAACAGAGTCCTCTTTAATGTCCATGATTATGAAGTCGGTTGGGATGTAGAATTGTCCTATGTGTACTGGAACGTTTTCCAGTATTCCAACGGGATATTTTACTGATCGGTCAGCTAATTGTACGGACATTTTTGTTGGTCTTAGGTCTCCCATATTCAGCTTTTTGCATATAGATAAAGGCATAACACTGATACTGGCTCCTAAATTGCATAGAGCTTTGTCTATTACGAACTTTCCTATGACGCAGGGTATGGAGAAACTACCTGGGTCTTTTAATTTAGGAGGCATGCGGTTTTGAATAATAGCGCTACACTCTGCACTAAGTGTAACTATTTTGTTATCCTCGATCTTTCTCTTATTTGACAGGATTTCTTTGAGAAATTTAGCATATGACGGCATTTGAGTTATCACTTCTGTAAAAGGAATAGTGATATTCAACTGTTTAAGGAGCTCTACAAATTTCTTAAATTGTCCCGAAGTTTTGGAGTTTATTAATCTTTGAGGATAAGGGATAGGTGGTTTATATGGCGCTGGAGGTGCTTGCGTTTTTTCACTTGCGGTATCCTCCTTCTCGTTGTCTTCCTTCTTCTCTAACTCGGATTCCTTTTCTGCTTGTTCAGTTGGTTTTTGTTGCATGGCTGAGTTTTCGGTTCTCGGATCGATCGGTTCGTCCAATTCTTTTCCGCTTCTTAATATGACAGCATTTGCTTGTCCTTTTGGATTTTGTTCGGGTTGTCCAGGAAATGTGCCAGCGGGTGCAGCAGCAGAGGCTTGTTATTGAGCCATTGTGATATCTGTGTTTCTAACATTTTGTTGTGGGTGGCTAAAGCGTCTACTTTTCCGGTCAACTGTTTAATTTGCTCGCTAGTGTGTATGTTTTGATTCAGGAATTCTTTGTTTGTTTGAGCTTGAGTAGCTATGAATTTTTCCATCATTAACTCGAGGTTTGATTTCCTAGGTGCATTCTGGGCAGCAGCTGGTTTCTGATATCCTGGCGGAGCAGCAGGCATCTGCAATGCATTATCGCTTTTGTAAGAAAAGTTTGGATGATTTCGCCAACCTGGGTTATAGGTATTTGCGTAAGGATTTCCTTGAGCATAATTTACTTGGTCTGGTGGGATTCTGGCCAACAATGGACATTCGGGCGCATTATGAGTGGTGATTCTGCATAACTCGCAGTTTGGAGTTACTGCAGCGACGGTTGCAGTGGGGTTAACGGTCAGACTGTCAATTTTCTGTGCTAGAGCATCTACTTTAGTGTTGAACTTTTCAAGGCTGCTGATCTCGTACATCCCACCTTTCGTTGCGGGTTTCTCTGTTGGAGTGCGTTCATCTCCCCATTGGCAGTGGTTCTGAGACATGTTTTCGATTAGTTGATAGGCTTCGTCGTATGGCTTATCCATAAGTACACCGCCCGCGGCGGTGTCTACCGTTAGCCTGGTATTGTATAAAAGCCCATTATAGAAAGTATGAATCGTCACCCAGTCTTCTAGACCGTGGTGAGGACATTTTCTCATCATATCTTTGAATCGTTCCCATGCTTCGTAAAGAGATTCAGTATCTTTTTGTCGAAATCCGTTGATTTGAACTCTAAGCATAGCAGTTTTGCTTGGCGGAAAATATCTCGCTAAGAAGACGTTCTTCAACTGTTCCCACGTCGTAACGGAGTTGGATGGTAAGGATTGTAACCATGTCCACGCTCTATCTCTAAGGGAGAAAGGGAAAAGACGAAGTCTTATTGCGTCTGGAGTTACTCCATTTGCTTTCACTGTGTCTGCGTATTGTACAAACTTCGTTAAATGTTCGTTTGGATCTTCAGTTGCATTTCCTGAGAATTGGTTTTGTTGTACAGCTGACAGCAATGACGATTTCAGCTCAAAATCGTTTCGAGTAATAGCTGGGGCAGCAATGCTACTTCTAGGCTCCATCTGAGAGGGTGTAGCGTATGCCTTCAGCGGTTTATTTTGAAGAATTTATTTAAGCAGAAAATAGTGATCTGAAGACTTTCTTCTCACGATGGTTGTTGACGCTAGTCATAATTCTAAGGGCCGAATATACGCTTTCGCTGTCCCATTCGGGGTTAAAACTACTTTTTGGAAATCTCTAAGTTCTAATCTATTTTAAAGTGCTTTCGATGTTATTAAAACAAATGCCTAGTGTTTACTATCTGGTCTTAGCCGCAGTTGTCGCTTGTTGGTTGTACCTTAATTAATTTCCCACTGTCGTGGCAAAACTACTTTTAAATAAGTTCTCGCTTTCGCGACGAAAGTTTATTCAGTAAATAAGTTTAAACACTCAGACCATAAACAACTTTTGAAAAAGAAAGTTTTCAACCGGTTATCATCAAATCCCGTCTGAATTATTATTACAAATCGATTACTCTGATTTAGCTAGACATGGATTTGGGAAAGGTAAAACATAAATAAAAGCAGAAACTTAGAACATTCATATTACTGAGAATTAAAGTTACAATTAACGAAATAATGAAAAACCTGTAAGGTATCCAATTGGCTTTTGGCCAAATCCCAACGATGTCGGCAGGATTATGTCTTCAAACCAATAGAGCGCACAAACGAATATTGTAGAAAATGGAATACAGGAATAAGGAAAGGAAACAAAAACAGAAAGAATAAAACTAAATTTTGCTCTGGAAATAAATTTGGGCAGCACTTCGTTGTCTGAATGCGGCTCCCTTTCTCAGCTCCCCTCCTTCCCCTTTTATAGAGGTAGAAATTCTAACGGTTGTAATTTGAAGAAGGTGGACTTGCAGGCAGAAATATCAGGGAGTAGTGGTCCATTATTTGGGACTTGGAACTGTATTTTGCACGTTCAATTGCAGCTGTGCGTTTTTGCCTGCATGACGGTCGTCATGGTGTGTGACGGTCGTCATGGAGGTGTGACGGTCGTCACAGCAGCAAAATGTGCATTCTGCGTTTTTCATGTTGTTTTCATCTGGTTTTCGTCCATATTTCATCTGTAATTGCTTCTTTTCTTCATTTTGCTTTGTTTAGACATGATCATCAAATACCTGCAAAATATCAGACAAATAACATGGAAAGAACCCGAAATCGGATTGAAACCAGTCAAACATTAGTTGAATTATGCGTCAATATATATATACGATTTCGTGTTATCAATACCAAAACTTTTCAAATCAAAATTCTATAAATGCCATTGTATTTAGAATATGATTTGCACTCAAAAAATGCATAAACTTGGTACAAAGTGATCTCAAATGAATTTAGTTTATTTTTCTCATTTTAAGGCCTTTTCCATGAAAATCACTTTAGGAATTCTTCAATCCAAACTTCAAACATGACAAGAGATGGTTTGGTAATGCAAATGGCCCTATATGGAGAAAGTTTGATGTTGCAAAAATATCCATTTGAAGTGTGCAAGTTGGTGAAATGGACCTATAATTTTATGACCTATAATCTCAATTTCCAAAAATACCCTTGACTTGCAAGCCTCATAACTTGAGTTCTACAAATCAGATGAAATACTTCTAGTACTCCTTGGAAAGCCAAGACCATGAGGAACAAATTTCATGTTCTTCAAAAGTTGAGGCGAAACATCCTTCTAGGTCAAAAATGGCTTGGAAGTTGGTTGACTTTTGTTGACCAAAATCACATTCATCTGAGGACCTGTAACTTGTCAGCATCATAACTTGAGTTCTAGAAATCAGATGAATGACTTATAATACTCAAAAGAAAGCTAAGAACATGCTCTACAAGTTTCATGACCATGTCAAGATGAGATGAGACTTCTATCTTGAGAAAGTTGGTCTTGAAGTTGGGGACTAAACAGGGGATTTTACACTAAGAACCCTAATTTAGTAACTTCTCACACTCTTGATTCTTGATGAATTGATCTTGAAATGATATATTAGACATCTCAACACAACATCCCATGACCACAGAGACTTGGAATTGAGTTTTAATCTCCTTCAATTTCAGAGTTGACTGAGGATTAACCAGATGAAAACCCTAGATGTAACATTCTTGATTGTGGCTTCTTCCACATCACGCAACAACTTGAATAAGCTCTATCATGGCTCTTAAAGCACTCAATGAGATCTCTTAACATCCCATATCCATAATTATGCATTCATAAACTTCTGATGATCTTTAACTGGCCTCCAAGTTAGGAGCTGACCCACATACATCCATCAATCTTTTCACAAGACTATGACCACTTCCTGGTGACTTGATGCCCATCATGCTTGAGTAAAACCCCTTGCCTAGGCTTAACAATTTTGGTAACCTCCTCTTGCTATGCACAACCTCTTGATGCCCTGTTCAATGAAAAGTGCAATGCAATGCAAATGCTAGAAGAAAATGAAATAAAATATAAACCAAGTTAAGAAAAGGTTGGTCAAATTTTGGGGTGCAACGTATCCCAAATCAACAAATTTAGGCAAAAAGACAATAAATATCTTTTCGATGCTTGGGAAAGATATAAGGAAATGATGAGGCTCTGTCCACATCATGGACTTGAAAAATGGCTAATTATCCATACCTTCTACAATGGTCTTCTATACAACACCAAGCTGAACTTGAACGTTGTAGCTGGCGACGCTGTAATTGACAAACCTTATAAAGACGCCTATCAACTCAATGAAAACATGGCTCAGAACCACTTCCAATGGGAAGGTGAGTGAGCTCGTACAGAGAAACCTGCTATGAAGAGCTTAATATACAAAATTAATAGGCTAGACCATGTCAGTGCTAAAGCGGAGACGCTTACTTAAAATATTAAAAGTTTGACCGTAACTCCAGTAACCACTTTGGCTACTGTGACACCTAACTGCGAATTATGTGTAACCCCTGGGCACAATAATGCTGAATATCATCTTTTGCCTAGTATTCCTTCTGACCAAGTAAAATACGCCCAAGGAAACCCGTACTCAAACACATACAACCCTGGTTGGAGGAATCACCTTAATTTTTCCTACAAGAGCAACAATGCTTTGTTCGCTCTAAACTCAACATTTGTTGTTCCTCTAGGCTATCAAAAAGAAGCCCCCGCTACTCCTCAAGCACCTAAAAAGTTAAACATTGAGCTATTATTAGAGAACTTCATCACAACCCAAACTCAACTATACAAAGAGTTCGCCAACCAAAACGCCCACACGAGTGAGCTAATAAAGCAAATGGCAAGTATGCTTGATGCAATGGCTACCCATACCAAAATGTTAGAAATCCAAATTTCTCAAGTAGCCCAACAGCAAGCAGCAACAACAGCCCCAACCGGAGTATTTCCTGGCCAACCACAACCTAATCCTAAAGGTCATGTTAATGCTATCACATTGCAAAGTGGGACAAAATTATATGGACCGGTAGATCCTAGGATCTAAAATCCATCCGTGTATCAAAACTCTAGAAAAGAAACTGAGAATGTAACAAGGAATGACCAATCAGATTAACCAAATGATAATAAGGAAGATGACAAAAATGAAGAGGTCATAGAGAAAGAAAAACCATATATGCCTCCACCACCATATAAACCACCGATCCATTATCCTCAAAGACTTGCTAAGTCTGAAAATGAAGGGAAATTCAAGAAATTCGTAGAACTTCTGAAGCAATTGAATATCCCTATACCTTTCACAGAAGTTATTACAAAAATGCCCTCGTATGCTAAGTTCCTTAAAGAGATCCTATCTAATAAGAAAAAGTTTGAGGATAATGAGACTGTTACACTTACTATAGAGTGTAGCGCTATAATTCAAAACAATATGTCTCCGAAGTTAAAAGATCCAGGTGGTTTTTCCATACCATGTGTGATTGGAAAATGTGTCATAGACAAAGAACTATGCGATTTAGAAGCTAGTGTTAGTCTAATGCCCCTTTCTATTTGTGGAAACATCAAATTATGAGAAGTAAGATCAACGAAAATGTCTCTCCAACTAGCCGACCGTTCTGTTAAATTTCCTGTATGTATGCTTGAGAACGTTCCCGTTCACATAGGTCAATTCTATATCTCTACCAACATTATAATAATGGACATAAAGGAGGATTCTAACATTCCCATCATACTAGGAAGACCCTTTTTTGCCACTATCGGCGCCATCGTAGACGTGAAGAAAGGAAAGCTAACCTTCGAGCTTGAAAAAAGAGAAATTCAAATTTATTCTTTCACAATTGCTAAAGGCACCAGCTATCGACGATTCTTGTTGTTCCCTAGGTGTCATAGCGAATTTGTAAGAGAAATGGAGATGGAACAATGTGAGTATACTGAAGTACTAATGATTCTAGCACCTCCTATAGTAGAATATGATAATTGGTGTGAACTGTAACACCCCACTTCCCAAAATTAAATTAAATACAATTTATTTCAAAATAACATCAGAGTTTTCCCCCAAAAGTGGGTGATCCGCGGTCGCGCGCGAATCAAAACCGAGCGGTTTGAAAAAATATAATAAAGCGACAGTAACTCGGATGTCGATTCACAAGGATTCTTATTTAAAATAGCCAATTGAGACGAATTGGGGGGGGGGTTGTTTTGATTAAGAACTCGATTAAGAAATTAAAAGGCAAAAATAAGTGATTAGAAACAGGTAAATCCACCGGTTCGACTCCCAACTTATCATCGGTTATTACAATCCAATATTTTCAAAAAGGTTTCAATTCCTATTCAATTGCAATATTGATGAACAAGCATCGACAATATCGCACGACTATTATTCCTAATTACCGAATTAAGCAGACGGTTAAAGATTTGCGCAAATTAACGAAAAAGCTAAGTTAATCCGCGATTGAGTTAAGGAATATTGATCGACCAAATTAAATCCAATTTATCTTATAATAACGAATTAAGCAAACGAAATTATAAAATAATTTGGAACGGGATTAAAAGAAATAAAGCACAATTGAATTGAAAATAAACCTCAAAGAAATTACGGGATTCAAAACCGACGGATTTTCCCTTAGGATTAGTTCGCCATGAAAACAATGAAAAACAAAATTCAGAAAAATAAACTAGGTTCCTGTTTTGCATCACAACAACAACCTTAAATAGAAAATAACTGGGCCAAAAACCTAAACTAGGCCCGCAAGGAAAACTACATTATCACAAGTCAAAAACTTCAACGAATTATTCGAGACTCAAGATATTCGAATCATCTCCTTTGTGCAACATGAAAGTTTTAGATCTTTTTCATAGCTTTCCAACGACTGGTAGAACGCCTCGATCCGATTCCTATAGCTCCAATTATGAATTTTTTACTAAAAGCTGCTAATGCTGAAAAATAACGAACGAAAATTAAATAAAGCTTAAAATAAAATAAATTGTAAAAACATCATAAAACATGAAATTAAACAAACTAAACTGTAGAAATGCCTAAGTCTAAACATAGAGGAAGGTGCATTAAAATGCACTGATCAGTGGGATATCACATCAAATAGTTCAACATCACTCTTCATTATATAATTTTCAAAATAAAGCAGCGGAAAATTATTATTATCCATCATTCACGGCCATCCGCCAAAATACACAAAAGTATTCATTAACAAGGTTCACCACAATGATACGTCACAGGAATAAAACAAGTTCAACATAAAAACAAATAAACGCCCAAGTCCTGTGCTACGTATTAGAGCATCCTAAGACTCGATTCGCACATCACTATCCAACCTAGCTAAATACCTGGATTATCCGTACCTCCGAAGAAGCACAGACCACAACAACAACAAAGGGGTGAGAAAACATGATCAAAATTATCGGTAATAAGATACATGAATAAAAGGCAGTAAATATACAAATCATCACCCCACCAACATCAATCATGACCTACTGTCCAGTCATCAAATACAGCACCCAAATATGCAACTCAACACCATGCATGCGGTACCGACTCATTCGTTCATTCAATCAAACCCCAGATATATCACCTACGCTCATCCTGAGAAATGATCTATCCCCACTATTCTCCACAAGGGAGTACAGATGATCGCATACACTCCTCCTGAGCAACGATTTCATCCCACCAAAACACTATGATATGCACCACACCAAATGCACAATAAATAATTCAAGTACACTACATGCACACGATCCTACTGATTACATCACCATACACAACAAATAAATTCAAGCACACTAAGCGCACACGATCCTCCTGATTGTTAGACTATGGCACGGATCTAGAAGGGGGGGGGGGGGGTTGAATAGATCCCCAATTAAAATTTGAGTCGACGCTACCAATTTAAAATTGGTTTTTTAAAAATGTTTTAAGTGCGGAAGCGGCCGAGGAAAAATATAGTCTAAAACGAACGGTTATTGGAAAACCGGATATACGTAAGCCTTTGGATTAATGACAATTTGAAAAAATAGAATCACAACACTAATTCCACTTATCAATTATTTACTTCAATTGTAAGGATTCCTAGTTCCAATGATTCAAAATCAAACCAAAACAAGATACACAAGTAAGATAATTTTGGTTCAAGCAATATGTCAAACACTTGGTGTGCAAAAACACTCCAAGTGATATTTATGTTGAGTAAGTGATTTCAACCAGCCTAGTACAATGTCTTGTTGTACTTTGGAGTTAAAAACAGAGTTTTAACCTCTTACTCAATTGATATCACAATTTTGACAATAGAGCTTACACAAAAATTACTTATTTTGAGCTATAACATAAATGCTGAAAATAGAGAAGACAAGTAATTTGGTGAGGCAGTTCCCCCGTCGTCCTCGCTTCGGGGTACGTCTGCCCTCAATTCTAAAACTAGAATTGAGATATATTTTATAGATATCACCTGTTTGAATGAACAGTTTATACAAGGATTGAGCAGCAAATATACAACAGAAATCTCAATGTGTTGAAAGTTGCCTTCACTCCTTGCCCCTTGATTCAAGCTGAATCAAGTTCTTCGATTTGTGTTGATGGACCTCCGACTCCAGCCACCTTATTGAATAACACGTTGTTGTTCAAACCTTTGGCTCCGGCTGATCTCAACAGCACCAAATCGAACCCGAGATCTTCCCTTCAAAATCACCGAATTCGCTACTAGACTTGTGAAGGCCACCTCTTCACAATCACCTTCGCTCGATTGATCGTTGATGAAGAATATCGTCCAAAAACCCCCAAAATTCGAACCAATCTTGGAGGGTAAAACCCCAATGTTTTATTCAAGAAAGAACCTATCACAATCTTCAACCCGAGCTTGATTCTCCAATCTAAGCCTCGAACCTTATCACCTTGAAACTCTCACAAATGCATTTAAAAAATGATTGTGTGTAATTGAAATGTTGTGAGATGTTGGAGATGAAGATGATGAATCTTGGACACCTATTTCACTCTTTCTTGTTTTTGAACACATGAATAAAAAAAAATATCAAATGTTAGTAGACACAAGTGTTTAAACAAGTATATATAGTGCCAACATAATTCTGGACATAACAGTATTTCAAATATGAGAGGGAAGTATTTTAAAACAGATTTTCCGAGCGAACGGTCGACCATAACAGGTCTGTGCGTCGACGCATGGCCTGTGCTGTTTTGGAAATCTGGAAAATTCATCAGTATGCGTCGACCATATAGTCTGCGTGCACTGACCCGTTGAAATTCATTTCCATTATGCGCCGACCCTAGGGTCGACTCATGCCTTTACACGCTGACCCGCTGGATGTTGTTCCTTCATGCGCTGACCCTATGGTGAACGCATGCTTTGTGCGCTGACTGGTTTATACTTTTTCTGATGCATACGCCGACCCTATGGTCAACCCATGTCCTGCAAGCCTGCAAAAATTCATTAGTTTGAAGTCTTTCATGCCTTTGGTCATGATCACATTTTGTCAACACAAAGTATATTCATTTCAGAAGTTTTAAGACAAGCGTAAAAGGATATGGTGGGCGATACATTGCATCTGGTTTAGTAGATCTGGCATTCATAATTTCCAATCTATCCAGAGAATTTGTCATCATCGAAACCTGCATTAACCAATGTCTTGCAGACTTGTGTGATATGTGGCGATTTGCCTCCACAATCTCCCCATTTTTGATGATGACAACCTGTATACAACTAAAACACCAAATATGCAATGTATACACACAAGTGTACACAAGCTCCCCCTTTCTTTCGTACTATAAGGTTGTAGAACAACCAGCTATCAAATGTTGTTGATATCCTGAACTGTTAATATCCTGACTTGGCTTTGGTGTTTGCTTGCTACATTGCCTTCTCCCCCTTTGACACCATCAAAAAGAGAAGGAGAACGCATCAATTAACAAAGAACATACAAGAGGTGATAGTTAATTACCAAACTTCACACATAAGCATGATAATGAACAAAAATATCTTGAATTAATAGATAATGACGAAAACATGTAATGAAAGTTCAGGCACACATAATACAAAAAAAAATGAAAAGTACACAGACGAAAACACATAAGCAAATATGAAATATGCAACTATGAATCTAATATCCGCGGCCCCGTCCTCGGCCTCTCCCTTGGTATGCAGCATTCGGATTGTGGTAAGGATCCGAGAAGTCCAGAAAGGCTTCTACGAACATGTTGAGATGACTAAGAGAGTTGGTGATTTCCCAATCTTGTCGCTCATGTGATTCAACCAGAGATTCAATACGGGCGTCCATCCGAGTAGAAAATGAATTGAACCTTTCATTTTGGGCATGGAGCTCAGCTCTAATCTGCTCCATTTGAGTGTCTTGACGCCGCATGAAGTTTTGTTGTTCTAACTGCATTGACTGCATCATATTAATGACTTCAGAGTTGTCCGAAGGCGGAGGAGGTGATGAGTGCTGAGAGGGTTGATAGTCTTAAGGGTAGCCGTGATATGGGTCATAGAATCTACCCAGGGTAGTCCATCCTGTATATTGCCAATCTCCACATCCTTGATTTGTAGAATCGCCTTCTTGTTCTTCTGATGGATATGAATACTGAACCCAATCGGTATTTGTAGCCGTATCTTGGACTGGAGATTGATGATAATCTTGAGTCCCATAGATAGGTTCTTGTATCTCTGCATCTGTGTCGTCTTCTGCATCGTCTTCTTCACCTTCCTCTTCACTTTCTTCTTCACCTTGTTCTTCACTTTCTTCTTCACCCTGCTCTTCACTTTCTTCTTCATCAGAATCGTTACGAGGCACCGGAGGAATATTGGCCCGTCGGACAAATCGGTATGAACGTCGTTCAGCACACCAAAAATACCCCATCATTGCAAGGGTTTTGGTGCTAAATTCTTTATCCGAGGGGACTGAGAAACACGGAAATGTTGGGTATACAACATTCACAACAACAAGAATTTCCGAAATGAACGACCCATAGGCTAAAGCAGTGCCTCTACTTGAGTCTCTTAGAGCAAACATCCTGCTAGCAATATAGTATGGCCAATTTATTTTGATCCTGTTTTGCAGTATATAGATGAGATGTACCTCAGATTGTTCGACACGAGACAATCCACCCTTTTTCGGTCGTAGTATACAAGCGACGATCCACTGAAGGATGAGCTCCCCTGTATTGAGTTTCCCAGCTGTGGCCGATCGAGGAAAAGCATCACTGTTGACAATTGCATCTGGATAGGGTCGTTTGAGCATGCCATTTAGAGCGCTCTTAAATTCATAACTCGACACCGTACGAGTGTCAGTTACCTCATGAAGAGGTGGTGCATCAGCATCAACAGTCATATCAAAATATTTGTTCCATACTTCAGAATTTATATTAACCAGTCTATTTCCTACAGAAGTGTGAAAGTGTTGATCTTGAAAGTTACCTCGCAAATTTGTGTAAAACACCCTGACCAAATCCTCACTGTACTTTGTATTACACTCCAGGAAATTGACGAACCCTCGGAAGTCCAACAGGGACAGAATTCGGGTGAGATGCAAGCGCTCACTTGTTGCATGGTAGAAAGCATGTTGTGGAACTATGGCCCTTTTGCTGAGACTTTTGTTGAAGTTTTCAGCAGCAGGAGGATGAAAAAGTGAAACAACAGTAACAGGAACTGAAGCAGAGGATGAAGAGGTTCTTGATCTCTTACCGGTAGTTTTGCGGAGAGAGGAAGCCATTGATGATGATTTTTGGAGGAGTTTGTAAAGATGAACTTTGAACTTTGAAGAGAGTGATTGGGAATAATGTTGGAGAAGAAGAAGACTTAGGTCTTTAATAGAGAGAGGTTTTAGGGTTTTTGGGAAGAGGGAGGACACAATAGGACATATTAGGTGTCTAGATGCAATTTACAAGATAAATGCCATATCAAATCATCACAAAAGTTGACTGCACATTAAATGTAGGGGAGTAGGAACTTGGAACGTTTTTCAAAAGAGAAAAATTATGGGTTTTTAAGCGAGCCGTCGACCATAGCCCCTGCATGCGTCGACACATACTGTACAGTTTTTGATAATTTTGAAAGTTTACAGTATGCGTCGACCATTGTCCTTTTTAGGTCGACTCAAACCTTCAAAAAACTCAAAATTTTCAGTTTTATGTTATGCAGAATGTCACACTTGCCTATTTATCATGCTTATTCATCTTTTCACAATATGACTTGCATTCAACACACATAGTATCAACCAGCAACAGTCATATACATATATAAGTACCATGATTGTAGAACGATATAGTTATTTTCAAGTCATGAATGTTAAGAGAGAGAGAAGAAAAAGAAGGAGAAAGGAGCAATATCACCTCTATACCGACCACTTTTGTTAATCACAAATTTGTGCTTGCAACAGGCTAAAAAAAATTGTTAGTGGTACAAAATCACAGTTGTAAATACATTAAATTTGAACGTAGTAATTTTTAAACCCGATCAGAAATATCGAGAATACCAAGTTCTCGACGGATATGAAAGAAGGGCTCATTGGCTAGCGGCTTTGTGAAAATGTCCGCTAGTTGGTTTTTAGTATCAACGTGTTCAAAGACAATGTTACCCTTCTCTACATGGTCCCTAAGAAAATGGTGTCGAATTTCTATGTGTTTGGTACACGAGTGTAACATCGGATTCTTTGTAAGATTTATAGCACTGGTGTTGTCACAAAATATTGGAACACGTTCTAGTTTCAAATTGAAGTCCAATAGTTGTTGTTTAAGCCATAAGACTTGCGCACAACAACTACCGGCGGCTACGTATTCCGCTTCGGCGGTTGACAGAGCAACAGACACTTGTTTCTTGCTGTGCCAACTAACCAAGGAATTTGAAAATAAGTGACACGTACCACTGGTGCTTTTCCTATCCGATTTGCAACCGGCAAAATCAGAATCGGAGAAGCCTACCAATGAACAATTATTACCCTTAGAATACCATAATCCATACTTCGGAGTACCAGATAGGTATCGAAGTATGCGTTTGACAGATTTTAGGTAGGATTCCTTAGGACATGATTGGTATCTGGCGCACATACACACGCTAAACATAATGTCGGGACGTGAAGCAGTAAGATAGAGAAGCGAGCCAATCATACCTCTGTACCTTCTTACCTCAACATCTTTGCCACTTTCATCTTTACTCATATTTGCACATGTTGGCATAGGGGTGTCTATGGCTTTTGCATTTGCCATGTCAAATCTCTTGAGAAGATCCAAACAATATTTTGTTTGGCTCACGAATGTTCCTTCCTTCAGTTGCTTGATTTGTAACCCGAGAAAATATGTGAGTTCACCCATCATACTCATCTCGAATTCACCCTGCATAAGCTTAGCAAACTCTCTTACGAGATTCATGTTAGTGGATCCAAATATGATATCGTCAACATAAATTTGTACAAGAATTAAGTGTTTTCCTTGACGTTTAATGAAGAGAGTAGTATCAACCTTTCCTCTTGAGTAGCCTTGATCAAGTAAGAATTTGCTTAGTCTCTCATACCAAGCTCTAGGAGCTTGTTTGAGACCGTACAAAGCTCTTTTCAGTTTATAGACATGATCAGGATACTCATGAGACTCAAAACCAGGTGGTTGAGCAACATAGACTTCTTCATTTATAAACCCGTTAAGGAACGCACTTTTGACGTCCATTTGAAATAACTTAAAATCTTTCGCACAAGCGAAAGCAAGTAGAAGGCGTATAGCCTCGAGTCGGGCAACCGGCGCATAAGTTTCCTCATAGTCGATGCCTTCCTCTTGGTTATACCCTTGCGCGACTAAACGCGCTTTGTTGCGAGTTATTACTCCGTTCTCGTCCAGTTTATTTCTAAACACCCATCGGGTGCCGATTACTCGATGAACTCGTGGAGGAGGGACAAGGTCCCAAACCTCATTTCTAGTAAACTGATTCAGTTCCTCCTGCATTGACAAATACCAATGTTCATTGAGTAGGGCTTCCTTAGGGTTTTTAGGTTCCATCTGTGACACGAAAGCGAAGTGATAACAAAAATTACTTAGCTTAGCTCGAGTTGTTACACCCTTTGTGATGTCTCCAATAATGTTTTCAATTGGATGGTCTTTAGATGACTTCCATTCTTGAGGAAGATCGTCGTTTGAAGGCGGATGAACTTCCTCTGTTGCATCACGGTGTGCATCCTTATCCTCCTCAATTTTGGCTTTGTCAGGTTGATCAATCCCTATCTCTCCACTTTTGAGTATGTCTTCAGTGGATGTACCTGCACCATGAACAACACTATCCTTTCCGACATTTCTTGGGTAGGACTCATCAAAGGTAACATGCACAGACTCTTCTACAGCAAGTAATCGTTTATTATATATTCTATATGCTTTACTCGATTGAGAGTATCCGAGAAAGATACCTTCATCGGCTTTGGAATCAAATTTGCCCAAGTTTTCCTTTCCATTGTTTAATACAAAGCATTTGCATCCAAACACGTGCAAGTGTGAAACATTCGGCTTTCGCCCTTTTAAAAGCTCGTACAGTGTTTTGTTTAGAATGGGGCGAATAAGCACCCTATTCAAAACATATCACACCGTACTAATGGCGTCGGCCCAAAAATATTTAGGTAAACCACTTTCGTTAATCATTATTCTTCCCAATTCTTCTAAAATACGGTTTTTGCGCTCCACAACCCCGTTTTGTTGAGGAGTGCGTGGAGCGGAGAAGTTATGATCTATACCATGGTTACCGCAATATTCTTCAAATAAGTGATTTTCAAACTCACCTACATGGTCGTTCCTAATGGACACTATGTTTGTATTTAACTTATTTTGGGAAAGCTTAGTAAACTTTTCAAAAGCGGCGAATGTATCACTTTTACTTACTAAGAAGATGGTCCAACAAAACCTAGAAAAGTCGTCCACTATTACGAACCCGTAATAGTTTCCTCCTAGAATTTTGATCCTAGACGGCCCAAACAAGTCCATGTGTAGAAGTTCAAGAGGTCTCGTTGTTGAAATTATCTTTTTGGACTTAAATGAGATCCTTGTTTGCTTCCCTTTTTGACAAGCATCACAAAGGTGATCCTTGGTGAAATTTATTTTGGGAAGTCCTAAGACTATGTCTTTTGAGACTACCTTATTGAGTAAGTCAAAATTAATATGCGCTAAACGCCTATGCCATAGCCATGAGTCTTCACTCATAGTTTTGAGGCATTTGTCGCTTGTTAATGATACTTCATTTAAGTCAAGCATATATACATTGTTTACTCTAAAACCATTAAACATATTCTTCTTATCATTTTCATGCACAATTTTGCAACAATCTTTTGAAAAGGATACATTGTATCCTTTGTCGCACAATTGGCTAATGCTAAGCAGGTTATGTTTAAGGTTTTCGACAAGCAATACGTCGGAAATCATAGTAGAGGCGGGATTACCTACACTACCTTTACCTAGTATTGCTCCGCGGTTGTTATCACCATAAGTTACATACCCTTTCTTTTTAGCCATAAAGTCTATGAATAAGGATATGTCTCCAGACATGTGTCTTGAGCACCCACTTTCGAGAACCCATCTTCTCTCGGTGGTCTCGACACATTTCACCTGTTTTTTCTTATTTTTCTGATTGGCGGATAGGCATAGATTCACGGACTCTTCTTCATCACTAGAACTTTCATCAGAGGAGGAAGAGTCGCTGTCACTTTCCCATGCTATGTACGCTCTCCTAGGCTTTGATGATTTCTTGTGTGACTTTGATGATTCCTTGTCCTTTCCCTTTTTATTCATCGGACAGTCCGGTTTGTAGTGACCGGGCTTTCCACACTTGTAGCTCGTCCCTCTAGTCTTTTTACCTTTTGAGTCATCATCCTTGGAGTACCTCGATTGTTTCCAGAAGTTTACCAAGTTCTTCTCGGAATGTTGGATGTCGTTCTTTCTCACGTAATGGTTATACCGTTTAACAAACAACCCCATATCTTCGCTTTTATCCTCTTCTTCGTCGCTTGAGGAATAATCACTTTTCTCTTTTGCTTGAGACTTCGAGGAGGAAGTCTTGAGACCTATTGATTTCTTTTCACTCACCTTTGTTTTTTCTTTCTTTTCCATCTTTTCGCGTTGGTCTAAGCTCAAGAGTACCTGTTCATGCTCTTGTAGTTTGCCAAACAATGTTGTTAAATCTAATAAGGTAAGATCATGTGCTTCTTTGATGGCGGTCACTTTAGGTTGTCATTCCCTGTTAAGACATCTTAAGATCTTATTAGTAGCAATATCATTGGAAACAGGCCTACCTAATGAATGTAAACGATTGATGAGATGAGTAAATCTCTTTTGCATGTCAGCAATGGTTTCCCCTTGCTCCATGAAAAAAAGATCAAACTCTTGTGTTAATGTATTGATTCTAGCCAACTTAACATCGTTTGTCCCCTCATGGGCTATTTGTAGTGAATCCCACATGGCCTTAGCGGTAGGACAATGGGATACACGATAGTATTCATCTACACCTAATGAGGATATTAAGATGTTTTTAGCTTTCCAATCATAATTGTATTTTTTCTCATCGTCATCGGTCCATTGTGCTTCAGGCTTTGGCACAACTACGTTATCCGCATTGGTCATAGTAATTTCTATTGGACCATTAAGGATAACGTTCCATATTTTTCTGTCTATGGAGTTTATATGCACACGCATACAGTCTTTCCAATAACTATAATTTTCACCGTTGAAAACGGGAGCCCTATTGTACGCCCCTTTTGGTTCGTTAGCCATTTTCTATCTACGTTGTATTTGAAGCACCGAATAACCGGAGCTCTAGATACCACTTGTTAGACTATGGCACGGATCTAGAAGGGGGTGTTGAATAGATCCCCAATTAAAATTTGAGTCGGCGCTACCAATTTAAAATTGGTTTTTAAAAATGTTTTAAGTGCGGAAGCGGCCGAGGAAAAATATAGTCTAAAACGAACGATTATTGGAAAACCGGATATACGTAAGCTTTTGGATTAATGACAATTTGGAAAAATAGAATCACAACACTAATTCCACTTATCAATTATTTACTTCAGTTGTAAGGATTCCTAGTTCCAATGATTCAAAATCAAACCAAAACTAGATACATAAGTAAGATAATTTTGGTTCAAGCAATATGTCAAACACTTGGTGTGCAAAAACACTCCAAGTGATATTTATGTTGAGTAAGTGATTTCAACCAGCCTAGTACAATATCTTGTTGTACTTTGGAGTTAAAAACAGAGTTTTAACCTCTTACTCAATTGATATCACAATTTTGACAATAGAGCTTACACAAAAATTACTTATTTTGAGCTATAATGTAAATGCTGAAAATAGAGAAGACAAGTAATTTGGTGAGGCAGTTCCCCCGTCGTCCTCGCTTCGGGGTACGTCTGCCCTCAATTCTAAAACTAGAATTGAGATATGTTTTATAGATATCACCTGTTTGAATGAACAGTTTATACAAGGATTGAGCAGCAAATATACAACAGAAATCTCAATGTGTTGAAAGTTGCCTTCACTCCTTGCCCCTTGATTCAAGCTGAACCAAGTTCTTCGATTTGTGTTGATGGACCTCTGACTCCAACCACCTTATTGAATAACACGTTGTTGTTCAAACCTTTGGCTCTGGCTGATCTCAACAGCACCAAATCGAACCCGAGATCTTCCCTTCAAAATCACTGAATCCGCTACTAGACTTGTGAAGACCACCTCTTCACAATCACCTTCGCTCGATTGATCGTTGATGAAGAATCTCGTCCAAAAACCCCCAAAATTCGAACCAATCTTAGAGGGTAAAACCCCAATGGTTTTATTCAAGAAAGAACCTGTCACAATCTTCAACCCGAGCTTGATTCTCCAATCTAAGCCTCGAACCTTATCACCTTGAAACTCTCACAAATGCATTTCAAAAATGATTGTGTGTAATTGAAATGTTGTGAGATGTTGAAGATGAAGATGATGAATCTTGGACACCTATTTCACTCTTTCTTGTTTTTGAACACATGAATTAAAAAAAATATCAAATGTTAGTAGACACAAGTGTTTAAACAAGTATATATAGTGCCAACATAATTCTGGACATAACAGTATTTCAAATATGAGAGGGAAGTATTTTAAAACAGATTCTCCGCGCGAACGGTCGACCATAACAGGTCTGTGCCTCGATGCATGGCCTGTGCTGTTTTGGAAATCTGGAAAATTCATCAGTATGCGTCGACCATATAGTCGGCGTGCGCTTACCCGTTGAAATTCATTTCCATTATGCGCCGACCCTAGGGTCGACTCATGCCTTTACACGCTGACCCGCTGGAATGTTGTTCCTTCATGCGCTGACCCTATGGTCGACGCATGCTTTGTGCACTGACTGGTTTAGACTTTTTCTGATGCATACGCCGACCCTATGGTCGATCCATGTCCTGCAAGCCTGCAAAAATTCATTAGTTTGAAGTCTTTCATTCCTATGGTCATGATAACATTTTGTCAACACAAAGTATATTCATTTCAGAAGTTTTAAGACAAGCGTAAAAGGATATGGTGGGTGATACGTTGCATCTGGTTTAGTAGATCTGGAATTCATAATTTCCAATCTATCCAGGGAATTTGTCATCATCGAAACCTGCATTAACCAATGTCTTGCAGACTTGTGTGATATGTGGCGATTTGCCTCCACACTGATCACATCACCATACATCATATACGTTATGTATTATACACCAATCAATCATGTTAATCAAATTAAAGTCCATACAACATTATTTCACCTCTTTAACATTAGCTACACACTCTTCACCACTAAACACCATATCTATACTCATCACGACCAAAAGGGGTCCTACGAAAACGACAGAACAAACCACACAGTACAAAATCACAATCTGTTATCATGCTCGCTGGCTCATTCGCTTAGCGAAGCCCTAGCGAACGCTCGCTAGCTGCTCGCCTAGCGAACCCCTTAGCGAAGGCAGACAGTGGCTACTGGAAGTCTTCGCTACCTAGCTTGCCTAGCGAGTCCCTAGCGAAAGCTCGCAACCTGCTCGCCTAGCGTACCTGCTAGCGAGCGTCTGCGATACTCAAAACCCTCACTGTCCAAAAATGTCTCCTTGCTCAATTCCAAGCCTATCACTCTTTCTCCATCTTCTACCTATTATTACTACAACTATTACACACTACACTAATCGTTTTCTCCTTAAACTTTCTGTCCAGAACCAATTTTCATATTCATCACTACTCCTGCAGAAGTTACACAGAACTTCACCAAAACCACAACTCTGCTACGTTACGCAGAAACTCACAAAAATCACAATATATGAACAACTTCATCAATAGCAGCAACAATCATAAACATAACAATACCAATCATATTCATCAAATCCCCATGGGGTTAAGGAATCCCCTCTACCCAATTCATGTAAAATACCAATCCCAATCAGTTTCTCTCCCCTTACCTCGATTAATTGCTTCGATTGATGAAGAATCCCCAAGAATCTGGCAGCCCTAGCCTTGTCTCTCTTCCTTCCTTGTTCTTCCTTCTCTCCTTCTTCTAAACTGGTTTTATCGTGTTCTAACACTCTTCTACCCAAAAACCCTCTTATATCTCCAACTCCTTATTTTACTTATTATAATAATAATAATAATAATAAGAATAATAATAATATTACTATTAATTATTAAATTATCACCATCATTAATCATATTATATTAATATTAAACTCCATAATCATTAAATAATCCCCATAACTCAAGGGTACCCACCACACCCTTGGACACACCCCCACATAAGGACACACCAAAATAAAATAACACCAAAAAGACTAAATAATTAAAATGGGTGTTACAACTCTCCCCCACTTTAATTATTTTTGTCCTCGAAAATTACCTGATGGAAACAATTCCGGATACGCTTCCCGCATCCTGCTTTCCAATTCCCAAGTCACACTGCCTCCTGCAGCACCTCCCCAAGCCACTTTCACCAAGGATATCTCCTTCCCTCGGAGTTATTTCTCGTTCAACAATTCGCACTTGAAGTGACTGATCGGGAAAATAGCAAGTGTGCTATTTTTACCAATTGTAGTAATAAGGGAAAAGTCCCAAGTATCGATCTCGAGGACTGCGTAGTAATTAACGGAATTTTTAGGATTCAAATGAACAAAAGGTCTAGTGGTTTGTTTGGTAGCAGAGTAATATAACAAGTAAATAAGGACTTATGAATCAATCTAAGAACAGTGTTAGGGGAGTGGAGACGATGCAAGTAAAGACCATGTATGATTATTCTGCTATACTAGTTATTAACCTTAATTTATCAGTTGGCCACTTTAGTTGTCTTAATTCCTTAATGAAAACCCTTTGATGATTTTCCTGTACACTATTTCCTCAGTGTCCATGAAAAGCATCAAGCAATAGTTCCGACCATAAAATACGTGATACGGGATATCCTCATTCCTAAGCAATATCGACCGTGATACTATTTTGCAAAAGTGTTAGGTTGACTTTCCAGACTAAAGCCTAAGCACGATTCGAATTCTACTTTCCAATATGAATACGATTAAGATTAATGCAAAATAAAATATATAAAGGTAATAACATAGTTCTCAAAGAATCATTAAACAAAAGTCATTACATCGGACTTAGGACCACCCTGTAACAACTTGGGGTTTAGCTGCTCATGTTCTTGGTAAACATAAAAGCAATTAGAAATGAAAAGGAGAAGATCATTACAATGCAAGTTGAAATCCTTGGATCATCAATTGCTTCCGCTTTTGATCGATCCTCTGTTTCCAGCCGAACTCTTCTCTCAGTTGTCAATCCTAATATCAGTTCAAAAATGTCCCCTCGCTTCTAAAATGTGCCTCTTATATCTAAATTTAAATTACATCGCGAAATGTCTCAAATGCCCTTCGAAATAGGTCTGACAGCAAAAAATCAGAAAACATAAAAATTTCACTTTCAGTGGCCCTCACACGGGCCGTGTTGTGCAACACGGGTGGCCGTGTCAGGCTGCTGACTTCTTCAGGGCGTGTCTCATCTTCAAGGGCTGCAACACGGGCCGTGTTGCAGGACACGGGCACCCGTGTTGTAAGTCTGAGTCTTCTTTTCTTCTGCTTTGGTCTACCCGTGTCTGCCAACCGTGTCCTCCATGACACGGGCCGTGTTGTGCAACACGGGTACCCGTGTTGTAGCTCTGACTTCCCTTTTCCGACTTTTCTTCGCCTCCGAATGCGGTGTGTAACACCCCACTTCCCGTATTAAATAAAATATAAATATTATAATAATAATCAGAGTTTTCACCAAAAAGTGGGATATCACATCTCCAAATTTTATAAAAATACTTTATTCATTCTTTTCAAAATAATACAGCGGAATTTGTTTCATAAAGTAAAATACATCAAAACATGATACGTCACAGGATTTCAACACGTTTGACATAAAACAATTACAACACCCATATCCTGTGTTATGTATCAGAGCATCCTAGACTCGACGGTCACACCAATATCCAAGCTAGCTAAACACCTGGATTATCTGTACTTCCGAAGAAGCACAGACCACAACAACAACAAAGGGGTGAGAAATAATGATCAGAATATAATGGTAATGTAATACATGTAAATAAGGTAGTAAAACACACCAACACACCAATATTCACCCCCAACAACTCCATATGACGAACCTACTGTTCAAATTACAATATAACATATTATAATGAAAATATGCAACTCAACACCATGCATGCGGTACCGACTCATTGGTTCATTCAATCGAACCTGGATAGATCACTTACGCTCCTCCTGAGACATGATCTATCCCCCACCATTCTCCACAAAGGAGTACGGATGAATCACTTACGCTCCTCCTGAGACATGATTCATCCCACCAAAACACCATGATATGCACACACCAATGCATAACTAATATATTTAGGCACTCAACGTGCACACGATCCTCCTGATCATATCATCATACACCAATGCACATATGTACAGATATAACATACACCAACACCACATAAATCAACCAGATAGTAAACAAGTTCATACTTTAACACCAAGATATAACATATCCCACCACTCGGGGGTACGCGATCCTACTGATCACTACATACATATACAACAACTAATTGTCCACCAGTCATTATTACGGGAAACATGCACTATCACCAAGTACACAAGTTAGTTCCCACACTCATTATTCTTACAGTGCATCAAGGCCAAACTGTACCTATCATCTCAACTCAGATCCTCAGTCTATTCTAGTACCAATCTTGCACATTACCGTAACCAATAGGCTTCTAATTCCTATTCCCAAAATCATCACCTACACACTCTATCGATACCTCAAAAGCCATACAGAATTTTCCCTAAAAACTGTAAAACACCCTATATGCCCTATATGCCAAATCATCCCAAAACACCAATTCATTAACATTGACTTATACTCCATCACTATCAATTACTAGTTATCATCAAACACAAACACACCAATAAACATTATACTTACCAATTATCCTATACTTCCTACTCTAGAACCAACATTACGGTACATTACCGACACTTCAGAGTCACTCTGAATCTCACCAAGGTCCTAACCATAGTCATTAACGACACTATAGGGAAACAACACATAATTTTCCCCAAAGCTATAATCATGGTCATTACCCACACCACAGTAACAACATAGAATCTCACCAAAACTCTATTTATATTTACTATCAACACTGCAGTAACAACATATAATTTTCCCCAAAGCTATAATCATGGTCATTACCCACACTAAAGTAACAACACAGAATCTCACCAAAACTCTATTTATAGTTACTATCAACACTGCGGTAACAACATATAATTTTCCCCAAAGCTATAATCATGGTCATTACCCACACCACAGTAACAACACAGAATCTCACCAAAACTCTATTTATAGTTACTATCAACACTGCGGTAACAACATATAATTTTCCCCAAAGCTATAATCATGGTCATTACCCACACCACAGTAACAACACAGAATCTCACCAAAACTCTATTTATATTTACTATCAACACTGCAGTAACAACATATAATCTCACTAACATCACCATAATATATATACACCAAATTCACCAATACCAATCAACAATTCATCAATGTCAAGCATCAATTTATCATCAGCAACCATAATAACAAGCATGCCAATATAAAACTTCATAGATCGGAATTTTCCTACGGGGTTAAGGAATCCCCTCTACCCTATACATGTATATACCATCCCAAATCAAGGTTCTCCCCCCTTACCTTGTTAATCGGTTGATCGATGAAAGAACCTCCAAGGTTTGGCCAATTCTGATTTACCCCTGTATCCTTCGTTCTTTGCTCCCTTTTCCGTTCCCTTTTCCGTTCTCTCATTTCTATCGTTCTTTTTCCACTTTCTCTAACTTCTCACAATGTATCGTAAAACTACTAATCCCTCACGTTTCTATTTTAATTCTCTAATCCCAATAATAATAATAACTTAATAATAATAATAATAATAAAAATAATAATAATAATAGTAATAATAATCCTATTATTATCTCACCAAAATAATAATAATGTTAATAACTTAATAAAATAATAATAATAATAATAGTAATAATAATCCTATTATTATCTCACCAAAATAATAATAATGTTAATAACTTAATAAAATAATAATAATAATAATAGTAATAATAATCCTATTATTATCTCACCAAAATAATAATAATGTTAATAACAATAGTAACTATAATAAATATAATAATAATAATAATATTCCCACCAATATCAATATTATACACTATATTATTATATTCACCAAAACACCACCAATAATCCTCCCATATCAGGGACACCCACCAATAATAATATGCATACCGATGATAATAATAATAATAATAATAATAATGATAATAATAATAATAATAATAATAATAATAATAATAATAATACCACCAATATTACTATTAACTATTATATTATTATCTCCACACCACCAATGATCCTTATATATCAAGGATACTCACCAATCACATACCAACACACCCCACCTAAGGGCACACCAACATAAAATAATTAAATTAACACCAAAATGACTAAATAAATAAAATGGGTGTTACAACTCTCCCCCACTTTAAGTATTTTCGTCCTCAAAAATTACCTGATGGAACACTTTCGGATACGCTTCCCGCATCCTTCATTCCAACTAACAGGTCACACTGCCTTCTGCAGCACCTCCCCAAGTTACTTTCACCAAAGATATCTCCTCCCTTCGGAGTTGTTTCTCGCTCGTCCAAACGAAATAGCAATACCTCAACAATCAAATTATTTTCACTTGTACATCATCCACCTGGTTCAATGTACTTTCTCAACTAAGACACATGAAACATATCATGCCAATTCATAGCGACAGCGGGAAAAACGGTCTAACATGTTACTCCTCCCATGCCTCTGCTGCGCCACTCTGATACAAACCACAGAACACGGTGCGAACTTCTGAGACTTCGAAGCTCGACCAACATCAGTCACCGGCGTGAGTCTCCAAACATATCTTTCCTTGGATCCTCTTGATCTTTTCAGCCATCTCCACATAATTTTCAGGTCTGAGCACAACACTCTCACTCGACCCATTCCAACACAGTAGAGTCCTACACTCCCTATTTCACCAAGCCACATATAGTGCCATCCCGACACTAGGATGGTAACCGTTATTATAGGTAACTCAATCAACGGTAATTAATCATCCCACAATCCACCTCGATCCAACACCCAAGCTCTCACCAATTCTCTACAGACTCAATAGTCCTCTCTGACTGACCATCAGTTTGCGGATGGTAATTCGAACTCAACTTCAACTTAGTACCCGAAGCTTCCTGTAAGCCCTTCCAAAATCTCAATATAAACCTCAAATTTCCATCTGACACAATATTCGTCAGTATCTCATCCAACTTCACCACTTTCTCAATATGCATCTCATATATTCTCAACACGGAATAGTTAATCCACTCCTAACAATTCAAATTAAAATTATGTCTTTACAAATTCTTTGGAAATCTCAACACCAATTTCGTGAAAATACTACCTGATTTCCACTCTGGAATATTTAACGACTGCATCAGACTCAACAGTCTCTGATGTTCACTCTTCGAATTCCTACAATTCTAACCAGCATATTCCACCTCAACTACTCCTCCCCTTATCCATGGTCTCCAAAACAATCTACTCAAATTCGGTTACTTCTTCATAGCACTGGGATGTATACTCCATCTACCCCAATGTATTTCTTCACGAGTACTTATACTCCCCTCAACAACATTTGGTACACATACTCTATCATAACATCTCGTGGTATTATTTCCACAAGCCCGACAATCCACTCCTCGACTCTAATTTATCAACTTCAACTAATTCACTACTCGACCCAGATTTCTGACTTTCTCGGTTCTTCTCAAGGATATCACTAGTCAGATCTTAATAATAAAAGATTAACTCCATAAGAAGTATCCTTACTCACACAACGCATATTATGAAATTTCTCAATCAGTTCTACCTCTTTTCACCATCATCTTCGGTAAACACAAACATTTCCAACTCACCGCATCATCTACCACATCCACTTTACCCAAAGGGTAATTACACTCAAAGTCGTAATCCTTCAGAAATCCTAGTTATTTCCTCTGCCTCATTTTCAACTTTTTCAAATAAAACAAACACCTTAAACTCTTAAGATCACCAAACATCTCCGATCTCAGTCTGAACTTTCGAAGCCTCCGACTCCGGTACAACCACAATAGCAACCAACTCTAAATCACTGGTCGGATGGTTTCTCTTACACACTTCGAGTTGCCTTTTGCATAACTGAAACTCGCTGAAGTTGTCTTTAGCAAATCCCCTAATTATATCAACAAGCATCACAAACACCACCATTAGTTCTATCGGATTCGGCAGAGCTTTCCTTACGGAAGTATATCACCGCTCTCTTTCTAACACTGATAACTCCAGTTCCTTATGCTCAACATAATCCTCTATACTCTTCGAATGCCTTAAAATATCATTTATCAACACAACCATTGCCTTATATAAATAATTAAAGAAGATCCCATGCCAACTGGACAAACAAGTTGTGAGTTATAGCGGGAACACATACCGTACCGCCCGTCCTTACCACAACATTCAAACACACTTCATCAATAAATAGATTAAATCTATGTCAATACTTCACCGTCTCATATATAATTTCAATAGCTTTCCAACTCTTCGAACCGGGCGTCATTCCGAGTTACGGTTCTCCCGTTACGACAAAAATACCACAACAACATTTTTCTGCTCAGGGCACTTCGCCAGGCGAATCTCGGCAAACATGACAGTCCCGAAATTCTATTTTCGACCGTTACCTGACTTCCGCGTGTCCGATTTCGATTCCGTAAAAAGCTGCGATCTCGGAATTCAACGTATAACCACAATTTCATACTTAGGAGGCCGTCCAACACACTTTCAATCTTTAAATATTTTAAAACCCGATTACTTCCAATCTCAACAGCAGATCGTGGAGCCTCCTATTACGATACCACTTCGACCTTCGACACCACAACACAATAATTCTACTCGCGATCTCACGAACACGGAAACTCACGTCCTTCAATCAATTGATCCATCAAATCATTAACTCTTGGAAGTGAACACTTATCCTTGACAGTCACCTTGTTCACTTATCTATAGTTCACCCAAAGCTTCACAAAACCTTCTGTCTGTCTAACCAACAAAATTGGTGCACCTTACGGTAACACACTCAAACAAAAGGACCTCTCCCCCAGCGGGTCTTCAAGTTGACTCTTCAACTTCTCCAATCCCAACGTAAACATACAATATGGAGTCATCAATATCAAACTCGTCCCAAAAACAAAATAAACGTGTAAGCTTTACTTCACACTCCGATAGTAAATCACTTACTTCCTCAGGGAACCTCCGGCAATTTCAACAAATTGACAAATCCCAATTTTCTCACTTTCCTTCTCATTCGAAGGTTCCGTCAAAATAAACGTCTCAACACCGTATTACGCCAACTCCTCAAAATAATCCCTTAAGCACTTAGCTTAACTCAGGACAATTCATTGCTCACGCCACACAAGCTTGCAAGACACGTCTATCCCATCCAACACAATCCCGTCTACTATTAACAAGAGATTAAGGGTGATCAGTTCCTCAATTTGTTAATAGACAGCCGAAATCATGATGGGGTACAAACCATCTTTACCAAACTATGATAGCATTCCTCAACACATTAAGCCACCACACCGTAGCATTCCGGAGAATTACAAACTTCTCCCCCACTGGAATCATTCCTGCTTCTGCAGACAAGGTTAAGAAATAAACACGTACCGACAGTGTTTTCACACACATGCCGTATACTAGGGATTTAAACCACAACACCAGGTTAAACAACACACAGTCTCCATCCCAAAGGACAGACTCAACTCAACTCAACAACACTGGCCGGACGGACCGACCTGCTCTGATACCAATTGTAACACCCCACTTCCCGTATTAAATAAAATATAAATATTATAATAATAATCAGAGTTTTCACCAAAAAGTGGGATATCACATCTCCAAATTTTATAAAAATACTTTATTCATTCTTTTCAAAATAATACAGCGGAATTTGTTTCATAAAGTAAAATACATCAAAACATGATACGTCACAGGATTTCAACACGTTTGACATAAAACAATTACAACACCCATATCTCGTGTTACGTATCAGAGCATCCTAGACTCGACGGTCACACCAATATCCAAGCTAGCTAAACACCTGGATTATCTGTACTTCCGAAGAAGCACAGACCACAACAATAACAAAGGGGTGAGAAATAATGATCAGAATATAATGGTAATGTAATACATGTAAATAAGGTAGTAAAACACACCAACACACCAATATTCACCCCCAACAACTCCATATGACGAACCTACTGTTCAAATTACAATATAACATATTATAATGCAAATATACAACTCAACACCATGCATGCGGTACCGACTCATTGGTTCATTCAATCGAACCTGGATAGATCACTTACGCTCCTCCTGAGACATGATCTATCCCCCACCATTCTCCACAAAGGAGTACGGATGAATCACTTACGCTCCTCCTGAGACATGATTCATCCCACCAAAACACCATGATATGCACACACCAATGCATAACTAATATGTTTAGGCACTCAACGTGCACACGATCCTCCTGATCATATCATCATACACCAATGCACATATGTACAGATATAACATACACCAACACCACATAAATCAACCAGATAGTAAACAAGTTCATACTTTAACACCAAGATATAACATATCCCACCACTCGGGGGTACGTGATCCTACTGATCACTACATACATATACATCAACTAATTGTCCACCAGTCATTATTACGGGAAACATGCACTATCACCAAGTACACAAGTTAGTTCCCACACTCATCATTCTTACAGTGCATCAAGGCCAAACTGTACCTATCATCTCAACTCAGATCCTCAGTCTATTCTAGTACCAATCCTGCACATTATCGTAACCAATAGGCTTCTAATTCCTATTCCCAAAATCATCACCTACACACTCTATCGATACCTCAAAAGCCATACAGAATTTTCCCTAAAAACTGTAAAACACCCTATATGCCCTATATGCCAAATCATCCCAAAACACCAATTCATTAACATTGACTTATACTCCATCACTATCAATTACTAGTTATCATCAAACACAAACACACCAATAAACATTATACTTACCAATTATCCTATACTTCCTACTCTAGAACCAACATTACGGTACATTACCGACACTTCAGAGTCACTCTGAATCTCACCAAGGTCCTAACCATAGTCATTAACGACACTATAGGGAAACAACACATAATTTTCCCCAAAGCTATAATCATGGTCATTACCCACACCACAGTAACAACACAGAATCTCACGAAAACTCTATTTATATTTACTATCAACACTGCAGTAACAACATATAATTTTCCCCAAAGCTATAATCATGGTCATTACCCACACTACAGTAACAACACAGAATCTCACCAAAACTATATTTATAGTTACTATCAACACTGCGGTAACAACATATAATTTTCCCCAAAGCTATAATCATGGTCATTACCCACACCACAGTAACAACACAGAATCTCACCAAAACTCTATTTATATTTACTATCAAGACTGCAGTAACAACATATAATCTCACTAACATCACCATAATATATATACACCAAATTCACCAATACCAATCAACAATTCATCAATGTCAAGCATCAATTTATCATCAGCAACCATAATAACAAGCATGCCAATATAAAACTTCATAGATCGGAATTTTCCTACGGGGTTAAGGAATCCCCTCTACCCTATACATGTATATACCATCCCAAATCAAGTTTCTCCCCCCTTACCTTGTTAATCGGTTGATCGATGAAAGAACCTCCAAGGTTTGGCCAATTCTGATTTTCCCCTGTATCCTTCGTTCTTTGCTCCCTTTTCCGTTCCCTTTTCCGTTCTCTCCTTTCTATCGTTCTTTTTCCACTTTCTCTAACTTCTCACAATGTATCGTAAAACTACTAATCCCTCACGTTTCTATTTTAATTCTCTAATCCCAATAATAATAATAACTTAATAATAATAATAATAAAAATAATAATAATAATAATAGTAATAATAATCCTATTATTATCTCACCAAAATAATAATAATGTTAATAACTTAATAAAATAATAATAATAATAATAATAGTAATAATAATCCTATTATTATCTCACCAAACTAATAATAATGTTAATAACTTAATAAAATAATAATAATAATAATAATAGTAATAATAATCCTATTATTATCTCACCAAAATAATAATAATGTTAATAACTTAATAAAATAATAATAATAATAATAGTAATAATAATACTATTATTATCTCACCAAAATATTAATAATGTTAATAACAATAGTAACTATAATAAATATAATTATAATAATAATATTCCCACCAATATCAATATTATACACTATATTATTATATTCACCAAAACACCACCAATAATCCTCCCATATCAGGGACACCCACCAATAATAATATGCATACCGATGATAATAATAATAATAATAATAATAATGATAATAATAATAATAATAATAATAATAATAATAATAATAATACCACCAATATTACTATTAACTATTATATTATTATCTCCACACCACCAATGATCCTTATATATCAAGGATACTCACCAATCACATACCAACACACCCCACCTAAGGGCACACCAACATAAAATAATTAAATTAACACCAAAATGACTAAATAAATAAAATGGGTGTTACACGGTGCGATTGTCGTGTTATCCATTCCTGCCAAAAACACACTAAAAGAAACCAAATCAAACGCACCAGCGGCAAAAGTAATATAAACTTAAAAATAAGACTCGAAGACACACAACTACGAGTAATGCAGAGAATAACAACTAAAGCTTCGAAAAACAGATAAAAACCTTACGAAATTAACAACAAACAGCGTTTGAAAACACAATTGAATGTCAGGGTGCTGTTTTTCAACTTTTTCCTCTCCTCTGGTCTCCCACATTCTTCTTTCACCGATGAACTGCGAGTTGATCAAAACCTGTTAAAACAAAAACAAAATGAAAGCGTGAATGTGAAATACGTGGGTTGCCTCCCACGAAGCACTTCGTTTTACGTCGCCTGGCTCGACGGTCCATCATCGTATCATGTGAGATTAACGACATCGTTTCGATTTTCTGCTGTCCCTCGTAGTAAGGTTTCAGACACTGACCATTTACTTTAAAAATGTCTCTATTTGCTGGATTTTTCAGCTCGACTGCTCCGTGCGGAAACGTCTTATGTACTACAAATGGTCCCGACCATTTTGATTTAAGCTTTCCCGGAAAGAGTTTCAGTCGGGAGTTGTACAACAGTACTAATTGTCCTTCCCGAAATTCTTTCTTCTGAATACGTCGATCATGCCATTTCTTTGCTTGATCTTTGTGCATTTTTGCATTCTCATATGCCCGGTTCCTGAATTCCTCTAGCTCATGGAGTTGGAGGATTCTAGACTCTCCTGCTCTGGTGAGGTCTAGGTTAAGGACTTTTGATGCCCATAATGCCTTGTGTTCTAACTCTAGAGGCAGATGGCAAGCTTAACAATAGACCAGTTGGTAAGGGGACATACCAATGGGTGTTTTGTATGCAGTGCGATACGCCCAGAGAGCATCGTCCAGCTTTACTGCCCAGTCCTTACTGTCGCACCTCGAAAAATCAATGAGACATTTCGGAGAAAACGACCCTCGCGCGAAAGGCGCGGAAATGCGGTTCGACAGAGTCGCCACCGAACTTTATTTTTCCCGAATAAACGGGAGAGGAAAATATCGAGAAAACCTCTTAAAAGCGAAGGATAGGAACAGGGCTGTCACAACCATGTTCCGGGTTTGGGAGTCGGTTACGTGAGGGGAAGGTATTAGCACCCCTCACGTCCGTCGTACTCGACGGGAACCTCTTAAGGTAAATGTGGGGAGTGTTATTTAGGTTTATTTGTTTTCTTCTCGTTATTAAAGGTAGAATTGGTAGAGTAAAAAAGTTAAAGATGCAAAGGAGAGATGGGTGATTAGAAGATAGGGTGCTCGCCAAGGATTGGGGCCCTTGTGCCTACGTATGCTCATTCGGACGAGAATGAGAAATCAGAGCGTCGTAGTTTGACTATGGGAAAGGTTGGGAATGTGGAAGGAATAATGGAGGAAGATAGAAGTGTGCTCGCCAAGATCATCGCAATCTTGTGCCTACGTATCTTATATTCAAGAATGAATAAAGAATCAGAGCGTCCGTAGTTTGTGGAAACGACCACGAAAATATGAGGTTTGAAATGGATTGGAAGTTTGAGAATGAGACGAAAAAGTGATTGACAAGCAACCCAAGAGCGTGCCTCAAGAGCTTGTCACTCGAGAATTCAAGGAATGCGAGATTCCAAGAACTCAGTTCTTTCTGGAATTGACTGAATAAGTTAAAGATAAAGAGTTGGATGTTTTGAAATCGAAAGAATGAACTAATAACAACTCAAGGGCGCGCCTCGAGAGTTACTCATTCAAATATTCAAAGAATGCTAGATTCAAAGAATATCTCTCTTTCGTAAGTTTTAAAAATATTTGTGAAAGGATCGAATCGAAGAATGGCATGCGAGGCCCAAAAGAAGTTGTTTTGAAGTAGCTCGACGACGTATCGAGGATTTGTTTGAAAGTGAAACCGACTTGACGACGTGTCAAGGGTGAGGATTGTGAGAAACGATATTAGTCCCTGAGGGTGCCCCTAATATCGAAACCACGAGGAGTTGCGAATGAAATGTGGGTTGCGAATGCGGACGAGCATTCGACTTAGGAGAATGTTTGAAAATGCTTGATTTTGAAAAAGTCGAAAGGTTGAGTGAATAACAACTCAAGAGCGTGCCTCGAGAATTATTTACTCAAAGACACGAGGAATGCTAGATTCCAAGTACCTCCTTCTTTCGGAGTTTTGATCGAAAAAATGTTGAGAAAATGCGTTTGAGAAAATCAAAAGATTGAATGAATAACAACTCAAGGGCGTGCCTCGAGAATTATTAACTCGAAGATCCAAGAAATGCTAGATTTCAAGAATCTCCCTCTTTCGGAGTTTTAATCGAGAAAATGTTTTGAAAATAAATTGAGGTAAACGAGGTATGAAAATAATTTAGGAGAATCGATAATTATTTGGTAAATGAGACGCCGGCCTCACAACCAATTAATTGAGGCATTATCGAAATGCTATATCTTGACGACACTTTTTCCAATTGGAGAATATTTGAATGAACGACGAAACTATCATATAGAATTGCTGGATTCTTATGATAGATTATTATTATATTTTTTAAAATAAGAGAATGAAATGTTGAACAAAACATTATTTAAGGTGTACACCTCAATAATATCCATTCGAAAACTCAAGAAGTGCTAGACTTCAAGAGTTTAATTTTTCGTAATAAAAAAAATGATTTGATTAAACGTGTTTAAGAAATATTATTGCCTCAAAGTTTTTTTTCTCTTTAAAGTAAAATCTATTTTGAAAATTGCTTTGAGGTATTCAAGAATAATTAAAGAAAAGACAATAAAAAAAACCATTGCTATTTTGGGAGAGGGATACATTATTCAAATGGGGTTTAAGAGGATACATTATCTTTAAAGATACATAATCACCCATGATATAGAAGCTGAAAGTGATCTCCTCCTCTTAATTGGCAGTGCATCCTTGATGAGCAATGACAAACCGGCATAAGTACCATTTGCGGAACTGAGGGATACTTGTTAACAACCACATATATGCTAATCATTATTTCCAACAATAATTATTATAATTGATAAGTCAATCCTATTAGTGCAACCTATGATCAAACACGATCATAAATATTGGTGATAAAAGAAACGAAACATTAACAAGGAAAGCAAGGCTGCAATGACAACATTAGAAGAAAACTTCATGCTTTTCATACTCATAATACGGCAGCTAATGCGAAACGCACATATCCAATTTAAATTCTGCAATTACAATAATGCTGTAACATCTGGAAATAAATATCATAGCAGGATGCCCCAGACCAAACTAAATCAATAAATATTTCAAGAATAACATATGTTCAAAATGATGTCTACACAAAACACAGCAGCAAATCAATGAAATCCTAAAGACAAAAAATTATCGAACCAATGCAAAGTAACATCCAACATCCCACACCATCATACCGATCTGTATTGTCTCAACATATTTGCCGTAAAACGAACAACCACGCAAAAAAAACAAAGATTAGCTAACATGAGATAATCCTACTAACTGAATAAAAGACTCGAAATACAGTCGCCTAATTAATACTAGTAGTTGTAACTATGAGGGGAAACAAATCTATATTGGGCATTAATGACCATCAAGCCAACACTCTCATGGTGCCGCGGTCGCTCGCGCTGGTAAAAGCTGGGTCAAATCTGCATTCCAATCTGCAACATAGGAAAGCAGGATGCGGTTAGATACTTACCACGGCGGTACTGTCATGGCCACCGAATCGTCATCGCAAGCGTTTCCTTCGCTGAATGCTTTAATAACAGAAATGCGCCGCAACTGAATTTTTCATGGGGTACGTGGCCTTCCGTATTCTCGCGTCGATGTTCTTCCGCTACGGATTATGTAAACTTCTGTTCCTCCAAATGGGAAAGACAAGCCAGCAGCCACAGTAACTGGCTTCCAAAACTGCATCTGATTCGAAACTGAAACATGGATTGTTCTTTTCCGTTTCATTGCTATTGCAGAAAGGCCTCCGATATTGAACCGATACCAAACCGTTAATCAATTCTCAACCTGCACGTAACTGAAAACAACCCAAACAGAACAGCACAATGAAAACAAAGTAAAAGTTAAGCTTAATCATAACCCATTCTCGCTCATCCCTGTCTCCAACTTGCCGTAGTTGTCGCAAAAATTGTTGTTAAAGAGGTCATGATGCTGCTGAGTAGTGGTTGTAATCATTGTCATTATGCCGAGCCACAAACAAAACGATGCAAAAACAAATCCAAAATGCAGCATAGCAATGTGAATCGATAAAACATTTCTGAACCATTACCCAGAAATTCAACAGCGTGTTATTCTTCCAATCTTGCATCAGATTCGAAACTGAGGCGTAGGTTGCTATCATTGTTTCTCTTCGAGAGAACGACATTGCTGCTGGATTATATGCTAAATAATGTTCAACTGTGATTTGGTGTTTGAACCATGTTCGCAACCTAGACTCCTTGCACTTCTTTCTATCCCCAAGAGCTTATCCTAGTTTTGTCTCAAAATATGACAAACCGCAGGTCTTTCGTTGCCATCATAGGTGTTTCTTCGTTGTCGGTTGTGCGAAACACTTTGGATGTGACGTCATCACGGCTAAGATGCAACTTTGATCCTCGCTCGGTGGTCGCAGCCTGCAGAGCAATTCCCTACAAACAAGCAGTACCAAGCAGTACGAGAAATAAGAATGAAAATTGAAATAAAAAAAAGCAGTCCAAGCATATACATAACCCATGCTATCCTCTTCGATGAATCTGCGACGTAGTATGTACTGATGTACATCAGTAGAACATAGCGCAATTGATTCAGATACAACGGTAGGTGGTAGATGCAGGTTCAGATCACAAGGTTGAACATTCTCACTGCACAACTGGCTTTCTTAATAAGAACATCTATATATTGAGATGTTATCGACATTGTCGTTGCGTTGTGGTAGTTTGCGAAGAGTTCCTTCCCTTTTGGACTTCCGATATGAGTGGTACCACCTTGTTTCAGTTCTGACTGTAACGGTGTCGGCGCTAATAACCAATCTGCATCACCTGCACAAATGACAACAACCTCGCGGTGACTTCGCACCGATAACCAGTCATAAGAACCAATATCTAAAATAACTTTCTAAACAAACTTTTAATTGTAACCACTACTGAATAAATAAACAGAATGGAATTAGTGAAAACGAAATCCATTAAACAGAATCAAATTGAAGATATGAATGGATCGATGTTGTCATCAACTGAAACGGGGGTGTTTGCACTGAGAAAGCAGAAATGTTGTTGTCATTGTTGATGGAATAGATGGGCACATCTTCAATATGAAAGTGCCACAACAGAAGCCAACTTGAATCGAATCCTGTTTTAAAACTCACCTGCATACAGAACAAGCCACAGACAACAACATAATTTCTTAGAGAAATAATAACACATGGAAACAAAGTTGAATCAAAGACACGAATGATATCTTCTTGCTGCTACTCGACTTTCCATAATAGAACTCAGATGCTACTGATTTCAACTGCTGCAATCTACACGTCTAAATCTTATTTATGAACACCTCCAACATGAAGCAGTAGATCAAACTTAACCAGAGCTATACCAGTAAGTTCCTTATGACAGGAGCATAATCAGTCCCTGCTAACACTTCAATAATAGCATATTAACAATTCAAAATGTTCACAATAATCTCAGCAGTACAATACCTATATCGTGGGACCTGCAACTTCTCGAATCTCAGTAAGCCACGGGTGATATCGGAAATAGTGAAACTAGTGGGTGCTTATGAAAATCGAAGCTCGAAGACGGAGGGTTTTCACCGGCGTGCGATTGCGGAGCGACCTCGGTGGCGTAGATGTTGCTGAAACAGATCCTGACAATCCTAACACAACACTACCAACTCGGCATCTTTGTTGTTGCTGGATCAAGGCAAATCGAAACCTTTATGTTATGTTGTCGTTGTTGGCTTTTGATAGGAAAAAATGATGAAGGGATTTGATGATGGCCGGACATAAATATGATGAATGGTTCAAGTTTAACAGAGGTGAAGAACAATGGTAATGGGGTTTTCGAAATGTGTTGATGGCTTCGATTTAGGGGTAATAGAATGGAGGATTGAGAGCGAGAAACGGTGAGGGTGAGGGTGGAGGCGGATTTGGTGATCTAGGGTTTTAGGGTGAATTGGGGCGACGACCGCTTTCAGAGAGGAATCGAATTAGGGTTTGAATCCACGTGATGAACAGTAGTCTCCGTCCCTTTTCTGAATCAACCTTCCTCTTACCTTATAGTATTCAATCGTGGGCCTCCAAATTGGGCCAACCGTCTCATTGTCCCCTTTCCAATCTTCATTCTTCTTTTCTTTTAATTTTTTTAATTTATTAACATTAAGATTAAAAATAAAAAAAAAACTAACAACTCTAATAAATAAATAAATAAACAAAAAACAAATGAATAAATATTAATAATAAACATCAAATGAATATTAAAAGAAATATATATATATATATATATATATATATATATATATATATATATATATATATATATATATATATATATATATATATATATATATATATATATATATATATATATATATATATATATATATATATATATATATATATATATATATATATATATATATATATATATATATATATATATATATATATATATATATATATATATATATATATATATATATATATATATATAAAGAATTAAAAAAAATAATTACTAAAGACATTAGTAATATTTTAAAATAGAAAAACTTAAGAAGATAATATTTACAAAGAAAAGTTGTTAGGCCACGTGTCACGCCTTAATTGGTCAGAATTTTTTTTTTTTTGAAAAACGCCCAATTTCGGGTGGACACGTGTCTAAATGGCATGAAACGATAAATGCGAAAATATTTACAAAAGGGTAGGACAAATTTAGGGTATGACACTTACGGGATGCACGCACTGTTTTCTCTAATATCTGTTTGAGTTGTCGATTTGACACCTCGGCTTGCCCGTTGGTTTGAGGATGATACAGAGTAGATATTTTGTGCTTCACATTATACTTAAGGAGTAACTTTTCCATGAGATGATTTAGGAAGTGAGTTCCTTCATCACTTATAAGGGCCCTTAGTACTCCAAACCGCGAAAATATGTTCTCCTTCAGAAACCTGACCACTACTTTAGCATCATTTGTCGGTAGTGCCACTGCTTCTACCCATTTCGAAACATAGTCAACTGCTACCAGTATATAGTGTTTTCCAAATGATGGTGGGAATGGTCCCATAAAGTCAATCCCCTAAACATCAAACAACTCTACTTCTAACATGGAATTCTGCGGCATCTGGTTTCTTTTCGAGATATTTCCAGTCCGTTGACATCTGTCGCATTCCTTAACTACGTTCTGGGCATCCTTGAACAAAGACGGCCAATACATCCCTGATTGGAGGACTTTGGCTGCGGTGCGGTCGCCACTGAAATGCCCTCCATAATCTGAATTATGACATGCTTCGAGCACCTTCCTTTGCTCGTTTTCTGGAACACATCGTCTGATCAGTCCATCCACCCCTTTCTTGTAAAGAAACAGGTCATCCCATAAGTAAAACCTGCAGTCATGAACAAACTTTTTCCGTTTGTTAGAATCAAAATCGTCGGGTATGAGACCCCCGACTAAATAGTTGGCGTAATCCGCAAACCAAGGAACACCATGAATAACTAGGATGTGTTCATCAGCAAACTCATCCTTTATAGGACGCTTTTCCTCGTTTTCTTCAATCGGTGACATTCGCGAGAGGTGATCAGCTACAGTATTTTCACATCCTCTCTTATCCCAAATCTCCACATCGAATTCTTGGAGAAGAAGGATCCATCTCAGCAACTTGGGCTTCGACTCCTGTTTAGCAAAAAGATATTTTAACGTAGCATGGTCAGTATAAACAATCACTTTAGAACCCAAGAGATATTGCCTAAATTTGTCAAAGGCATACACCACCGCTAGCAACTCCTTCTCGGTAGTTGCGTAATTCATCTGTGCCGGGTTCAAAACGTGACTCGCATAGTAAATAGCATGCAACAACTTCTCTTTCCGCTGCCCCAATACAGCCCCTACTGCAATGTCACTGGCGTCACACATAATCTCAAACGGCAGCGACCAATCTGGGGCTATCACAATTGGTGCTGACACTAACTTATTTTTCAGGTTTTCGAATGCGTCAGCACATTCCTTATTGAACACAAACGCCGTGTCCTTGACTAACAAGGACGTCTACAGTTTAGCTATTTTGGAGAAGTCTCTTATGAACCTGCGGTAGAACCCTGCGTGACCCAAGAAGCTTCAGATACCTTTCTCGTTCACGGGTGGTGGTAACTTGGATATTACTTCCACTTTTGCTTGATCGACTTCGATCCCTTTGTGTGAGATTTTGTGACCAAGGACAATGCCCTCTCTTACCATGAAATGACATTTTTCCCAATTTAGGATCAAGTTACTTTCCTGACATCTCTGCAAAACAAGTGACAGGTTAGTTAAACAATTATCAAATGATGACCCAAAAACCGAAAAATCATCCATGAAGACTTCCATATGTTTCTCAAGCATATCCGCAAAAATAGAAGTCATGCATCTTTGAAATGTGGCTGGGGCATTACATAACCCGAATGGCATCCTCCTATAAGCAAAAACTCCGTACGGGCATGTGAAAGTTGTCTTCTCTTGATCTTTTGGCGCAACCGCGATTTGGTTGTATCCGGAGTATCCATCTAGAAAGCAATAGTAATCGTGACCAGCCAATCTTTCTAGCATCTGATCAATAAAGGGCAACGGAAAGTGATCTTTTCTGATGGCTAAATTAAGTCTCCTATAATCAATGCATACCCTCCAACCAGTGACTGTACGCGTAGGAATCAACTCATTCTTGTCATTAGTCACCACAGTTGTACCTCCTTTCTTGGGCACCACGTGAGCAGGGCTCACCCATGAACTGTCCGATATAGGATAGATAAGTCCAGCATCCAATAATTTCACCACTTCCTTTCTTACGACTTCCTTCATAACGGGGTTCAGTCTTCTCTGGGGCTGCACAACCGGTTTGTGGTCCTTCTCCATAAGGATTTTATGCATGCAAACTGTAGGACTTATACCCTTTAGGTCTTCGATTTTCCACCCAATAGCACTCTTAAATTTTTTAAGAACCCCAATCAGTTGTTTCTCTTGGACACTTTTCAAACTAGAGCTGATAATGGCGGGACACTTTTCCTCGGTGTCTAGAAAAACATATTTCAGATTTTCCAACAGTTGTTTCAATTCCGAACCTTTAGGCTTTTCGTCATTACCTTCCAGCGCTACAGGTTGCCGTAAGTCCTCCCATCGGTGTGGTTGGGATCCCCTTTGGAATGGTCGAGTTTCCAACATTTCAACTACCTCCCTGTCATTCTCATCCACTTCTTTATCTGCCTTAAAGATTGACATGCTTAACACTCTTTCCAGGGGCAGTTGGGTCACATTCTCCAAATGTTCGCTCTCTACGACTTGTTCTAGCACTTGTATGTTGCTACTGGTGCCACGATCCTGTTTATGCTTCATGGTGTTGCTAACATCAATTTTTAACTCCTCGTCATATACCTTCAGGGTCAGGGTGCCGCCTTCCATATTTATCAAGACTCTCCCGGTTACCAAGAATAGTCGGCCCAAAATTAACGGCATTTCTTCATCTTCCGGCATCTCTAGGATCACAAAATCAACCGGAAACACAAATTTATCTACCTTAACTAGAACATCTTGAACCACTCCATACGGCCGCTTAACTGAATGATCAGCAAACTGGAGAGTCATCCGAGTGTCTTGAACCGCACCGATATCCAACTTTTTGTAGATGGACAAGGGCATGAGGCTAATACTTGCTCCCAAATCAATTAAAGCTCTGTTGAATGACCTATTGCCAATAGTGCATGGGATAGTTACAGCTCCACTGTCTTTCTTCTTGACCGGAATCTTCAGACCCTGCAAAATAGCACTACAAGTTTCTGTTAGAATAACAGGTTCGGACTCACTAGTCCGCTTCTTGGCAATGATGTCCTTCATGAATTTTGCATAGGTGGGCATTTGTTCTAGTGCCTCCAACAACGGAATGTTTAGCTCCAACTTTTTAAACAGCTCCAGGAACTTCTCAAAATTCTTCTCTTGCTGTCCTTTCTTTTTATTTCTTGAGGGGTATGGCAGCTTGATCACCGGTTTCGGTTCTAGCACTTTCTCTTTAGTTACCGGCACCGGTGTCACCACTTCTTCCTCAGCTATTTCATTTTCTTTAATTTCCAGCTCAACTTTAATCATCTGATCATTTAGTTCTGTTTCCTCTTCTTCTACTTCCTTGTATTTTCCACTTCTTGTTACTACCGCCTTAATTTGGTGGTGATCCTTCGGATTTGGTATTGTGGCACTTGGAAGTGTACCCGGCGCTTGTGAACTCGCTAGCTATTGAGCAATTTGACTCATTTGTACTTCAAGATTCTTTATGGATGCTCCAGCATTCCTGAAGTTACTCCTTGTCTCTTCTTGAAATTGAGAACTTTGGGCGGCCATTTTCTCAATGGCTACTTCCCAATCAGCTTTTCGAGGCGCTTGTTGTTGATATTGAGGTTGGTACGGTGTCTGCTGGTACTGCTGTTGCTGAGGTTGATACGGTTGTTGGCCTTGAACAGGTTTTTGTACATTTCCTTGTTGATCTTTCCATGAAAAATTTGGGTGATTTTTCCAACCAGGATTATATATGTTGGCGTAGGGATTGTTCTGCCTCAACATATTAATCTGTTCCACTTGCTCTTGAGTTGCTACACAATGCACTGTAAAGTGTGGTTCACCGCATATTTCACAAGGTGCTGCTTGAACTGGCTCAACCTGTGCCACTACCTGAGTTTCAACATTCATTTTCTTTAACCTTCTCTCTACCTCAGCGGTGATCTGATCCTCAATTTTAACAACCTGGTCTGCCAACTTCAGATCAATCTTACTTTCCGGTTGGTTAACCGTGCGATCATACAACTCAAGGTGCTCGTTAGCGGCGATTGCTTCTATGATCCTTCTGATACCTGTGGCCGTTGAGAAGTTGGTTGAGCCACCGGCAGCAGTATCTATGAGCTGTTTCGTTTTGAGTCGTAATCCATTCACAAAGTTTTGCATCTGCTCAGTGGCGTCCATGTTATGAGTAGGACATGCTGTAAGACACCTCTTAAACCGCTTATATGCATCCCCTAAAAATTCTCCTTCTTTTTGCTTGAAGTTGACAATGTCATATCTTTTTCGGATGAACACTGAGGCAGGGAAATACTCATTCAAGAACGCAGTTTCCATCTCTTGCCATGTTGTGATACTCCCAGCGGGAAGCGAGTAAAACCATTCTTCCGCATCATTAGTGAGTGTGAACCGGAACATAACCAATCTCTTGGCCTCTTCGGAATGTCCTTCTATTTTCAGCGAGGTGGTGGTTGTAAGGAATCTCTGAAGATGTTTATTTGTATCTTCGTTGATTCTTCCGGCGAACGGCTTGCTCTCCAACTGACGGATGGTGGAAGGGTTTAGCTGAAAATGCGCAACATTCACCGGTTGATTCACAATGGTCATCCGGTTTGGTTGAGCATTGGCCCCTCCATAGTCTCCTAGCAGTCTTTCAAGCTGAGGTGGATTTCCAGCCATTTGAACAGTTTCAGGTGTTGTCTCTCTCTCTCTTCGGAGTCGCTCTGCACATATATAATTTCCTCTATTTCTTCCAGTCTTTTAACTTTAGCTAATCTCCGTCTTTCGTGTAATGCTCGTTCTAGTTCTGTATCAAAAGAATATTTAGCTGAGGCCTGACCTCGCATACACAATTAGACAAGCGTTAGATAATACAAGCGGATGAAAGTTATGCAGTAAATAATAAAATTTTAGTCGCAGAGCAACAAAATTTCTTTTGGATTCTAAAAACAATGTTAATTTGGCAGTCCCCGGCAACGGCGCCAAAAACTTGATCGGGAAAATAACAAGTGTACTATTTTTTACCAATTGTAGTAATAAGGGAAAAGTCCCAAGTATCGATCTCGAGGACTGCGTAGTAATTAACGGAATTTTTAGGATTCAAATGAACAAAAGGTCTAGTGGTTTGTTTGGTAGCAGAGTAATATAACAAGTAAATAAGGACTTATGAATCAATCTAAGAACAGTGTTAGGGGAGTGGAGACGATGCGAGTAAAGACCCTGTATGATTATTCTGCTATACTAGTTATTAACCTTAATTTATCAGTTGGCCACTTTAGTTGTCTTAATTCCTTAATGAAAACCCTTTGATGATTTTCCTGTACACTAATTCCTCAGTGTCCATGAAAAGCATCAAACAATAGTTCAGACCATAAAATACGTGATACGGGATATCCTCATTCCTAAGCAATATGGACCGTGATACTATTTTGCAAAAGTGTTAGGTTGACTTTCCAGACTAAAGCCTAAGCACGATCCGAATTCTACTTTCCAATATGAATACGATTAAGATTAATGCAAAATAAAATATATAAAGGTAATAACATAGTTCTCATAGAATCATTAAACAAAAGTCATTACATCGCACTTAGGACCACCCCCTAACAACTTGGGGTTTAGCTGCTCATGTTCTTGGTAAACATAAAAGCAATTAGAAATGAAAAGGAGAAGATCATTACAATGCAAGTTGAAATCCTTGGATCATCAATTGCTTCCGCTTTTGATCGATCCTCTGTTTCCAGCCGAACTCTCCTCTCAATTGTCAATCCTAATATCAGTTCAAAAGTGTCCCCTCCCTTCTAAAATGTGCCTCTTATATCTAAATTTAAATTACATCACGAAATGTCTCAAATGCCCTTCGAAATAGGTCTGACAGCAAAAAATCAGAAAACCTAAAAAATTCATTTTCAGTGGCCCTGACACGGGCCGTGTTGTGCAACACGGGTGGCCGTGTCAGGCTGCTGACTTCTTCAGGGCGTGTCTCATCTTCAAGGGCTGCAACACGGGCCGTGTTGCAGGACACGGGCACCCATGTTGTAAGTCTGAGTCTTCTTTTCTTCTGCTTTGGTCTACCCGTGTCTGCCAACCGTGTCCTCCATGACACGGGCCGTGTTGTGCAACACGGGTACCCGTGTTGTAGCTCTGACTTCCCTTTTCCGACTTTTCTTCGCCTCCGAATGCGGTGCGATTATCGTGCTATCCATTCCTGCCAAAAACACACTAAAAGAAACCAAATCAAACGCACCAGCGGCAAAAGTAATATAAACTTAAAAATAAGACTCGAAGACACACAACTACGAGTAATGCAGAGAATAACAACTAAAGCTTCGAAAAACAGATAAAAACCTTGCGAAATTTGAAGGTGAGAAAATACTTAGAAGGGGGGGTTGAATAAGTATGACAAAAAATAATCAAAGATAAAAACTCAAGTATTTTTATCCTGGTTCGTTGAACTCAACTACTCCAGTCCACCCTTTTCAAGAGTGATTTGCCTTTCTCAACAAGGACTTAATCCACTATTCAAATCAACTGATTACAAATAGCAACACCTAAGAACAACTGTTCTTAGTCTTCTCAAGAGCTACTGATCTAACCTAGATCCTCTTAAGGAAAACTTCCTTTACAAATTAATGTAATACAATGTAAGAGTAAGAAAATGCTTCTATGAAAGCTATAAACACAACTGTGTTATTTCTCTAAGTTTAGAACAATGTATGAACAGCAAGGAATATGAGAGCTTGAGAGTTTTTCACGTGAGAGTGTTCTTGCTATTATTTTCGTCTTAGTTCGTCACTGAAGAAAATGCTATGATATCCTTTATATAGCCACTTGAATATTGGAGAGAATATTTTACCGTTGGAGAAGATATTTCCAATATCAAATAGTACTGTCCTTTGTACTATTGCAGCAGAGAGACGGCGCACAAAATGTGGGTGTAGCAATTGTCTGCTGAGCTGTGATTATACCATATATGGAATGTATCAGAGGAATAATCTTCTTGCAGAGATTTATGTCTATCCCAATTAAGGAAAGATTTGCTGGCATATTCCAACGGATATATTAAAATAATCTTCTTCAAATAATTCTTCAGATAGTTCAGATCAACAATCAATATCAGAGTCTTCAGTCTTCAGAATCTTCTGGAAACTTCAGAGCCTAAGATGTTCTTCAGATGTTGATGAATCAGAGTCTGGTGCAGCTGAGTGCTTGAAGCGTAACATGCTCTTAGATCAGAGTCTTCACTCAGATCAGAGTCTTCTCTCATTCAGAGTCTCTTCACTCAGAGTCTTCTTTCATTCAGATTCTTGATAATATATGCAGTGTGTTGTATCTTCAGAATCTTGATGACTAAGCTCTTATACTTCAGATTCTTCTAATCTTCAGATGCTCTTGAGCCATTCAGAATTTATTGTTCACATCAAATTTGCTCTTTAAGATTAAAATCTTTTGTGCCTGTAGAAAACAGTTTAGAACAAATTTAGAGAGTATAATTCTTGTATACAAATTATCATTAATGTTATCATCAAAACATAGAGATATTACTAAGACACAATCTGTGCTCTTACAATCTCCCCCTTTTTGATGATGACAAAACATGAGAAATTTGTTCAATAAAAATATGAATTAAAATTACTCCCCCTGAGATTTACAATCTCCCCCTGAAATGAATACTCTAATGGAATTAGATACTTCCCTTTCTGGTTGAGTACATTTCAGATTCAGAGCCTGATTGAAGCCTTGTTGACATATGTTTGACTTCTAGAGTCAAAGCTTGATGCCATATTAAAGCTTGATGCCAGATGAACAACTTCAGAACACCTGGTTGTTTATCTTGCCATTTCCTGTCTTGAGTTATCTTTTAGATCATAGTACTCAAGGTTAGATATCAGAGTCTGGTCTACTCAGATTTAGCTATTTTTGATCAGGTTCTGAAAAGATAGATCTCAGGAAAAACTTCAATGAAATTTGTCAGATTTTTTAATAATATCTGGGACACTTAAATTCAAAGAATGTTAGTAACATGTCTGACTTAGTTCAGATAATTGCTTATAGATTTGAACAATCAGATTCTATTTTGTTTCTCCCCCTTTTTGTCATAATCAAAAAGAATTTTAAAAGACAGTAAAGATGCAGAAGAAACACATATCCAGATAAGCAAAAAGATCATTGTCATTAAGTCAAGAGAACATGCAGATTCAGATAAAAGCATACAAAACATATCAGAAGAAAATCAAAACAAAGCAAAACATGAAAAACTTGTGCAAAACATCAAGTAGGTTTAGCAGATGAGGCTTGTTGAGAAGCAATGAGTTGCAGCAGTGCTGTAATCCTTTCTGAATTTTCATCTTGCTTAGCCATCCAAGTTTTCATTTCTTCATTTGTTTTCTTTTGATCAACCATAAAATCCTTAAGTTCTTTGACATCCTTCTGAAGATCTGTAGATTCTGAAATAGTAGATTCTGAAACAGTAGATTCTGGAACAGTCTGAGTAACATCAGGTGCAGGAATTTCTGGAGGTGGAGGAGCTTCTAGAAGAAGAATAGGAGGAGTGTTTCTCTTAATCCGTTTTTGATAAGCAGCAAACCTTACTTTTGACAATCTAAGACATTGAGTCCTGATTTTCAAAGCCTCCCTATTCAGTCTGTAAAGATATTTCTTCCAAACAGCGTTAGCAGCCTCTTTGTCCATAGTAGTCATGCAAACATCCATAATGTCAGCAAAGTCTGAGACATTATCCTTATCAAAATCTTTTAACAGAGTATAAACACTTGATCCCAATTCTGCTTCATCAGGGATTCTGGGTTTTCTTGGTTGGGTTAGTTGTGTTTGTGGTGTTTGTTCAGAAGGTTGAGGTTGTGAAGATGGATGTTCAGATGTTTGTGGTTCAGATGTTTGTTGGTCAGAATGTTGTGGTTGAGGTATTGAGGGAATTGGTTGGGTTTTTGTTGGTTGTGGAGTGTTTTGGATTTCAAGAGGTTGTGGAGTGAGAGTTTGAGTTGGGGAATTTTGTGGAGAAGGTGGATGTTCAGAAGTTGGAGATTTAAACAGCTGTTTCCAAACACTCTCAGAACGAGGTTGTTTGAGATCATTCAAGCATTCATTAATGTAACCAGATGATTCATCATCAGATGATGTATCAGAGTGGTTAGATTTTTCAGAAGTTGAAGATAAAATGACAGACTGGTTTAAAGGTGTGACATCTAATATCTCATTAGGATCAATGAGATTTTCAGGTTGGTCAGAGTGTTCAGGGTGAACATCCTCTGGAATGGTATATTCTGGGATAGTGTTTTGTGGTTGTGGTGTTGCTTGTTGAGTTTGTTGTGGAATTTCTGTTTGTATGTTTGTTGGTTGTGGTGTATGAGTCTCAGATGGTCTAGATCTTTTAAATATAAGGGGTGAGTCAGATGGTGTGGGGGTAGCAGAATGATGAACAGGATTAGAATCAGTGTTAAATACCTGTTTCAGAGTATCTCTAATTTCTTCAAAAGTTGCTGCAGGAGGATTTGGTTGAACCTTCTTCAGCTTCTTCCTTTTCTTCTTCTTTTCAGCATCTGAATGCTTCCTTTTCTTCTGATGACCTTCACTATCAGCTTTTCTCTTACGTCTTCTTTCCCTTGTCAAATCAGGAAGAACTTGGCCTTCCTTCTGCACAAGATTGGCAGGAATCTCAACACCATCTCTTATGCAGCGAGCAACATACTCAGCAATAAGTTCTCTAGGTTCATCTGAGGTGAATAAAGGAAAATCCTCAACAGGAATCCTTCTTCCCTTAACTTCTTCAGAGTTAGTTTTCCTTGGTTTCTCAGATAAATCATCAACCAGTTTCATCCTTCTCAGAGTTAAACCGTTTATTTCAGAGCCAATGATATAAGTCAGATCTTCTGTCAACCCAGCCTCTTGCAGATGCGCCACAAGTTGGTTTTCTATCAGAATATCTGAAATCAGCCTTCTCATAGGGATCCATGTTCTGACTTTTCCAGATTTATCTCTGGCTGTTTCCCTTGTTTCCTTGACGTGAGACACCAGATGATTAAACAACAAGTATGGAAGATCAATCTGAATGTTTTGGTGTAAACAATACATGAAGTAAAGTTGTTCAGCATTAACATAATCAGAAGAGTTTGAAGAGGGTCTATGAAAGATGGTGTTCATGAAAATCTTAGCCCATATCTTGTAAGTGGGTTTCAAGAACTTAACCTTCTTACAAGGTTCACCAGTAGTACAGATTTCTTGACATACATCCTTCAGATCTTCACGCGCAGAAGACAGAGAGGTTACTCCATCAGTTGCCTTAAAACCTATGAGTTTCCTTATCAGGTTTTCAGTGATAACTATCTTTTTTTCCAGCACAGAGGAGTGAATGAACTTTGGAGTAGCAAATGCATGGATCCAGAACTCCTTCACTAACTTTGGATACACAGGACCCATAAGCCTGTTAAAGTAACCGTCCCAGCCTTGTGCTTTGATTGAAGAAATCAGATCAAACCCATTTTCAGCAAGATCTTCTAAGTCCACGAAACTTTCACACAGTACTTCTAGTGAATCAACAGCAGTTAGGAGAGTGCGTACTGGTTCTATGACAGTGGTAGCATTTTTGGTAGTAACAGCTTTTGAAGTAGATGCCATTGTTGACGATGATGAAGAAGATGAAGGTTTCTGAGTTCTTTTAGGGTTTGCAAAGAGAGAGAACAACAAACAAAAACGCATATGTGTTTGAGAATGTGAAAAGTGTGAATGTGTTATGAGAGTGGTTTATATAGACAAATAAAGCAAGCATGGGAAACACAACAGACACACATAGGACACATACGCACGTTTGCATTAAATGAAAAGTAATCATTTTTAATTATGATATGACATTTGGGGGAAAATCAAGACAGATTGAGATTTTCAAAGCAATACCTTAAACGTCATAATCAGTAGGTGTACTCCATCTTTTCAGATTCTGAGTGACACGTGTTTGCTTGCATGTGATTCTATAACTCTTAAGAAATGAAACGCTTTCAACTTTCAGATCCTCTGAGATGGTCAGTTCAGAGTTTCACAAAAAAAATAATTCACAGATAAATTAAACAAGCAAAACAGATGAAATACTTCAGAGTGTTAAACACTTAGCATCTGAGAAGTTGACTCTGAGAAATATTACTCTGGACAAAAATCCATACAAATATTTTTCAGAATAAACTTAAACCTATCTTCAGCAAGGGGTTTTGTGAAAATATCTGCCCATTGATGATCTGTATCAACAAAGGCTAAATTTATTACACCCTTCTGAACATAGTCTCTGATGAAATGATGTTTAATCTCTATATGTTTGGCCTTAGAGTGTAAAATTGGATTTTTGGATAAACATATAGCAGAAGTATTATCACAGAAGATAGAAAGATTACTCTCATAGATTTGATAATCTTCTAGTTGACTCTTCATCCAGAGCATCTGAGTGGAACATCCAGCAGCAGCAATGTATTCTGCCTCTGTGGTTGATAGTGCAATTGTTGGTTGCTTCTTGCTGTACCACGAGATCAGATGACTTCCAAGAAACTGACAGCTTCCAGAAGTACTTTTGCGCTCAACTCTATCTCCAGCATAGTCAGCATCACAGAATCCAACTAGTGAATATTCGTCAGATCTTCTGTAACACAAACCAACATTAGCAGTACCTTTCAGATACCTTAGAATCCTCTTAACAGCAGTTAAGTGTGATTCTCTAGGATCTGATTGGAATCTAGCACATAAACAAACACTAAACAGAATGTCTGGTCTAGAAGCAGTCAAATAAAGAAGAGATCCTATCATACCTCTGTAGAGTTTCTGATCTACCTTCTTACTTACCTCTTCCTTACCTAGAGTGCTTGTAGGATGCATTGGAGTCTTTGCCATTTTACTATCCAGCATGTTAAACTTCTTCAGAAGCTCTTTAACATACTTGGTCTGATGTATGTAGGTGCACTCTGGAGTCTGATTTACTTGGATTCCCAGAAAGAATCTCAGTTCTCCCATCATGCTCATCTCAAATTCTGCCTGCATACATTTAGCAAACTCCTTTCCAAGCATAATATTTGTTGATCCAAAAATAATATCATCTACATAAATTTGACAAATCAACAAATCTTTCTTAATGGTTTTACAAAATAGTGTGGTATCCACTTTTCCTCTGATGAAATTTTTCTTCAGAAGAAAATTACTCAACCTCTCATACCAAGCTCTGGGAGCTTGTTTTAGTCCATAAAGAGATTTTTTCAGTTTGTAAACATGATCTGGAAAATTTTCATTTTCAAAACCAGGAGGTTGGTGGACATACACTTCCTCTTCTATAATTCCATTAAGAAAAGCACTTTTAACATCCATCTGATAAAGAGTGATGTTATGTTGTGCAGCAAATGAAATAAGCAAGCGTATAGACTCTAACCTTGCAACAGGAGCATATGTTTCTGTGTAGTCTATGCCTTCTTGTTGACTGTAGCCTTGAGCAACCAGTCTTGCTTTGTTCCTTTCAACTTCTCCTTTTTCATTGAGTTTATTTCTGAAAACCCATTTTGTTCCAATGACATTGAAACCTTTAGGTCTTGGAACCAGATCCCAGACTTCATTCCTTGTGAATTGATTCAGCTCCTCTTGCATAGCTAAAATCCATTCATTATCTTCCAGAGCCTCATCAACAGATGTTGGTTCTATAATTGACACTAAGCCACAGAAGGAAGATTCAGAAGTTTTGAGAAATGCTCTTGTCCTTATTGGATCATCTTTCTTTCCAATTATCACATCCTCTGGATGAGAAGCTTTCATTCTGGAAGAAGATCCTCTGACTGTTGGTCTTTCAGAAATATGCAGATTGTCAAGTTGGGAAGTTAGAGGCGTAGCATCTGGGTTTGCTTCAAAGTCTTTGTCTTCAGTCTTGTCTGCCTCTGAGCCTTCAGAGTCTGTGAGAATAACTTCTCTATCTGCAGAACTTTCAACTTGCTTTGGCTTTTCAGAGCCAAGCTTATCATCAAATCTAACATGAATAGATTCTTCCACAATCTGTGTTTCAGTATTGAATACTCTGTAGCCTTTAGAGCGTTCAGAATAACCAAGCATGAAACACTTCTGTGCTTTGGAATCAAACTTGTTCAGATGATCTTTAGTGTTAAGCATATAACAAATACATCCAAATGGATGAAAATAAGCAATGTTGGGCTTTCTGTTTCTCCACAATTCATAGGGAGTCTTTTCCAGAAGAGGTCTTACAGACACTCTGTTCTGAATATAACATGCTGTATTTATTGCTTCTGCCCAAAAGTATTTTGCCAGATTTGTCTCGTTGATCATGGTTCTGGCCATTTCTTGCAATGTTCTATTTTTCCTCTCTACAACTCCATTTTATTGTGGAGTTCTAGGACAGGAGAAATCATGTGCAATTCCTTTTTCAGAAAAATATTTTTCAAAATATTTGTTTTCAAATTCACCACCATGATCACTTCTGACTTTAATAATTTTGCATTCTTTTTCAGTCTGGACTTGATTGCAGAAGTCAATGAACACAGAATGAGACTCATCCTTGTGTTTTAGAAACTTTACCCATGTCCATCTGCTGTAGTCATCTACAATGACTAACCCATACTTCTTGCCTCTGATGGATGCAGTTTTCACTGGTCCAAACAGATCAATATGAAGTAATTCCAATGGTCTAGAAGTGGAAACAACATTTTTTGGTTTAAAATGAGATTTTGAAAATTTACCCTTTTGACATGCGCCACACAGAGCATCTGAATTGAACTTCAGATTAGGGAGTCCTCTGACCAGATTGAGTTTATTAATCTGAGATATACGTCTCATATTAATATGTCCCAATCTTCTATGCCAGACCCATTGCTCATCATTCACAGATAAAAGGCATTTTACATTTTGAACTTTAAGTTCTGAAAGGTTAATTTTGTAAATGTTGTTTTTCCTCTTTCCACTGAATAGGATTGAACCATTCTTTTGACATACAGCTTTGCAACATTTTTGATTAAAGATGATATCATAACCATTGTCACTTAATTGACTTATGGACAATAGATTATGTTTCAATCCTTCAACTAACAGAACATTAGAAATAGAGGGTAGGTTACCATTACCTATTGTACCAGAGCCAATGATCTTGCCCTTCTGGTTCCCTCCAAATTTCACGTCCCCTCCAGATCTAAGTTCCAGGCTTTGGAACATAGACCTTTCGCCCGTCATATGTCGTGAGCATCCAGAGTCCAGGTACCATGATTGGTGTCTGGATTTTGCTGCTAAGAACATCTGCAACAGGTATAATTTTGCTTTTAGGTACCCAGATCTTCTTGGGTCCTTTGGGGTTAGATGTTCTGTGGTTTTGCCTAAACTTCTGTTTTTCAACATAGTGTTTATTCTGGCTAGCCCTTGGCTTAAACACATAAGTACTCTTTTCAGAGCTTGTATGTTTAATATCATTCAGATGACCAAACTTAAAATGAGAATACAGAGGAGTCTTCTTGATGAAGAGTTTATCAACAGATTTTGGATTGCTTCCAGAGGAAGATTCACATCCAATGCCTCTTCTGTTGTTCCCACTAACACCATAGATCATAGAAGCCATTTTGCTTCTGTCTATGCTTTTAGTGAGGAATCTTTTAAAACTGGAGTCATATTTTTCTAAAATATTTTCACTTGACTCTGTTTCAGTATCAGATTCTTGTTGAGTTGTTTCTAAATCATTTTTGAGTTTTAAATTTATTTCTTTCTGCTCAACAAGTTCTGTTCTCAGAAGATCAATCTCAGATTCAAGATTGCTTTTCAGCTTCTTGTATTTGAGTTTAATCTTGCTGTAGCTTTCCAACATGTCAGATAAACTTTCAACAAGTTCAGCTCTGGAGAGTTCAGAAAATACCTCTTCAGAGTCAGAGTCTGATTCTGACTCAGATTCAGATGATGACGTTCCTTCATCTTGATCATTTGTGTTGGCCATCAGCGCAACATTTGCACATTCTTCCTCAGATTCAGAAGATGATTCAGATTCATCTGAGTCATCCCATGTAGCCATCAGAACCTTTTTCTTTTTATCAAACTTCCTTTTGGGTTTTTCCTTTTGAAGTTTGGGACATTCACTCTTGTAGTGTCCAGGTTCTTTACATTCATAGCAAGTGACCTCTTTCTTGCCAGATCTTCTGTGTCCAGAAGATTCTCTCTTTTGATCAGATCTTCTGAAGTTGTTGAACTTCTTCCCTTTGTGCTTCCAGAGTTTGTTGATCCTTCTGGACAGCATGGATAGTTCATCTTCTTCTTCAGAAGAAGATTCCTCAGAGCTTTCTTCATTTACCTGCAAAGCTTTAACAGATTTGTTAGATTTAAAAGCTAAGGATTTACCTTTATCTTTCTTCTGGGGTTCATCTTCCTCCAGCTCAATCTCATGACTTCTCAAAGAACTGATGAGTTCTTCTAATGAGATTTTGTTCAGATCCTTGGCCAGCTTCAATGCAGTCACCATAGGTCTCCATCTGGTAGGAAGACTTCTGATGATCTTCTTGACATGATCAGATGTTGAGTAGCCCTTGTCCAGAACTTTCAACCCAGCTGTTAGAATCTGAAATCTGGAAAACATAGTCTCAATGTTCTCAGATTCTTCCATCTTGAACGCTTCATACTTCTGTATCAGCGCCAGAGCCTTTGTTTCTTTCACCTGAGAATTTCCCTCATGAGTCATTTTGAGAGACTCAAACATATCATGAGCAGTGTCTCTGTTGGTAATCTTCTCATACTCTGTATGAGAGATTGCATTAAGAAGTATGGTTCTGGCTTTGTGATGATTCTTGAATTCTTTCTTCTGCTCCTCAGTCATTGATTTTCTATCAATCTTTTTGCCATCCTTAGTAGGATGTTCATATCCATCAATGACTAAATCCCAGAGATCAGCATCATACCCCAAGAAAAAACTTTCAAGTCTATCTTTCCAATAATCAAATTTTTCTCCATCAAACATTGGAGGTTTGGTGCTGATTCTGTCTCCTTCATATTTGTTGCTTGATGTAGGAATATCACCCATATTAGCAACCAAATAAATAACAGAGTATTCTTCTCACTGGATCTTTATCTGTCACGGTTAAGTGAATGCACACTCAGAACCGGAGCTCTGATGCCAACTGAAGGTGAGAAAATACTTAGAAGGGGGGGTTGAATAAGTATGACAAAAAATAATCAAAGATAAAAACTCAAGTATTTTTATCCTGGTTCGTTGAACTCAACTACTCCAGTCCACCCTTTTCAAGAGTGATTTGCCTTTCTCAACAAGGACTTAATCCACTATTCAAATCAACTGATTACAAATAGCAACACCTAAGAACAACTGTTCTTAGTCTTCTCAAGAGCTACTGATCTAACCTAGATCCTCTTAAGGAAAACTTCCTTTACAAATTAACGTAATACAATGTAAGAGTAAGAAAATGCTTCTATGAAAGCTATAAACACAACTGTGTTATTTCTCTAAGTTTAGAACAATGTATGAACAGCAAGGAATATGAGAGCTTGAGAGTTTTTCACGTGAGAGTGTTCTTGCTATTATTTTCGTCTTAGTTCGTCACTGAAGAAAGTGCTATGATATCCTTTATATAGCCACTTGAATATTGGAGAGAATATTTTACCGTTGGAGAAGATATTTCCAATATCAAATAGTACTGTCCTTTGTACTATTGCAGCAGAGAGACGGCGCACAAAATGTTGGTGTAGCAATTGTCTGCTGAGCTGTGATTATACCATATATGGAATGTATCAGAGGAATAATCTTCTTGCAGAGATTTATGTCTATCCCAATTAAGGAAAGATTTGCTGGCATATTCCAACGGATATATTAAAATAATCTTCTTCAAATAATTCTTCAGATAGTTCAGATCAACAATCAATATCAGAGTCTTCAGTCTTCAGAATCTTCTGGAAACTTCAGAGCCTAAGATGTTCTTCAGATGTTGATGAATCAGAGTCTGGTGCAGCTGAGTGCTTGAAGCGTAACATGCTCTTAGATCAGAGTCTTCACTCAGATCAGAGTCTTCTCTCATTCAGAGTCTCTTCACTCAGAGTCTTCTTTCATTCAGATTCTTGATAATATATGCAGCGTGTTGTATCTTCAGAATCTTGATGACTAAGCTCTTATACTTCAGATTCTTCTAATCTTCAGATGCTCTTGAGCCATTCAGAATTTATTGTTCACATCAAATTTGCTCTTTAAGATTAAAATCTTTTGTGCCTGTAGAAAACAGTTTAGAACAAATTTAGAGAGTATAATTCTTGTATACAAATTATCATTAATGTTATCATCAAAACATAGAGATATTACTAAGACACAATCTGTGCTCTTACAAAATTAACAACAAACAGCATTTGACAACACAATTGAAATCCACCGATCAGTGACTCAGCAATCAAATTATCTCTAACTTGCACACCATCCAATTGAATCAAAGTACCTCCTCGGCTTAGACACATGAACACATCCTGCAATTTTCACAAACGATAGAGGTAAAACAATCTAACATGCTATTTTCCCCACGCTTCCGCTGCGCCACTCTGATACAGATAAACAAAACATAATGTGTGCTTTTGAGACTTCAAAGCTCGACCAACCCCAGTTACCATCATGATTCAACACACAAGCTCTCACCAAATCCTCTATATACTGGATAGTTCTCTCTATCTGTCCATCCGTCCACGGATGCTAGACATAGTTCAACTTCAATATGGAACTCAAAGCGTCTGCAACTCTCCCAAAATCTCATCGAAAACTCAGATTCCCATCTGACACAATATTCGACGGTATCTCATACTACTTTGAAACTTCTTCATTATACACGTTAGCTACCTCCAGGATAGAATGATTCATCCTCATTGGTACGAAATGAGTTAATCTTTTCAATCCATTCTTAACTACTCAAATCAAATCATATCCCTTCAAATTCTTCAGAAAACCCGACACAAAATCCATGGGAACACTATTCTATTCCACTCAGAAATATTCAACAGTTGCATCAGGCCCAACAGTCCCCGCTGTTCCAACTTCGACTTTCCACAAGTCTAATCAGCATACACAACCTCAACCATCTCTCTCTCCACATATGGCCACCAAAAGAATCTCCCACATTCAGTCACATCTCCATAGCACCTGGATGGGTACACAATCCACCTTAATGTCCTTCTTCCAGGGTACACTTATCCAACCCATAATACTGGAGCACAAACTCTATCACGACATCTCATGGCACCATTTCCATCAATCCGAAAATCAGCTCTTCGACTCAATTCATTAAATTCAATCAGTCTACTAGCTTAAATTAGAATTCCAACTCCTCGACTCTCATCAAGATAACCCATAGTCAGCCTCAACATACAAAGGTTAACTTCATAAGAAGTCTCTTCACAGACCAAACTCATATCTCGAATTTTCTTAATCAGTGCTAACTCATTTACCATCATCATCGGTATATACCCAAAAATTCTCCAACTCGATACGTCAGCTACCACGTTGTCTCACCCGAATGGAAATTCAACCCAAAACCACACTCCTCCAGAAGTCCCAATTATTTCCTCTGTCTCATATCCAACTCTTTCAAATCAAACAAATACCTTAAGCTCTTAAGATCACCAATCATCTTACTTCTCAACTAAACAATTAAGGCCTCCAAACTCCGGCACAAACACACGACAGCAACCAACTCTAAACCACCTGTCAGATAATTCCTCTTACGTACTTTAAGTTTCCTTAAAGCATAACTAAAACTCGCTGATGTTGCGCTTAACATATCTCCCAATCATATCAACAAAGCAACACAAAACACAATAAATAGTTCTGTCGGATTCAGCAAAACCAACATACAAACTGTTGACAGCTCTCCCAAACTCCTTGAACTTTCTTCACCGAGGCATATCACTACTTCTTCTCCACCCGGATAACTCAATTTCCCGATGCTCAACATAATCCTCTATACTCTTTGAATATACCAAAGTATCATCGGTTAACACAACCATTGAATCGCTTATTTAAGTATGGAAGATCCCATGCCAAATGGACACTCAATTTGTGAGCTATGGCGGAAACACGAACCGCACCTTCCACACTTAACACAACATCCAAACACATTCCATCAATAAATATCTTAATCCCATGCCGCTACTTCGCCATCACCTATAGCATTGTAAAAACTTCCAACGCTTCGAACCGTGCGTCATTCCGGGTTACGGTTCTCCCGTTACGTCAAAAATACGACAACAACATTTTCACACTTGAAAGGCCCTTCAACACACCTTCAACTCTTGAAATGTTTAAAGGTCTAATTATATCAATATCGTATTCCACATTCTTACACGAGCCTCAAAACTACTCACTCAAATTAATTCCTTGACCACCCATATAAACATGCAATATGGAGCTCTCAATATCGGGCTAGTTTATGCAACTAAGTCGATCACAACTCCACTTCGCGTCCTGGATGTATATCACTATCTTGTCAGGATAACTTTCAGACGACAACACTTAATCGGAAACCCGCCAATTTCTCTACTTTCATCAACACTAAAAATTCCCCTCAAAATTAAACATCTCAATACTGTCCTGCGCCGACTCGCCAAAACAACTCTTAAGCATTTGGCTTAACTCCAAACAATTCACTGTAAACACCATCTAAGATCGCAAGACACATTTATTCCCTCCAACATGATCCCGTCAAACTATTATAGCGTTTAACAACACACTGAGCCATCACTCCACACTTGAAGCATCTTGGAGAAGCACAACTTTATCCCCTACTTATTTCAATCCCACTCCCGCAGTCTCCAGTCTCTGGCGACTGTTATCCCACCAAGCCTCAGTTTCTCCTTCCAGTATGTGAGTACCAAACTTCACTTTTTGCTCGTCACTATAACCCATTGTCCTGAAAATTTTCTCAATTGCCTTCAGCCACTTCTGTGCGGCTTCAAGATCCAGAATTCCTCCTTCAAATGCCGGTGGCTTGTTATTCCGAAACTGTGCCAAATCGCTAAATTGCGCACCCGCAACTTGGTTCTAATTAGCAACCACCTGGGCCATTGCTTGCATAGCAGCAGCCAAAGCAACATCATTCCTTCCTGCCATACTCCTCGATAATAACAACACCAGGTTAAAAGGTAGACAACCTCTATCCTAAGGACATACTCAACTACTACACTGGCCAGACGGACCGACCGGCTCTGATACCAATTGTAACACCCCACTTCCCAAAATTAAATAAAATACAATTTATTTCAAAATAACATTAGAGTTTTCCCCCAAAAGTGGGATATCACATCGAATAGTTCAACATCACTCTTCATTATATGATTTTCAAAATAAAGCAGCGGAAAATTATTATTATCCATCATTCACAGCCATCCGCCAAAATACACAAAAGTATTCATTAAAAAGGTTCACCACAATGATACGTCACAGGAATAAAACAAGTTCAACATAAAAACAAATAAACGCCCAAGTCCTGTGCTACGTATCAGAGCATCCTAAGACTCAATTCGCACACCATTATCCAAGCTAGCTAAGTACCTGGATTATCTGTACCTCCGAAGAAGCACAGACGACAACAACAACAAAGGGGTGAGAAAACATGATCAAAATTATCGGTAATAAGATACATGAGTAAAAGGCAGTAAATATACAAATCATCACCCCACCAACACCAATCACGACCTACTATCCAGTCATCAAATACAACACCCAATAATGCAAATATGCAATTCTACACCATGCATGCGATACCGACTCATTGGTTCATTCAATCGAACCCCGGATAGATCACCTACGCTCCTCCTGAGAAATGATCTATCCCCACCATTCTCCACACGGGAGTACGGATGATCGCATACTCTCCTCCTGAGCAACGATTTCATCCCACCAAAACACTATGATATGTACGACACCAAATGCACAATAAATAATTCAAGTACGCTACGTGCACACGATCCTACTGATCACATCACCATACACAACCAATAAATTCAAGCACACTAAGTGCACACGATCCTCCTGATCACATCACCATACATCATATACGTTATGTATTACACACCAATCAATCATGTTAATCAAATTAAAGTCCATACTACATAATTTCACCTCTTTAACATCAGTTATACACTCGTCACCACTAAACACCATATCTATACTCATCACGACCAAAAGGGGTCCTACGAAAATGACAGAACAAACCACACAATACAAAATCACAATCTGTTGTCATGCTCGCTGGCTCATTCGCTTAGCGAAACCCTAGCGAACGCTCGCTAGCTGCTCGCCTAACGAACCCCCTAGCGAAAGCAGACAGTGGCTACTGGAAGTGTTCGCTACCTAGCTCGCCTAGCGAGTCCCTAGCGAAAGGTCGTGACCTGCTCGCCTAGCGAGCGTCTGCAATACTCATAACCCTCACTGTCCAAAAATGTCTCATTGCTCAATTCCAAGCCTATTACTCTTCCTCCATCTTCTACCTATTATTACTACAACTATTACACACTACACTAATAATTTGCTCCTTAAACTTTCTCTCCAGAACCAATTTTCATATTCATCACTACTCCTGCAGAAGTTACACAAAACTTCACTAAAACCACAACTCTGCTACGTTACACAGAAACTCACCAAAATCACAACAATATATGCACAACTTCATCAATAGCAGCAACAATCATAAACATAACAATACCAATCATATTCATCAAATTCCTATGGGGTTAAGGAATCCCTTCTACCCAATTCATGTAAAATACCAATTCCAATCAGTTTCTCCCCCCTTACCTCGATTAATTGCTTCGATTGATGAAGAATCCCCAAGAATCTGCAGCCCTAGCCTTGTCTCTCTTCCTTCCTTGTTCTTCCTTCTCTCCTTCTTCTAAACTGGTTTTATTGTGTTCTAACACTCTTCTACCCAAAAACCCTCTTATATCTCCAATTCCTTATTTTACTTATACCAATAATAATAATAATAATAATAATAATAATAATAATAATAATAATAATAATACTATTAATTATTAAATTATCACCACCATTAATCATATTATATTAATATTAAACTCCATAGTTATTAAATAATCCCCATAACTCAAGGGTACCCACGACACCCTCAGACACACCCCCACATAAGGACACACCAAAATAAAATAAAACCAAAAAGACTAAATAATTAAAATGGGTGTTACATGAACCATACCGAGGCTAGTGGGATTATACCTAAGTGAATCACACACTCAAAGATACAACAGAGTCACCGCCGAACTTTATTTAGTCCCAAAGGACAGGGAAAATATCGATAAAACTCAATGGAAGAGAAATGGGAAAGGGGGTGGGAAAGGGGGTCGATTATGCGAAAGGAATGTACTAGCACCTTAAGCATCTGTCATACCCGACATGAACCATTTCGCTTACTTCTAGGCTTGGATGGGTTATCTATCTAAAAGCTTCTAACTAAAAGAAAGAGAAGGAGAGAAGAGAAAAGAAAAAAGAAAAGAAAAAAGAAAGTTCTTATAGAGGATTAGGGCCCTCGTACCTAAGCACCCTCATAGTGCAATGAGGAAGTCAAAGCTCCGTAGTTCAGGAACTAGGCAAGAAAAGAAGAAGATCTTGGTGGATCAGAGAGAAAGAAGAATGGAAGAAGGTGGAGGAAGGTGTCTTGCCAAGATTTCGCAATCTTGTGCCAACGTACCCTTATAGTCCAATGAGGAAATCAGAGCCTAGGTAGTTCGGGGAACTATCACAAAGAAAGAAAAGAAAATAGAGAAAGTGTGAAAGCCAAGAACAAAAAGAGAACGCAAGACCCGACTAGGGAACACAACAGAAGTGATGTTAAAACCAAGGAAGAAAGGTGAACTCAACCAGGGAGCGCGAAAGCAAGGCAAAACTCTACTGGAGAAAGCAGGAGAAAAGTGTTGACTCCACTGAGGAGAAAACAAAAGGATCGCGATGATGCTGGGAAAAAGGATAAGAAACGAAGCAAAAGGTAAGATCCATAGGGGACTCGGTGTATTAACTAGAAGGAAGTGACAAATCGGAATAAAAGAGAGTATTGAACCAAAGGAAGGTGTTTAGCTCAGAGGGGATTACGGTGTATTAATTGATAAATAGTGATTAACCAAAACAAGGGAGAAAGGAAATGGTTTTAACGGGTAGACAGTAATCAACCAAAAGGACGGGTGTGGAAGTAATAAAGCTTGTGACATAAAGAATGGTACACTGATTAACCAAGAGAAGGTGATTAACTCAATAGAAACTTAGTATGTTAACAGACGGACTGTGGTTAACTGAGAAACTGGTAATTGGCTCTAATAGGCGGACTATGATTGACCAAAAGGTGGGTGATTAACCCAAAGAAAGCTCAGTATAAAGAGACGAACTGTGATTAACTGAGGAAAAGGAAAATAATGTTTATCTGACAGGAAGTAATGAACTAAGCAAGAAGGAGAGAGAACAACCAGAACGTTACAAACTAAGATAAGGATTATATTTTAACAGGAAGACTGTGTTTAACCGAAGAAAAAGGATCGACTTTGCTGAGGAAGAAGAGAAATGGTTTTAACTAAAGAACGGTTGATCAACCTAGCAAAGAGATTAAATGCAAATCTCTGGGGAAACCAAGGATGGTGATAGCCACAAGAGATAAGAAGGTTGGACTTGAAATAAGGAAGTTACTCCTAAGACATAAGAAAAGGGGCAAGTGATCAAGGATCAACTCGACTAGAGAAACGGGGGGTACTACAATAAAGAGATATAGGTAACTATTCAAGGCACATGGTCATTCGTCCCCTACCCAAAATAGTCAGAATGAGTGTAGGAATTATCCACTCTCATTCCTTCTCTAACAACAAAATGTGATGCAAGAAACAAAATGGACAGCACAACGGCGCAAAATTTGTGCAGTGCTCCAACACGTTGCAAATCTTAAACTCCATGGGGGAAATTAAAGACATAACTCTAGAAGATTTAAAGGAGTAGAAAAAGGGAAGATCGACTAACCAAAAAAAATTTTTGATTAATTAATCAAAAGGAGAGATATGCTAATAATTTCCCAAAGGATGAAAAGTCATTAAAGCAAAAAGGGTGAATTATTGATTATACAAGATTAAACTTATTCCAAAGAGGAATAATCTTAATGCAAACATGAATGGAAGTGCAAAACAGTACCAAAACCATTTAGCATGCATCACAAACCATGTAACAATGTGATCAAAGAAATAGGAAAAAATGAACATGATCATACAATGACAAACATGTGAACAAATGCATAATCGATAAAATTGAGCATCGGAAAATTTACAAGCATGCTTCAAAAAAAAGTTAAAACATCCTTAAAAATCAATCATATGAATCCATGGGAGTTGAAAGAGAAAGAAATGCCAAAACATACATGAAAATGCACAAAAATGGCAATCTGGAGCAGTGTTAATCGATTAACACATTGCCAGTGCAAAAGTGTTAATTGATTAACCCTGGAGCAGAGGCTGAAGTTTGATTTTTCAAAAGCACTTTTGGCCACTTATGATTTGTGAAATCCTTCACATGTTAGGGCTAACAATTATCCATGAAAATCAAGTCCAAAAACAGCAAATAATCACTTATGGAGTCAATTACCACATCAAGATTGAAGATCAGACCATGGTATAATCAATTCACAAACAAGAAAAAACATTGAAACTACATCGTAAGTGATACAGTAATGATCAAAATAGTAAAAAGAGTGAGAATTAACCAACCTACAAGAAGGATATTTTCCTTGGATATTGTTGAAAATGGATTATGATGAAGCTACTCAAAGCAATCTAGAGAAAACAGAATTTGTAATCGAACCGTAGAAAACCGAGCAAAATATGACAAAAACTCCGAAATTGAATTTAGACCGAATAAGCTTAAAGTAATCAGTTGAGATGAATCCAAATCCAATAAAACTCCAGAAAAGAAAGAAGAATTCGCAAGATGATGATAGCTAAGCTCAATAGAAAGCACTTCCAATGAAGAAGTTGTTACTCTGTAATGGAGAATTTGAGCTCTAGTGTGATTTGGGAAGAAAGTGAAGATGAATATGAATAGAAGTTGCAGAAAATTCAGAGAGAATGTGAGAGAATTGAGAGTGATCAATAAATTTTTTGGGAGAATGATTGAGCTCCAAGGGTGAAAAAATATAGTTTCTTTTGTGAAATGGTGATGATTTGCTTATATAGAGTTTTGCTTCGGAGTTGCTAGGTTTGAAGTGAGCTTTGGATGTAGCTTTGGAACTAGACTTGGAGTTATTTTGCCTCAACTGGCTGAGTTGGAGGTTAAATCAGTTAGTTAGGTAGTTGACTCGGTAGCCATCCCAATGCAAACTTGAATCAAAGGGCTCACATGCTTGGAAATGAAGCAACATGATGGTCTGAATCCAAATTGATGTATTAGAGAAAATGCCTTGAAGTGTTTAGAAAGGTATTGAAGTGTCTAGAGCTGTCTAGAATGTTCCACACAATGCTAGAAATAAGTAGATCCCAAAATGTAGAGTGCAAGTTGTTGTCCTAAAAATGCAGCAGATTCTACATTTTTAACAAGGGTTAATCGATTAACCTATTTGTACTAGCAAATGGTTAATTGATTAACCAGACTAAAACTTGCCCAAGTCACCTAAAAAATGATATTGTGGTCACGGCTCCGATTTTCGACCTTTTTCTTTAATGAATAGGTGTAGAAACCATTGTTTTGTGCTTGTAATTATGATGTGATATCTTTGAGAGTATGTGATTAATCAGGCTCGGAAAACCTGAAAATTCCTGCAACAAAGACTATAGAGAAAATGTGCGAATACGTATGCCAACGATGCAAATGCACATGTTAATGAAAAAGCTAAAAAGAAGGTCAAATTTTGGGTTACGACAACTGCCCCTATTTAATCTTCTTGGACCTGAATGTTTGAATTGCGCTAGCGTTTCGATTATTCGAGGTGGAAAAGGATTAAATAAAAGAGTAGCTCAAAAGATTTGGCCGACGGTGACTAAAGGGGAAAACAACAGAGATTTGCTCAAGAGAAAGGTTTGGCTGAGATCTGCTGGGGAGATGTGATAGTCAAAAGGGAGGTACGACATGATGCATATGCTATGATGCTTGATCCCATGATTCTTGGTATCATGTTATGCAACTGCAAGGGTAAAATATTGTCTTGTAGGAAAGTAGAGGTTGTAGCAAAACGAACTCGATATCCTCGGTCGGGGAAGAAACATCCACGGATGACGACGACACTGTTGAGGAAAAAGCCTAGAGAAAACAAACTTACAGACTATTACCAATACTGCTGCTGCAGATAAAGGAACCTTCCAAGCTGACCCTAGCTATGGAATAAAGGAACCATGGTTTATCTTCACATAACCGACTCTTTTCGAGGAAGAACAAGGTCGAGATGATCAAAGCAAACATAAACACTAATGCGACTAAGCAATGATGACTTCAATCTGTTGGGGATGTTGCGAGGAATTCTGTTCTTACTCGGGATAGGCAACAAATCTTAGCTTGGGGAGATATGATTCTGTTGAGGAAATGAAAGGCAAACAACCCTTCCAAAGGACCATACCGACACCCGTTAGTGAAATTATGGCTCTGTCGGGGAAAGGAAAGGTAAACAACCCTCCCAAAGAACCATACTGATACCTGCTGGGGATGAGGAAAGCAAACAACATTCCTAACCAACCATGATATTGTTCATTGGGGATCAAGCTTATAAAGGATAATTATCAATTATCCCTTAATGGTTTTCGGTAAAGCATGCAATGCATAATGCTTTCCTGGTTGATTTTAGCTTTTTGTTATTCTCAACGCTTTATAGCATTATGTGACCACAAATAATTGTTCAATTTGAAAATAAAATACTGAAAAGAGACAAATGGGAAATCCAAAGATGAATTTTATTGAATGTGAAAATACTTTGTACATAATATGTGTACAAGGATGCAAAAATCCTCGATGAGGAAATTCACAATAAAATTGAAAAATAAGGTAAATGGCAATGGGAAATTAGACTTTGCATTGATTACAACATTGGCCACCATCCCCTGTAAGTCTTGGTTTCAAACTGTGCATCCATTGATGACGGTTTAACTGATCTTTTATCGTCTGAAGTCTAGTTTTGATGAAGATAGACTCAAGTGTTCACAGTCAAATGCCTTTATCCCTATTTTTTCCTGGACTTTTATACATTGTTTTGGTCCACCGGGATACCCATTTTTGTCTAAGTATCCCTTTCGGGTTTTTAACTTAGCGGGTTATTATTGTTTTTATGTTTTGTCCCTAAATTTTGCATGGACATTTCTTTTTTTGGTCCATCAGGACGCCCATTTTTGCCTAGATTACCCTTTCGGGTGCCAATCTAGCGGACTCTTTATTCATCAATTTTTCAGGCATAATATTGTTTTATTGTGTTGGAGTTCACGGGTAGTGGCAAGTCCTCCCCATCCATGGTGGCGAGGATCAGAGCTCCGCCTAAGAAGGCTTTCTTGACAACAAAAGGCCCTTCGTAATTAGGAGTTCACTTACCGTGTGGATTCGAGTGAACAGGAGAATACCACTTGAGCACGAGTTCACCTGCGTGGAACGCTCGAGGGAGAACTTTCTTGTCAAAAACTCGCTTGAAACGTCTTTGATGCAATTGATCGTGGAAAACGACTGTCAGGCGTTTTTCTTCGATAATATTCATCTGGTTATATCTGGATTAAACCCATTCAGCTTCATCAAGCTCTACTTCCATGATGACCCTGAGCGAAGAAATTTTGACTTCAATAGGTAGAACAACCTTCATACCATACACAAGCGAATACCAAATTTCCCCAGTAGAAGTACGAACTGAAGTTCTATATCCATGCAATGCAAAGGGAAGCATTTTGTGCCAATCCTTGTAAGTTTTGACCATCTTCTGGATAATCTTCCTGATGTTTTTTTTTACTACTTCAATGACACCATTCATCTTGGGCCGATATGGTGAAGAGTTGTGGTGCTCGATCTTAAATTTTTGACTTAACTCTTTCATCATCTTGTTGTTCAGATTACTTGCATTGTCAATGGTAATACTAATAGGAATACCATAGCGACATATTATCTCTTTCTTAATAAATATGGCAACCACTTGTCGTGTAACATTTGCATAAGAAGCAGCTTCAACCCACTTGGTGAAATAGTCGATAGCAACTAGAATGAAGCATGACCATTGGAAGCCTTCGGCTCGATCATTCCAATCATATCAATACCCCACATAGAGAAGGGCCAAGGAGGAGCCATAACATTTAATGGGGTTGGTGGCACATGGATCTTGTCACCGTAGATTTGGCACTTGTGACATCTTTTAGCAAAGTTGTAACAATCTACCTTCATTATCCTCCAATAATACCCAGATCAAAGGATATTTTTAGCCATGGAAGGCCCTTTGGTATGTACACCCACATAACCTTCATGTATGGACCTTAGATCGTGTCTTCTTCTTGTCTATCATACATCTGAGCAATATAGAATCATAATTCCTTTTGTACAATATACCACCACTTAAGAAAACTTGGCGCAGAGTCGTCTAAGAGCTTTCTTGTTAGTGATAGTGATACCTTCGGGATATTCTTATTTTTCCAGATATCTTTTGATAACGTAGAACTAAGGCTTATCATCAGACTCGTCCTCGATTCCTAAACAGTGTGTTGGTTCGTTCAAATGATCAATGCGGATAGAAGGAGCTTCGTTCTTCCACTTGACTTTGAACATGGATGCCCGGGGTGGCAAGAGCATCAGCTAGTTGATTTTCTTCCCTAGGAAGATGATGGAAAGAGATTTCATCAAAATAGGAAATCAATTTTGCAATGTGTTTTTGGTACGGAACCAGCTTGGAATCCCGAGTTACAAAGTTTCTTCTAACTTAGCCAATCACTAGAGCAGAATCTACGGAGACCTCAAGAAACTTGACTCTCATGTCTATTGTCACTTCAATATCGTAGATGCATGCCTCGTATTCATCCATATTATCGGTACATTCAAAGCATAATCTGGCAGTGAAGAGAAGATGAAAACCTGTCAGAGAGATGAGGATAACACCAATTCCACGACCTTTAGCATTGGCAGCACCATCAAACATAAGCGCCGATCGTGCCCCTGGTTCAGGTACTATATCAGGGTCTAGAGTCTCATAATCTCTAATGAGCAGAACATCCTCATCAGGAAAATTAAACTTCATTTGTTGATAGTGTTTCACAGGTTGATGAGCAAGGTAGTCAGACAAGACGCTCCCTTTTATCGCTTTCTGGGTAACATGTTGGATATCATACCTAGTCAACAACATTTGCCACCAAGCAATTAGTCCAGAGACAACAGTATTTTCAAAAATGTACTTTATCATATCCATCTTGGAAATCAATAAAGTAGTATGGTAAATCACATATTGTTTTAGGCATCGAGTAACCCAAGTGATAGCACAACAAGTTTTCTCTAATAGTGAGTATCTGGTCTCACAATCATTGAACTTATTGATTAAATAGTAAATTGAATGTTCTTTTCTGCCAGTGTTATCATGTTGACCCAATACACATCCCATGGATTCATCGAGAATAGTGAGATACATGATGAAAGGCCTACCCAGAACCGAAGGTGCTAAGATCGGTGGTTCTTGCAAATATTTTTTTTATCTTGTCAAAAGCTTCTTGACAATCATTCTTCCATTCAACCGATTGATTTTTCCTTAATAATTTGAATATTGGTTCAAAGGTAGATGTCAAATGAGAAATGAATTTGGAAATGTAATTAAGTCTGCCTAGAAAGCCACAAACTTCTTTTTCTGTTTTGGGAGGCAGCATGTTCTAAATTGCCCGAACCTTTTCAGGATTAACTTCGATGCCCTTATGACTTACAATGAAGGCCAATAGTTTTCCAAATCAAACTCCAAAGGTGTACTTGGCAGGATTCAACCGTAATCTGAACTTGCGAAGTTAGTCAAACAGCTTCTTCAGATGGTCTAGATGATCATCTTCAGTTCTAGATTTGGCAATCATATCGTCCACATAAACCTCAATCTCTTTATGGATCATATTGTGAAAGAGGGTTTTCATAGCATGTTGGTATGTTGCCCTATGTTTTTCAAACCAAATGGCATGACTTTGTAGAAATATGTACCCCAAGGCATGATGAAAGTAGTCTTCTTTATATCAGCCGAGGACATCTTGATCTGATTATATCCTGAAAAATTGTCCATAAACGAAAAGGCAGAGAATTGTGCAGTGTTTTCTACCAAACCATCAATATGAGGCATAGAAAAATCATCTTTTGGGCTTGCCTTATTGAGATCTCGATAGTCCACACACATTCGGACTTTCCCATCTTTCTTCGGAACCGGGACGATGTTGGCCATCTATTCAGGATACTCAAAAGTGGCTTGGAACCCAGCGTCAAACTACTTCTCTACCTCTTCCCTGATTTTAAGCGCCATGTAGGGTATGGTTCTTCTGAGTTTTTGCTTGACAGGAGAACAATCAGGCTTGAATGGCAAGTAATGTTAAACGATGTTGGTATCCAACCCAAGCATATCTTGATAAGACCAGACAAAAATATTAACATACTCCTTCAATAACTTGACCAACTCGGAGTGTACATGCTTAGCGAGGGATGCTCCAATCTTTACTTTCTTTCTGACATCATCAGTACCAAGATTGATAACTTCCACTAGCTCTTTGTATGGCTAAATCTCTTTCTTCTCGTACTCAAGGAGCCTTGCTAGTTCAGCTGGTAATTCATAATCTTCCTCACCATCTTCTTTGGCTTGGTTAATTGGAGTCCTAGAATTACACTGGATGTTTGTCATGTTGTTATCAATGCATTTATTTGTTCTACATGTTTATGAATTATGTTTAGAATGAGCTATTTCAAAGGTGAAAAATAAAAGAAACTTTTCCATTTGTTTATTTGTGAAAAATTAATAAAGAAATAAGAGCATGATTTGAATGCCAAAACATTTATTTATTGATCACATAATGTTTCAAAAGCGCGAGATCTTTACAAGTTATCCACTCGTCTAAGGCGAGGAAGAGGGAACAGGAAAACAAAATGCATTACATGTTTATGGGAAAAACCACAGGAATCACAGTAGATGTCCAATTGTTGAGCTTGAAACCCGGCGGACACTTGCGTACAAAGCTTACACTCTGGTTGCTAGGATCAACATCATCAATAGCTGACACGATATCCCCCTTCTAGAATCCATCACTCGTGAACTTGATCACATTGCTTTTTCGATGACTGCTTGAACCATTTTGTTGATCAGGATGATAACCCAGTCTAAATCGATCATGCTTCTCAACCACATTTAGGATTTTCCCCCAGCCAGGCAAGAAACCTTTCTCAAAATTCTCTTTAGCACTCTTGACAAATAACATGGTCATTTTTGAAGGTGAGATAATACTTAGAAGGGGGGGGGGGTTGAATAAGTATGAAAAATTAAGACTTGAAAATAATCGCACAGTTATTTTTATCCTGGTTCGTTTAAACAACTACTCCAGTCCACCCTTCCTAGAGTGATTTGCCTTTCTCAACAAGGACTTAATCCACTATTAAATCAAACTGATTACAATAGTAACACCTAAGAACAACAGTTCTTAGTCTTCTCAAGAGATACTGATTCCAACTGAATCCTCTTAAGGAAAATCCTTTACAATCAATGTAAATTAAATACAAGAGAATTAATGCTTCTGTAAAGCTTTTATCACAACAGTGATTTTTCTATTAAGTTTAAGTACAATAAATTCTAAGAAGAATAAGAATGAATGAGAGCTTAGAATATAATGATTTCTTTTCAGCAAATTGTGTAACTGAAGAATATGGTGAAGTTCTCCTTTTATAGGCAGCTGATCCAAGCAAGCTGAGCGTTGAAAAGAGAGTCCCAAAAAGGTCTGAGCCTTTTTGTCTTCACATCAAGTGACTTTTCCTAGAAGTAGATGGCACAGAAAAATCCTTTTTGTCTGTGTAAGTATGTCTAGCACAAATGAGGAAAGAGACGTTGAATAATTCCAACGGATATATTCTTGAATATTACTTCTTCAGTTTTCAGCAAGTTCTTCAGAATCTGAATGGATCAGAGTCTTCTAATGAAATTCAGAACTATGCTATATCAGAGTCTTCTGCAGCAGGTGTGCTTTCAGCGTGTTGATCATCAGAGCATATTTGATACAAAACTTCAGTACTTAGCAGCGTTGGTACTTTCAGAAACTTCTGTAGACTTATGCTTTGAGAAACTCTTCAATCAATATTCTTCTATGCTTCAGATGCTTCAGCTTCAGATGCTTCTGATTATCTTCAGATGCTTCTGACTCAGAATGTTCTGGAGCTTCTTGCTTCAGATCCTTCTGGAGACTACACTCAGGATCTTCTGTAAGGAGCAATCAGATTCTTCTGTAAGGTGCATCTGGCGCTTCAGAGTCAGGATAACTTCTTGTATCCAAAACAGATTTGCTTCTAGAGAGTTAATTTCAATTCAATCTGCAGTAAAACTCTCAAACAAATTTTAGAGTATATAATTCTTAAATATAAATTTCCTAACAGTTATCATCAAAACAAAGAGTTATTATTAAGAACCAATCTGTGTTCTAACAATCTCCCCCTTTTTGATGATGACAAAAAGTATCAGAAATTTTATTTAACTGAACATAAAGAATTATAACTCCCCCTGAGATGATGAATCTCCCCCTGAGTTAAATACAAATAAGGAATAGAAACTTCCCTTTTATCTTGAGTAATCTTCAGAGTTAGATCTTGTTTGTTCTTGTAATAATTTAGGGTCAGAATATCTTGCAGATATGAGATTCAGAGTTTGATAGAAAAGCAAATGATCTGAGAGACTCAGAGATTCTTTTATAGAGTGTTCTTATCAAATGTTCTGAAATAGTCAATATAAATATTAGATAGAATAGATATGTCTGAAGATTCATTCTAGTGAAGTTATATTAAACAGTTCAGATCTTTATTTTCTCCCCCCTTTTTTTGTCATAAGCAAAAAGTAAAACCTTTAAAAAAATAAAATAAAAGGAGCAATAAATAGATAATTCAATGGAGAGAAAACCGATTCATTCATAATAACAGAGCAAGAGTACATAGGTAAATATCAGCAGATATAACAATAAAATTCAGATGCAAAACAACAAATGCACAAACATGAGAATAAAAAAATCTAAGAGTGTTTTGACAAAAGCATCTTCAATAGGTCTGTGATCTCAGATGATGATTGCTCTTGCTTTGACATCCACTTAGTCATTGTCTCATTCTTCTCATCTTGTTTTGACATCCATACTGTCATGTCTTCAGATTTCTTATCTTGCTTTGCCATCCAAGATTTTATTTCAGACTGACCAGCCTCCAGAGCAGCAATCTTGTTTCCAAATTCTGGATGTTCTGTCTTTATCTCTGATGAAGAAGGTGGAGGTTCTGCAGCCTGAACAGAGTCAATTGCCATAGGTTCTGGAGATCCTGAAGAGGGTTCTACCAGAGTCATAGTCAATGCATTGGCAGTTGGTTCTGTTGGAGGAGGAGGAGCATCCAAACGAAGCAGAGGTTCAGTTTTGTTGACAATCCAGAATTGAGTACTTTCAGCTCTGAGCTTTGCATCATCAGAACAGACGTTCTTCAGATTGGAAGCTACAGTGTTGAATCTATTGATGAATCCTTTCCAGATGATGTCAGTTTCATTTGCATCCATAGTTTCAGAGCATCTCTTCTGAACAGTACCTAAAGACATCTGTATTTCTTGCAAAAATGTTTGAAATAAATGATCAATATTAAGTCTAGGTGGTGGTTTAAGCAAGGTTTCCAGAGTCATATGTTTAGGTTTGGGAGTAGGTGGTAGCAGTGATTTTTGGATGGAAATCAGAGGAGGGGGATAATATGGAATGAAGGGAATTTCTGGTTTTTGAGGTAAGGATCTGTTTAAAGCATTAAGCAGATTAGGTTTTGGTCTTGTGTGTGGGCAAACATCATTAAAGGGTTCATTAGAGTATGGTATGAAAGCAGAGGTTGATGGTTTATCAGATGCAACAGTGTTATCAGATGCAGGTTGCAGGGCTGAAACAACAGCTTTACCAGATGTAGCAGATATTGTTGCTAAGGATCCTTCATTGTTCATAGATGAATATATGAAAGGATTACAGATGGAAGGGCCTGTCTGAGTTTTGGTTTCAGAGGTTTCAGGGGTTCAGAAGGTTCAACTCTATCATAAAAATCTTTCAGTTTGAAACCATAAGATAGATTATGATAAAGAGAAGAAACTTGGGCACAAGATATACCAGATGATGATGGATTGGAAGTGGGAACAATCATCTCAAATGAAGGTGCAGGTGGAGGCAAAGGATCTGGAATGGGAGTTTTAGCAGGTATGGTTGATTCAGGTTCAGGTTCATGTACAGGGTATTTGTCAGATGGAGAAATTAGAAAATCTGGGTGGATTTCTGATTCTGATGAGTTGGAGGATGTTGTAGGTGTACAAGAGGTAGAAGATACTTGAAACGCTGTTTTTAATGGAGTGATATCAAGAACTTCTGTCTCAGGGATATGAGTAGGTTCTGAAGGAGTATCAGATTGTTGGGATGGTGGTTCTGATGAAATAGGAGCAGAAGTTACTTTTGTGGGTTCAGAAGTAACAGGTGCAACAGGTTCAGAAGATGGATTGTTTGATGGTGGTATGACAGAGTCTTTTTATGGTTGAACTTTTGAGGTTTGGTTTTCTGGATATTCAGAAGTTTGTGGTTGATTATCTGTTTGTGGTTGATCAGAGTTTTGTTGTTCAGATTGTTGTTGTTGCTTTGATGGTTGTGGTTCTGATGGTTGTGGTTCTGTTGGTTGTGGTCGTGGAATAAAGTGTTTGATGTGTATTTTGGGTTGAGGTGTTTTTGATACAGAAGTAGTGTTTTGTTTTTGAGGTGAGACAGAACTAGGGGCAGCAACAGAAGTTGTTTGAGTAACAGGTGGTTTTGGAACAGACTTAATAGTTGAATCATTAATAACAACATTTTTAGAAATAACAGAAGTCTTAGTACCTTTTAGTTTAATCCTCTTGGTAGATGCAGAGGCAGCTTCTTCAGAATCCTTTCTCTTTAAGAGATTCTTGGGTTTCTCAGCAATCTTAGCCTTCTTCTGGACAGGTTCAGATTCTGGCTGAGTCCTTTTCCTCTGAAGTGGTACTTCTTCTTCTTCTCCTGCATCTGGTAGTGGTTGTTTGACAAGCTGAAACACATTAGCTGGAACAGGTACTCCTTCCCTTTTGCATTCCTCTATATACATCAGTACTATATGTCTGGGTTCTTCAGCAAAGAATAGAGGAAAATCAGATACTGGAACCCTCTTATTCAAATCAGACATATTCAGCCTCTTTGGAGCAGTAGTGAGTTCATCTACAATCTTGAGTCTCAGAAGACTTTTAGCGTTCAGAGGCTATCCCATAATAAACTCTAATTCCTCTGTAACCCCAGCATCATACAGAGCAGCCACTAAACCATTTTCAGTGAGAAGATCTGAGATCAACCTTCCAAAAGGGATCCAAGTCCTGATCTTCTGGCCTTTTTCTTTTACAGATTCTCTAGATGCATTGATGTGATTCCACAGATGCATGAACAGAATGTAAGGAAGATCTACCTTGTTGCTCTGACTAAGGCAGTACATAAAATAGATCTGTTCATTGTTGACATAATCTGGGGAATTTGTTGACTTCCTGTGATGTATGCATCCCATGAAGATCTTGGCCCAGATCTTGTAATCAGGCTTTAGATCTTTGAATCTGTTAGAAGCTTGTCCAGCAGTCATAACTTCCTCATAAACCTCTTCCATATCCACACGCCCAGCTGGCAAGTGAGAAACACCATCTGTTTCTTCATAACCAATCAATCTTCTTATCAGATCCTCTGTGATGATAATCTCTTTTCCCAGCACAGATGATAAAATAAACTTGGGATACACAGATGCATGAATCCAGAATTCCTTCACAAGTAGAGGGTAAACTGGTCCAAACAACCTATCAAAGTATTTCACCCATCCTTGAGCTCTAACAATGGAGCGAAAATCAAACCCATTGTCAGCCAGAGAGTCAAATTCAACCATAGATTCACACAACACTTCTAGTTTATCAACAGGTGTGAGAAGAGTTCTCTTGGGAGGAGAATATGGAGCAGCACCTAAGTTATCTGAAGTCACAACAGCCATTGTAGATTGGAACTGTGCAGTTGTTGATGAAGAAGACGCCATTGAAGAATGCTTTTTCAAACACTTAGGTTTTGAGTTTTTATGCAGAGAGAACAAGAGATGAAAACGCATGTAAATTCTGAGAGTGAAAAGTGTGAAAGTGAATACAAAACAAGTATTTATACTAAACACTTAGGCACATCAAAAGTCAGAAAAACGCACGTTTGAGCAAGCATTAAATGAAAAGAATAAAATCATTTCAAACAATAAATGCTTCTGACAATTTTGGGGGGGAAAACCAAGATTTCTACTATTCAAATTTCACCTCAAACGTCTCTTCAGTTATGTACACGCCACCTCTTCAGATTTTGTGTGACACGTGTTTACTTGCATGTTGTTCTGAATTCTCTCAAGAAATGAAACGTTAGCCAACGTTCAGATCTTCTAAAGATGGTTAGTTCAGAGTTTCACATCAGAAATATTAATCAGAATAGAATAAATAAACAAAAAAAAATGCTTCAGATGAATTGAGCATTTTTGCATCTGTGACAATTTGCTTCTGATAAATATCATTCTGGACAAAAATTCATACCAATATTTTTCAGAATAAAATTGATTCTATCTTCAACAAGGGGTTTTGTAAAAATATCTGCCCATTGATGATTTGTATCAACAAAGGCCAAATTTATGATTCCCTTCTGAACATAGTCTCTGATGAAATGATGCTTAATTTCTATATGTTTTGCCTTAGAATGTAAAATGGGATTCTTGGACAGACATATAGCAGAAGTATTATCACAAAAGATAGAAATGTTACTCTCAAAAATTTGATAATCTTCTAGTTGACTTTTCATCCAGAGCATCTGCGTGCTACATCCAGCAGCAGCAATGTATTCAGCCTCTGTGGTTGAAAGTGCAATTGTGGGTTGCTTCTTGCTGTACCAGGAGATTAGATTTCTTCCTAGAAATTGACAACTTCCAGAAGTACTTTTTCTTTCCACTCTGTCTCCAGCATAGTCAGCATCATAGAATCCAACTAATTTGAAATCATCAGATTTTCTGTAACACAAACCCACATTAGAAGTACCTTTCAGATACCTTAGAATCCTCTTGACAGCTGTCAAGTGTGATTCTCTAGGATCTGATTGGAATCTAGCACACAGACAAACACTGAATAATATATCAGGTCTAGAAGCAGTAAGATAAACAAGAGAGCCAATCATACCTCTGTAGAGCTTCTGGTCTACTTTCTTACTTACCTCTTCTTTTCCAAGTGAGCTAGTAGGATGCATTAGAGTCTTTGCCAGCTTGCTGTCAGACATGTTGAATTTCTTCAGAAGTTCTTTAACATACTTTGTCTGATGTATGTAGGTGCACTCTGGAGTTTGATTAACTTGGATTCCTAAAAAGAATCTGAGTTCTCCCATCATGCTCATTTCAAATTCTGCCTACATACATGTAGCAAACTCCTTTCCAAGCATAATATTTGTTGATCCAAAAATAATATCATCTACATAAATTTGGCAAATTAGAAGATCTTTCTTTATTGTTTTACAGAATAGAGTTGTATCCACTTTGCCTCTGATGAAATTCTTCTCCAGAAGAAAATTACTCAATCTCTCATACCAAGTTCTGGGAGCTTGTTTTAATCCATATAGAGATTTCTTTAATTTGAAAACATGATATGGAAATTTTTCATTTTCAAAACCAGGAGGTTGGTGGACATAAACTTCTTCTTCTATAATACCATTAAGAAAGGCACTTTTAACATCCATCTGATACAGAGTGATGTTATTCTGTGCAGCAAAGGAAATAAGAAGGCGTATAGATTCTAACCTTGCCACTGGAGCATATGTCTCAGTGTAATCAATACCTTCTTGCTGACTGTACCCTTGAGCAACCAGCCTTGCCTTATTCCTCTCAACTTATCCTTTCTCATTTAGCTTATTTCTGAAGACCCATTTTGTACCAATAATATTGAATCCTTGAGGTCTTTGAACTAGATCCCATACATCATTTCTGCTGAATTGGTTTAGCTTTTCTTGCATGGCAATTATCCAATCATTGTCTTCCAGAGCTTCTTCTACAGAAGATGGTTCAATTTATGAGACTAGTCCAAATAGTGATGCTTCAGATGATCTTAGATAGGATCTTGTTCTGATGGGATCATCCTTCTTTCCAATAATGACATCCTCTGGATGAGAAGCTTTAATTCTGGATGATGATCCTCTGATAGTTGACTCTTCAGAAATGTTTAGATTATTCATCTGAGAAGTTAAGGTAGTGGCATCTGGAGTTGCTTCTGGTTCCTTCACTTGAAGTTTGTCTGCTTCTGGAACTTCAGAGTCAATAAAGACTACTTCCCTATCTGCAGAGTTATCAACCTGCTTTGGCTTTTCAGAGCCAAGCTTATCATCAAATCTGACATGAATGGATTCTTCCACAATCTGTGTCTCAGTGTTGTATACTCTGTAGCCTTTAGAGCGTTCAGAATATCCAAGCATGAAACACTTCTGTGCTTTGGAATCAAACTTGCTCAGACTTTCCTTAGTGTTTAACATATAACAAATACATCCAAAAGGATGAAAATATGAAATGTTGGGATTTTTGTTCTTCCACAATTCATAAGGAGTCTTTTTCAGAAGAGGTCTAACAGACACTCTGTTCTGAATGTAGCATGCTGTATTTATTGCTTCTGCCCAAAAATGTTTTGCCAGATTTGTCTCATTGATCATGGTTCTGGCCATTTCTTGCAAAGTTCTGTTTTTCCTCTCTACAACCCCATTCTGTTGTGGAGTTCTAGGACAGGAAAAATCACGAGCAATTCCATTTTCAGAAAAATATTTTTCAAAATATTTATTTTCAAATTCACCACCATGATCACTTCTGACTTTTATAATTTTGAAATTCTTTTCATTCTGGACTTGCTTGCAGAAGTCAAAGAACACAGAATGTGACTCATCCTTGTGTTTTAAGAACTTTACCCATGTCCATCTGCTAAAGTCATCAACAATGACCAATCCATACTTCTTGCCTCTGATGGATGCAGTTTTCACTGGTCCAAATAGATCAATATGAAGTAGTTCTAATGGTTTAGAAGTGGAAACAACATTTTTTGATTTGAAAGATGTTTTTGAAAACTTCCCTTTCTGGCATGCTTCACAAAGAGCATCTGAAGTGAACTTCAGATTAGGGAGTCCTCTGACAAGATTAAGTTTATTAATCTGAGATATACGTCTCATATTAATATGGCCCAATCTTCTGTGCCAGACCCATTGCTCTTCATTTACAAACAAGAGGCATTTAACATTTTGAACTTTAAGTTCTGAAAGATTTATTTTATAAATGTTGTTTTTCCTCTTACCACTAAATAGGATAGAGCCATCCTTCTGACTAATAGCTTTACAACATTTTTGATTAAAGGTAATATCATAACCATTGTCACTTAATTGACTTATGGACAATAAGTTATGCTTTAACCCTTCAACAAATAAAACATTAGTAATAGAGGGAAGTTTACCATTTCCAATAGTGCCAGATCCAATGATCTTGCCCTTCTGGTTCCCTCCAAACTTCACGTCACCTCCAGATCTAAGTTCCAGGCTTTGGAACATAGACTTTTCTCCTGTCATGTGTCGTGAGCATCCAGAGTCCAGGTACCATGATTGGTGTCCTGACCTTGCTGCTAAGAACATCTGCAACAGGAATTATTTTGTTTTTAGGTACCCAGATCTTCTTGGGTCCTTTGGGGTTAGTTGGTTTGTAGGTTTGTCTAAACTTCTGTTTTGCAACATAATGTTTATTCTGACTTGCCTTGGGTTTAAACACATAAGTACTCTTCTCAGAGCTTGTGTGTTTAATGTCATTCAAGTGACCAAATTTGAATTGAGAATACAGAGGTGTCTTCCTGATGAAAAGTTTGTCAACAGGTTTTGGATTGCTTCCAGATGAAGATTCATATCCAATGCCTCTTCTGTTGTTTCCACTAACACCATAGATCATGGAAGCCATCTTGCTTCTGTCTATGCTCTTAGTGAGAAATCTCTGAAAACTGGAGTCATATTTTTCTAAAATATTTTCACATGACTTAGTCTCAGATTCAGATTCTTGTTGAGTTATTTCAAAGTCATTTTTGATTTTCAAATTTATTTCTTTTTGCTCAACAAGTTCTGTTTTCAGAAGATCAATCTCAGATTCAAGATTGCTTTTCAGCTTCTTGTATTTGAGTTTGATGTTGTTATAACTTTTAAGAACTTCTGTTAAAACTTTAATGAGTTCTTCTTTGGTAAGTTTAGCCATTACCTCTTCTGCATCATCATCAGATTCAGATTCTGATTCATATCCTGAGGTACCTTCCTCTTGATCCTCTGTGCTAGCCATCAGTGCAACATTTGCACATTCTTCTTCTGATTCAGAAGATGATTCACACTCATCTGAGTCATCCCATGTTGCCATCAGAACCTTCTTATTTTTGTTGAACTTCTTCTTGGGTTTTTCTTTTTGAAGTTTGGGGCAATCATTTTTGTAGTGCCCAGGTTCTTTGCACTCATAGCACACAACTTCTTTCTTGGCAGATCTTCTGTGACTAGAAGATTCCTTTCTGTTATCAGATCTTCTGAAGTTGTTGAACTTCTTTCCCTTGTGCTTCCAGAGTTTGTTAATCCTTCTGGACAGCATGGATAACTCATCTTCTTCTTCAGAAGAAGATTCTTCAGAGCTTTCTTGAATGACCTGCAAAGCTTTAGCAGTTTTGTTAGATTTTAATGCAACAGATTTACCTTTATCTTTCTTCTGAGGTTCATCTTCCTCAAGCTCAATCTCATGGCTCCTTAGTGAGCTGATGAGTTCTTCTAGAGAGATCTTGTTCAGATCTTTGGCCATCTTCAGGGCAGTCACCATTGGTCTCCATCTGATAGGCATACTTCTGATGATTTTCTTTACATGATCTGACGTAGAATATCCCTTGTCCAGAACTTTCAGCCCAGCAGTGAGTATCTGGAATCTGGAGAACATGGCTTCAACAGATTCAGAGTCTTCCATTTTGAAAGCCTCATACTTCTGGATCAGAGCCAAAGCTTTTGTCTCCTTAACTTGAGAATTTCCCTCATGAGTCATTTTAAGGGATTCAAACATATCAAAAGCAGTCTCCCTGTTTGTAATTTTCTCATACTCTGTATGTGAAATAGCATTCAGTAATATAGTCCTGGCTTTGTGGTGATTTCTGAAGTCTTTCTTCTGAGCATCTGTCATAGATTTTCTGTCAATCTTTTTGCCATCCCCATCTGTGGGATGTACATATCCATCTATGACAAGATCCCATAGATCAACATCATATCCTAGGAAAAAACTCTCAATTCTGTCTTTCCAGTAGTCAAATTTCTCCCCATCAAACATTGGGGGTTTGGTGCTGATCCTATCCCTCTCTTCATATTTATTGTTAATATTTGACATTGAATTATCAGCCATGATAACAAATAAATATATATATCAAAGTATATCTCTCTGGATCTTTACTGACACTGTTAAGTGGTAGCACACTCAGAACCGGAGCTCTGATGCCAACTAAAGGTGAGATAATACTTAGAAGGGGGGGGGGGTTGAATAAGTATGAAAAGTTAAGACTTGAAAATAATCACACATTTATTTTTATCCTGGTTCATTTAAACAACTACTCCAGTCCACCCTTCCTAGAGTGATTTGCCTTTCTCAACAAGGACTTAATCCACTATTAAATCAAACTGATTACAATAGTAACACCTAAGAACAACAGTTCTTAGTCTTCTCAAGAGCTACTGATTCCAACTGAATCCTCTTAAGGAAAATCCTTTACAATCAATGTAAATTAAATACAAGAGAATTAATGCTTCTGTAAAGCTTTTATCACAACAGTGATTTTTCTATTAAGTTTAAGTACAATAAATTCTAAGAAGAATAAGAATGAATGAGAGCTTAGAATATAATGATTTCTTTTCAGCAAATTGTGTAACTGAAGAATATGGTGAAGTTCTCCTTTTATAGGCAGCTGATCCAAGCAAGCTGAGCATTGAAAAGAGAGTCTCAAAAAGGTCTGAGCCTTTTTGTCTTCACATCAAGTGACTTTTCCTAGAAGTAGATGGCACAGAAAAATCCTTTTTGTCTGTGTAAGTGTGTCTAGTACAAATGAGGAAAGAGACGTTGAATAATTCCAACGGATATATTCTTGAATATTACTTCTTCAGTTTTCAGCAAGTTCTTCAGAATCTGAATGGATCAGAGTCTTCTAATGAAATTCAGAACTATGCTATATCAGAGTCTTCTGCAGCAGGTGTGCTTTCAGCGTGTTGATCATCAGAGCATATTTGATACAGAACTTCAGTACTTAGCAGCGTTGGTACTTTCAGAAACTTTTGTAGACTTATGCTTTGAGAAACTCTTCAATCAATATTCTTCTATGCTTCAGATGCTTCAGCTTCAGATGCTTCTGATTATCTTCAGATGCTTCTGACTCAGAATGTTCTGGAGCTTCTTGCTTCAGATCCTTCTGGAGACTACACTCAGGATCTTCTGTAAGGAGCAATCAGATTCTTCTGTAAGGTGCATCTGGCGCTTCAGAGTCAGGATAACTTCTTGTATCCAAAACAGATTTGCTTCTAGAGAGTTAATTTCAATTCAATCTGCAGTAAAACTCTCAAACAAATTTTAGAGTATATAATTCTTAAATATAAATTTCCTAACAGTTATCATCAAAACAAAGAGTTATTATTAAGAACCAATCTGTGTTCTAACAATTTTCGGTAATCTACCAGAGTTGGCAGAAGTGGAGCTGGCATCTTCAAATTCAAGACACTGCAACAGTACTTCAGCTATGCCTTAATCAGTCTCGACATATCAGAAAGATGATAACTCGCTTACTAGCAAATCTTCTTCACCGCAAACGAAGACCATTTGATCGTCAAACATGAATTTTAACTTTGAATGCAACGTGGATGTAATTGCCTCTGCAGCATGAATCCAGGGTCTATCCAATAAACAACTATATGCAGGATTGATATCCATCACATAGAAAGTAATGGTAAACAAATGTGGCCCGACTTTAATGGGTAAATCCACTTCGCCAATAACATTCCTTCGAGTGTCGTTGAAATCTCGGACAACTAAAACACTTGGTCTCATCTTGCTCCCTTCTACCAATAGTTGACTCAATGTGACCTTACACATCACATTGAGAGAAGAACTGGTGTCCATAAGAACACGAGATAGCAAAGAGTCCATACAAGTTACTGAGATGTGCAAGGCTCTGTTATAGGTGCTACCTTCAGGAGGTAACTCTGACTCGTTGAAACCCAAATACCGAGTTGCAATTATATTTACGACGACATCGTTAAATTGTTCTACGGGAATGTCGTGCATCATAAGAGCAGTGTTTAAAACATTTAACAAAGTTGATTTGTGTATAGGCGAGCTCATGAGTAATGACAAGATTGAAATCCTTGAAGAAGTTTTCCCCAACTGATTCACAATCTTAAAATCACTCTTCTTGATCAATTTGAGAAACTCTTGATCATTCATTACCTCTTTGCTTTTTATAACATCCATAGACGGAGTGATTGGAATTGATGCAGCAGTTGATGCCCCTTGTTGCATAACAGGGGTTGTTGAAGCAGATTTCTCCTTGGGAGGAACAATGGTTGGAACTTGCACTGGCTCAGATACGACCTTCAGAGCAAACACTCGTCCGCTACGAGTCATCCCTCTAGTGGCAGTTACGTTCACAATTTCAGATTCTGAAACTAAATTTCTCGACCCCTAGAGAACATGGGGAAACTATACTTCCAAGGAACTTCTTTTAAATTTTGATACGGGAATGGCTTAGGAACACAAACAGTGATAGGCTGAATTTTCTTCTTAGGAGCTTCCATAGGAAACTTCCTATATATCATCGTGAACGACTCGATAGTAGCTACCTCTTCCACAAACCTAGATCTGGAAAACTGAACCACACATCAGTTCATCAAGATCTAAGTGCAACCTTTCAACCTTCAACACTAATTAGGATTATCATCACAGATCTGGCATTTCCCATGAAGACCTTTCAGTAATCCTTGCTCTTCCAAGTTTTTGATCACTACAACCATCAAAGTTTTCACTTTGTCAACATCTCTGATCAACTCAACCCCTTGATCGTCCTCAGTCATATTAATCCTGGGTCCACCATGAGTACACAAAGGATTAGATTTTATGTTAGGACGCTCTTCAAAAAATGTCAGGATTTTTTGATCAATAAGATCTTGAACTTTGGCCTTAAGAATAATGAAATCATCGGTAGCATGTCCTATGTACCCGACATGGTAAGCACAAGACGCATTAGGATTATGCTTCGAACCAAAAGGAAGAACTGCAAGTGCAATCTTTTTTGGGACAATTTCCCCTTGATGAATCAAATAAGGAAAAAATTATGTATAAGGCACCGAAATTCTGTCAAAATTCATCAGCTTACGGTTGTTCTGATTGTTGTTATTCTGTTTATTCTGATGATGCTGATTTTTGTTGTTTTATTGAGACTGTTGACATTGAAGTTGTTGTTGGTTCTGAGAATTTTGAACTTGTGGTTGTGGATGATACTGAAATGGCGGTTGTTGATACTGAGCCGCAGCAACATCAGGATAAGGATAATATGGGAGCCATAGGAACCCGATAATAAGGAGAGGCTTTTTCCATCACAACATTCGCTTCAGCTTCCTTTTTCTTTGAATGACCGCTCTGAGGTTTCTTGGTTGGTTGTTGACCAGCGGTACCAGCAATCCTACAAATTTTCAGCCTATTCTCAATCTTTTCATTAATAGTCATGATATCAGTAAAGTTTGACGAAGAACTTCCCACCATTTTCTCGTAGTACAACCCTTACAAAGTTCCCATAAAAATATAAATCAACTCATTGTCAGAAAGAGCAGGTCGCACACGAGAGGCCATCTCAAGCCACCTTTGTGCATATTCTTTGAAAGTTTTAGTTGTACGCAGAGATTGATTCTCCAACTGCAATCTAGTAGGAGCCAAATCGAGATTGTATTTGTATTGCTTCAAGAATGCTTCTGACAAGTCTCTCCACGAGCGAATCTTGCTACGTTCCAAACCCATATACCGATCCAAAGAAGCTCCAGACAAGTTATCTTGGAAACAATGAACCAGCAATTCATCATTGTCAATGTAGGATGCCATCTTCCTACAATACATGGTTACATGACTACGGGCACAAATCAAACCCTTGTACTTTGGAAGCTCCATAATCTTGAATATTTATGGAAGCACGACATTGGGAACCAGCATAAGTCTTTGGCTCCCATGCCAAAAGCAGAATAACCTTCAATCGCTCAGATTCTTTCATCCAACAACTTATAGTCAGCAGGTTTATTATGATCAGCAGTTCTAACAAGAGCTTTTGGATTAGAAAGTTGTGATGCAGCTGGAGCAGGTATTTGAGGAGACGCAAACTGAGATGAATATACCAATCCGGAATTTACCATCTGACCAGCATTCTGACCCATCTGAAAACCATACGATGCACCAGTAGGAAGTACCATAGTAGCAGCAGTTGCCCCAGGAAAGGGCATTCCAAAATGAACATTCTGAATAATAGTTTGAGCAGCCTGAGAGAAAACTGGAACATAGATAGGAGGACCCTTATACACACGCTCATCTTCATCAGGTATTTCAACGTTAGTCGACACAGGAGTCTGGCGAGTCTACGTTTGAGGAATCTCGTGATCATCATGACTCACCACAGGAGGTGGAATCGGAGTAGGCATGCCCCAAGGATATGCAACAGAATTACCATTAGGCATGGAAAAAGGTTGATAAGGCATAAAGGCATTACCACTGGCAATCTGAGGAGTAAAATTCGTAGGCATTCCCCATGAGAAGACAACATTCATTCTATTCAAATCAGGTTGAGCAAAAGGTAAGTTGATAGAAGGTTGAACAACAGTCTCAACTGGCGCTTCAACAACAGCAGGAGAAAAACTGACCACAGGAGTAGGAGTCACCATAGGAGTGACGAAAATAGCATCAGTAACAGTTGCAACAACAGAAGTAGCAGCAGATGTATCCTTCTGAGCATAAAGGAACTCCATAATAGCATCCATGTTAGTCTGGAACTGATCCATCCGTCCTTGAAACTGAGCCAAATTCTTCTTGTAGGCAGCATTCTCTTATTCAATATTAGCCATGATCTTAAACTTGTTTGAGCGAGTGAAATAGCGATGTCGAGTCGTCGTTTTGCTATAAGGCGGAGACAGATAGTGTAAGCATGTGTTTTTCTAGTGAAGGACATGCATATAAGTAAGATTGAATGCAATGTATGCAAAAATAAAGTTTTAATTTCAAAGAATTCGTGAGCTTTATCTTTGTTAGCAATAATTATAAAGCATATAAGTAAAGGCGCATAGATAAATTGGCAAGAGAAACTCTTCATTTAATCAATACAAGTTCCAATACAACTCAAATATTTTCCTTTTAGGCTACAACAAGATCAACATGAATTCAATCAAAGACAACCCTACAAGCAGACAAGAAATGAAACACATCCTAAAGAGTCTTGTGCGATAACACATCATTATATGTATCCCTCAACAATCCTGGTAAGTCCTTCAGTGTGTGCTCAACAAATCTAGCTAGACGACCGTGTCTCTCACTCCAATACTTCGCATCCTTCATGAGGTTATGCAATAAAGAATGATTAGGTCCCTGAAGAAGATCTTGTAGAAATGCCTCTTTCTGATCCAAGAGGACTTGCAGATGACAGCTATGACTCTCCCAATGAGTACTCTCCAAGTGAGACTGGCTAATCTCCACTCGGCTCTGATGTACCTGATCCTACAACTTCTGAATATCACCAAAGATTCTGTCAAGCTCGGCTTGACACTGAGAAAGATCTTTCACCAACTGTTCAGCACGATCCTGTTCACTTTGTAGCTTTGTCTTGTACTCTAATAGCTTTGCTCAAAGATTTGCAAGTTGTCTCTTCTTTGAAGCTAGTCCATCATGTGTACTCTTCAAAGCATCCCTAACTTTCCTATGCTTATTCTGTTCAAACTCCACCTCTTTGAACATGAGATCCCTCTTCTGGCGAAGATCTATCTGTAAGCTCTTCTTCTTGGATGTGACTTTGTCAAGGTTGAGACGAAGATTGAAATTCTCCTTCTTTAACTTTTCAATAGTCTGATTGAGTTGATCGAATTCTGAAGGAGGAACAATGGCAAGTTCAGGAAGCTTGACATTCATTGTGTGTTAGCTTCTTTTGCTATGCAATTCTTATTACCCAACTCACCTCTACCTTTACGGTGAATTTGTACCCATGCAGCACTAAATCTCTTCATCAACCTCATGTCATCAAACCCTTCATGACATATGAATTGTTCCTCCTTTTGTACCCAAGAGAGGTGCGTTGGAAAATTTACCACAACGGAGAATGATTTTGGTACCATCGTAGATTCGAGAATACCAAGAAATGTCATCAACAGTAAGAGACATGATCCTCTGAGACCATTTGAGATTTTCGCTATTCTCAACGAAAATAGAATAATAGGTCCTTTCTTCTTTTCATTTCTCGAATGAATAGAATAATAGGTATCAACTAGAAGTGTAGGAACAAGATTCCTGGACAAGAAGATACTGATGGCAGCCTGATCAACGAAATCCTCCATGTTCGGAAACCAGATGATCCCATATATCAATAAAGCAAACACGGTGTTGAAAGCCTTCCAGTTTCCCACTTTAGCGAAAGAAACGACCTTGTCTACTAGAAACTTTGAAGCAAATCCTCGAATACCCTTTCCTTTGGTCTTAAGATTGTCTTCCATATCCTTCTTACTAATGCCAAGATCTTCAGCAATAAGAGGAAACTTCGGAAAACTGCTGGTGTAGACGAACGGAACCTGACTCTTGATCTTAACCCCGAAGATATGAGAGTACTCCTCAGGTGTAGGTGCTAACTAATATTCGGAAATTTGAAACACCTCAGTGGCGGGTCAAAGAACTGAACAAGTGTATGAATGGCGGTAATGTTGACTTCAATGTTGAGAATGGACAAAAGATTTCCATAGTCATGTCTAAAAACACCCTTGTTATCTTTAACCAGATAAGATTCTAAACCCCTCAAAGTCTTCAGTTTGGGCTCCACAAACTTGTAGCTGAAGATACCCCTGCAACCAGTACTCGTCTTCTATGATTATGCCAATAAAGAATAAGCTCTTGAATAACCTGGAAAGTTCACATGCAAAAAATTGTTAATGGTTATGATGTGATGGCATGCAACACAAGAATCAAGAAGCCAAGCACAATTTGAACAATCAAATTTGCACAATCTGAATATCCTCATATAATTCTGTGTCGGTGCAAAAATATGACGTGTGTGAGAGAAAAAAAGGTATAAAGAGTCTTAGTTTCTTGCAAAAACCCAATATCCCTCTCACAGGTGTGATCTAGTCACAACAAAGTGGTCCCTAAAAAGGTCTCCCAAACCATAGGACTCAAGTGAAAACCCCCCACCGTAGCAAATTCTCGTAGGACGAAAGTATTCTCAAGGGAATCACGGTCTGGGATGTGGCTCTCGTTACAACCCAACACGCAAAATGTAGGCGTCACGACTATCCACATTCTAACTTATGTGTATGCTCAAGCCCGGTGTTAGGACTTATCTCTCCAATAATATCTACCCATCCCAACAATAGTAAAATATAACAGATATTCGGAATATACAACATATAAATATAAAAAGTAATAAAGAAATGTAGTAAATGGCGTAAAGATAAATCAAGTAAAGCATAAAGATAAACACCCAAAAAAGCAAGAAAACAAGCAAAACTAGGCAAGACCCCATCTTGCAAGCGCAAGGACTCCCCAGTAGAGTCGCTAGCTGAGGCTAGTGGAATTATACCTTAGTGAATCGCACACTCAAAGATACAACAGAGTCGCCACCGAAATTTATTTAGTACCAAAGGACAGGGAAAACATCGATAAAACCCAAGGGAAGAGAAATGAGAAAGGGGTTCGGTTATGAGAAAGGAAGGTACTAGCACCTTAAGCATCCGTCGTACCCGACGGGAACCACTTCGCTTACTTCTAGGCTTGGATGAGTTATCTATCTAAAATATTTTAACTAAAAGAAAGAGAAAGAGAGAAGACAAAAGAAAAAAGAAAATAAAAAAGAAAGTGCTCGTGGAGGATTGGGGTCCTCGTGCCTACGTACCCTCATAATGCAATGAGGAAGTCAGAGCTCCGTAGTTCAGGAACCAGGAAAGAAAAGAAGAAGATTTAGGTGGACCAGAGAAAAAAAATGAAAGAAGGTGGAGGAAGGTGGCTCGCCAAGATTTCGCAATGTACCCTCATAGTGCAATGAGGAAATCAGAGCCTACGTAGTTCAGGGAACTATCGCAAAGAAAGAAAAGAAAACAGAGAAAGCGTCAAAGCCAAGAAAAAAAAGAGAAAGTAAGACCCGACTGGGGAATACAGCAGGAGTGATGTCAAAACCAAGGAAGAAAGGCGAGCTCAACTAGGGAGCGCGAAAGCAAGGTAAAACTCAACTGGAGAAAGTAGAAGAAAAGTGTTGGATGTCAATAGAAGGACTGTGACAAATCGGGATAAAAGAGTATTGAACCAAAGGAAGGTGTTTAACTCAGAGGGGATTATGGTGTATTAAATGATAAACAATGATTAACCGAAACAAGGGAGAAAGGAAATGGTTTTAACTGGTAGACGGTAATCAACCAAAAGGGCGGGTGTGGAACTAATAAAGGTTGTGACCCAAAGAATGGTACACTGACTGAACAAGCAGTACTTGACCGGTGAAAAGGATATTTGAACCGGAAAAAGGTTACTAACCCAAAGCTGGTAGTATTTGAACCAAAGAAAGGTTGCTAACTGCAAGGCATTCGGTATTTAACAGACGGACTATGTCTAACCAAAAAGAAAGTGAGTGATTAACCAAGAGAAGGTGATTAATTCAACAGAAACTCAGTGTGTTAACAGAAGAACTATGGTTAACTGAGACACAGATGATTGGCTCTAACAGGCGGACTGTAATTGACCAAAAGGCGAGTGATTAATTGGAAGAAAGTGATTAACCCAAAGAAAGCTCAGTATTAACAGACAGACTGCGATTAACTAAGGAAAAGGAAAATGGTGTTTAACTGAAAAGCAATGATGAACCAAGCAAGAATGAGAGAGAACCAAGAGAAGGTTACAAACTCCGATGAGGATTAGGTTTTAACAGGAAGACCATGTTTAATCGAAGAGAAAGGATCGACTTTGTTGGGGAAGAAGAGAAACGGTTTTAACCAAAGAACGATTTATCAACCAAGCAAAGGGATTAAATGCAAATCTCTAGGGAAACCAAGGATGGTGATAGCCACAAGAGAAAAGAAGGTTGGACTTGAAAGAAGGAAGTTACTCACAAGACATAAGAAAAGGGGCAAGTGATCAAGGATCAACTCGACTAGAGAAACGGGGGTTACCACAGTAAGGAGATATAGGTGACAATATCAGGCACAAGATCATTCATCCCCTATCCAAAATAGTCAGAATGAGTGTAGGAATTCTCCACTCTCATTCCTTCTCTAACACCAAAGTGTGATGCAAGAAACGAAACTGACAACACAACGACACAAAATTTGTACAATGCTCCAACGCGTTGCAAATCTTCAAATCCGCGGGGGGAAGAGAAGACAAAGCTATATAAGATCTAAAGGAGGAAAAATGAGAAGATCGACTAATCGAAATGATGTTTTGATTAATTAATCAAAATGAGAGATATGCTAACAATTTTCCAAAGGATGAAAAATCATTAAAGCAAAAAAGGGTGAATTATTGATTATACAAGATTAAGCTTATTCCAAAGAGGAACAATCTTAATGCAACCATGAATGGAAGTGCAAAACAGTACCAAAATCATTTAGCATGCATCACAAACCATGTAACAATGTGATCAAAGAAATAGGCAAAAATGAACATGATCATTCGATGCCAAAAATACAAACAAATGCATAATCGATAAAATCGAGCATCGGAAAATTTACAAGCATGCTTCAAACAGAAGTTAAAACATCCATAAAAATCAATCATATCAACTCATGGGAGTTGAAAGAGAAAGAAATGCCAAAAAATACATAAAAATGAACAAAAATGGCAATCTGGAGCAGTGTTAATCAATTAACACTTTGCCAGTGCAAAAGTGTTAAACGATTAACCCTGGTGCAGAGGCTGGAATTTGATTTTTCGAAAGCACTTTTGGCCACATATGATTTGTGTAATCCTTCACATGTTAGGGCAAACAATTATGCACGAAAATCAAGTCCAAAAACAGCAAATAATCACTTATAAAATTAATTACCACATCAAGATTGAAGATCAAACCATGGCATAATCAATTCACAAACATGAAAAAGCATCGAAACTACATCGCAAATGATACGGTAACAATCAAAACAGTAAAAAGAGTGAGAATTAACCAACATACAAGACTGAGATTTACCTTGGATGTTGTTCTAAATGGATTATGATGAAGCTACTCAAAGAAATCCAGAGAAAACAGAATTTGCAATTGAACCGTAGTGAAACCGAGCAAAATACGACAAAAACTTCGAAATTGAATTTACACCAAATAAGCTTGAAGTAATCACTTGATATGAATCTAAATCCAATAAAACTCCAAAAAATTAAGAAGAATTAGCAAGATGATGATAGCTAAGCTCATGAGAAAGCACTTCCAATAAAGAAGTTACTACTCTTTAATGGAGAATTTGAGCTCTAGTGTGGTTTGGGACGAAAGTGAAGATGAATATGAATAGAAGTTGCAGAAAATTCAGAGATAATGTGAGAGAATTGAGAGTCATGAATGAAAATTTTGGGAGAATGATTGAGCTCTAAGGGTGAAAAAATATAGTTTCTTTTGTGAAATGGTGATGATTTACTTATATAGAGTTTTGCTTCGGAGTGAGCTTTGGATGTAGCTCCGGATCTAGCCTTAGAGTTAGTTAGCCTCTACTCACTGAGTTAGATGTTAACTCAGATAGTTAGGTAGTTGACTCGGTAACCATCCCATTAAAAACTTGAATCAAAGGGCTCACATGTTTGGAAATGAAGTAACATGATGGTCTTAATCCAAATTGATGTATTGTAGCAAATGCCTTGAAGTGTTTAGAAAGGTCTTGAAGTGTCTAGAGCTGTCTAGTATGTTCCACACAATGCTAGAAACAAGTAGACCCCAAAATGTAGAGTGCAAGTTGCTGTCCTGAAAATGTAGCAGATTCTACATTTTTTACAAGGAGGTCAAATTTCAGGTTACGACACATACGTATATGATAGTTTAAGGGAATGTTTAGCACTAACTCCAAATCCAATTCCTTGCCCAAAGAAACCTTCTATAGAACTTAAAACACTCCCCAAAAATATAAGGTATTGTCGCACCTCGAAAAATCACGGAGACATTTCGGAGAAACAACCCTCGCGCGAAAGGCGCAGAAATGAGGTTCGACAGAGTCACCACCGAACTTTATTTATCCCGAATAAATGGGAGAGGAAAATATCGAGAAAACCTCTTAAAAACGAAAGGAACACGGCCTTCACAACCTGATGTTCTTGGGTTCGGGAGTCGATTACGCAATGGGAAGGTATTAGCACCCCTCACGTCTGTTGAACTCAACGGGAACCTCTTAGTTCGAATTGTGATGAAAGTTAGCTAAGCTTAGTTCTTCTCTTCTCAATACTAAAATACTATACGATACGATAAAAGGATAAACGGTAAGGGGAAATGGGTGGTTAAAGGATAGGGTGCTCGCCAAGGATTGGGGCCCTTGTGCCTACGTATGCTCATTTGGATGAGAATGGGGAATTAAAGTGTCGTAGTTTGACTACGGGAAAGGATAAAGGGAGACAGAAGATGGAAGGGATTGTGCTCGCCAAGATCATTGCAATCTTGTGCCTACGTATCTTACATTCAAGAGTGAATGAAGAATCAGATCATTCGTAGTTTGTGGTAACAACCACGAAGAAAAATGGGATTTGAATGAGTTTGAAGGTGGGTACGGATGATGATTACTCGAAGCTTAAGAAAGACTTCTCGGACCCAAGTAATCGAGAGAGTGAACCAAAGACTTGGAACTCTTTCTTTTTCATCTTGAAGATAAGGTTGTACTTGAAAGGGTGAGTTTGAACTGATGACGATTACTTGAAGCTTAAGAAATATTTCTCGGACCTAAGTAATTGGGAAAGCGAGTCGAAGACTTGACTATCTCCCTTTTTCATGATAGAAGGAAATGTGTTTGAAAGGTGAGGTTGATCGGATGACGAATACTTGAAGCTTAAGAAAGACTTCTCGGACCCAAGTAATCGGGAGAGAGAACCAAAGACTTGGAACTCTCTCCTTTTCATCACGAAAAGAAAGTTGTTTGAGTGGTATCCGAAAGGATGAGTAGTTGGACAATGGTTGAACGTTGTCGAATTGTTAATGTTATTTAAAGGTGTCAATTGCTCACACATGAATAAGATAACTCGCATCAAAACAGCCGAAAGAAAGATCAAAGACTTGAACACACTCTTTACACCTCGAAAAGGATTAAATAGTTATTAATTGATTGATAGTTTGTTATGAAAATCCGCTTGACGTTGGATCAAGAGTTTGACTTATTATCGTGTGCAAAACATGTGGGAATGGAAATGGTTGAGAAATGGTTCGACGACGAGACGAGGGTTTGGATTGAAAATGGAACCGACTTGACTTACGCATCAAGGGTCGAGTTGTGAGAAACGATACTAGTCTCTTAGGGTTCCCCCAATATCAAAACCACGGTGAAGTGTGTGCAATAGGTTGATGGCGAATGCGTATGAGCACTCGACTTACAAGGTGTTTAAAAAAATGGCTCGATGACGAATCGAGAATTAGTTTGAAAATAGTTTGACCTACGCTAGTCCCTATGGGTGCTCCTAGAAGATAAACTACAATCAAAGAAATACGAAACATACATCGGAATGGGAGAGGGGTACATGTAATTTACACGGGATTGTACGAAATAAAGGGGTCTCATTGTCAGGTAGCCCAATAGAAAGTCGTGTGTGTGTAATGTGTCCTAAACTACACCTTGAGCAAAGTCAGGCACGACTCCACGTTAGGGTTCCTGCAAATGACCAATGATCCAACAGTCCACCAATTTGGCTTTTAAGATTTCGATAGTTTATTATGTGTTTTGAATATGGGTGAATAAGAATGAAGAATGAAATATGAGTATGACTATATGAATAACATACAATAATATCCACAATAATATTTGACTAAAATTTAAAGCAGTTAATATTTGACGAAAATTAAAGTTAATGGTTAGTTTAGTTAGGAATTAAATCGGGACAAATGTAACACTAAACCGTTGTAGCTCGACTTATAATGAAATTTGAACTATAGGAGGTCGCGTGAATTGATATCCGTGCTATGAACAAGATAGAGAAATGATATTGAGAACCATTCTCCAATTTAATTGTGTCGCACGGACCAAAAACGGTGGGATCTCGTCTTAATCACAAACATTATGTCAATTAATCGAAGGTCGCCTATCACGATCCCAAAGTAAAGAAAATGACCCAAATGATGGTCATTTGAAATCGAGAAGGTTATCGACTTCGATAAACGACGTTTACGAATCGAAAGACATCATAGATCGAAAAAATTAGTAAAAATGGAAAATGAAATAGAAAATAAATTAGTCTCGAATAAATTAGCATCTATCAATAGTTTTACCTATAATAATTTGTAAATATTCGTCATTGACAAAAAAATGGTGAAAATGAAATAAAATGAATAAAAAAGGACAAAAAATTCGATAAAAATCGAAAATGAACATGTAAAAAAAGTTGGTCTCGGATTTATCATTTCTCATCAATAATTTGACAGAAAAACAATTTCGAGGTCTCGTCATCGACCGGAGGTGAATAATAAAATAAATCTAGATCCAAAACTCCCCACGAAACTTAATTAAAAATTGAATGAAACTAAAATAATTTAAAAAAAGCTTGACAAAAATTAAGAAAAATCACAAAATCAATAAAAGGGAAGGGGTGTAGCATGACATATGAAGTGGGTGGCAAAAACAATTTTGGGCTTAAAAGCCCAACATCCACGCAAAAAGCAAAACGGGGGTGAAATGGAAAACTGCATGGATGTAAGTCTGTAAGCCCAACACAGGAATGACATTATCATCAGGTTTCTCTTGAAAACAAGGCAATGAAATTAACAGTTCTAGAGAGTACGCAGTTTTCACCTTATCCTCACGCCTCATATTCTCTCTTCCATCACTTTTCAAAAACCAATCTCAGGGAAAGAGCTTCATTTCAGAAAACCCCTCACTTCAAACAAAATAACAACAAAGCCACAGAGCGACACGCGAACGCTCTTCAACATCAAGCGAGGAGAGGAACAAGATCATGAAAGGGGAATATTTTCAATCTCAATCTTTTCGATATCTAAAATCTCTCTTCATCTCATTCTCTTTCTATTATGGCTCTATTTTGGGTATGAAACGGGTTTGAGTTTGTTGTTGTTTGGGTTTTATTTGGAAAGGGATTTATGGGTTATTGGAAGTTTAGGGTTGAGGGTTTGAAGTTGCAGGTTGTTTGAAGGAAAGAGAAGGAAGATTTGAAGGTTGGAGTGTGGTTGTTGCGAGAAAATGAGGTTCTGAGTTTGGGAATTTGGAAATGATTTTTTGACAAAGTTTGGCGTGGTTTTGAGGCTTTTCTCCTTGACAATGGAAGCTGGGTTTGCGATTTTTATAGGTAGAAGCAGAGAGAAGGGTTTTTTGGTTAATGTTATGAATTTTTTGCGAAAAAACAAAACGCATTCTGTTGCCATTGTCGTACACGTACCATTTGCAATTCATTTGGAATAAGGCCGGTTCTTGCGTGAATTGAATTTTACAGGTTTTGGAAAAGGGTGGGCATTGTGTGAAGGCTGTGGAACGGTCTCGTATGATACTGCAAGTAGAAATTGTGTCTTGCAAAAAAACGCGAGGTGAGCGTACAATACGCAGCGTCCATTTCACTTTTAACCAGTTTTGTGTGGGGTCATGTTTGTTGGACTGCAGGTTTATGTATTTAGCTGAAAGTATGGAAATGTTGTATTACCGTGTGTACGGTTTCTACAGGGTCCCTTGAGCAGAGTGAATTAATTTTACTGAAGTATTTTGTTTCATTTACCGCTCGTGAAATTTGATGTTGCGTGTCCCCTTTTGCTCCTTATTTTTCAAGTTTTGGTTGTGAGTATAGTATGGAAAGAAAGCTAACACGTATGTGTTTGGATTAACTACACGAAGGCTGAAATGCTACAAGTTTGTGCGTAAGAAGGTGCGTTTTCCTGGACTGGTTGTGAAGGCCTGTTGTTCCGGTGTTACACAATGCGTATTGGGCGCGGTTTGAAGCATTATGACTTACTGGTCCTGAATTTTCAGCTTAGAAATTTTGGTCATGCAAGATTGATGTACGAAAAGCATGCAGGGCTTATTGTAATATGCAAGAAATTTCTGAACCCAAATCTGAATCTTGTAATAAAACATTAACTTAACATGACTTTGAAATGGAAGGACTTTGGTTGGACTCTTTTTTTTATAGATTTTCTTGCAATTTTCATTGGGCTTTTGGCTTGTATCATGGACTCCAAAAGAAAATTGAGTTGGGATTAAAAAAAACTTGGCTAATGGGTTTTAAACTTTTGATTCTCATCTCACTCATAAACAAAACTTGGAAATCACCATAAGATCATGATAGCTAAACTCGAAACTCTTGACTTGAAATGATGAGAACTCGACGTTCCGCGAAAACCAAATTCCAAATAAAATTCTTGACTTGAAATAATTGTCACTCGAGTTAACCTTGAGAAATAGAAACGACCATGAATTAATCTTGAATTATCCTAAATTAGGAATAGGCTATAGAGCCTTGAATTAATAAATCAATCTAAATCTAGCCATTTGAATATTGATAAACCAAAGCCTCTAATATGAAACTCCTTGAGCCAAAACATGCCTTGAAATTAGAGAACTATGACCAAACTTTAATTGAAGAATAAACCTGGTCCTGATTATTATCGAACCCGAAACACTTGAATTAGCCACAGTCCTAACAACTGACCCACATACATATGATTTGGGTACAGAGAAACCTTGATTGAAACCTCAAACACACACCATTTATACCATACATACCCTGACCCGATCATGAAGCATTCTCTTGACTGAATAACCAATTTAGGTCAAGAACCACTGAATAATACTCATCACTTGCCTGAGTCACCTTACATAACCTTGTACCACAAGTAGAGGAAACATATTTTTTGGATTTTCTGGATATAGTTAGTGAATGGATGCACAAATAAAGGTATATACCGGTAGGACAAATTTGCCCATCCTTTTTCTTATATCTTGGCTTATATTTCATATCATCTTGCATTGGCATTTGTACATAGCATTGATCTTAGACAGGGGATCAAGGCATCTTATCCAACAATCAAGAGAAGAGTTTTATCTTCAAAGCTCAATCAAGCGTTCATGCTCAACTTTGTGGCAATATCAAGTCACAAGGTCTTCATCATCAAGACATGTCACTCCAGTGACTTGAATTAAAATACAAGCATTGATCTCCTCCTCCTATCTTGTGGGCAACTGGATTAGGGTTTTTGTTCAAAAGATATTTTTTGCTAATTCCTTGAGCAAGACATGATTCTAAAGCTCAACGCACACCTTGAGAGTCCTCTACATGGATTATATGTCTTCACAAACCATCACAAGAGTTCCAATCAGTGGAAATGATCATAGGGTTTCATCTGGTCAATAAAAGGTCAATCGTGGATCTGAAGAGGTCCAAGGCTGGACTGTTGTTCATTTAAGCCATAACAAGCCATATTAATTCATCATATAATACTTATGTTGAAGCTTAATCAAGAAGAATCAAAGAAGATGATAAAATCAAGAGGTTGCTAAATTAGGGTTCTAGAGGATTCTAAGTGTAAAATCCCCTCTTTTGGCACCTAACTTCCATGACAAGTTTCACCATGATACAAGCTCCATCTCATTTTTCCTCAAACATGAGACTTGTTTCTTGTTATCCAAGCTTTCTTTTAAGTACAACAACTCCTCTGTTGAATCTATACATCTCAAGTTATTATGTTTTAAGGTTGGTTTTACAAAATGGAAAGGATTTAGAGGCACTCAAGGGAAACCTATTTCTAAGATAATTTTCACATGGATTCAAGCTTTTCCTCAATTTCTTCAAACATAAGATTGGTTCTTCATCATCTAAGCTTTCTAAAAAGTGAAAGAACTCATCATTTCCATGTGTAGAGCTCAAGTTACGATCCTTTCATGTCAAAGTCATTTTGGATGACCTAGTTTTGGATCATTCATTTCAAGGTCAAAACTCATGAACTTTAAAGCTTCAAATCAAGTTACCTATACCATGAAACTTGTGCCTCAAGATCTTTCCTACATCATGACCTCAAATTCCATTCCATTTGATGATTTACAAGGCAAGTTAAAGCATGTTGAACATGAATACATGGATGTGTGACCTAATTGGATTTTCTTGCTTTTCAAGCCACAATCTTGGTTGGTTTTGCCTCTCTCTTGTACCATATCATCATCATCTCATGACAACACCAAACTTTACCCAAAATGAGCCAACATTCCTTCATGTTTTCAAGTATTTTCAAACCTTTTTCACCATATGAGGAAATCATCAAAACACTTCACCAATTCATTCCCTTTCATTACAATTACCCAATTTCATTTCACCACCCCATTTTATGCTGAGTGATGCTTTGAAGTAGTGGAAAACCATCCAAAATTCGTGGTATACTTTTATTGTTCTTTTTTGGCAAGCTTTGTAAAGCCACTCAAAAACACATTATGGGCCTTAAAAAACACCCTTAAACCTTCATATATAAAGAGAACAAAACCCTAAAGCAAAGAGAGAGGTCATTCTGCAGAGAGAGAGAGAGAGATCACAATCATCTCAAAAGTCGCTTACTTTCTCTTTCTTTGAATTGGATATTTCTTTGAAGTGTTTGCTTCCCTTTTGCTTGATTCTTCATCACTGGGATACAAGGATTCTATTAGAGGGTTTTCTTTGAGGCTTAGAAGCAGTTTGAAGGACCAAAGAAGTTGCTCCATTTAGGTAACCTTTCTCATTCAGAATCTCTCATTTTAGGCATAAATATAAGCTCATGTTGGTTGCATCTGAAGCCCTACATTGTGTAGGTGATGTTTGAATGCACGGTGTGCTTGTTTAAGAAAATTTCAGTTTGTATGTCAAATTTTCGTGTTGAGTTATCACCATGTTAGAGGAATGTTTTTTAAAATTTTAAGGTTAGATTCATGTTCCTCATGAGATTTCCTTCAGAAATGTGTATTGAGTTTTAATTTTTATTGAGATTTTCAGAGGCCACCGGTGAGGCTTACCAGGGAAGACGATCGGAGCTAGGACTCCAGCATCTGAGGCATTAGCTGAGGTGCCTATCTGATTTGGTAGTTGACTTGCCCATGCATGCGTTGAAAAGTGATGTGGCATGCCATATCCTTTAATGAAAAAGCGTGTTTCACTGTTCTGGCTGAATTTTTGTGTTACTTGGGTGGGCTTTGTGTATTTTTCTTTTCACGCCCCCTTGTTTAGGCCCATTTACGCGCTACAACATGAATTCAATTCATGTCTGTTTTACTTGTGTACCCCGTTGCTTTATTTCTCCATTTTATTTTATTTGGTTCTATTTTTCTTTTTGATTTTTGATCCAATCTTTTTACCATGTTTTGACACTTGAATGTTGATTTTTTGAGTGATGTTATGGTGTGTTGAGGTTGCATTTTGATTTTTTTTTCAATTGGATTTATTGAGCCACGATTCATGCTCGATTGTTGAACATACTTGAACTTGTTGATTTATTTTGATGCTGCACTTGTGCAATTCTTTCGGGGATATTTTTCTCACATTGTTACATGTTTTGACATTAGATATAGCTTTGATTCCATATTTGTTTGATCATCTAAGTGCCTTGAATTGATGTTCTTTTGTGATGTTACTTTGAAATGATATTTGCATATCCTTGACCTAGTTTTTTTGACTTGTTTCATGTGTAATCCCCTTGATGCCCGGTGCTTTTGTATGAGTTGAATGTCTTGTTTAGGCTTATGAACTTTCATGTTTCAATGTCCATTCTATGATCATTTCCCATCTTTCTCTTCACATGATCTCTTTGTCCTTGTTATGAATGATTTGAATGATGTTTGTCTAACTTTTTGGACATGATGCTTGTTGAACTTGCGTGATATCTTAAGAATGAATTTGATGTGAACCATTTTAGTATGCTTCTGACCTTGATGTTGTTGTATGTATCACTTGACCATTTGTGCCTTGTGCCATTCTTGGATACATGAAGATGATCATAGTTGATGTTTGCTTAGTTTTAGTGCTTATTTTGAGCTTGATGTTTGAGACTTCTCTTTGTGATTCATGTGTTAATGATGGATTTATATACATGTTTATTTTGCTGCCCATTTGGATTCATGCTTTGAGTTTACATGTTCACCTCCTTGAGGTGTGTCATTACATGATTGTTTGTGTGACAATTGATGGTGTTTGGATCTTGATGCATTATTTGAATCTTTTTGCTCATCCTTTGACCATTGACATGAGTTGAGTACATCTTAATATTGATACTGTCCTACTTTGGTTCTCACATCATTTGACTTAATCTCACTATGCTTGATGTTTAAAAATGCTTTTTGATTGATCTTAAGTCATTTGTGTGTGTTTTAACACTTTGTCTTATCATTTTAATTTAACCTCCAACCTTTGAGTGTGGTTTGATATGTATGCATTTTGGTTTACTTTGACATGATTTTAGTGTTTACTTTATATGTTTGGACCTAATGTTTGCATTTTTGTGATGCCTTTGCCTTATGAAGTGAACTTCTTATTTGCTTACATGTTGCTGTATTTTCTTCTTCATCTCTCATTCTTCTCTCTTCTCTTTCTTGTCTTGAGACTTGTTTAAGTCTTGAGTTTGTTTTCATTTGTGATTGATTAGTAAAGTGTTTACTTGTGCTTGCTCATATGATCCCTAGGATTCCTAGCCTCACTTAATTTCTAATTAAGGTGGGAGTACGAGATACATTAAGCTTCCAATCCTTTTCATGATAAAAATTAGGTTAGTTCCTTTCCATCTCAACTTTAGGTCCATCTTTTGTATGATAACATTAGGTAGGATTCATTTTCATCCTAACTTTTGGACCATTTTGTATGATAACATTAGGGTTTTCAGTTTCCCTTTAGTATTTTCTTTTGTGTCTTCTCTCCTTATCTCAAAAAATTTTAAGACACTTAATAAAGAGTGATGCACATTGTGTGCCACGAGCCTTAAGTATATGGGAAGTGATGAGTTGGGGGTTTTCCTTACTTGTTTATAGTGTTTGGTGTATGCCCTTTAGGCAATATGCGACGCATTTGCTCATATGTCATAGTCTTTAGTGCAACGTGAATCTCAAACAAACTCAATTCACTTTTCTAAAACTCTTTAAAAAAATTCAAACCTTTCAATCCTTCGGGATTGTTGTTTTAAACTCATTTTCAGAAAAGAGTGCGTTACTTTTCCGTTCTACCACAAACAGGCATCGTCCCTAACTGTTGGAATGGGAACTTAACATCACTAATAAAAAACACTTAACCAATATGTGATCTAGATACCCGAACTACGTTTGCTCTGATTTCTCATTCTAGGTGAGGATACTTAGTTATAAGACAACAATGTTTTGGTGAGCCATCTTCCCCTATAACACGTAGTTTTCCAAACTACGTTGACTCTGACTTTCCCATTGCACGAGGGAATACGTAGGCATAGAGCGGTGATATCCTATCGAGTCTCCTTTTTCTTTTCCCTCCATCGTTTAGTAGTAGATTTTAGATAACTCACCCTTTGATTATACAACAAGCGTGGATCCCATTGAGTACAATGGACATGAGGGGTGCTCATACCTTCCCCTTGCGTAACCAACTCCGGAACCCAAGATTTGGTTGCGATGACCTCTTCTTCTCCTTTCTCTTAGGTTTTATTCAATCGTTTCCTTTCCCTCTCTTTGGGATAAATAATATTCAGTGGTGACTCTTCTATTTGTTTTCGCCAGCCTTTTTCGCAGTTGCGACAGCTGGCGACTCTGCTGGGGACACTGGTTACCTATGTGAGTCAATCCTAGAACTTGTCTGTTTTATATCTTTGGGTGTGTATATTAGTGTATATGTATGTTGTATTTTTATGTTTACTATTGTATATCATTGCATTTGCATTTTTATTTCTGCACTTAATTACTGTTGTTGTGCTGTTGGGTGGGTTGTTCCATGAGAGATAAGCCCAATACCTAGGCTTGACTATATACATAGGATTAGTGTGGAGAGTAATGTGGACTTGTGTGGCATCTTGACACGCAAGAGTTCATATGAAATTTGCATCCAGACGAGGTTTTCTTTGAAGACATCCTATCCTGTGCAACTTGGACAGTTGAAGGGGTGTTGGATCTGAAAGCTAACGACTCTAGAGACTGTTCATTAGGAAGTCAGTTGAGACCTCCTTGATTGACCATGATGCCAAACCAGAATTGGTGAATGTATCATCGTTTCTCAACCTGAGATTCTGTGATACTGACGACCTGCATAGGATGTTGTACCTTTCAAGACTAGTACCTACCTGTGAGAGGGATGGGTTTTGCAGGAAACTTTGACCGCCAACCAACCCAGTTTTCTGGTTTTCTTGTCAGAGCAGACCTTTGACCTTGGATACTATGTATTGCTGTGAGAATCACGATACCAAGCTATTAATTAACTTGAATATTAATTCATTAAATTCACAACCGAACTTTAATTTATCCAAAGGAAAGGCTAAAGAAAGAAAGACCTTTTCGCGATGTAACAACAACGCTAAGAGATTTGGGGATCAGGGGTTGGTTATGCCTAGGGTAGGTATTTCACATCCTAGACATCTGTATTACTCTACAGGAACCTTTTGTATGTTTGTATGCTAATCTTGATAATGGTTCGCTATGGTTTAAGGATCAGGGTTAAGGTAAAGATTAACTTCAAAACATCTTAACAAAGATGAAAAGCAAAGAGGTAACAACCATCAAGGCAAATAAAAAAAACATGTGATTCAAACAAGTTTTATGCAAGCAAGTTATAGCTTAAGGCAAGCATGTTATAGGGATTAAAAGATGTCAAATGTAACAACATAAGACCAACAATCATGCATTGATGACAATCAAGCAAGTAAGCATACAAGAAGTGTTACAATAATTCAAGTATAAGTTCAAGGTTTCATGGAAATGCAAATAAATTTCATGGTGACAACCATGCAAAGGAAGCCCTAACATGTTATGGTTCTAACAAGACACATAAACAAGTAGAAATAGGCATGATGAACACACTTAAGAGGTTACAACATGAAGAAGTATAGTATAGTTTACAAACAAAGTTCAAAGTGTGGTTTTCATATAGATGCATTCACAAAAGCAAACATGAACATGGTAAGACATTGAACCAAGAAACTTTGATTTCTCAAACATGTTAACAAACACATATGGATCACAAGACAAACCTCACAATATAGCTCCAATTTAAATTGAGAAAAGTTTCAAAACAATAAGGTGAAGCCCTAAAAAAGGCATATGATTTCCATGTGAGTCAAAGTCTTTCTAGGATGACCATCCTTGAATTCTTTTCCCACTATTTGAAAATAGACATGATGAAGAACAATTTGCAAAAATAATAGTGCAAAAATGTTAAAAATGAACAAGTTATGATGAAATTAAGTTGTCAAGAAAAATGATGAGAAAAAGTGGTAAAAATATGGAAATGTCCTCCCAAGGATTGAACTCACGCCCTATGGTTCACATGTGTAAAACATAACCAAACCATCCATGATGCGCGTGTGACATATTGGTGGAGAAGAAACAAGATATTTCTAAAGTCATGAAAATGATAAAAATACAAAACAGAGTTGTCCCTGGCAAGGATCGAACATCGGGTGGGCAACGTGAAGAGAGTATAAGGTGCGCAGGTTTTAACCACTGGGGTGGTGATACATCCAATGTATCAAACCACCCCATAAAATAATAACCCTCAAATTATGGATTTCTGGGCAAAACCTGACCCAACCCCAAGGCAAAACCTCAAAACATGAACAATCCAAACTCAATCAATTCTCAATGGATTTTGGTGAAACTTTAGTCAAAATTGAGTGAAATTGAATAAGGAACGCAATGACATCCTTAGTTTTTTTTTTGAAAGTGAGTACATTTTAAAATTCGAAGAAAAATGCAAAAATGAGATAAAAATGCATTTTCAAAACTAATGATCAACTCAATCATGCTATAACCAGAAATAAGATTCAAACACATTCTAAACATCATAAACAAAGTGTTTATAAACACAAAGAACTCAAATCCCAACCAGAACATCAAGTGGGATAGGTAAATGCAATTGTAGCATGTTGTCAATAAGGAAGTTCATGACAGTTTTCAAAACAAAGCAAACTCAGGATTCAAATATGACTCACATAACTCAAATGGCATATAAATGAGACTCTTGATCCCTCCAACAACTGGTTCAAACAGAATCACAATATTGCACTTGAAATTGAAAGACCTAAACCAAACTCACGGCACAAAACAACATAGTTCTCATACACACTAATTTCTCATTATACATTGTTCACACATGTGTAATATGACCTATAAATGAACTTAAACACAACCTAAACATCAACCTTAGGCAGAAAAAGAATATGGCACATGGAATGAAACCAACAATCAAGATATCAACCCTTTATGCCAAAGATAAACATGGTGCATAATAAGTATAGTGAACAAAAGTGACTTGCCTCTTGAAGACCTCTAAAGCCAACCCTTTATGCCAAGCCTCTAGTTGAGTAAAAATGAGTTGAGCAGCTTCTCTATACCTCCACAGCATTGTCTAAAAGATCCAAGCTCCTTTCCAAGCAGCTCTTTGTGCAAACAGATTTACTGAGGCAATAAGTAACAAATGGATTCTTGTGACAGATTTGGGAAATGGTGGTACCGTTTAGTTGTGATGGTTTGGATAGTAACTACACCTTATATTTGAGGTGTTTGAGGTATTGGAAGGGATGGAACAGGTCTGAACAGGGATATTTCTTGGTTAATGTAGAAAGTCAAACTCTTTTGGTTCAAGAGTTGACTTTTGGGGAAAAAAAGCACTTCTAGTGGAAATAATGGTTGAGGTAGCTTCAATAAAACATTTGTGGATTGTGTGAAGTGTTTATAGAGAGTTTCAAAAGTTGGAAATGGTTTTGGAGTGAATTCTGCCCAAGTCAGATTTTGGGGTTTATTGGAATTTCTTAGTTAGCAAACAAGATGGAAAACAGAAAAGAGAGGCTTGTTTCTGTTTGAATAAATGGTTGTTCAGGTGTGTATTTGATGTGTAGAGAGTGATCTATTTATAGGAGAAGTGAAGAGTCAGGATTTGGTTGATTTCCAAGTCTCTTGCTAACTAGTTCAATTGAGAACCAACTAGCTAGCAATCATGATTTTCCTTGATTCATGTGATCAAGTACAAAGCTTGATGGCTTCAAGAAAAACTTCTGAGTTTGAGAGGGACTTTGGAGTGTGGAAAGAGATAAAGGACTGGCTCAAGGCAGATTTTGAGGGAAAGTGTTGCTTTATCAAAATGGTAGTGGTTATTTTATGCCATAAATGGAAGTTTCGCTTGGTTCCAACCTTTAATCCTTGTGTAATCCTTGGATTTTTCATGTAACCTCTTGTTTATAGTCTATCTTGCCACTAATCAACCTAAACCAACCAGATTGACAGCGAAGAAATGGTTTTGTATCATCTCATTACAAGTTAAGATTTTGCATTTCAAGCTTTTGGACGCCAACTTCCCTCCTTCGAAACTCCTAGCTCACAAATGCTATGGAGGACTTCTTATACTTTTTAGAAATCCCTAAAAATTATCTAAAACTTTAATTATTTACACAAATTTAAATTCCAACTGGAACTATGTCAAAAATCCCCTTGAAGTTGGCTGAAAAATTGACTTAAAATTGCCAAAAACATGAAAATTTTCTAAGTGTTTTTCCCCTCTTGCCTTGTCTTTGATCATAACTCAAAATTCATTCATTTTTAGAACATAGGTCATTGTGGCACGTTTGTAGGACTTCTCAAGAACATTCCAACAAGCTTTGAACCACTCAATTTGGATGTGTGGTTAAGAAGTTATGGTCTTGCCCCTTTCAAAACCCTAATTTCCCGACTTTTCGATTACTTCTCAATTCTTGATCTAATGGTCACCAAAATTCATTATTAGATATGACATAATATTAGGAACATAATTGGCTTCAGTTTTGTGTCAAAACCATATTCGTCAACGGGTTGACTTTTCAGTCAGACGAACCAAACGATCGAAAACCTCTGAATCGACTGTTGGTATTCTGGGTCCCCTGAGGCCTTGAAACTTCTTGAGGGGACTTCAATAAGTCATATGAGCTTTATGGACCATTATTCCACCACTGGAATGCCATTTAAATCAGAAGTCAAACTTCAATTGACTTTTCTAATTAGAAACCCTAATCGGGGGTCCTAGACTGCACTGTTCTTCTTCTCTGGGTAACAACCTCAAATTGGATTCATACTTGATCCAATGTAGTATCCTTGATGATGTAGATAGTTTCTATATGGAGAATCAATCTAAAACCTTGACTGATCATACCATAGAAACTCCGATTCCCGACTGTGTGAAACCCTAATTCACATGTATCTTAACAAGGATCAAACTTGAAAGAGGTTAAGGTTAGGTAAAAACTGTTGATGCTCCTAGAATGATGATGGAAATCTAGGGGTCAAAATTTGAGGTATAACACTATGGGTTTCTATCTGAGTTTCTGGGTTTCCTTATTTGAGCGAAGCTCTGGTTTGATTCATCTAACAACACAACATCATTTTGATACCATGATCTCCTTGTGATTGCGACTTTATGTGTTGGTTGGATAGAACTGCAAGCATACATCGTATTGCATAGTTTTAAAAGATTGTCGAACCCACATGGATTAATAATCAACCTAAAGTGATCTATATTGCGTTGTAAAGCTAAAACTTAATGTCACGGAATAAAGAGGGACAGAAAAATAACCAATACTGACGGGTTTAAAACAAATAACAAAACGAGACCGAAGAATGATTTCGGGGCTCCTAAGGGACTCTATAGATTCCGGGTGCTAACAAGGTCTCAAGTATAGTTCTGTAGGAAATGCCGGCTTAAACACACAATCTCACACTCTCACGCTATTGACCAAGCCACACCTAATAACCCCAAGATTTTTCTCTCGCTCGCTCGGTAGTTAATAACCGTATTTTGAAAACTAACAATGCCTAACTGAAGCCTAAAGTGTTGCAGCTGTGTTTAAGTCAAGTGCTCAGTGTCTACTATCCGGTGATTACCTCAAACTCTCGCTCTATTGGACACACCTTAATGCATTTCTCAATCTCGTGACAAAACACTGTTAAGAGGCTTCTCGCTCTCACGACAAAGCAACCTAAATTAGAACTAGACACTAAAGCCAGATTATAAGACATGCATAATTAACAGTAATGGTTTCTACAGAGTCCCGTCAAAAAGACAGTCCTCAAACTACGGGCTCAAACAAATTTAGCCTAACATATTAAATTCTAAGACTAACATGTTAACGTTGCTGGAAATTAAAACACACATGTCAGTTAATTCTAAGTGAAAATTCAGAATAAAGTTTTTGGGGTAAAATTTAGTTATATAGCAGACACATGCAAATAGTAAAGCAATAAATAAATGCAAGAAGTAATAACCTGTAAATCGTAAGGAATATAAATTGAATCAAAACTTTTATTAACTTAAACTTTGATCCAAGTACATCAGCAACAACAGAAAAACGAAATACAATAGTGTAACAATTGCTCAGTGTAAACAGTTGTTACTGCGGAAAGTAAATATATAGTCCGGGTATAGAAATCGGCACACTTCTGTGGGGTTCTTGTATATGAAATGCAGGCCTCTGGAGTCCTATTTATAGAGGAATTTTGGCTCAAAGAACAGAGGTTTGAATTCAAATTCAAACCAAAGAAAACTACCAGAAATTGCCTCTGAAAATTACTCCTGCTAGTAGCGGAGATCACCATCTCCTAATGGCGAGCGCCATTTGCTTGAATCAAAATTCCCTCCTTTCTTGAGCATGGAAAACTCCATTTGGATGAAGGGAGACACATGGAGAGTGCCATTCAGCTAGGACGGGCCAGAACTTGTGATTTTCTTCACTTTTCCTTCATTCTTTAACTTACTTTGATACTTTTCTTCTACATGACTAATATGGCACCTGTCAAAGAAAAACAAAGGAAAACATAAGAAATAACCGCGAAAACCGTAAAGACTCGATAAAATAACAAGTAACAATGCGCAAATTGAATCGAATTAAACGATACAAAATTGAGTCATCAAACTCCCCCACACTAAGACTTTTGCTTGTCCCCAAGCAAACTCCTAATGGAATAAGAACAGTAAGCATAATGTTCGACTCATAGGCACGACAAAAACAATCTAAGCACAAGGTCACTAGGCTAAAGTAATACAGATAGGTACTAAATACTGAAAACAAGGACATTGTAACGACACGATTCCACAAAAGCGGACAAAGAGTTCATTCCTATGCGATACCGGTTCAAATCATAATATTATAACTTGACCTATGAACTTTGTTCTTATTCACCTCTGTTTAATTCTAGTGCAATCACATTAAGCCCTTTATCCTACGTATTTACATTGTAAGTGAACCTGTTGCTGTCATCTGATCTCTTATTCAACATTTTTTTATTATTATTTTATTTTTTCCTATTTTTTTAATTTTATATATATATATATATATATATATATATATATATATATATATATATATATATATATATATATATATATATATATATATATATATATATATATATATATATATATATATATATATATATATATATATATATATATATTAAACTGAGATCAACACATATTTGCATCGGTTCATTACTTAGTTCATACGTGAGGATGGTGCTAACTGCTAATATAAACTACTAAAGAGGCTACTTCTAAAGAAACTAAGAACAAAGTCTCGGTTTAATTTTTATTCAAACTAATATCGCATATTTAGGAACTCTAGGGTGTATGAACCGTACCGACGTTAATCAAAACTTTCCCAAGTCCGACTACCTAGCCTATATCATAAAATGAAACAACCTATACTAAATGTGTCATGCCATTGGGTCAAAACTAACAAAATTTTTTATGGTGGGTCAAAATAAGGGAGTTTATTAGACAGTGCAAAGACGTAGAGTAAAAACGACTCAAATGCGCATATGACTCGATAAAGAAAACAAACTAAAACTAGAAAGCAGGAAATAACACTAAATAAATAAAGTAGTAAATGACTCCTCCCTCACACTTAAATTGAACATTGTCCTCAATGTTTTAGCTTAAGGTGAAAGAAGGAGCGATGGAACCTGATGTGGATCAATGGCGGCAGGCACGACTTTGACGCTGATGTTGGTCTCCTCGGGCGTCTAGTTCATCTTGTGAAATATGCTGAATGTGATCTCCAATGTGTTGCACCTCTCCACATAATCCTGTCATACCCGATACAATATCCCTCAAGTCAAGCTGAGTCCTCTCCATGAAGTCCAACTTCCTCCTCTGCATATCGTGCAAGGTCACGTCACGCTCGTCCTCTCTCTGTTTTTGCTGCCTGAGCTCTGATAGGATATGGTCCAATGTCATGCGCATACCTATAAAATCATCAAAAAAAGGTGCGGTGTATGGTGTGGTACTCCTAACATCAACATTTTCTACCTTTAAATCACACGCATCTAAATCAAACAACTCATTAGCCTGAACGCACACATTAATGCACTCAGGGTTAGGCAAGGAGAAACTGAGGACCTCACTGGTACGTATCATGATATGATACTTGCCATTAGGCAAGCTTTTGATAAGCCGCATATTACAGCAGTAATCAATATCAGCAAAAAGACAAGGGGTAATGTTGGCATTTTCTAAAGCAGGCTCTAAATCTAGAGAGTTAGCTATGGCGGTAATGATGCCGCCAACACAGATGGATCCACCAGTTCTATTTGAAACACTAATAAGATGGGCTAGGACGAATGGTGTAGGATCCACTGGGGTTTGGTGGAGAGCACAGTGAATAAGTAATATATCTTAAGAGTTCACATTATCTGTGTTCTCGCGTCCAAATATGGTGGAAGCAAGGATGCGGTGTAGGTAACAGATTGTTGGGTTATAGATGGTAGTGGACTTGAGGCCTTCCCATCGGTCAGTGGTGGTGTTGGTAATGTTTCGCAAAAATTTAAAAGCATTGACTTGCCACTCACTCTCAAGGGATGCTGTGGTGGCAAGTCCCTCAGCTGTGGAAAAACCAAAAATCTCTCTATTACGCTCATGAGATAACGAGTAATCACCATAAAACATCTGAAAATGAATGGTTTCGGTGGTACGGGAAAGGTCATGGACATAGCGGAGCGAACTAAGAAATTCATAAGTTAAACTAACACATGTGTTATTAGACATAGAACAAAAGCGAGTCATACCTAGATTTCATAGCATCCAAGAGACACTTTGCATGAGACATAGGGAGCAAAGGGCTTATGGGTCAGGATACCTCCTTGCATCAATGGATCTTTTGAAAACTCAATGATAGTTCGTGCGCTGAGTGTTTCTGATTTCTCCCTCCGGGAACTCGATACCCATGTAATCAATCTCTTGATTGGCTTCCATTATTGGGAAAAAGATTTGAAAAACAAAGAATGCTAGAGTGATTTTGAAAAAGGGAGAGTGGGGTTGGTAGTGATGATGAAAAGTGATGGACTGAAGGGTTTAAATAGGGATAACTCAAGGAATTTGGGTGGTCGGGAAGTTATGGTATGTTAATGAGGAGTTAATAAGGTGGTTATGGTGCATTGGAAGGTGAAAAAGATGGTTTTATGGGAAAATGAACTTAAAAACGCGTGCAGAATTTGAATTTTCTGCCTCTGTCCTCCCAGGAACAGATGGCGAGCGCCATTTGCTTAAGGCGAGCGAATTCTGATTCTGGCACATCAGAATGCAACTAAAGAGTATTTTTTTTGGCTTTTTTCTTGTTTTCTATCAGAGTCAACATATATTAATTGCAAAGATGAAATATAAAACACTAAAGAAAAGGGGAATTTGCATTGATTGAAGATTTAAGAACAATACAATTACTCGTTGGCATTCCGACGACATAACAGTGAATTAAAACAACAATACGGGAAAGGGAAAAATTGATACATGGAATGGAAATTATCTTAAGAACAAAAAGGAAATGAAAAAAAAACTTCAGACTCATACATCGTGGCGCATCATCGAGTAAATAGTCTGATAAAGGTGATCAAACTGCTCAGTCACGACGTTCATCAAGCTAATATAGTCCAACCTAAGAGATTTAATTTCAAAATGAAGGTAGTCCACTTTGCTTTGGATAGCAATGATTGCATCAGGCACATCGATGGTAGGATTATGAGGGTACTGTAGGTCAGTGGCTGAACCATTGGTGACAGCAGGAAACGAGCCAGTGTCCATATTCTTATATGGCTGAGGAGAATCTGGTGGGATAAAAGTCTCATTCAAAATCTCTAAGTCATACAACCAGTTGTCCTTATTATGAACACTTATCCTCTCATGGTTAGGCAAGGTAAAGGCATGGACCACAACATTATTGATAAACAATTCAAATTCCACATGGCCTAGATTTGCAATTATGCCACGGTTGAAATAGAAATTGATGTCCATTGGGCGAATATCGCCAAAAATAACAAAACGATTCAAATGGTAACACATGCCGATGGCATCAACAATCATTGTGACCAAACCTCCTATAATAATAGGGTGAATTGAATCTTGGGCCAGCTTAAGGAAATTAGAAAGCATGAATGGGACAACATTGACCGGTCTCCCTTGGGAAGCACAGAACATGATGTACAACCCATCTCTAGACACATCATTAATATTCTCTTTCTTACCAAAAAGGGTGTGAGCTAAAATCTTGTGGAAGTAACAAATACCAGGATTGTGGATGCTCTCCGAGAACATACCATCGAGCTCAGGGTGATAATTTCCAGTTATGGTACCCCGGAATTGTTCAAGATTATAACCTGTGAAAGCCTCTTCAGGAGTATTTTGTGACATCATCTGGATCATTAGGATGTCCCAATAATTTATCCATCTCATGATGGGTGAAACGGTACTTGTTACCGAACATCCAGAAAGTGTCCAATCCACGGCCGAAACCATATCCACAAGTGGGCTCATAATAAAGAGAGCTAAGAAATTGCAAAGTCAGATAATGGTAAGTGCTGAATTTCTTTGTAATTGCAAAATCATTCCAGCCAATTTGGTTAAAAAGATAGACAACATTGTCCTGAATTCTAAGGGTAGTCATGGTAGGATCGTCAAGATAGATTGACACAACAAAGTCTCTTTGAAAGAGAGCCTCAAAAAGGCGTCTTTGGATGTCATTCTTAAAGACAACGGTGTGATTCTCAAAAGTCTGCATGCTCCTAGTAGCTGAACTATCCTAAGGACAGTGAACCTGAAAATCGAAAATAGTCTACTATTAGGGAAAATACATATTATATCACAAACATATGTTATTAATAACAATAATAACTATAATAATAATAATGATAAAAATAAACATAATAATAGTAATCTTAGATGCTTTTGATTGAATGCATTTTGTGGCAAAACATTGATGGATGTATGAATGTCATGATTGATGTTATGATATACATAATGAGGATTCAGCAGGGTTAGTTTAAATAGCTAAGAGTCACTTAAATTGGATGTCATGACTGAATGTTATGACATCAAGCGTATGACATCAGGGCGCGCAGGTATTAGTTTATGTTATTAGCTCAGGATATACTTCAGGAAACATTTTAGGAAGCCTAGTTATCTAAGGCGACATATCAGGCATTGCTAAAGATAACATGGAATGGCCCTGACTCAATTGGGCGTGCGCAGTTTTATGAAGAGAGTATTGTCTTGGGTAAACCTAACATCAGTACAAAGGCCCAAGGACTACATGCTGCCTATATATACAGAAGTAGCAATCCTAATTGAAGACAGTTCTTGACAGGGTTTCACTTGTGACTGAAGAATTCTGTTCTTCACGTGTTTTTGTGTGTCTTAGGAATACTTGTAAACCAAGCAATTATCTGTTGTATGATTGCATTGGTCTAGAGTTCTTAAGATGTCTGTTAAGTGTGTCACTCTAAAGCTTTTAAGCAAGAGTGCTATGTCACTTGATCAAAGCTGTGAAGAAAGATCAAGGTGTGTTTGAAGTCTGACTTCATTTCCTTTTGTAACTTTGAATTGGTTAATACCACTGCTGTGATTGAGGGGGAGTGAGTTGGTAACTCTGGTCTAGTGTTAGGATGAAGTGTCATTGGGTAGGTCTTAAGTGAAGATTGCAAACTGGTTGTTTGACTCTAAATTAATTCTACTAATAGTGAATTTCCTCCCTGGCTTGGTAGCCCCCAAATGTAGGTGTGGTTTGCACTGAACTAGGTAAACAATTACTTGTGTTATTTAATGTTTTCATTTACAGTTAGTCATTAAGTTTTGTAGTCTGTGTTACAATGGATGTCATAACATCCACTGTTGGGTACCTTGAATTTCAGTAATAATAACAATAATAATAATCATGTTAACTTAAGTAACTATACAATAACAAGCTTATTGGATTATATCGAAATGCAAAATCTAAACTAATAACATAATACTAAAGGTTAAGGATCATGGTTGCCTCAACGGAGCACTACATTTAACGTCGGAAGCTCGACATTGAAATGGAACGAGACAACATTCATTGGGAAGAACCGAAAACTCTTCCAACTTGTAGCTAGTGTAGAACGCTTTGCTCTCTACTGAGTGATAATGCTTGAGTCGTTTACAATGAACGTATCCCTAGACTTTCCTCTAATCTCAATTGCTCCACTTTGCAAAACTTTAATAACTTTGAAGGGGCCAAACCATCTGGAACGTAACTTCCCTAAAAAAAGCTTAACTTGAGAGTTGAAGAGAATAACTATGTCTCCTTCATTGAACTCTCTTCTTGTTATCCTTCTGTTATGCCACTTTTTGGTTCTTTCTTTATAAATGCGAGCATTTTCGTAAGCATCAAGTCTTAGTTCCTCTAGTTCATGGATACCTAGGATTCTTTTCTCGTCTGCTGCAGCGTAGTTTGTATTTAGGGTCTTTATGGCCCAATAAGCTTTATGCTCAAGCTCTACGGGCAGGTGACATGATTTACCATCAACTAGTTTAAACAGAGTGGTTCCTATAGGGGTTTTGTAAGCAGTTCTATACGCCCACAGAGCTTCATGGAGTTTAGTTGACCAATATTTCTTAGATGTTGCAACGGTTTTCTCAAGTATTTTCTTGGTTTCTCTATTTGAGATCTCAACTTGTCCGCTGGTTTGGGGGTGGTAAGGTGTCTCTACTCGGTGTCGGACCCCATATTTGAGTAGTAACTTCCCAAATATATTAGCAATGAAGTGGGATCCTCCATCGCTTATGACGACTCTTGGCACTCCAAATCTGGGAAAGATAATATTCTTGAAAAGTTTGATAACTACTTGTGCGTTGTTGGTAGGAGAAGCTATCGCCTCAATCCATTTTGAAACGTAATCGACTATGACGAGTATATACTTATTTCCAAAAGAAGAAGGAAACGGGCCCATGAAATCTATACCCCAGACGTTGAAGACTTCTACTTCCAAAATACCTCTTTGTGGCATCTCATCGCGTCTAGAAATATTTGCAGTGCATTGGCACCGATCACAGTTCAAAACATCGATATGAACGTCTTTCCAAAGTTTGGGCCAAAATAAGCCAGTTTGCAGAATGTTTGCACAAGTCTTAGAAGTACTCGCATGCCCTTCATGGGGTACAACATGGCAATGTGATATAACGTCATTAACTTCAGATTCAGGGATACATCGATGGAAAATTCCGTCGGTGCCCTTCTTGAAAAGCAAGGGCTCATCCCAATAGTAATGTTTAAAATCATGAAATAATTTCTTCTTTTGTTGGTAATTTAAGTCTGGGGGAAGCACCCCAGCTGCTAGGTAGTTAACAAAGTCAGCATACCAAGCCAGTGTAGTTTCTGTACAAATTGCTTCTATTGCTTCATTAGTTTCTGCATCATTAAATAACAAAGGATATTCGATCGTCTTATTTTTTCTCTCTAACAGAGCTACAAGTCTATCATAGGGAAAATCATCATTGATGGGAACTTGTTTGGGTACTTGATCCTTAATCCTAGAAAGATGATCTGCTACTACATTATCGGTTCCTTTTTTATCTTTAATTTTCAAATCGAATTCTTGCGAAAGCAGGATCCAACTTAAAAGTTTTGGTTTAGTGTCCCTTTTGCTCAATTGATACCTAATTGCAGCGTGATCGGTATAGAAAATTATCTTTGCTCCTACTAAGTAAGAACAAAATTTATCTAGAGCGAACACAACCCCTAAGAGTTCTTTTTTTGTGGTTGCATAGTTCAATTGTGTACTGTCTAAGGTTTTACTTGCGTAGTAGATAGCATGAAGCTTTTTATCTTTCCTTTGTCCTAAAACAGCGCCAAAGGCAAAATCGCTAGCATTGCACATTATTTTGAACGGCTCATTCCAATCAGGTGGTTGCATAATAGGTGCAATGATTAGAGCATTTCAAGGAGTTCAAAAGCCTTCAAACAATCTTTATCAAATATGAATTCAACATCCTTCCTTAACAAGGTAGTTAGCGGTTTAGTGATTTTAGAGAAATCTTTAATGAATCGTCGGTAAAAACCGGCATGTCCAAGAAAACTACGAATTTCTCTAACAGTTTTAGGAGGTTGAATATTTTCTATTATTTCTATTTTTGCTTTATCTACTTCAATTGCTCTTTCAGATACAACATGTCCTAACATAATTCCTTCCCGGACCATGAAATGACATTTTTCCTAGTTTAGCACAAGGTTGATTTTAACGCATCGCTCAAGCACCAATTCTAGGTTCGACAAACAATATTTGAAACTTCGCCCACAAACAGAGAAATCTTCCATAAATAATTCCATTATATCATCTATAAAGTTAGCAAAGATCGACATCATGCATCTCTAAAATGTTGCGGGAGCTTTACATAACCCAAACGACATTCGTCGATATGCGAATGTACCATATGGACAAGTGAAAGTTGTCTTCTCTTGGTTGTCAGGATGAATAGGAATTTGAAAGAATCCTGAGTATCCATCCAAATAGCAGAAATAAGACTGTTTGGCTAATCGTTCAAGCATTTGATCAATAAAGGGTAAAGGAAAATGGTATTTACGAGTGACTTTATTTAGCTTTCTATAGTCTATGCACATCCTCCATCCAATGTGAACACGTTTCGAAAAGGATTCACCTTTTTCATTGCTAACAACTGTTATACCACCTTTCTTAGGTACGACATGTATTGGACTAACACAGTTGCTATCCGATATTGGGTATATAATTCCGGCTTCTAACACCTTTTTCACCTCCTTCTTGACTGCATCGCTTATGATATGATTTATTCTTCTTTGATGTTCTCTAGTGGTTTTACTAGCATCTTCTAGCATAATGCGGTGCATGCAAATGGATGGCCTTATTCCTTTTAGATCAGAGATATTGTAGCCTAGTACTGTCGGATACTTCCTTAAAATGCTCAGTAACTTTTCAGTTTCTATTTGTCCCAAGTCATCATTGATTATCACTGGTCTCTTAAGCTCGGCATCTAGGAATTCATACCTTAGATTTCTGGTTAGTGTTTTTAGTTTTATAGCGGGTTGTGTTGGGCTAGGCATTGGATCGGGTGTGAGTGCAAGACATTCTCTTAGATTGTCATTGGTGAATGGTATTTTCCAATCATCATCTTCGAATATAGGAGTGTTGTACCCCAAAATTTGCCTAACCTTTTTCTTACTGGGTTTATGTTTCCTTGCATTAGCATATCATTGTTCTAGCATTCACATTGCATAGTCATGTTACATTTTATAGGGGATCAGGAAAGGTGTGCTTAGCCAATTGAGGTTATCAAAGGTTCAACGCCTAATCAAGAGATTATATTCCAGTCATCAAGTGGTTATCATCATCAGAAGCAAGTCAAAGTCCTTGAAGAAAGGCAAGCAAGTGAATATGTTTCATCTCCTGTCTAGGAGCCTATCTGAGGATCATCTAGGGATCATAAACCCATGGTTAGGGGTGGATATTATCATTGAATCTCATTGGAGGCCCGGAGGATCATGGTAGAGTTCATTCAAGTGTTTATGCCAAGTGTGGAAAGTCACAGTTGAAGGTGTTGCAATTAGGGTTTGCATCTGGTCAACCTTGAGTCAACTGTGCTATTAAAGGAGATTAAGACTCAATTATAAGTCTTTGTAGTCAGGGGATGTTGTGTTGAGGCATTTTAGATGCCATTCCAAGATCAATTCAAGAAGAATTCAAAGTGTGAGGAGTTGCCAAATTAGGGTTCTCAGGGTAAAATCCCCTATTTAGTGCCTGGCTTCAAGACCACTTATCTCAGGATAAAAGTTTCATCTTAACTTTTAACCAATATGGAACTTGTAAAGCATGTTCTTAGCTTTAATTTGAGTACTAGAAGTCCTTTATTGGATTTATAGAACTCAAGTTTTGATCTAGACAAGTTACAAGTCATCAGATGAATGTGAATTTTATCTGTGAAAGTCCACCAACTTCCAAGGCACTTTTGACCTAGAATGATGTTTCTCCTAAACTTTTGGCTAACATGAAAGTTGTAGGTCTTGGTCTTAGCTTTCCTAAATGTACTAGAAGTCTTTCATCTGATTTGTATAACTCAAGTTATGAGGTTTACAAGTTAGGGGTATTTTGGGAAAGTGAGATTACAGGCCATTTTGGATTATGAGTCATTTCACTATCTTGTGAACCTCAAATGAAGTGTTTTCCAACATGAAACTTGCTTAAAATGGGATTTTAAGTTTAACCAAGCATTCATGAGGTATTGATTTGGTTTAGAACAAGGGTTGGTTGGAAGGAATTTGACAAAGGGGATTATTAAAGGCATTAAGAAGAAAAAATTCAAAATAATTCACAAGTGTTCAAAAAATGACAAATGAGTGCACATTTTGATTGGAAACAACATTTTGAACATAATGACATTAATAGAATTTCAATTTGACACATAATTCATGGCATTCTTCTTTGTTAATTCATGAGAAAGTCACACATCAAAGATCAACCATTGATCAAGATTAAGGGTGCAATCTGATCCATTCATTCTCACCAAGGCATAAGCAATGTATTTCAAGCTTGTTGAAGCTAGGAACAGAGCCAATTCGTGGCTGCCATGTTAGAGTTTTGAAGGAAAAGTTGAATTTTGGATCACTTGAATTGGGCTTTCTTTGGGCCTAAGAATTGTCCAAACAGATCATATATAAGTCCCAGGTCCATTTCAGATCAAGTTTGGTTGGCATTTGGTGAAGGATTCAGTACAGAAGTTAGAGATTGAAGCTTCAAAATCCAAAATCGTGTTTGCTTTTCCAGAGGATTTCAAGGCCAATTGTGGATCCTATTAGCTTCAGTGATCATCAGTGAAGATTTCTGCACGAGTTGGAAGCAAGATTCACACTGCAACTACCTCAATTGCAAGCTTTTTTCCAGGTTTGCATTCTTCAAAATTACTCTAGTTCTAGGCTATTTTAGCATGAATTGAACATGTGGCTAGGCTTAAGGAAGAACATAGATGGATTTAGGATCATAATCTTGAGGTTTAGAGACGATTTATGTTGTGGTGCAATTTCTGTTTGAGATCGTATCTGGTTGTTCTTGAGGTGTTAGCACAAATTAAATAGCTTAGGTTGGTCCTTGAGAGGTGAGGAAGAGATCTGTGGCATTAATTTGAAGTTTGGTGATGATTGTGGAATTGGTGATTTCTCTGTTCATGTTCGTGTTTGGTTTTCCATGAAGAATTAGCAAGAATGGAGGTTGGATCCATGATCCTCGTAAAATTTTGAGAAGAACCGTACCATTTTTATCCAGTTTGATTGAGATTCGAGGCGTATCACTGTTTGCCTCGCCGGAGAAGACAACCGGAGGTCTTCTCCGGCCACCGTCAACTTCCCTCCCTTTTACACAGGTTTGAAATGAGGAAGATGATGCACTGTCGTTAGATCTAGGTCATTTGGCTGACTAGGTCTTGAGATCGTGCGCTTAATATTCGCTCTTGGAAGTTTGACCTTTGACTAGCCTGCGTGTCTCACTGATAGCCTTAGGATCACCATACTTTTCCAATAGACTCCCTTGATTAGAACCTACCACGTGCTTCAGTCAACTACACCATATCAAAACCCTCATCAAAACGCTGCGCTTCATTTTATGCGTTGGCACGCTTGTGACCATTAGATACGTAGACTAAGTCTTGGATCCTACAGTTGTGGTTTTTTCCTAAATTCTTTTATTTCTTTAATTCCATTTTGCATTTCTTTATTTGCTTTTATTTTCTTTAATTCATATTAAATTGAATATTGGTCAGAAAAATGTGGAAAAAATATGTGGATGATCCTTGCTTTATTTCTAATTTTTTGATACTCTTAGATTTTATTTTGGCTGAATTTCCAATTTATTCTCCATTTTTTCTATTTTCAATAATTCATTTAATTTGGCATTTTATCCTTGTTACTTGCTGATTTTTGTACTCTTTTTTGGTTTAGAATTAAGACCTAATATTTGGTTGGATGGTAGTAGACACATTGATGAGGTTATAGAAATTTTATTCTAGTTTTTAGATAACTCTAAGTTCTGTTTTGGAGTAGGTTTTTAGAGGCTTCCCCTTTTGGCCCTCCATTGGAAACCTTTTAGTTTAGCCTTTGAATGGTGACTGTTGCACCCTAAAATTTGCTCAACCTTATTCATTTGGTTTATGTTTCAATTGCATTAGCATTTGCATATAGAGTCATGCACATAGCCTAATCATCTGCATAGCATAGCATAGAAAATCATCCAACAAGGGACCAAGTACTATTCTCATCTCTATGAGCCTATCAAGAGGTTATTATTCAAGTTCAAGCATATCCAAGTCATCAGAAAAGAAATTGAAACCTAAGAAGTCAGTGGATCAAGCAGTGCATCTATCTCCTATCTGAGGGTATCTGAAGATCATCAAAGAAGTTATGAGCTGTGGATTGAGCAGGGAGAGTATATAGACATCATGGGAGACTTAGAAAGTCATTTGGAGAAGGAGGCAAGTCATTGATATAATCACAAGAGTTGCAGTTGAAGACAGTCAACTAGGGTTTCATCTAGGTCAAATGACTGATTGAAAGGCATTGGGGTCTATTGGAGAGATGTGGGATTCATAATTTGACATATGGATAAGGATATAGTGTTTTTCCAAGAAGAAATCAAGAGAAATCAAGGAGAAGAGGAGTTTCTAAATTAGGGTTTCTGTGTAAAATCCCCTAGTTTAGGTCAAATTTCCAAGCAAGATAAGTCAAAATGCAAGCTTCAAATGGATCCTTGGTCAACATGAAAATTGTAGAGGATCTCAAGACCTTTAATTTGAGTGGTGGAAGACATCAAGTAGAATTTTAGAACTCAAGTTATGGCCCTTGCAAGTTACAGGTCATCTGAGGTATCTGAAATTTTGTCTGTGAAAATTACTTGTCTTCCAAGCAACTTTTACCCCTCAAGGAGATTTCAAATGAATTTCTGGTTAACATAAGAGTTGTTCCTCATTGTCTTAGCTTTCTATAATGGTATGGTATGCCTTCATATGATTTGTGTAACTCTACTTATGGTCTTGGCAAGCAAAGGGTATTTTGGTCATCTGAGAATTACAGGTCATTTCAAGCCTATGCCCAAAACGCATACAAGGAAGCTTCAAATGGAAAACTTCACAACATCAAACTTGCTCCAAATGACATTTTGAGTCTAGAAAAGTGACCATGAAAGATTGGAAAGGCTCATAGCTCAAGGTTTCAAAATTGGTGAATTTAATGAATAAAAAATGACCTAAAATTGAGATTTTTCATATTTTGACCAAATGGGGTGAAATTATAGGTCATTTTGATTGAAAAAAATGTTTTAAGAACATTGGAAAAAGTGGATTTTTGAGTTTGGTTCAAGATTGAGAAGTTATGCTTGGTTACTTAGAAAGGAAGTTACATAATCCAAATCCAAGGGAAAGTGTGCATGGGAAGTTTCTACAAGGTTCTAGAGGTTTCTATTTCCATCTATATATTGAATTGAATAGCTTCATGCATTGGTTGGTGATTCATTGTGCTCACAATACCAAGTTACACTCAAATCTTCCATTTTGCAAAACCCTCTCAAACTTCATCAAACCTCCATCAAATTCCAAATTTCTTGATCTCATCATCATCTAGATCATTCAAGGATCAAAATTCACACAAGAATTTGGTTGAATTGAAGAGAACTCGTGCTATCCAATTCCATCATCCAAGGTGCAAGAAAGTTGGGATTGCAAGATTCAAGAGGCTTGAACAAGAACTTTTGCATACAGAACTCAGAATCAAGTTCACTGATCCAATCTAGATCATTGCAAGCATTGGATTTGAAGATTTCAGCACCTGTTTTCATCATTTACACCAGGTTGGTTTTCTCATTCGAATTGCTTGATTTAGTTAGAATCATAGAGATTTGTTAGGTTAGAACTGTTAGGATAGGTTAGATGATGAAATTCACAAAGTTTGAGAAGGTTTCATGGAGGTTGTTAATGGTGCACCAAATCTGTTAGGGTTCAGAACTCATAGAACATTGCACTATAATCTTGGATCTGTAGCTTGATTTGATCAGCATGAAGTGTAGATCATGTTAGGGTAAAGATTGGAAGGAATTCTCATGGTTGATGACAGTGCATAATGGTGGAACCGAGTTGTTCTACCTATCGGGTTTGAAGTTTGAGTGAGCTTTAGGGGAAACTATGGCCATGGCTGTGTAGAGGGAAGAGAATGGATCAACTTTGCTCTTTATCTCGTGTGAATTCATGGAGAGACGAGGGAGAACAGAATGGTTGAAGGTGCGTGCATGGAGGTGATTTCTGAAAACCCTAGGGTTTGTCCAAGGTTGAAGATGAAGGAGAGCCACACAATTAAGGGTTTGACCTTGACATGGATCTTGATCGTATGGCCACGATTTAAAATGAAACTTGGAGGGAGATTACGCAGCCAAACGCTGCGTTTCATTAAACCCTCAGACTGGGCTTTGGTTCCCCTTGCTTTTCACACCCCTTCAACTCAGGCCCAATGTATTTTCAACTAAAATCTTTACTTTCTGCACCGTTCCAGTTTTTTTTATTTTTTGATTGAGTTTTCTGAGTCATTGGGCCCAGACGCGCTTTCTAGGCGCGCCCCCCAGTCTGGGGCCATCCTTTTATTTCAACTGAATTAATTACTTGCTGCACCCTTTAAGTCAATTAATTCCACATTATTTTCTTTTAATTCTTTTAATTTTCAAAAATTCATAACAAATAGAAAATTGCATGTTTTTAATTGGTTGTTTTTGCATATTGTCCATAATTTTGTTAAGAAAAATATCATTCAAAAAAATTGGTATTTCATTTTATTTTCATATTTTTAGCATATTTTTCTTTTAAATAGGTTTAAATAATGTTTAGTTTAATGCATGAATTTGTTGATTTTAGTTTGATTAGATGCTTTAATATTTTTGACCCATTCTTTTTAGGTTGATTAGCTTAGACCTTTAGTTTGTATATAAATTTAGTTCATAATTTTAGGATTAATTTTTAGGTGATTTGTTTAGGTGTGATTAGTGTAATCAAAACTAGGGTTTAGGAGATAACATAGGTGTGATGATTAATTCTTTTAGGAGTTGTAGTTTGAATCTTTGGGGTATGGGACTATAGGGATTAGGGGTAGCTCATAGATCCCTTAGAAATTGCTAGGTTTCCCCTATTCTACTATTACTATCAGTACATTGCTTGCATTTGTTTGACTGTGTGGTGTGCCCTCTCTAGGGTTATTTCATTTGTCTGTGTGGGGTATTGGGTTTGCTTGGGGATTGATAAAGCTGAAGGCCTGTGATGATGAAGTCCATTGGAGATCCAAGAGATTGAAGTTCAACTTCCAGAGTTGGTGAGGAGCATCCTTTGCTGGCAGCTGTTGGAGGCTATAGGGTTTAGGAGCTAGGCAGAGCTCTAGAGTAGAAAACTTGATTCACAAATATGGAAGGTCTTGTCTGCCTCCATTCTTTCTCTATGATTCAAAGTCTCTTTCAAATATCCACCTCCTTCCTTTGGAAGGATCAGTGAATGTATTTGAAAGATAAAACTTTTGAGGGAAAATTGTCTGTATAATGTTAACAGTCAGTGAGCCACCCTTGGTAGGAAATTGACTATTTAAGATTCATTCTATCTTGTTGACTGATGTTCATCCTGGAGATTGAGACTTGAAGAAAAGCCATTGCAGATGGAAGACTGATGACAAAGACCTTGCTTGAAGGCTTTGGAGATGGAGATTGATGCTTGCTTGAAGCTTGTAGCTGTTTGGAGATGACTTGAAGACAGATGTTGATGCAGAGCTGCTGTGGCTGTTTATTCTTTTGCTGTTTATAATTTCTGATGTATTGATTGGTTTTCCCCGACTGTATTGCTTGCTGTTTAACCTGTTAGGTTGAAAGTGAATCCTGTTCACTTTTGCCTATTGTTTTCTAGGTTCGAGGTTGAGTGGGACTCCCTTGCCTCGCTTGTATTGCTGCACCCATGCATTTTTACTGCTTTATTATATATGCTATTATTTCTGTTTCCGTCTATTCCCTTAGGACCTCTGTTTCTCTCTGCGCAAGAGAGGAGCATGATAGACATTAGGTCTTAACCCATGCATGATAACATTAGGTGAGATTCCCTTTTCAACCATAGGTTAGAATTCTGTCTCTTCTTTCTCAAAACAAACAGAAAAACACAATAAATATTTCAAACACAATAAAAGACACTTCTTCCGTAAAAGAATGTGAACTCATCAAAACGTCATTTTTGTCCGCTTGGACTGTTAATCAGAAAAACCCTTTTTCAGAAGGAATAAAAACAATCAAAACAGACTTGTGTCGTACGTGGCCCGAACTACGTTTGCTCTGATCTTTCATGCTGTATGAAAGTACGTAGGCATAGGATGCGGTATCCTAGCGAGCAACCTTTCCCTCCTTTCCCGTAGGTAGGCGAACTACGTTGACTCTGATTTCTCGTTCCAAACGGGAATACGTAGGCATAAAGTGCGACACTTTGCCGAGTCATTTTATTTTCTTTTTAACCCTAGACCTGTAGAGTAGATAGAATAACAATCCATACCCGAAAACAAGTGTGGATCCCGTCGAGTACGACGAACGTGAGGGGTGCTAATACCTTCCCCTTGCATAACCGACTCCCGAACCCAGGTTTTGGTTGCGATGACCATACCTTTTCCCGTTTTTTGTGAGGTTTACTTCGAGTGTTCCCTTTCCCTCCGTTGGGATAAATAACGCACGGTGGCGACTCTTCTGTTCAACCGACGCCGATTTTCGCAGTAGCGACAGCTGGCGACTCTGCTGGGGAATCAACGTCCCCTGGCTGCTAAGGACTGCGATAGTTCCTTATGCATTTGGGATCCAACGTCCCTCAAGAGAGTCAATCCTAGCGATTGTTTTCCCGTCGAGGATTTTGTATGGATTTATATTTTTGTCATTTATCTTCAGCTATATTATTGTTATTATTGCTGTATTGGGGTGTGACGGGTGATTCTATGATTGAGAGATAAGTCGGACCTGGGCTTGAGTGCACCTAGAATTAGAGTAGAAATTAGTGGGCGCGTGCCGGCTTTGCTTGCATTAGTGTCTCACGAAATCTACACTCGGACGAGGTTCTTCTGGTTGACTTCTTTTTCTACCCTTTGGGTCGAAGGGGTTGTTGGTTAGCTGAATTGTCGACTCCGGGAACCGATCATTTGGAAGTTGGCTAAGTGAGGCCTCTTCAGGATTTGATGATGCCACTCCTTCTGGGAATCGTATCATCAACCCTGAAAGTCTGTGACGCCGACGACCGCATAGGATGCCATACCTTGTGTCAGTTATTAGGACACCTACCTGTGAGAGGGGTTTGGGTTATGCAGGTAACTAGACCTTCAGATACCGGTTATTTCTTGATCTGAGATCCTGGGTATTTATGGAGAGTCATGAGGTCTGTCAGAGACCAGTTGGAGTTATGATATGAGGTCTATCAGAGACCAGTCAGAGTTATGGTTGAGGTCTGTCAGAGACCAGTTGGAGTTATGATATGAGGTCTACCAGAGACCAGTCAGAGTTATGTTGTGGGGTCTATCAGAGACCAGGGTTGGAGCTTTGTTTTAGTTCTATCTGAGACCAGGGTTTGAGGAATTCTGGAGAGTCTATCTGAAACTTTTTGATATGGTTCAGGCTTCTCAGCTATGGCATTTGGTCCCTGTTGCATGTACTTGCATTGCATTGTTTACATACCCATTATCATTGCATCCCATTAACGTGTGTCTGTGCTGCAGGTACATTTGCATATTCCCTGCTTCTAGTGCCCGGACTTCTGCTTATTGATCATGGCTGGTTTGAGGAAGACAGTTGCGTACAAGTTGCCCACAACTGATATTACTCCTTTGCTTGGTCTGATGTCCCTTGCTGATGAGGAGGTTAGGAGAAGTTTCAGAATGAGTCATGGAAGATTGCTGAGATTAGTCTGTAAGCCAACTGCTGATGAGATGAATGGGCTGTACACCTTGATGCAATTCTATGACCCGACATTGAGATGTTTCACGTTTGCTGACTTTATTTTGGGGCCTACCATTGAAGAGTATGTGGAGTTTACTGAGCTACCAGTACAGAATAGGGTTCCCTTTATTCACTCTGCTGCTGAGCCCAAGTTGGAGGACTTAGCTAAGGCCTTGCACATGAACGCTGCTGAACTGTTAGTGACTTCTTGGCTTGGGGTTCCAGGTTTCTCCCTTGATTTTCTGGTCGGCAAAGCTCAGGAGTATGCCAAGAACGGGTGCTGGATAGTTTTTAACGCTATCTTGGCTCTATGCATTTACGGAATAGTGCTGTTTCCCAACTTACCCAATTTTGTGGACTTGGACGCTTTCCGTCTGTTTGCTGCTGGCAACCCGGTGCCCACTTTGATTGGAGATCTCTATCATTCATTGCACTACAAAAATGAAAATAGAAGAGGAAAGACTGTTTGCTGTTGTGCGCCGCTGTTGAACATGTGGTTTAAGAGTCATCTTCCCCTGAAGGGACCTTTTGTGGATAGTGCAACTACAGCTAGCTGGCCAGAGCGCCTATTGAGGCTATCTTCTGAAGACATTGAGTGGTTTGACCGAGATTTGTTGGGGTCTGAGCTTATTTTCAGTTGTTCTGGGTATCCTAATGTTCCGTCGATAGGAAGAAAAGGGTGCATCAATTACAACCCTTCTCTGTTTATTCGCCAGTTCGGATATGCTCTGAAGAACCCACCAAAGGAGGAAGAAGTACAGGAATCTCTGTACTTCACCGGTGATTTGAAGGGAGAGTTACTAGCTAAGCTTCAGCACGCATGGACGCGTATTAACAGAAGAGGGAAGCCGCTGTTAGGGAAGAATGATTGTCAGGCTTATGCGCCATACAGAGTTTGGATCCAGGAGAGAGCGAGACAATTACTGATGCCATTTCCAGCTGCACCAGTCCCTGTTCATACTCCGGTGGAAGAGCCAACTACTGTTACTAGGAAGGCCTACGAGCAAGTTGTGAAAGAAAAAGAAGCCTTGATGAAGATCAATGAAGGGTTAGAAAAGGAGCTAGCCCAGATACGCAGTGAGAAAAACAAGGCTGTGCATGCTTTCCAACAGCAGATCGAACTAGTAAACAGACTAGGGGCTGAGTTGACTGAGGAGAAAAAGAAGCGTGAACGTCTGGGGCAAGAGTTCAGAAGCTCCCATGACATGTTGGAATCCAAAAAGAAAGCACTCGACGCAGCACACCGAGAAATCTCTTCTTGTAACAAGACTTGGAATGCTACGCTAACCAACAATAAAAAGAGGGAAGATAAATTGAAGCAGCAAATTTCTGACCTCGAAGAGCAGTTGAAGGCTAGCATTAAGAAGTACGAAGAAGAATTGATGAGCAGGTTTAGTCTCCAGAATGCGTTGAACAAGGCTATCGAAGGCAGGAACGAAGCTGTGTCTCAGAAGCGGAAGCTAGAGGATCGCTTCGGAGAAGGGGCATGGGAAGAAAGCGTTGGTGACGTGCGACGTGTTCTCAAGAGAAGAAACCAGCTTGTCGAGGGTCTGCTTACCCGACCAAGTCATCCAGAGACCAAGAAGTTACTAGAAGAGTATCAGGCTTATGAGTGTATTTGATCATTTCATGTATTGATGCTTTATTTGCATAGTGCTGACCATCACCAGGATTGTTGGTAGAGGTCATGCCTTCTTGTGTACTCAGTGATATTGTATTCTTGGCTTATTGGATTTCTCTGCAATATATGAGGCTTTCTATGATTCAGCTCCGATCTTCGTATTGCTAGCACTGTCACTGCACTGGCACCTTACACTAGAACCAGGGAATGATATTCCCTAATGCACAGACACATATTGCATTGCATTCATATGCATATTGCATTACAGGTGATTATTGGATGGTATCTCATTCCTTGCACTATACCAGGTCTTTTCAGGATTGAAGATCAGCGCCCGCACCGATACTCCACTCGCACCAACTGCCGAAGAATCATGGATCAAATGCAGAATGAGATGCAAGATATGCGTGAGAAGCTGGCGCTCTTCATGCAGACAATGGAGACTATTGCAAAAGGGCAGGAGAATTTGCAAGCTATGGTGCAGCCTCTGTTGGCCAGGAATGTTGGGCATGGAAATGAGGATCATCAGTCTGTGCGAGTCGACACTGTTCATGGGGATGGTACTCCCACACTAGTGGCTCCGCCTGTAGTCAACATACCTGCTGTTAATGTCAACAACGGTACTGCTGCTGGGAATGGTAACGTTGGAATTGGGAACGAGACTGCTGTCCATAACGTTGGGCTTGGAGATGTTAACTTGGGTGATAATATGGGAGGCAATGGCTTCGGTAATGCTGGATTTGGCTTCAATGACCAGGGGTTCGATAATACTGGGAAATATGGTTTCAATGCTCAAGGCTTCGGGCAGGACGGATTTGGCATGACTAATCAGGGTTACGGTGGATTCAGAAATGGAAATGGCGCTGGGATAATGGCTTTTGGACATGCTGGGGTCGCTCCGGGGTACGGTAACAGAGGGCGAGGCCCGTTAATGAATCAGATTAGAGCTGGCCGTAACAATGGATACGATGGGTACGGAGCTGGTAATGGTAACTGGCAAGAAGATCAGCAAGAGGACGCTTTCTCCGGTGGAGGTTTCGAAGGACCGATGGATGACTCCCAGAGGATCAGAATGCTAGAAGAGCAGATGAGGGGGGGTCGTAAATCAAAGCGCTGTGGGCTTAGACATGTCAACAATGGGTCTGGTGCCTGGCTTGAGGGTGCCAATAAAATTCAAAGCTCCTACATTTGATAAGTATAAAGGGGACACCTGTCCAAAAGTGCACGTGCGGTCATATTACAGAAGGATGTCAGCGTATTCAACTGATGAGAGGATGCTAACGCATTTCTTTCAAGATAGCTTGTCTGGTCCTTCCCTCGAGTGGTATATGGGATTGGAACCAACTCATATAAAGACGTGGAAGCAACTGGCAGAAGCATTTGTAGCTCACTACAAGTATAACAGCGACTTGGCACCCAACCGGGTCCAATTGCAGGGATTATCCCAGAAGAAGGGTGAGAGCTTTAAAGAGTATGCACAGAGATGGCGCGACATGGCTGCTAGAGTCCATCCTCCTCTAGAAGACAAGGAAATGAATGACATGTTCATAGGAACATTCACCGACATGTTTTATGACAAGTTGTTTCACACATCTTTGGGCAGTTTCTCAAACTTAATTCTGATGGGAGAAAAGATTGAGAGTAACATTAAACAGGGAAGATTCTAAGAGGAGGAATCTACTGCATCTGGCAGTAACAGGAAGGCTTTTGGTGGGCGCCGTTAGGGCGATGCAAGCGCAGTGTTTGGGGGCCGAGGCCGAGACCGAGGCAGAGGTCGAAACCAGTATAATCAGTCGCAGCAGGTGGCAAGCATTACTATTCCGTTTCAGCAACAACAACAACAACAGCAACAACAGCCACAACAGGGGGCACAGCCTGCCTAGCGCAGATTCCAGGGGGGTAAACCAAGGAGGGTGTTTGAAAAGCCTCCTTCAACGTATGCAAATTTGCTACAGACGTTAATAGGGCTGAACTTGGTAGAGAAGAGAACTCTGGCACCAATAACAGGAACTCCTCCGTATGGTTATGATGCAAGCAGGCACTGTGAATTCCACTCTGGGGCTCCGGGCCACGATGTAGAGGGTTGCCATGCGTTTAAGCATGTAGTGCAGGATTTATTGGATAGTAAGGCTATCAATTTTGGAACGGCGGGTCCGAATATAGTGCAGAAGCCCATGCCCAACCATGGGGCAAATGCCATTCTAAATAAGGAGGGTTTGAATCTGATTATGAATGTGGATGACCTCAGGACACCGTTGAGCGAGATAAAAAGCAGATTATTGCAAGGTGGTGTGTACCCAGGGTGCGACGAGTACTGCTTAGAGTGTTGGACCCTAGCCGGGGGGTGTGATGACTTAAAGAAGGGTATTCAGGCTTTAATAGATGGCGGCACATTGCAATTTGACCGAGCAGGAGTTGAAGAACCTGCAGGGGCATTAGCAGATAAGCAGAGTGATGTGGCTACTGCAACGATTCCTCGAAAAACGATCACCATAACAGCACCGGCCCAGCGACCACCGATCACTATCACTAAGGCCGGACCAATCCCGTACGAGAGCACTAAGTCAGTCCCATGGTCCTATGGGTTGGAAGTGTATTGTGACGGAGTAAAGATTGATGTTAATAAGCAGCCAGCTGAGGCTGTAGACAACGTTGTCGGTACTAGAGGTATGACAAGGAGTGGGAGGATCTTCATATCGCCTGAGGTAGAGGCTGAGCGACTGGAAAAGGGGAAAGGAAAGATGATTGAGAATGTCCTAGTACAGGGGAATGGAAAAGAAGCGGCATCGAAGAATGTAGAAGAGTTCATGCGCTTGATTCGTTAAAGTGATTATAAGATTGTGGAGCATCTGCAGCAGACGCCGTCAAAGATCTCTATACTATCGTTGCTATTGTGCTTTGAAGCTCACAGAAATGCTTTGTTGAAAGTCCTGGATACTTCCTTCGTACCCCAAGATGTTTCCGTGAATCAGCTGGAAGGAGTATTGGCACATGTGAATGCAGGCCATAGCTTGGGCTTCACAGACTTCGATTTGACCCCTAAGGGGAGAGAGCATAATATGGCACTGCACATCTCTGTGGAATATAGAGGATCAGTCATGTCTCATGTACTGGTGGACACCGGATCATCCTTAAATATGATGCCCAAGAAGGCGGTGATGAAACTAGATGTCAGAGGAATTCTGTGTACGCCCAGCGACCTGGTGGTCAGGGCATTTGATGGCACACGGAGAACAGTTTTTGGATCTATAACATTGCCTTTACAGGTGGGGCCGGAGGTTTTCGCGACTGAATTTTATATCATGGACATCCAGCCAGCATACAGCTGCCTGCTCGGAAGACCCTGGATTCATGGTGCTGGGGCAGTCACGTCTACCTTGCATCAAAAGTTGAAATATATGGTCGGAGACAGCGTGGTTACAGTCTGCGGAGAAGAAGACATCTTGGTCAGCCACCTGTCGTCATTTAAGTATGTGGAGGTCGACGGAGAGATTCACGAAACACCCTGTCAGGCATTTGAAGGGTTGCGCATCAAGGACAAAGATCCCGGGCCGAGCAAAGCGTCGGAGATAGCCGTCTCGTCATATAAAGAGGATCAAGCTCTGGTAGAGACTGGTGAGACAAAGGGCTGGGGCAAAGTGCTGGATATTCCTGTGAAGATGGACCGGTTTGGGCTGGGGTATCAACCGTCGTCATCAACACTTGCTGTGGGGGCACCCCGTTTCAGAGGACCAATAACCATCACTGCCAGTGGAGTATGTCATGAGACCGTCAACGCTGCTTCAGAGTCGGACGAAGGAGACAACAACTGCGATATAGACGCCTGGATTCAGCCGAGCGTGCCAGGACAGGGATTGTGCAACTAGTCTATTCAGGAGATTGTTCCTGTGACTCTTAAACAGTAATGCTTTGTTTTTTAATTGTTGAACAATCTGGTGTCTTGCCTGGGGCATCATGATTTGCTTAGGGTTGTGCTGTTATGAACATCGCGTGTTTAATCATTAAGTAAAAGGCGTTTTTCATGTGCAAATATTGCGATCTCTGTTTTTCTTGTTTTGTATTTTACAATAAAATGGCAACGTGGTTATTCGCTTTATACGCATTTTGAAGCATTTAACCATTCCTTTTGTAGGATAACATTTTCAGATGACATCCTTGAACCACCTATGACTCGTCCCGACTTTGAACACCCAGTGTTTCAGGCCGAAGAAGAGATTGTTGAAGATGGTGACGTTCCCGAAGAATTGTCTTGGTTGGTGAAGCAAGAAGAGCGTGTCATTCTGCCTCATGAGGAGGTCATAGAAATTATTAACCTAGGGTCGGAAGGGGTTGAAAAGAACATTCGTATAGGGGCCACGCTGCAGAGCGACATCAAGCAAAGACTGGTTGAAATGCTCAGAGAGTATAGTGATATGTTCGCTTGGTCGTATGAAGACATGCCTGGGCTCGATACAGATATAGTTGTGCACCGTCTGCCGTTGAAAGAAGAATGCCCGCCGGTCAAGCAAAAGCTTCGCAGAACTAGACCCGATATGGCAGTGAAGATTAAGGAGGAAGTTCAAAAACAGTGGGATGCTGGTTTCCTAGCTGTGACAAAATATCCCTCATGGGTCGCTAACATTGTGCCAGTGCCAAAGAAAGACGGTAAAGTGAGAATGTGTGTAGATTACCGTGATTTAAATAAAGCGAGCCTAAAAGATGATTTCCCACTTCCTCATATCGATGTGTTAGTTGACAACACTGCTCAATACTCCGTATTCTCCTTCATGGATGGCTTCTCAGGCTATAACCAGATCAAAATGGCGCCAGAGGACATGGAGAAGACTACCTTCATAACACCCTGGGGAACATTTTGCTACAAAGTGATGCCCTTCGGATTGAAGAATGCTGGGGCAACGTATCAGCGTGCAATGACGACTCTTTTCCATGATATGATGCATAAGGAGATCGAAGTTTATGTTGACGATATGATTGCCAAATCCCAGACGGAGGAAGAGCATCTCGTGAATCTGCTGAAGTTATTCAAAAGGCTTAGGAAGTTCAGGCTGAGACTGAACCCTAACAAGTGCACCTTCGGGGTGAGATCGGGTAAACTGCTGGGGTTTATCGTGAGTGAAAAAGGAATAGAGGTTGATCCTGCAAAAATAAAAGCGATACAAGAGATGCCGACGCCTAAAACAGAAAAAGAGGTGCGCGGGTTTTTAGGGAGGTTGAACTACATCGCTCGGTTCATATCTCACCTAATTGCTACGTGTGAACCATTGTTCAAACTGTTAAAGAAAGATCAGGCTGTAATGTGGAACGAAAATTGTCAAAAGGCGTTCGATAAAATAAAGCAGTATTTGCAGGAGCCTCCTATTTTGATACCTCCAGTGGCAGGGAGACCCTTGATTATGTATTTGACAGTTCTTGAGGGAAGCATGGGTTGTGTTCTCGGTCAACGCGACGAGACAGGAAGAAAAGAGCATGCGATCTATTATTTGAGTAAGAAGTTTACTGAATGTGAATCTCGATATTCAATGCTTGAGAAAACTTGTTGCACGATAGCCTGGGCCGCCAAGCGTTTGAGGCAATACATGCTGAATCATACAACCATGCTCATCTCGAAGATGGATCCTATCAAATATGTATTCGAAAAGCAGGCATTATCGGGGAGAATTGCCCGTTGGCAGATGGTCTTGACTGAATATGACATCCAGTATGTCTCGCAGAAAGCTATAAAGGGGAGTGTGATGTCTGAGTACTTGGCGGAGCTGCCTATTGAAGATTACCAATTGATGAGGTTTGATTTTCCTGACGAGGATATCATGTACCTAAAGATGAAAGATTGCGAAGAGTCGTTGCCAGACGAAGGACCAGAATTGGGTTCCAAATGGAAGTTGATCTTTGACGGAGCTGTAAACGCTTACGGTAGCGGAATAGGGGCAATCATCACTACTCCACACGGGTCGCACATCCCGTTTACTGCCCGATTGACCTTTGCAGTTACCAATAATGAAGCCGAATACGAAGCTTGTATCATGGGGCTTGAAGAAGCCATTGATTTGCGAATCAAAAATCTAGACGTATACGGAGACTCAACTCTGGTGGTGAATCAAATCAAAGGGGAATGGGAGACACGTCAGCCTAATTTGATACCGTACATGAACTATGCAAGGAGATTGTTGCCTTTCTTTGATAAGGTTGAGTTGCATCATGTACCGTGAGCGGAGAATCAAATGGCTGACGCCCTGGCCACTTTGTCTTCCATGTACAAAGTCAACTTCTGGAACGAGGCTCCCAGCATTGTTATCTCTCGACTTGACAGACCAGCCTTCGTATTTGCCATTGACGAAGCATCTGACGATAAACGGTGGTATTTCGATATCCTTAATTTCCTGAAGAATAAAGAGTATCCGGCTGGGGCATCCAGTCAAGATTAGAAAACTCTCAGGAGATTAGCGGGTAATTTCTATTTGAATCCGGATGGTGTCTTATACAGAAGAAATCACGACTTGGTGCTGTTGCGTTGCGTAGATGAAAAAGAGGCAAAGCTGCTCATGGAGGAAATACATGAAGGTACCTTTGGTACGCATGCTGGTGGGCATGCTATGACAAGGAAGCTGCTGCGGGCAGGTTATTTTTGGCTGACTATGGAAACTGATTGTTTCAAGTTTGCGAGGAAGTGCCACAAGTGCCAAATCTATGCTGATAAGATCCATGTGCCTCCGAGTCTTCTGAATGTGATGTCATCGCCATGGCCATTCTCGATGTGGGGAATCGATATGATTGGAAAGATCGAGCCGACGGCTTCTAATGGGCACCGGTTCATTCTAGTAGCAATCGATTATTTCACCAAGTGGGTAGAAGCGGCGTCTTACGCAAATGTAACTAAGCAAGTGGTGGCCAGATTCATCAAGAGAGATATTATTTGCAGATATGGAATCCCCGAGCGGATAATCACGGACAACGGTTCAAACCTGAATAACAAAATGATGAAGGAGCTCTGTCAGAATTTTAAGATCGAACATCACAACTCCTCCCCTTACCGACCCAAGATGAATGGCGCTGTTGAGGCGGCCAACAAGAATATAAAGAAGATCGTTCAAAAGATGGTGGTGACTTATAAGGATTGGCATGAGATGCTACCCTTTGCTTTGCACGGTTATCGTACGACGGTACGCATATCAACCGGGGCAACCCCGTTCTCGCTGGTATACGGAATGGAAGCAGTGCTACCATTGGAAGTTGAGATTCCTTCTCTGAGAGTATTGCGAGATGTCCAACTAGATGAGGCAGAATGGGTGAAAGACAGGTTGAACCAGCTGAGTTTAATGGATGAGAAGAGGCTCGCTTCTCTAGCATACGGTCGTTTGTACCAGAGTCGAATGAAGAAAGCATATGATAAGAAGATACATCCTCGGAGCTTTCAGACGGGCGACCTTGTGCTGAAAAGGATTCTCCCGCCGCAGGCAGATCACAGGGGCAAGTGGACCCCCAACTACGAAGGGCCATACGTTGTCAGAAAAGTCTTTTCAGGAGGAGCTTTATTGTTGTCCACCATGGACGGTGAAGACTTTACGTCACCTGTGAATTCGGACGCAGTTAAAAAATACTTTGCTTGAAATCGACCCGCTGGACAGAAAAAGAGAGTCCAGGCAAAAATGGGGCATCCTGGCGAACCAGAAACAGAATGAAAGGTTCGGGAAAAATTTAGGGATAAAATGAAAAAATGTACACCCGCGAAGTTGAAAACCTACACTGGGCGGCTTCGGCAAAAAAGGGTATCCCGGTGAACTGAAAACCCGTAAAGGGCGGTTCACGCAAAAGTTAGGGATTTGAAAAGCAAATGACTGCGGTCCAAATTTGATACTGCGTTGAGCATTGGTGCGGGAGAATATACCTGAGGGGTCGATTATCAGATACAATCTCTTCGGAAGTGCGGATACCGGGGAAAGCATTAGAGTCGGGTGAGTCATAGGAGGATCAGTTCGTGATGTTCGTCTGCATCCCGTTGCCGACATGTGTACAAATTTGATTTATCATTATATTTATACTTGTGCATACCTGTATATTTGTCGTGTGTAGCTTCCTCTTTTCAAGAGTTACATCCCGTGTACAAAACTCCGCCCATTCAGGGGCCTAATCAATAAAATATGTTATTCAGTATTTGAAGCTGATTCTTTACTGTTTTGTGCATGATAAACGCCTAGGTTTAATGAAACTAGCATGTGTATAACGTCACTGGCCCTTGCCAATAATTGCTAAAACTTTGGATTAACTGAAAATAATGTCACTAACGCTAACCTGAATAGATTTGGTTGCATAGACTTGTCTTGTCTTGTTTGTGTTGTTGCAGGGTTCGTAGCCGTACGAAATGGACGATCAAAAGATTGCAGTATGGATCAGAAGCTCGTAACGAAAGACTCGACCCCCACGCAGATCGCGTTTCCAAGACAGCAATGTTCCTCACTGAAGAAGGATCAAATTCCCCAGCTAGTCGTAGCTTATTCCAAAGGGTATTCTCCAGCAAAGTCGTCTATCCTCAACAGAAGCGACGATTCCTAGATCGAAGGCTGTATTCAGACAATGCATCTCAAGCAGAGTGGTTTAGCCGCAGAAGATTAATATTTGTGAGCTGTATTTAGACAGTTCACCTTTCCCCGCAGGGTCATTTACGCTACTCCAGCGGAGTCAGTTGATTTTCCCCGAGAGAATGGGTTCGTCCTCAGCGGAGTTCTCTTCCCAGCAAGTATTTTCTTTCCTCCCAGTGGAACTCGAAGATTAAGACTTTCCCCGACAGAGTTGGTTGGGCGCCTTGGCATTTATTTTTCCAGAATACCGTGTGATATCCGTTCATTCTCCAGCAGAAGTCCAATCATACTGGGCTCATCTGCTATTCCCCAGCAAAGTTATATTCCCCAGCAGGGTTGACTTTACTCTTCCAGCGTTTAGTTTGCTGGAATCATTCTGTAGCACCTGGCTATTCCCAGCGGAGTCGGCATTGTCTTCAGCATTTATTTTGCTGAAGCGGTTTCCTATGTCCCAGCAGTTCGAGTCTGCATTTGCATTGGCATATAAGTGTCATACTTACATCCACCAAATAAAGTGCACAACATTTCCATATCGAATGGAGCATTGCGTCATTGCCAAACACATGCATTTTGAAACATAAACTAGGTTGGCTAACCATTTGTTTCAAGTATTGCTCTCTTGCAGGTTGAGAGAGCTCTTGCTCAAATGAATTACGACACATTCAAGATCTCGGCATGAGATACTCAACGATAATGTCAGTTTCGGCAGTGTTCCCCACAGAGTTATTAGATTAAGTTCTCTTTGTCTCCGAGCAGAGTTATTTGTGTAAATTTCTCTTGTTTTCCCCGCCAGAGTTAGTAGGCAAAATATCTCCTTGTCCCCAAGCAGAGTTTATTTGTCATCAAAGGGTTTCATGAATCAGAATTTCAGAGGCCGCCGCCGGTTATCAGAACAGGCGTCCGGTAGTTTGGTTTCCAAATATCCCTAGTAGAGTCCGCCTCCAAATCGTTGTCACGTCAGTGCTAAGAGGTTTGCGAGTTGGGATCAATGGAGAAATGGGTCCTGACGTGGACAATTTATTCCTATATTGACGGGATTTCTTCGTGCTAGAGAAGTGGGGGGTCTTAACGTGGACAGATTTATTTCCCCGGGTGGATGAGATGTGCTAGTCCTAACGTGGACAAATTTGATTTCTTGGTATTGATTGAATGTGAAGTCCTGACGTGGACCATTCATTTATTTCCAGCAGATATTTTATTCGTAATGGTGAAATGTGCGTCCTGACGTGGACAAGTTTATAGTTTAGCAAGTCGAAGGTGTGCAAGTCCTGATGTGGACAGATTTATCTTCCTTCGTGTTGACGCAGCATGAGTCCTGACGTGGACAAATCAAGACGAAGCGTGAGTCCTGATGTGGACAAGTTTTATTTCCTCAGCATAGAAGATGTAGTCCTGACGTGGACAAATCAAGACGAGAGGGGAGTCCTTACGTGGACAAATCAAGACGAGATGGGAGTCCTGACGTGGACAGATCAAGATGAGTCAATTCCTTACGTGGAAAGAAGTGTATTCCTTACGTGGAAAGATTGGATTCCTTACGTGGAAAGATGGTGATTCCTTACGTGGAAAGAGATGTTTCCTTACGTGGAAAGAAGAAGTTATTCCTAACGGGGAACGATGTATTCCTTACGTGGAAAGGTAGGTCCTAACGTGGAAGAGGTATTCCTTACGTGGAAAGTTTAGTCCTGACGTGGACAGATCCAGAAGAAGCTTAAGAAGTTTTATTCCTTACGTGGAAAGAAGAGATGATTCCTTACGTGGAAAGATGGCATTCCTTACGTGGAAAGATTGTATTCCTTACGTGGAAAGAAGATGTGATTCCTTACGTGGAAGATTTATTCCTTACGTGGAAAAGTGGGTCCTGACGTGGACGATGCATTCCTTACGTGGAAAGATGCATTCCTTACGTGGAAAGAGGCATTCCTTACGTGGAAAGATGTATTCCTTACGTGGAAAAAGTTAGTCCTAACGTGGACAATGTATTTTTATGATAGAATCCCCTCGGGTTGTTGAAAGGCAGACGAGTCATCCCCAGCGAAGTCGTCGAGATTTTTGCGTATTGACGGCAGGTGGAGTCCTAACGGGGACAAGTTTTAGTTGAGATTTCTTCGATGATAGAATCTTTTTCAGGCAGATGAAAATAATCCCCAGCACGGTCGCTAATGGATCAGTTGGTTGCTGTAACAGTTAGATTCAGTTGATGAATATCGTTCCCCAAGCAGTGGTGCAGTTTATTTCTACGGTTGGCAAATTTCCGGGTTCTTAGTATTCAACCGTCTCGTACCTAGAATGTTTGAAGGCCGTTCGCTCTTCACCCAATCGGGTCCAAGTCGCTTGAATAGGGGCAGCTGTTGCACCCTAAAATTTGCTCAACCTTATTCATTTGGTTTATGTTTCAATTGCATTAGCATTTGCATATAGAGTCATGCACATAGCCTAATCATCTGCATAGCATAGCATAGAAAATCATCCAACAAGGGACCAAGTACTATTCTCATCTCTATGAGCCTATCAAGAGGTTATTATTCAAGTTCAAGCATATCCAAGTCATCAGAAAAGAAATTGAAACCTAAGAAGTCAGTGGATCAAGCAGTGCATCTATCTCCGATCTGAGGGTATCTGAAGATCATCAAAGAAGTTATGAGCTGTGGATTAAGCAGGGAGAGTATATAGACATCATGGGAGACTTAGAAAGTCATTTGGAGAAGGAGGCAAGTCATTGATATGATCACAAGAGTTGCAGTTGAAGACAGTCAACTAGGGTTTCATCTAGGTCAAATGACTGATTGAAAGGCATTGGGGTCTATTGGAGAGATGTGGGATTCATAATTTGACATATGGATAAGGATATAGTGTTGTGCCAAGAAGAAATCAAGAGAAATCAAGGAGAAGAGGAGTTTCTAAATTAGGGTTTCTGTGTAAAATCCCCTAGTTTAGGTCAAATTTCCAAGCAAGATAAGTCAAAATGCAAGCTTAAAATGGATCCTTGGTCAACATGAAACTTGTAGAGGATCTCAAGACCTTTAATTTGAGTGGTGGAAGACATCAACTAGATTTATAGAACTCAAGTTATGGCCCTTGCAAGTTACAGGTCATCTGAGGTATCTGAAATTTTGTCTGTGAAAGTTACTTGTCTTCTAAGCAACTTTTACCCCTCAAGGAGATTTCAAATGAATTTCTGGTCAACATAAGAGTTGTTCCTAATTGTCTTAGCTTTCTAGAATGGTATGGTATGCCTTCATATGATTTGTGGAACTCTACTTATGGTCTTGGAAAGCAAAGGGTATTTTGGTCATCTGAGAATTACAGGTCATTTCAAGCCTATGCCCAAAACTCATACAAGGAAGCTTCAAATGGAAAACTTAACAACATCAAACTTGCTACAAATGACATTTTGAGTCTAGAAAAGTGACCATGAAAGATTGGAAAGGCTCATAGCTCAAGGTTTCAAAATTGGTGAATTTAATGAATAAAAAATGACCTAAAATTGAGATTTTTCATATTTTGACCAAATGGGGTGAAATTATAGGTTATTTTGATTGGAAAAAATGTTTTAAGAACATTGGCTAAAGTGGATTTTTGAGTTTGGTTCAAGATTGAGAAGTTATGCTTGGTTACTTACAAAGGAAGTTACATAATCCAAATCCAAGGAAAAGTGTGCATGGGAAGTTTCTACAAGGTTCTAGAGGTTTCTATTTCCATCTATATATTGAATTGAATAGCTTCATGCATTGGTTGGTGATTCATTGTGCTCACAATACCAAGTTACACTCAAATCTTCCATTTTGCAAAACCCTCTCAAACTTCATCAAACCTCCATCAAATTCCAAATTTCTTGATCTCATCATCATCTAGATCATTCAAGGATCAAAATTCACACAAGAATTTGGTTGAATTGAAGAGAACTCGTGCTATCCAATTCCATCATCCAAGGTGCAAGAAAGTTGGGATTGCAAGATTCAAGAGGCTTGAACAAGAACTTTTGCATACAGAACTCAGAATCAAGTTCACTGATCCAATCTAGATCATTGCAAGCATTGGATTTGAAGATTTCAGCACCTGTTTTCATCATTTACACCAGGTTGGTTTTCTCATTCGAATTGCTTGATTTAGTTAGAATCATAGAGATTTGTTAGGTTAGAACTGTTAGGATAGGTTAGATGATGAAATTCACAAAGTTTGAGAAGGTTTCATGGTGGTTGTTAATGGTGCACCAAATCTGTTAGGGTTCAGAACTCATAGAACATTGCACTATAATCTTGGATCTGTAGCTTGATTTGATCAGCATGAAGTGTAGATCATGTTAGGGTAAAGATTGGAAGGAATTCTCATGGTTGATGACAGTGCATAATGGTGGAACCGAGTTGTTCTACCTATCGGGTTTGAAGTTTGAGTGAGCTTTAGGGGAAACTATGGCCATGGCTACGTAGAGGGAAGAGAATGGATCAACTTTGCTCTTTATCTCGTGTGAATTCATGGAGAGACGAGGGAGAACAGAATGGTTGAAGGTGCGTGCATGGAGGTGATTTCTGAAAACCCTAGGGTTTGTCCAAGGTTGAAGATGAAGGAGAGCCACACGATTAAGGGTTTGACCTTGACTTGGATCTTGATCGTATGGCCACGATTTAAAATGAAACTTGGAGGGAGATTACGCAGCCAAACGCTGCGTTTCATTAAACCCTCAGACTGGGCTTTGGTTCCCCTTGCTTTTCACACCCCTTCAACTCAGGCCCAATGTATTTTCAACTAAAATCTTTACTTTCTACACCGTTCCAGTTTTTTTATTTTTTGATTGAGTTTTCTGAGTCATTAGGCCCAGACGTGCTTGCTAGGCGCGCCCCCCAGTCTGGGCCCATCCTTTTATTTCAACTGAATTAATTACTTGCTGCACCCCTTAAGTCAATTAATTCCACATTATTTTCTTTTAATTCTTTTAATTCTTCAAAAATTCATAACAAATAGAAAATTGCATGTTTTTAATTGGTTATTTTTGCATATTGTCCATAATTTTGTTAAGAAAAATATCATTCAAAAACATTGGTATTTCATTTCATTTTCATATTTTTAGCATATTTTTCTTTTAAATAGGTTTAAATAATGTTTAGTTTAATGCATGAATTTGTTGATTTTATTTTGATTAGATGCTTTAATATTTTTGACCCATTCTTTTTAGGTTGATTAGCTTAGACCTTTAGTTTGTATATAAATTTAGTTCATAATTTTAGGATTAATTTTTAGGTGATTTGTTTAGGTGTGATTAGTGTGATCAAAACTAGGGTTTAGGAGATAACATAAGTGTGATGATTAATTCTTTTAGGAGTTGTAGTTTGAATCTTTGGGGTATGGGACTGTAGGGATTAGGGGTAGCTCATTGATCCCTTAGAAATTACTAGGTTTCCCCTATTCTACTATTACTATCAGTACATTGCTTGCATTTGTTTGACTGTGTGGTATGCCCTCTCTAGGGTTATTTCATTTGTCTGTGTGGGGTATTGGGTTTGCTTGGGGATTGATAGAGCTGAAGGCCTGTGATGATGAAGTCCATTGGAGATCCAAGAGATTGAAGTCCAACTTCCAGAGTTGATGAGGAGCATCCTTTGCTGGCAGCTCTTGGAGGCTATAGGGTTTAGGAGCTAGGCAGAGCTCTAGAGTAGAAAACTTGATTCACAAATATGGAAGGTCTTGTCTGCCTCCATTCTTTCTCTATGATTCAAAGTCTCTTTCAAATATCCACCTCCTTCCTTTGGAAGGATCAGTGAATGTATTTGAAAGATAGAACTTTTGAGGGAAAATTGTCTGTATAATGTTAACAGTCAGTGAGCCACCCTTGGTAGGCAATTGACTGTTTAACATTCATTCTATCTTGTTGACTGATGTTCATCCTGGAGATTGAGACTTGAAGAAAAGCCATTGCAGATGGAAGACTGATGACAAAGACCTTGCTTGAAGGCTTTGGAGATGGAGATTGATGCTTGCTTGAAGCTTGTAGCTGTTTGGAGATGACTTGAAGACAGATGTTGATACAGAGCTGCTGTGGCTGTTTATTCTTTTGCTGTTTATAATTTCTAATGTATTGATTGGTTTTCCCCGACTTTATTTCTTGTTGTTTAACCTGTTAGGTTGAAAGTGAATCCTGTTCACTTTTGCCTATTGTTTTCTAGGTTCGAGGTTGAGTGGGACTCCCTTGCCTCACTTGTATTGCTGCACCCATGCATTTTTACTGCTTTATTATATATGCTATTGTTTATGTTTCCGTCTATTCCCTTAAGACCTCTGTTTCTCTCTGCGCAAGAGAGGAGCATGATAGGCATTAGGTCTTAACCCATGCATGATAACATTAGGTGAGATTCCCTTTTCAACCATAGGTTAGAATTCTGTCTCTTCTTTCTCAAAATAAACAGAAAAACACAATAAATATTTCAAACACAATAAAAGACACTTCTTCCGTAAAAGAATGTGAATTCATCAAAACGTCATTTTTGTCCGCTTGGACTGTTAATCAGAAAAACCCTTTTTCAGAAGGAATAAAAATAATCAAAACAGACTTGTGTCGTACGTGGCCCGAACTACGTTTGCTCTGATCTTTCATGCTGTATGAAAGTACGTAGGCATAGGATGCGATATCCTAGCGAGCAACCTTCCCCTCCTTTCCCGTAGGTAGGCGAACTACGTTGACTCTTATTTCTCGTTCCAAACGGGAATACGTAGGCATAAAGTGCGACACTTTGCCGAGTCATTTTATTTTCTTTTTAACCCTAGACCTGTAGAGTAGATAGAATAACAATCCATACCCGAAAAAAAGCGTGGATCCCGTCGAGTACGACGGACGTGAGGGGTGCTAATACCTTCCCCTTGCGTAACCGACTCCCGAACCCAAGTTTTGGTTGCGATGACCATACCTTTTCCCGTTTTTTGCGAGGTTTACTTCGAGCGTTCCCTTTCCCTCCGTTGGGATAAATAACGCACGGTGGCGACTCTTCTGTTCAGCCGACGCCGATTTTCGCAGTAGCGACAGTGACCTTAAACTTTGAATTAGGTTCTGATCTTTTTACCCAAGGATCCCAATAAGTTTAGAATCCATTAGAAAAGTTTATAGATTTTTAGGAATTGATTTAGTATTTTAATTAGATTTAATACGTAGGCTGCTTTTAGGGTGCTTCTAGCATAGTGCTTCCCCTAGTTGAACTTTAAAAGTGGCCATTAGTTCATGGTAAGTTTCCAAATCTTTTTTGATGGTTTAGTAGACATGTTGATGCTTCTGTATACTTAATTGTAAGGCTTAATTTAGTGCATTAGTTCCTTTTAGAAGTTGCTTTTAGAGCTTGTAGAGTTAGAGTTTTTTAGAGCCTTTAGGAGTTTCTTCCTTTTTCATAATTGTGGTCTGCATCCCATTTCCTATCCAATGATGCAAGGCTCCTTTGTGGGAGCCTAGTCCCTCCTTTGGAAGGACTAAAGGCCTACCACAAAAGGTAAAACCTTTGAGGATACTAATCTTAGATGAGTGGTTGAGTGCCATGATGGGTTCCTTTGGTTTCCATCATGCTTCCCCTCATCATGCAATGATCTTTGTGCTAATTCACATCATCTCTTGATGGAGCAAGTTGAAGCTTGAAGGTGAAGGCCTTATTCCCTTTTCTCTTGATGGAGCTTGGACATGAAGACAACTACAGATTGTTGGGCTGCTTTACTGCTAGAAGACTGCTTTGCTATTGAGCTGCTGGTTTGCTGTTTTGTTTGTTGTGTTTGCTGATTGACTGTATTTGTGTGATTGTTTGTTTGGCGTGTTGCAATAGAATAGGCTCTCATGTAGTTGGTTTAGTCCTAAGTGCATTGAAAGGTTGAGCTCGGCTCCCTTTGCTTGTTTGCATTAGAGGTTGAGTCTGTCTCCCTCTGCTTGTTTGTTACTGTTTGGCTTTGCTTGTTGGCTGAAGGTTGAGTTTGTCTCCCTTGCCTGTGCTTTGTGTTGCTTTTTCTTGTTTGCTCTAGAAGTTGAATTTGTCACCTTCTGCTTGTATTGCTGCATTGCATGCATTTTACTTACAGTTTTATTCTTTCAGAGTATTTCTTTTGCTGTTGCTTTCCTTTGCCATGTTCCCCTAGGATTTCCATTCCTTCTTCTCTTCAATAGCTTGGGTGTTTAGTGTGATACCCTTTGGGTGACATGCGACGCATTCACTCTTAAGTCCAAGTCTTTAGTGCAACATGAGTTACAAACAAAACTCAAAACACTTCTTCTTTAAAAGACAGAAAACAAAGATCAAACTCCTTTTTGTCCCTTGGGACCTTTAATCCTTGGAAATCATTTTCATAAAGAGAGTTTTGTTAACTTCCGGTTCTACCACAAACGGTAAACGCCTAAGTCTCCGACGAGCGAGCTGCATACACCAACTACTGGAACCGTTTGTTAACCCTGCTCGGGTAAAACCTTTTGAACCAACCTGTGGTCTTGTTAGCCCGAACTACGTTTGCTCTGATCTTTTGCGCTGTGTGAAAGTACGTAGGCATGATATGCGATATCTCGGCGAGCAACCTTCCCCCTTTTCACCCGTAGTTAGGCGAACTACGTTGACTCTGATTTATCGTTCCAGAAGGGAATACGTAGGCATAGAACTGATGTGTTCTGCCGAGTCATTTTCTTTTCTTTTCAGACAAGACTTTTAGCGTAGATAGATAAACAACCCGTCAGATAAACACAACAAGCATGGATCCCATTGAGTACAACGGACGTGAGGGGTGCTAATACCTTCCCCTTGCGTAACCGACTCCTGAACCTATACATGGTTGCGATGACCTTGTCTTATACCTTTTTCGTCAGGTTCTTCCGATCATTTCCTTTCCTTTTCTGTGGGATAAATAATGAAAGGTGGCGACTCTTCTGTTTTGCCGGCACCTTATTTTCGCGGTAGCGACAGCTGGCGACTCTGCTGGGGACATTTGGTTCCCTATGAGAGTCAATCCTAGCGCTTGCATGTTTATCTGTTGGGTTTGCATTTATTTATCGCATTTTAATTTTCGCATTTTATTTTCAGTATGATATCATTATTGTGCTGTTGTGGGAGGGAGGCTCTGATGAGTGATAAGCCAGACCCAGGCTTGAGTGTATACCTATCATTAGTTATGGAAAGTAGTAGGCGCGTGCATGCTTTGCATGTACTAGTGTCTCACAAAATCCACGCTCAGACGAGATTCTCCCGGATGACTTCTTTTCCGACCCTTTGGGCATGAGGGGTTGTTGGTTTGGAGGGTTGTCGACTCTGGGGAATGATCATTTGTGACTCAGCTAAGTGAGGCCTCTTCAGGGAGTGATGATGCCAAACCAGAAATGGTGAACGTATCATCATTTCGTAAAAGTCTGTGACGCTGGGAAATGCATAGGATGCCATACCATGTCAGTGGATAGGATTCATACCTGTGAGCGGGGTCGGGTTATTACAGGAAACCTTAACCTTCAGATAACCTGGTTTTCTTGACAGTGAATCAGTATTGTTGGTATCAGAGGGTTCTTATTATCTTTGATGTGTTCGTTCTCGACAATGCATAATTGTTGGTCCTCTTCAGGGTTTTATTATCAGAGCAGTGTTGTGATTATGTTGAAACAGAACCTTGGTCTCCTCAACAGCACAATCTTGATCTCCTATTGCATGATTGCATCTTGCATTTTACATAATCATGTGCATATCATTAACGTGTGTCTGTGTTGCAGGGGCATATACTATCCCCCGGTTCCGGAAATCTTGCCCTCTGACTTGATAGCATGGGATCGTTGAAGAAGAATGTGGCTTACAAGCTTCCTACCCCAGATCTTACTTTGCTGTTTAGTTTGATTGCCTTGGAAGATGATACAGTGAAAGGGGAATTCAGGAAATCTTATGGGAAGTTGCTCAGTTTGGTTCGTAAACCTTCAGTCTATGAGTTGAACGGGTTGTATGCATTGCTACAACTTTATGACCCTCCGTTGAGGTGCTTCACTTTTCCAAACTCCATTCTTGCGCCTACCTTAGAAGAGTATGCTGAGTTGTTGGGTGTACCGGTTAAGAATCAGATGTCGTTTGTTCACATGGATGCTAAGCCTAATCTGGCTAACCTAGATATTGCCCTTCACCTGGATGCTCCAGAGTTGCTTCTGACCAGCTGGAATGGAGTTCCTGGTTTTTCTCTACAGTTTCTGGTTGGGAAAGCCCAACAGTATGCTAAGGACGGTTGTTAGGTTGTATTCAACGCTATTCTCGCCCTCTGCATCTATGGCATCATCTTGTTTCCCAACATGCCAGACTTTATAGATTTGGAGATGTATATCATTCCGTCCATTACAAGAATGAAAATAGAAGGGGTAAAAATGTGTCGTGTTGTGCGCCCTTACTCTACAGATGGTTTGATAGCCACATGCCCAAGAAGGGTCTCTTTGTTTCCTCTGCAGCCACAACTGAGTGGTTTGAACGCTTGATGGGTTTATCAGCAGAGAGCATCATTTGGTTTGATCGGGATATGCTGGGTACTGAAGTCATCTACAACTGCAGTGGTTTTCCTAATATGCCCTTGATTGGAAGAAAAGGCTGTGTTAACTATAATCCCTCATTACTTGTCAAACAGTTCGCGTACGCTTTGAGAGGTCCGCCAAAAGATGAAGAGGTGCAGGAATCTCTGTACCTCACAGGGCTTCTAGAGGGGGATATCTTAGCTAAGCTCAAGCATGCTTGGAATGACATCAGTAGGCGAGGGAAAGAACTGTTAGGTAAGAGCAATAGCCAGGCTTATGCTCCTTATGTGACTTGGATTAAGAGCAGGGCAGAAACAGTCGGGATGCCTTTTCCACCTGATAAGAAAGAGTGCCCTCCAGTGGTTAAAGAACCTACTACGGTGTCTATTCAGAAATACAATCAGGTATTAGCTGAGAAGGAAGAGCTTAAGAAGACCAACGAGGAGTTGGAAAAAGAACTGGTACAGCTTAGAAGCGAGAAAAGTGAAGCTGTATATTCCTTCAAAAAACAGACAGAGCTGGTGAACCGGCTAGGCACAGACTTGACCAAACAGATGGCTGAACGTGAACGTTTAAGTTTGGACTTTAAGACTATCAATGATGTGCTTGCCACCAAAAAGCAGAACCTGGATGATGCATACCGGAGAATCTCCAAATTCAACCAGCAGTGGAATGCCACCATAGCCAGCAACAAAAAGCGGGAAGACAAGCTGAAGCAACAGATCTCCAAGTTGAAGGCTCAGTTGAAGGCCAGCGAGAAGAAGTTTGATGATGAAACTGTTCATAGGTACGCCACTGAAGACATGTTAAACAAGGCTATTGTGAACCTGAAGGATCGTAAGCAAATTTTTGAGTCTAAGAAGCGAAGGTTAGAAGACTGTTTTGGCAAAGGAGCGTGGAAAGACTCTGTTGAAGGTCTCCAGTACACCGTCATGTAGAGGGAGTTACTTGTCGAAGGGTTACTAACTCAGCCTGATCATCCCAAAATGAAGGAGTTGCTAGAAGAGTTTCGCGCCCGTTGCTGCACTTGACTACTTTGTAATCCTTTGTATTTTCTGATCATTGCTGTATGCTGACCATCACCAGACTTGTTGGTCGAGGTCATGCTGTTGATTCTCCATGTATTCAGTGACATTGTATGATGCCTTGTTGGGCTTTATATATATACGAGACGTTATTTCCATGAATGAATCCGGACTTCTTATTATCAGCACTGGCACTCTGGCACTAGAATCGGGGGAGAAATCTCCCTAAGGCATAGACACACGGTTGCATTTGCCTGAATCATTTGCATAACAGGTACCTCGAGCTGTTTTCCTAACCCTCTGTTGATGTAGGTTTCAGGATTGCCGATCAGCGAATACATCGTTACTCTACGAGAAGTAATTGCAAGAAAGCTATGGATCAAATGCAAGCTGAGATGCAGGAGATGCACGACAGGATGGCGCAATTCATGCAAGTCATGGAAACTGTGGCCAAGGGCCAAGAGCAGCTTCAGACTCTGGTGCAGCCTCTGATTGCACGGGTTGGCGGTAATGGTGTGCTACATGGTGGGGTTGCTACAAATCCTTCTCAAGTCGGGACTCCTCGAGCAGGTGATGCTGTACCGGTGGTTATTCTCAATGCTGACGAGAACGGTAATGGAGCTAGGAATGGGAATGTAGCTGGTAATGGTAACGGACATGTAGAAATCAACGGAAATGTTGGAGCTGGAAATGCTGGTTTTGGTGTTGGTGCTGGAAACACTGGTGTAGGTATTGGTGGTGCCAATATAGGCTATGGAAATCAGGGCTTTGGCAATGCAGGTTTTGGAAACGCAAGCAACAACGGTGTTGGGATGGGTGCCTACAACACTGGTTTTGGGCCGGGTGTTGCTAATCAAGGCTTTGGTAATGTGGGGTATGGTCCCAGGTTTAATCAGAATGGCTTTGGTCCTAATGTCGCTTACGCTGGGTATGATAATGTGAATACTCATTGGGGCGAGGATCGTCAAGAGGATGCTTTCTCTCCGTCGGGCATGGATCTCAAGATGCCCACAGAAAATGACCGAAGGTTCAAGCTGTTGGAGGAACAAGTGAGAGGTCTTGCCAATCAGAATTCCATGGGGTTAGACATGGCTAATATGGGGTTGGTTCCTGGCTTGAGGGTGCCGCTCAAGTTCAAATTGCCGACTTTTGACAAGTATAAGGGGGATACCTGTCCCAGAGTTCATGTATGGTCTTATTATCGGAGAATGTCTGCTTATTCGAGTGATGAAAAGATGCTGATGCATTTTTTCCAGGATAGCTTGTCTGGACCGTCGCTGGAGTGGTATATGGGATTAGATCCCACTCAGATTGGTAGCTGGAAAGAGTTGGCGGAAGCCTTTGTAAAGCAGTATCAGTATAACAACGACCTTGCTCCAAACAGGGTCCAACTTCAAAATCTTTCTCAAAAGAATGGCGAGAGTTTTAAAGAGTACGCCCAGAGGTGGCGTGAGCTTGCAGCGAGGGTGCAACCACCCATGGTAAAGCGTGAGTTGATGGATCTCTTTGTGGGCACCTTCTCTGGCATGTATTATGACAAGCTTATCAGTTGTACGATGGGTAGTGTTTCTGATATGATACTCCTGGGAGAGCGTATAGAGAACGACATCAAGATCGGAAAAATTCAAGCAGGAGAATCAGCCTCAGCTGGAGGAGGGAAAAAGGTATTTGGAAATAAAAAGCATGGAGACACTAATTCGGTATATAGTGCTCGGAGAAGGGATAGAAGCCAGAATGGTCGCAGGTAGCAGGTTGCCACTGTGAGAATTCCCATACTCAACAGCAACAACAACAGCCGCAGCAGCAACAGAGACAATAGAATTCTGCTCCGCAAAGGTTCCAAGGTCAGGATAGGGCCGTGAAAAGAGTATTTGATGTGCCTCTAGTGCCGTATGCTCAGCTTTTTCAAACTTTATTACAACTGCAGCTTGTTGAGAAAAGAACCTTAGCTCCGCCGAAGGGCACGCCTCCTTTTGGTTATGATGCCAATGCATATTATGAATTCCACTCTGGGGCACCCGGTCACAGCATAGAGAATTGTCATGTAATCAAGCACAAAGTGCAGGACCTGATAAATAGTACGGCTATAAATTTTGATCATGGTGCACCCAATATCGAGAAAAATCTGATGTCGCCTCACGGATCTGCAAAGGTGGGTGCTATCTTGAAAGTTATCAGTCTGAATTTGATCATGAATGTAGATGAACTGAAGACGCCTCTGGGCTGTGTAAAGAGCAGATTGCTGAAAGTGGGAGTTTTCCCTGGTTGTGATGCAGATTGTGTTGACTGTTCAGCCCGTCCTGAGGGATGTGATAGTTTAAGAAAAGGTATTCAAGGTCTGATTGATGAAGGAATGCTGCAATTCGACCGTACTGCTGAAGAGAAGCCTATTGAGGCAATAGCTGAAAAGCAGGGCGAAGTTGCAACGGTTATGATCCCGTTTAAGACTGTCACGATATCAGCGCCTCCCAAGCGACTGACTATCACCATAACCAAAGATGGACCCATTCCATACGAAAGCACTAAAGCCATCCCTTGGAACTATGGAGCCGAGGCTTACTGCAATGGAGAAAAGATTAACCTGGAAAGCCCGCCGGTAGGGTCAGTTGATAATCTTGTGGGAGCGGGGGGCATAACCCGCAACGGTAGAATTTTTGCAGCACCCGATTTAGAGGCTGAGAGCATCGCCAAAGGGAAGGGTAAAGTCAATGAAGGAGGGTCTTCTCAAGAGAAGGAAAAAGAGGCTTTGACTAAGGATGTGGAAGAATTTATGACTAATCCAGAAGAGTGATTATAAGATTGTTGATCATCTGCAGCAGACGCCTTCAAAAATCTCGATTTTGTCACTGCTGCTTTGTTCCGAAGCTCATCGGAACGCTTTGCTAAAAGTTCTTGACACTGCTTATGTACCCTAGGAGATATCCGTCAATCAGCTCGAAGGAGTGATTGCGCACGTGAACACAAGGCACGGCCTTGGATTTACAGATTTTGATTTAACGCCCAGGGGTCGCAACCACAACAGTGCGTTGCATATCTCAGTCGAGTGTCGGGGCACTGTTATGTCTCATGTCCTTGTTGACACTGGTTCATCCTTGAATGTTTTGCCTAAGAAGGCAGTGCTGAAGCTGGATACCCAAGGCATAATATGCACACCAAGTGACTTGGTGGTGAGAGCTTTTGACGGGACTAGAAGGTCTGTGTTTGGAGAATTGACTTTGCCAGTCCAGGTCGGTCCAGAGGTGTTTGATATTGTGTTTTACATTATAGATATTCAGCCAGCTTATAGCTGTTTGCTTGGACGACCTTGGATTCACTCTGCAAGGGCTGTAACATCTACGTTGCACCAAAAGCTCAAGTATATGGTCGGTGGTAGCATTGTCACTGTCTGTGGGGAAGAAGATATCTTGGTAAGTCACCTGTCGTAATTCAAATATGTCGAAGTGGATGGCGAGATCCATGAGACATTGTGCCAAGCTTTTGAAGGGGTGCAGATCAAAGACAAGTCTCCTGTCATAAGCGAAGAGCTAGAAATGGCTATGTCTTCGTACAGAGAAGCCCAAGCGGTAGTTCATGTCGGGGAAACTAAAGGTTGGGGTCAGGTTTTGGAGATTCTTGTTAAGCAGGAAAAGTTTGGCTTGGGATATCGCCCGTCGTCGTCATCTTCATCATAGAGCGCGCCACGGTTCAAGGGGCCGATTGTGTTTACTCCAGGAGGAGTCAATTTTGAAAGAGTTAATGTTGTGTCTGATAGTGAAGATGGAGATAGCGAATGTGACTTGGATTCATAGATCAACCCCAGCGTGCCAGGACAAAGCCTATGCAACTGGTCTATTCAGGACTTTATTCAAGTGACGACGGAACAGTAATGCCTTGTTTTTTTCGATTATTGTACAGCCCTATGTCCTACCCGGGGCATAGTGGTTTTGTTTCAGGGCCTACTTGTTTATGTGTATGCTTTGCTTTAATCATCAAATAAAGGCGTTTTTCTCATGCAAATTTTGTGATCCTTGTTTTTCTGTTTTTATTTTAACAATAAAATGGCAACGTGGTTGTGTGCTTTGTTTGCATATCATTTGAGGTCGTTTATTTGGGTTCCGAAGAAGTTGTCAGGAATGTCCGGATAGGGGTTGCGCTGCAAAGCGGTATCAAGCAAAGACTGATCGAGATGCTTCGAGAGTATAGTGACATCTTTGCTTGGTCTTATAAAGATATGCCTGGGTTAGACACTGATACTGTGGTCCACCGCTTGCCATTGCGTGAAGAATGTTCGCCGGTCAAGCAGAAGCTTAGAAGAACGAGACCAGATATGGCCATAGAGATTAAAGAGGAAGTACAGAAACAGTGGGACGCTGGTTTTCTAGCTGTTACAACTTACCCTCCTTGAGTTACCAATATAGTACCTGTACCGAAGAAAGATGGTAAGGCGCGGATGTGCGGGATTTGAACAAGGCGAGCCATAAGGATGACTTCCTGTTTCCTCATATTGACATATTGGTCGACAATACTGCTCAATTCTCTGTGTTTTCCTTCAAGGACGGCTTTTTGGGCTATAATCAGATAATGATGGCGCCGGAGGACATGGAGAAAAAAACTTTCATTACCCCGTGGGGAACGTTCTGCTACAAAGTGATGCCCTTTGGTTTGAAGAACGTAGGGGAAACATATCAGCGTGCTATGACGACGCTCTTTCATGACATGATGCCTAAAGAGATTGAGGTATATGTTGACGATATGATTGCCAAATCCCAGACGGAGGAAGAGCATCTGGTGAATCTTTTGAAATTGTTTGAGAGGCTTAGGAAATTCAGGCTAAGGTTGAATCCTAATAAGTGCACCTTTGGGTGAGATCTGGAAAGCTATCGGGGTTTATTGTTAGTGAAAAAGGAATTGAGGTTGATCCTGCAAAAACCAAATCTATACAAGAAATGCCAGCGCCAAAAACAGAGAAAGAGGTTCGTGGCTTTTTGGGGAGATTGAACTACATTGCTCGGTTCATATCTCATCTCACAGCCACGTGTGAACCAATGTTTAAATTGTTGAAAAAAGATCAGGCGATTGTCTGGGATGAAAATTGTCAAAAGGCGTTTGAAAAAATAAAAGAATACTTGCAGGAACCTCCGATGTTGATACCCCTAGTAGCCGGAAGGCCACTAATCATGTACTTGAAGGTTCTTGAGAACAGCATGGATTGTGTTCTCGGTAAATATGACGAGACTGGACGAAAAGAGCATGCGATCTATTATTTGAGTAAAAAGTTCACAGATTGTGAGTCCCGTTACTCAATGCTCGAGAAGACGTGTTGTGCACTTGCTTAGGCTGCCAAACGTTTGAGATAATACATGCTAAATCATACAACCATGCTGATTTCGAAGATGGATCCGATCAAATATGTCTTCGAAAAGCAGGCGCTTTCAAGAAGGATTGCCCGATGGCAGATGGTACTGACAGAGTACGACATTCTGTATGTTTCGCAAAAGGCTATCAAAGGTAGCATTCTGTCAGAGTACCTTGTCGGGCTGCCAGTCGATGATTACCAACCAATGAAGTTTGATTTTCCTGACGAGGATATTATGTACCTAAAGATGAAAGATTGCGAGGAGTCGTTGCATGGTGAAGGTCCTGAACGGAGTTCCCAATGGCAATTAATATTTGACGGTGCTGTTAATTCATACGGAAGTGGAATTGGGGAAATCATTACTACTCCCCATGGGTCTCACATCTCGTTCACTGCCAGATTGACATTTCCAGTTACAAACAATGAGGCTGAATATGAAGCGTGTATCATGGGTCTCGAGGAGGCTATTGATTTGAGAATTAAAAATCTTGATGTGTATGGAGACTCCGCGCTAGTCGTGAACCAGATCAAGGGAGAATGGGAGACTCATCAGCCTAATCTGATACCGTACATGAATTATGCGAGGAGGTTGTTTTCTTTCTTTGACAGAGTAGAATTTCACCATGTGCCGCGGGCAGAAAATCAGATGGCAGACGCTCTTGCGACGTTGTCTTCGATGTACAAAGTTAACTTCTAGAATGAGGCTCCCAGAATAGTTATCTCTCGCCTTGATAGGCCTGCTTTCATATTTGCCATTGAGGAAGCTTCCGATGGTAGGCCGTGGTATTTTGATATCCAGAATTTCCTAAAGAACCAAGAGTATCCAACTGGGGCATCCAGCCGCAATAAGAAGACTTTTAGGAGATTGACTGGCAACTTCTATTTGAATCCAGATGGTGTTCTGTATAGGAGAAACCACGATTTGGTGCTATTGCGATGTGTGGACGAGAAAGAAGCTAATCTGCTTATGGAAGAGGTCCACGAAGGTACTTTTGGCACGCATGTCGGCGGTCATGCTATGGCTCGAAAGTTATTACGAGCAGGGTATTATTGGCTGACGATGGAAACAGATTGTTTCAAGTTTGCGAAGAAATGCCATAAATGCCAGATTTATGCAGACAAGATTCATGTGCCGCCAAGCCCTTTGAATGTTATGGCGTCCCCGTTGCATTTTTCCATGTGGGGCATTGATATGATTGGCAAGATTGAGCCCAATGCCTCCAACGTACACCGGTTCATATTGGTAGCTATCGATTACTTCACCAAATGGGTCGAAGCAGCGTCATACGCTAATGTTACCAAACAAGTAGTAACCCGATTTTTCAAAAAGGACATCATCTGCAGATACGGAATTCCCGAAAGAATCATTACTGACAATGGTTTGAACTTGAATAATAAGATGATGAAGGAATTGTGCCAGAATTTCAAGATTGAGCATCATAACTCATCTCCCTATCGGCCCAAGATGAATGGCGCTATCGAAGCGGTCAACAAAAACATCAAGAAGATAGTTCAAAAGATGGTCGTAACATACAAAGATTGGCACGAGATGTTGCCCTTCGCTTTACATGGTTATCGTACGACGGTACGCACATCAACCGGGGCAACTCCTTTCTCACTAATGTATGGTATGGAAGTTGTCCTACCATTGGAGGTTGAGATTCCTTCTTTGAGAGTTTTACTTGATGTCAAACTTGATGAGGCAGAGTTGATAAAGAATAGACTGAATCAGCTCAGCTTGATGGATGAGAAGAGACTTGCATCTATCGCATATGGTCGGTTGTATCGGAGCCGCATGAAGAAAGCTTTTGACAAGAAGGTGCGCCCTCGAAGCTTTCAGACGGGCGATCTTGTGCTGAAGAAGATTCTCCCACCATAATCAGATCACAGGGGCAAATGGACTCCCAACTATGAAGGTCCATATGTCGTTCGAAAGGTCCTCTCTGGAGGAGCCTTATTGTTATCCACCATGGATGGCGAGGATTTTACATCCCCTGTGAACTCGGACGCAGTTAAAAAATACTTTGCTTAAAGAGACCCGCTGGACAGAAAAAAAGAAAGTCCAGGCAAAAATGGGGCATCCGGGCGAACCAAGAAAAAGAAAAAAGGTTCGGGAAAAAATTAGGGATAAAAATTGAAAAGATGTACACCTGCGAAGTCGAAAACCTGAAAAGGCGACTTTGGCCAAAAAGGGTATCCTGGTGAATTGAAAACCCAAAAGGGCGATTCAGGCAAAAGTTAGGGATTGAAAAAGCAAATGACTGCGGTCTGAGTTTGATACTACATTGCTCAGTGGTTTGGGAGTACCTGAGGGTCGATTATCCAAGTCAATCTCTTCTGAAGACGGAACATCGGGAAAGCATCAGAGTCAGGCGAGTCATAGGAGGATCAGCTCATGGTGTTTGTCTGTACCACGTTGCCGACATGTATACAAATTTCTTTGTACCTATGTACATATCTCTATTTGTTTTTGTGTAACTTCCTCTTTTCAGGAGTTGCATCCACTGTAAAAAGCTTTGCCTATTTACAGACCGTTATCAATGAATATTTACTATTCAGTATTTGATGTTTGTTTTTTGTTTTAACTTTTACTGTCTTGTTTGTGAAAAACGCCGATGTTTTGATAAACTTGCTCTTGCATAAACTTGCAGGCCTCGGCCAATAATTGTTAAAACTTTGGATTAACTGAATAATTGTCACGGATAATGACCAAGATAGTTCCTTTTGCGTAGGATGTCTTGTTTCGTTCATGTTTTGCAGGGTCGTTACCTTTGAAGCAAACAGCCAAGGGATCGTGTTTCCCCAGCCGGAGTCCCTTAACGTAGGAGCAGGCTCTATGTGAAACTTATTCCTCCCCAGCAGATGGAATTTGCATTTTATCCCCGGAAGAGTTAGATGCAGGCTAGTAAGTAGTCAGGCAGGATTGTTCTTTCTGTTCTCCAGCGGGTTGTCCTTCCTCCAATAGGTTGTTCATCCTCAGCAGAGTTTGTAACTCCGGATATTTTGGGATATCCCCAGCAAGGTTGTTTTTCTTCCCCCAGCGGAAGTTTGGCTTCGTTCCTCCAGCATTTATTTTGCGGGAACGCCTCTTTGCATTTGCATCATGCATAACATCTACCCAAAAGCGTAGCATTTCCATTCCGTATGGAGTATTACGCCATTTTTCAAACATATGCATTCTGAAACATAAGCCAAGTTGGTTACCTCTTTGTTTTCAGGTGTTTTTCCCTACAGGTGATTGGAATTCTTGGTCAGGATGGTTTTCAGATATTCAAATTTTTGGCATGATATATGTGATGATAACATTTGTCCTATCATGTGTTCTTCATCAGAGTTGCTTGATTGAGTTTCTCTTCTTCCCCAGCGGAGCTTTCCTCAGATTGTTGTTACGTCAGCATTAAAAGATTTCGTGGATTAGACCTTTGAAGTCGTTACCTGTTGTCGTTTTAAATAGGTGGCTGGCAGTTGACGTCAGAACTTCCCCGCAGAGTTGCTTGTTCAAGTCTTCGGATGCCCAATCCGCGCTTTTATTTAGTGCGATGTTCATTTCTTCGGAAATGGAAGATCAAGGATAGAACATTGATGACACGCTTTATGTAGTGCAATGCTCGTTTCTTCGGAAATGGAAGGTCAAGGATAGTATATTGACAGTCCGCACTTTTATTTAGTACGATGCTTGTTTCTTCGGAAATGGAAGATCAAGGATAGTACATTGATGACGCGCTTTACGTAGTGCAACGCTCGTTTCTTCAGAAATGGAAGGTCAAGGATAGTATATTGACGTTCCGCGCTTTTATTTAGAGTGATGCTCGTTTCTTCGGAAATGGAAGATCAAGGATAGTACATTGATGACGTGCTTTACGTAGTGAATGCTCGTTTCTTCGGAAATGGAAGGTCAAGGATAGTATATTGACGGTCCGTGCTTTTATTTATTGTGATGCTCGTTTCTTCAGAAATGGAAGATCAAGGATAGTACATTGATGACGCGTTTTACGTAGTGCAATGCTCGTTTCTTCGGAAATGGAAGGTCAAGGATAGTATATTGACGGTCCGAGCTTTTATTTAGTGTGATGCTCGTTTCTTCGGAAATGGAAGATCAAGGATAGTACATTGATGACGCGCTTTACGTAGTGCTTGCTCGTTTCATCGGAAATGGAAGATCAAGGATAGTACATTGATGACGCACTTTACGTAGTGCTTGCTCGTTTCTTCGGAAATGGAAGGTCAAGGATAATATTTTGATATCGTCTTGTTGCTCGACACCTGCTTATTGGAGCATATGTTTGAAGATTGATTGCTGTTGATCTAATATGTGGATTCAATGCCTGTGGTGTCACATAGGTGGTTGATGTTGAAATCAGGTTCTTTATCCGATGATTGATCGGGTTGTTGCCGTGACAACCGGATTCAATTTTCTGGATATTGTTCCCCCAAGCAATCGTTGCAGATTATTTCTTTGGTTAATAAATTTCCGGGTTCTTTGGTATTCAACCGTCTTTTACCTTGATTGTCTGAAAGCCGTTCACTTTTCATCCAGTCAGGTCTAAGTCGCTTGAATAGGGGCAGCTGTTATACCCCAAAATTTGCCTAACCTTTTTCTTACTGGGTTTATGTTTCATTGCATTAGCATATCATTGTTCTAGCATTCACATTGCATAGTCATGTTGCATTTTATAGGGGATCAGGAAAGGTGTGCTTAGCCAATTGAGGTTATCAAAGGTTCAAGGCCTAATCAAGAGATTATATTCCAGTCATCAAGTGGTTATCATCATCAAAAGCAAGTCAAAGTCCTTGAAGAAAGGCAAGCAAGTGAATGTGTTTCATCTCCTATCTAGGAGCCTATCTGAGGATCATCTGGGGATCATAAACCCATGGTTAGGGGTGGAGATTGTCATTGAAGCTCATTGGAGGCCTGGAGGATCATGGTAGAGTTCATTCAAGTGTTTATGCCAAGTGTGGAAAGTCACAATTGAAGGTGTTGCAATTAGGGTTTGCATCTAGTCAACCTTGAGTCAACTGTGCTATTAAAGGAGATTAAGACTCAATTCTAAGTCTTTGTAGTCAGGGGATGTTGTGTTGAGGCATTTGAGATTCCATTCCAAGATCAATTCAAGAAGAATTCAAAGTGTGAGGAGTTGCTAAATTAGGGTTCTCAGGGTAAAATCCCCTATTTAGTGCCTGGCTTCAAGACCACTTACCTTAGGATACAAGTTTCATCTTGTCGCTACTGCGAAAATCGGCGCCGGCTTGACAGGAGAGTCGCCACCGTGCGTTATTTATCCCTCAGAGCGGGAAAGGAAACGCTCGAAGTAAACCACGCAAAGACGGGAAAAAGGTATGGTCATCGCAACCAAAACCTGGATTCGGGAGTCGGTTACGTAAGGGGAAGGTATTAGCACCCCTCACGTCCATCGTACTCGATGGGATCCACGCTTGGTGTTTATAAGGAAAAGGGTGTTTATCTATCTACGCTAATGGTCGGTCTGAAAAGAAAATAAAAGGACAGGACTCGACAGAACATACGGTGTTCTGGGCCTACGTATTCCCTCGTGCAATGGGAAAGTCAGAGTCAACGTAGTTCGACTACTTACGTCTAAACGGGGAAGGGTTGCTCGCCAGGACATCGCGTCCTGTGCCTACGTACTTCCACACAGCATGGAAGATCAGAGCAAACGTAGTTCGACTGACTACGGCTAAACAGGGGCCCTCACACAGCAGTGAGAAAGACAAACTGGTCTCAAAGGTTCGGGAACCTACAACTACGATCTGGTCTCAAATGCACTCGGACAAGAGAAAGGGGAAACAATTAGTCGTCAGCGGGAAAGTCTCGATCGCACAGCCGCGAGAGAACAAAGGTTAATTGTTAGTGTGCTCGCTAGGATATCGCATCCTATGCCTACATATCCTCGTCTGGTACGAGGAATCAGAGCAGCTGTAGTTCGGCTAACTACGGGTCAAGCTACTCAAAAGCTCCTACTGAAAGGAAAGGGAAAAGACACCCTAAACTATAGCTGGAAAAGGGGAATCTACCTACTGCTATCACGCCTGGTTGACCATCCTAATGTCTATCATAACAACTCCGCAGCGGAGAAGTCAGAGCTCCTAAGGGATCATGGCGACAGGACTAAACAACAAACGGGAAATACTACAAAGTAAAGAAATAACGAAAATAGGCATGAATGCAACAACTAAACAAACAAGGCGCAAAGGCCGCAAACCACAAAGGCAACGGAGCTCAGCTCTACCAAATACCAACAAGCAAAGCCACGCAATAACAAACAAGCAGAAGGAGAACCACCTCAACTTCTCATGCACACACAGTCTACTTCTAAGATGCACCTACCTCAGAACTATCTAGATGAATACCTAAGTCTAATGCAACATAACATCACACAAGTCAAACAACATAAAGAGGAGGCCAGCTAACATGAGCAGGGCCTGAAACAAGCTCCTAATCTATCTCTAAACAAAACCCTATGCAACACCTTAACAAAGATCTAAGCATAGCCTCTAATCAAAATCCTAAGCAAAAGGAATCAATCCCAGTCTCCAAGCTTCAGAACAAGCTTACCAGAGAAAGGGAGCTAAGCAGACAAGCTCATAGTGCCTTCCTTAGGAAAGTACCAGGAGGTTACTACTCAGGAGTCATATCCTATGCGGCTCGACAACTGTGATCAGTTTACATTCCTCCTCAGGAGAAATTAAACTCACATGAAAGCTCCGGCATCACTGGATACTTGAGAAAACCTATATGCACTAAGGGAACTAAGTGAACAGACCCATAGGACCTTCCTCAAGAAATTACTAGGAGGCTGACACTTAGGAATCGTATCCTACGTGGCTCAACAACTGTGATCAGTTTACATTCCTCCTCAGGAGAAACTAAACTCACAAGTTGGCTCCAACATCACTGGATACTTGAGAAATCCTAGATAAACTAATGGAACTAAGTGAACAGACCCATAGGACCTTCCTCAGGAAAGTACTAGGAGGCTGACACTTAGGAATCGTATCCCATGTGGCTCAACAACAGGTGATCAGTTTACATTCCTCCTCAGGAGGAATTAAACTCACAGGTTGGCTCCAACATCATTGGATACTTAATAAATCCTAGATAAACTAATGGAACTAAGTGAACAGACCCATAGGACCTTCCTCAGGAAAGTACTAGGAGGCTGACACTTAGGAATCGTATCCCATGTGGCTCAACAACAGGTGATCAGTTTACATTCCTCCTCAGGAGGAATTAAACTCACAGGTTGGCTCCAACATCATTGGATACTTAAGAAATCCTAGATAAACTAATGGAACTAAGTGAACAGACCCATAGGACCTTCCTCAGGAAAGTACTAGGAGGCTGACACTTAGGAATCGTATCCCATGTGGCTCAACAACAGGTGATCAGTTTACATTCCTCCTCAGGAGGAATTAAACTCACAGGTTGGCTCCAACATCATTGGATACTTAAGAAAGAGGTGAGAAGAAAGAATGAAAGTCATTCATAGTGCCTTCCTCAGGAAAGTACCATAAACTCCCTTCAAACTTCAGGATCTCGAACCTCACAAACAGAGACTGCGACTGAGGCTGCGGCTGCTGGTATCGGGTTGACTCTTGAACACCCTTCGTATCAAATGCAACATCGGTTTCTTGACCTTCAATGTATTGATTAACGCCCTCCTTATGCTTAGCCATTTTCTTTCTCAGATCTGCCCCAGGAATAGGCAACAGTTGTGGGCCTGGAGATTCTGACACCATGGAGTCCAGGATACGCTTCTGACCCACTGCAGCTTTAGCAACATCTGTCATCTTAGCATCGACTGAGATCGGGGCAATATGCACAGCTACGCCGCTCGGCGTGAATTCAATATCGTGCGAGTCAATCAGGTCTTGAACATTGTGCTTAAAAGCATGACAACCCTCGATGTCGTGTCCGGATGCCCCTGAATGAAACTCACATTGCTTACTGGCATCGTACCCATGAGGAAGCACTCTCGTTGGCGGTTCCAACTTTCTCTTCTCAACCAGATTAAACTTCAATAAGGTCTGCAAGAGCTCAACATATGTTATAGGCGGCGCCTCAAATATTCTCTTTGGCTTCCCTTCCTGGATCCTCCGTGGAGCCGGATGTATCTTCTGTTGCTGCTGCTCAGGTTCCACATGCACGGGTGGCGCGAGCTTCTTCATTGCGGCTTCGAATAGTTGATCGTCTTCTTTCCTAAGCACATTCTTGACTACCTCCATGATCAAGCTCACTTGGGTCTTCAGCTGACTGTTCTCCTCTTTGAGAATCTTCTGCTCCAGACGCATCTCTTGCATGTCTCTCATCATCTGCCCCAGCTGGCTTCGGACTTCAATCAATTCGAACTGATTCTGTTCCATATCTCTGAAGGAATTCCTGCAACAAACTGGACGATGAGGAAATAAGGCCCACGGTTCTGATATACCTGTTAAATGATAATGCAGCGTAGAAAGCAAGCACATATTCGATACAAGATAAAGAGAAACTCAAGCTATAAGCACACAGACGAACATCTCGTACATATGTACAACCAACAAAAGCAGCACGCAAGCACAAATGAGTATGAATACAATGACCCCAGCCAACAATCCTGGTGGTGGTCGGCAGACACTAGTGCACAAAAGCTAAACGGATTAAGCAGAGAAAACAGATGCGACACCCGGCGCAAAAACCTCTAGGAACTTCTCCCACACAACTGAACTCTCTGATTGACAATCTTCAGAGCACACACTTCCTGTAGAGTCTTCCATGACATTAACTGACGAACCCACACAACTGGATGATGGAAAATCATTAATCTGAACAAAACCCTGAGGCGTGATGCAAATCCGGTTAGAGTCTAACAGATCCTGAATCTGGCTTCTAAGCACTTTACAATCATTTGTTGAATGCCCCTGTGCCCCAACATGGTACTCACAGCGGGCGCTGGCATCAAAACCTGGAGGATACGGTGGAATCACCGGCTTAGTCTCTTTCGGCACTATCAATCCACTTTTGACCAGATCTGGCAACAACTGACTGTACGACACCGGTAGCTGAGTAAACTGCCTTTCAGGTTTCCTTGGTCTTCGTGGAGCATGCTGACGCGATCGGCAGTAAGATGACCGTTGACTTGAAGTGTCTGAAAACTGATCCTGAGATGCTAGAGATTCTGAGGTGGCGTCATCTCCTTCCCACTCTTCTTGAGAACTGACAACTGACTCAATCTTATCAACTGGGACGTAAGGAACACCTCGAAACTTTCCACTCCTGAGTCCTCTCTCAACAATCTCTCCCAGTCTCATCAGGCCCACAAAGTTTGTGCAACTGAACAATTTGTCAAAATAATGGCCTTTCAGAGTACCCAAGAAGATGTCAACCAGTTCCCTTTCCGGAAGCGGTGGTTGAACACTAGCTGCCAATTCTTTCCATCTTCGCAAATACCCTCTGAATGATTCATTCTCCGCCTGAGACAATTCTTGCAGATCTACAAGACTAGGAGTCAAATCCAGGTTGTAATCGTACCGCTTCATGAAAGCTCTGGCTAAATCCACCCATGATCGAATCTGATTACTCTCTAACTGCACATACCACCTCAAGGATGCCCCAGTCAGGCTATACTGAAAGCAATGGATCATTAGTTTGTCATTTCGCACAAACGAAGTCATCCTTCGACAGAACATCATCAAATGCAGCTTTGGACAGCTATCTCCCGTGTATTTTTCGAATTCCGGCACTTTGAACTTGTACGGCAACACCAGATCAGGAACCAAACACATGTCTACAGCATCCAGGTTAACAGCATCTTTCGCTTCTAAGGCTTTCATACCTTCTTCCAACGCCCGGAGTCTTCTACCATGTTCAAGAGCTCTTGGATCTACCATCCCGGCCATTGGAATATCTCTCTGGTAATTCATCGCAGGGAAAGCGATACCTTGATTGTTAGCAGGAGGATGACGTTTATTTCGGGCAACAAACTGCTCCTGCCGATCTCGGTTCTGGACAGCAGGCTGTACAACTTGGTCTGCAGTAAGATTGTTCGCTTGCGGGAAGCCTTCCATAGAATCATACTGATGGTTGGACGCCATAGTAAACCCTGCCAAGGCGTTAGGAGCCTGGAAATTGCCTTCAGACATAGCTACCAATTATCTGTAACTGACTACACTGCTTGATTCTGCTCAAATCTGCTTGAGCCCCTTGGTCGTCTTCAACACTCCACTTTTGCCTCAAACAGTCCCCCGAGAATCACTTTCTGGTGAAAACAAAGGCTGGATAAGTGCTCTGACCTGCTAAATGCTATGCAATATGATTTATGCAAACAGAAATACAAAAATGCTAACGTGCATGTGTGCATTGGAGATATTTCCCCTCCAATTCCAGTGTCAGTGGTAGCAAGACGAGATAAACCATAAAGACAATATTTAGAAAAACCCTCATATATTCATTAGAATAACAATCTTGTCAAGAGGTTACATAACTATGCTTCATACAACTGATATGACAAAGAGGATCCCAGCCAACATGCCTGGTGGTGATCTCAACATACAGAATACAAGAGAGAAATCAAGTACGGGTACGGTTGCGGAAGTCCTCGACCATCTTCTTTGTCTCTGCATTATCCGGTTGATAAATCAAACCTTCTATCAGTCGATCCCTCTTCCTGACCGTCCCCTGAATGTCTCTGACAAAGTCTTCCCAAGCCTTATCATTGGCACCGCCCCCAGGTTTGGGTCTCTTGGCATCTGCTCTATGCTGGAAATCTTCCAAATTCTTCACGGCATCAGCCAGCTTGCGCTCGGCCTCGTATCGGCGGCAGGCTTCCTCTTCAAGCTCTCCAGTCTTCACTTTGACCTGTTCTTCTAACTGAGCTACCTGCGTCTTCAGCTCTTTTTCCCGCTCTTTGCGCTTGGTCATAGTGAGATCCCAGTGTTCTCTGAACTTGGCTAGCTTTGTGTAGGCCCTTTCCAGCTCTTGCTTCTTGGTGGCCAACACACTACTAACTGAGTCTACATCTAACTCCAGACGCTTCTTGGTTTCAGTCAATTCCAATAGCGTAGTCTTCAGATGTTTCAGAGTTTCAGCCTGTTGCTTAGAAAAATATCCTGTTTCAATCTTTTCATGCCGAAGCTGGGCATTCTCCTGCTCTAAAGCCTCTTTAGCCTTTGCTAGCTCTTCTTTCTCCGCCATCAGCTGCTTGAATACCTGAATGTCTACAGTGGTAGGCTCCTCCACCGGAGAAGGATGCAATGGCTGAACCGCTGGATAGGGCATAAGGAATTTCGTGGCTCGCTCACGAATCCATTCCACATACGGGCCAGGAACTCGAATATCCCCTCTGCTACCTGAAGGCTTCCCTCTCTTGTGCAAGTTCTTCCATGCCTTCTCGAGCTTGGTCCACATTTCCTTCCCTATTGCCCCAGTGAGATACAGAGATTCCTGTATCTCCTCGGGTTTTGGCGCTCCCTGGGGTACATACCTAAATTGCCTGATCAATAAGGAAGGGTTGTAGTTGACACACCCCTTCCTTCCCACTAAAGGAACATTCGGGAATCCTTCGCACCTGAGTATAACCTCAACTCCGAATACCTCTTCGTTGACCCATACCACGTCCTCAGCAGTCAATCCCATTAAGCGCTCGGGCCATCCTAGAGAATCGATAGAGGTGACAAAAGGGCCTGACTTAGGCATATGACTGGTGAACCACCTGCACAGGAGAGGTACACAACAAGACACATTCCTTCCTCGCCGCTTTTCATTATGGTAGTGAGTTGAATGGTGGATATCCCCCAGCAAAGTAGGAACTGGGTTCTTCGCAGCCAAAATATAGAAGGCATCTGAATCAACAAAATCAGGAATATTCGGGAACAACACGATGCCATACACACATACAGCAAGGATGACGTCAAAAACACCCAGCTACCCTTCTGGGCATATTCCCGAGCCTTCTCTACCAAGACATCCAACGGAAATCCCCATACGTCTCCTCTTCTGATCATCTTCCCAGACAGCTCAGACTCTTTCAAGCACAGGATGGCAGAAAGCTCAGCCAGCTTAGGCTCAGCGTCCGTACGATAGAAAGGCATCTGCTCGCGGATCGGTATATCCAGAAGTGCAGAATACTCCTCCAGGGTAGGAGCCAAAACAAAGTCGGGAAATACAAAGCACCTGAGCTCCGCATCATAGAACTGTAACAGAGTATAGATGTCGCTGGTCTCGTAGGCAGATGGCTGATAAACGTAGGTCAGAATCCTCCCATATCTCTTTCTGAAGTCACCCATTACCCTCTTCTTAGCAATAGTAATCAATTCTAACAATAGACTGATATCCGGCGACGGAAACTTGTAGGGCAATACTCTCTTCAGGGTTTCCATGTCTTGCTAGGAACAGACACCAGAACAGGAAGGGAAAATATGTACCTGCAATACACACACGTTAGTGGAATGCAGATGGTAATGCAATGATGCGATATGATAAATAATGCAATCTGCGAACACAGGGGCTATGCTGTAGCCTGAAGAGGAATATCTCTGTGATCAAGAACAGAAAACCAACACGGTCATCAGAAACTCATGACACTAACTATCATCTGATACTCAAAATATCAATCCCCTGGTAAGAAAACCATCCGAACCTCTGTATCTGACGAGAAAACCATCTGATAATAGCATCAACCTCAGATAAGAAACCCATCTGACCCAGATAACACTCCTGGAGATGAATCAAGAACATCATCTGATAACTACTGAATCATGGTTTCTGAAGGCCAGTTTTCCTGCAATAACCCGATCCCTCTCACAGGTATGATAAACCTAATCCACGGACAAAGGTACGGCATCCTATGCGGTCATCAGCATCACAGACTTTCATGAACGACGATACGATTCCCAGAAGGAGTGGCATCATCAAGTCATGAAGAGGCCTCACTTAGCTGACTTCCAAATGATCGGTCCCCAGAGTCGACAATCCTCACGTCTGGACTCCCCTCAGATCCTCAGGACCGGAAAGGAGCACCTCTGCAAGAATCTCGTCTGAGCGCAAATTTTCGTAGGGAACTGTGCCTGCTCAGCAGACAGGTTCGTCTACTACTTCTCCGCAACTATATCTAGGTGTGTACTCAAGCCCAGGTCCGGCTTTCACTCACAGTAACCTCCCTTGCCCACAACAATAATCACAATAATATGATGCTGGAAAATAAATGCGGAAAGGTAAAGGTACGGAAAAGTAAAGTGCAGAAACGTAAAACACATATGCACAACACCCAACAAATAAACACCCAAGCGCTAGGCTTGACTCGCATAGGGGATGGGAAACGGTCCCAGCATAAGGGATGGGAAAAGTCCCTAGATGCTATCAAGTCCCCAGCAGAGTCGCCAGCTATCGCTACTGCGAAAATCGGCGCCGGCTTGACAGGAGAGTCGCCACCGTGCGTTATTTATCCCTCAGAGCGGGAAAGGAAACGCTCGAAGTAAACCTCGCAAAGACGGGAAAAAGGTATGGTCATCGCAACCAAAACCTGGATTCCGGAGTCGGTTACGTAAGGGGAAGGTATTAGCACCCCTCACGTCCATCGTACTCGATGGGATCCACGCTTGGTGTTTATAAGGAAAAGGGTGTTTATCTATCTACGCTAATGGTCGGTCTGAAAAGAAAATAAAAGGACAGGACTCGACAGAACATACGGTGTTCTGGGCCTACGTATTCCCTCGTGCAATGGGAAAGTCAGAGTCAACGTAGTTCGACTACTTACGTCTAAACGGGGAAGGGTTGCTCGCCAGGACATCGCGTCCTGTGCCTACGTACTTCCACACAGCATGGAAGATCAGAGCAAACGTAGTTCGACTGACTACGGCTAAACAGGGGCCCTCACACAGCAGTGAGAAAGACAAACTGGTCTCAAAGGTTCGGGAACCTACAACTACGATCTGGTCTCAAATGCACTCGGACAAGAGAAAGGGGAAACAATTAGTCGTCAGCGGGAAAGTCTCGATCGCACAGCCGCGAGAGAACAAAGGTTAATTGTTAGTGTGCTCGCTAGGATATCGCATCCTATGCCTACATATCCTCGTCTGGTACGAGGAATCAGAGCAGCTGTAGTTCGGCTAACTACGGGTCAAGCTACTCAAAAGCTCCTACTGAAAGGAAAGGGAAAAGACACCCTAAACTATAGCTGGAAAAGGGGAATCTACCTACTGCTATCACGCCTGGTTGACCATCCTAATGTCTATCATAACAACTCCGCAGCGGAGAAGTCAGAGCTCCTAAGGGATCATGGCGACAGGACTAAACAACAAACGGGAAATACTACAAAGTAAAGAAATAACGAAAATAGGCATGAATGCAACAACTAAACAAACAAGGCGCAAAGGCCGCAAACCACAAAGGCAAGGGAGCTCAGCTCTACCAAATACCAACAAGCAAAGCCACGCAATAACAAACAAGCAGAAGGAGAACCACCCCAACTTCTCATGCACACACAGTCTACTTCTAAGATGCACCTACCTCAGAACTATCTAGATGAATACCTAAGTCTAATGCAACATAACATCACACAAGTCAAACAACATAAAGAGGAGGCCAGCTAACCTGAGCAGGGCCTGAAACAAGCTCCTAATCTATCTCTAAACAAAACCCTATGCAACACCTTAATAAAAATCCTAAGCAAAAGGAATCAATCCCAGTCTCCAAGCTTCAGAACAAGCTTACCAGAGAAAGGGAGCTAAGCAGACAAGCTCATAGTGCCTTCCTCAGGAAAGTACCAGGAGGTTACTACTCAGGAGTCATATCCTATGCGGCTCGACAACTGTGATCAGTTTACATTCCTCCTCAGGAGAAATTAAACTCACATGAAGGCTCCGGCATCACTGGATACTTGAGAAAACCTATATGCACTAAGGGAACTAAGTGAACAGACCCATAGGACCTTCCTCAGGAAAGTACTAGGAGGCTGACACTTAGGAATCGTATCCTACGTGGCTCAACAACTGTGATCAGTTTACATTCCTCCTCAGGAGAAACTAAACTCACAAGTTGGCTCCAACATCACTGGATACTTGAGAAATCCTAGATAAACTAATGGAACTAAGTGAACAGACCCATAGGACCTTCCTCAGGAAAGTACTAGGAGGCTGACACTTAGGAATCGTATCCCATGTGGCTCAACAACAGGTGATCAGTTTACATTGAGGAGGAATTAAACTCACAGGTTGGCTCCAACATCATTGGATACTTAAGAAATCCTAGATAAACTAATGGAACTAAGTGAACAGACCCATAGGACCTTCCTCAGGAAAGTACTAGGAGGCTGACACTTAGGAATCGTATCCCATGTGGCTCAACAACAGGTGATCAGTTTACATTCCTCCTCAGGAGGAATTAAACTCACAGGTTGGCTCCAACATCATTGGATACTTAAGAAATCCTAGATAAACTAATGGAACTAAGTGAACAGACCCATAGGACCTTCCTCAGGAAAGTACTAGGAGGCTGACACTTAGGAATCGTATCCCATGTGGCTCAACAACAGGTGATCAGTTTACATTCCTCCTCAGGAGGAATTAAACTCACAGGTTGGCTCCAACATCATTGGATACTTAAGAAAGAGGTGAGAAGAAAGAATGAAAGTCATTCATAGTGCCTTCCTCAGGAAAGTACCATAAACTCCCTTCAAACTTCAGGATCTTGAACCTCACAACAGGACCTCAATCAGCTCCCATCTTTGAGAAGAACCCACAGGCCATCAAACCACAAGAAACTACCTCTGAAGTTCAATCCCAGTTGAACTTCAAAGTCAGAAGTCGTCAAGACTTCTCCTATCCTCAAGCCCAGACTAAAACAGTATCAGAACATCCTACAAAAATCTATCAAAAATCTATGGGAAACCTACATGGCTCTATGACAACATACTAAAAAATCAGAACAAAATTCAATACCAGATGAAAGAACTAAAATCAGCAACACAGACATATCCACGAACCAATTATTCAATATCAAAGCAATATAAAAAATGCAATTAAACTGAAAATGCATGATTAAGCTAATGTTTTTGCACTATGAAATTCTACATTGAATTACGAGTCTACAGAAAAAAGAACGGAATTATTTGATTAAACCTACTATTTTTTATGAATTTTCTAATGATATGCATGCACTAAAGAATATTAAAAAAGTCATTAAAATGGAAAATATACCAAAAATATCGAACAAAAATAAAATGGCATTTTTATTTTTATACAATTTTCTAGACATTATTATAAAGTGGTAGAAAAAGGAAGAATTAAAAAATCAATTGTTTTTATTTTGTTATGAATTTTTCAAGAACAAGAAAATAATAAAAGAAATTAAAAAAACAAAATTGAAATAAAACTGGAGGGGGGTGCTAACAGCAAGATTTTAGTTCATTCAAGATTTGGGCCAGAGATGGGGGGTGCTAACAGCAAATGGGCGCAGGGCCCAATGAGTCAGAAATTTATCACAAAAATAAAAGAAGAAAAACGCGCAGGGGGGTGCAATCAGTGAATTCTTCATGGCTATTCTGGGAATGGGCTGAGTTGAGGGGGTGTGGGTAGCAATGCGCATAAGGCCCAGCCCAATCCCATCCTGGCTTCTCACACGAGGGAGGGGGTAAACGAGTAACATGAGGATGGTGTTTCAGCAAACGAGTTTTGGGCCTAGCCCAAACCCTAACCCTAACCAACACACAAAACCCTATCTACCTTCCTCCAACCCCAAACACTATTCACCGTAACCCTAGTCGTCTTCAACCTTCGCCTTCCTCACCCTCTCTGCAACTTATCTCTAGGAAACCCCAAAGAACCTTCACACCTCTCACATGAAATCTCCACTAAAACCTAACCTCAAATCCCAGATCTCACCAAAATCCCCTTCGTTTAAACTATCAGAAAACCCCTAATCCTAAATGCTAACACAACTGCTAACAGATTTCGTAATCCAAACATTTAAAAGAAGAGTTGGAAGAAGCAAGAACCTGGAGGTGTTGACACGATTTGATGACTCCTGGATCTATTGACGAATGATGAAGAACTGGAGAATCTTGAATCTGTTGAGGGCGACGAACAGCGTTGTAACGTTCTTGAAGGACCAGTTGGATTGCTATGGAGGCGCCTCTTCGCGTTCTGGAGATTTCTGGGCGAACAATGAAGAACTCAATGAGTGAAGATCTGGGAAGAAAATTGCAAGGAATGATGAAGACGATGGTTCCGGAGCTGATGGATCATGTTCGTTAGTTGATGGAGTCTTCTGGAAATTCCAGATGAGCGATGAACGTTGGGTGATGTTCTGGAAAACTTCTTGAAGCACGATGGAGACGGATGCGTTCTGGAAAAAGTATATGAAGATGAAGGTTCGATGACGTTCTGGAAAACTGGATGAAGGTTCTGGGCGCAAGCTATGAGTTTTCCGGCGACGGTAGATGTCTCCGGCGAGGGGATGATGAATGATGGACGGAGGAGCAAGATGAAGATCGGAGGTGTTTGGAGGATTCTGGGTTTTGTTGCAGTTTCCGGCGAGGACGGCGGTGTTAAGGGTGGCCGGACGGGGCTTGCATGCCGGCCGGTGGCTTCTCCGGCGAAACTCAGGTGGTGATCTGTGGTGATGGCAGGTGGCAGAGGGAACGGTGCAGGCGAGGCACGTGGCTTGGAGAGAGAGAGGGAGAGATAGTGGTAGCCAGCTGGGGCGACGTGGCGTGAGGAGAGGGTTTCTGAATGGTGTGAGGTGGGGTCCTTTCTGTGTTACGCGTGGGGCCAACCTCCTGGCAACACGTGGCGCCTGGCTTTTATAACACTGAGGACGCTGGAAGATTCTAGAAGCCTCTGGAGAAAACTGGACAAAGCTGGAAACTTGCTGAAGAAAATCTGGACAAACTGGGCTGCGAAAATGGACTTTGGGCCCAAACAAAATCATTAAAAAAACTCAAAAAAACTGAAAAAGAAAACATTAGTTAAAATCTGATTATCTCTAATTAAATCCTTATTAGACTAATTAACTAATTAACCTAACTAATCAAATCTAAAAGACAATTAACTATCCTAATAAAATCTAACAAACTCAATTAAATTCTAGAAAAAAGATTTAAATCCTAATTAAATCTAAAGGAATTCAATTAACCTAATTAAACTCTAAAAAGTGATTAAAAATCTAATTAACTCTATTTAATCTCTAATATTATTTAAAACTAGTAAATCTATTTAAAACTAATAAGAAAAATCTATTAAAAGATATTTTTTCTATTAAAACTATATTAACATAAAAGAAAAATCTATAATATTTTCTATATTATCTAAAACAATTAAAACAAATTTAAAATCTAATATATCTTAAAAATGATTAAAAAAAACTATTAAACCTATTTAAAAATCTATATAAAATTCTAAAAATGATTTAAACTATTAAAAAATACAAAGACCCTATTTAAATTCCAGAAAAATCTATAAAGCCTATTAAAAATCCGCAAAAGTCTATTAAAATCCTAAAAATGCAGATGAATGCAAATGACCACCATAAAAGAGCGTGCGAGACCAGATCGAATTGAACAGAGAACCCCGGGCGTCAGAATATCCCCAAAATCACTATGCAAGCTAAAAATCACTGAGGAGTGCACAAATTTCCCGAAAATAAAACCCTGATGATCTGGACTGGATCTGCCATATCTGATAGACGAAAATCAAGCTGTAACCCTGATATCCTCTGCCTATGCACAAATATCATACGTCTGATTTGCGAACATGAATTTAAACCACGAGTCAGATAGGAGAACCGGTTGGTCAAATTTTAGGGTGCAACACATCTCAACTTTTGACCAATATGGAACTTGTAGAGCATGTTCTTAGCTTTAATTTGAGTACTAGAAGTTCTTGATTGGATTTATAGAACTCCAGTTATGATCTAGACAAGTTATAGGTCATCAGATGAATGTGAATTTTATCTGTGAAAGTCCACCAACTTCCAAGGCACTTTTGACCTAAAAGGATATTTCTCCTCAACATTTGGCCAACGTGAAAGTTGTAGGTCTTGGTCTTAGCTTTCCAAAATGTACTAGAAGTCTTTCATCTGATTTGTAGAACTCAAGTTATGAGGTTTACAAGTTAGGGGTATTTTGGGAAAGTGAGATTACAAGCCATTTTGGATTATGAGTCATTTCACTATCTTGTGAACCTCAAATGAAGTTTTGTCCAACATGAAACAAGCTCAAAATGGGATATTAAGTTTCCCCAATCCTTTATGAGGTATTGATTTGGTTTAGAACGAGGGTTGGTTGGAAGGAATTTGACAAAGGGGATTATTAAAGGCATTAAGAAGAAATAATTCAAAATAATTCACAAGTGTTCAAAAAATGACAAATGAGTGCATATTTTGATTGGAAACAACATTTTGAACATAATGACATTGATAGAATTTCAATTTGACACATAATTCATGGCATTCTTCTTTGTTACTTCATGAGAAAGTCACACATCAAAGATCAACCATTGATCAAGATTAAGGGTGCAATCTGATCCATTCATTCTCACCAAGGCATAAGCAATGTATTTGAAGCTTGTTGAAGCTAGGAACAGAGCCAATTCGTGGCTGCCATGTTAGAGTTTTGAAGGAAAAGTTGAATTTTTGATCACTTGAATTGGGCTTTCTTTGGGCCTAAGAATTGTCCAAACAGATCATATATAAGTCCCAGGTCCATTTCGGATCAAGTTTGGTTGGCATTTGGTGAAGGATTCAGTTACAAAAGTTAGAGATTGAAGCTTCAAAATCCAAAATCGTGTTTTCTTTTCCAGAGGATTTCAAGGCCAATTGTGGATCCTATTAGCTTCAGTGATCATCAGTGAAGATTTCTGCACGAGTTGGAAGCAAGATTCACACTGCAACTATCTCAATTGCAAGTTTTTTTTCCAGGTTTGCATTCTTCAAAATTACTCTAGTTCTAGGCTATTTTAGCATGAATTGAACATGTGGCTAGGCTTAAGAAAGAACATAGATGGATTTAGGATCATAATCTTGAGGTTTAGAGACGATTTAAGTTGTGGTGCAATTTCTGTTTGAGATCGTATCTGGCTGTTCTTGAGGTCTTAGCACGAATTGAATAATTTAGGTTGGTCCCTGAGAGGTGAGGAAGAGATCTGTGGCATTAATATAAAGTTTGGTGATGATTGTGGAATTGGTGATTTCTCTGTTCATGTCCGTGTTTGGTTTTCCATGGAGAATTAGCAAGAATGGAGGTTGGATCCATGATCCTCGTGAAATTTTGAGAAGAATCGTACCATTTTTATCCAGTTTGATTGAGATTTGAGGCGTATCACTATTTGCCTCGCCGGAGAAGAAAACTGGAGGTCTTCTCTGGCCACATCCCTCCCTTTTACACAGGTTTGAAACGAGGAAGATGATGCACTATCTGAAGGTGAGAAAAACACTTAGAAGGGGGGGGGGGGGGGTTGAATAAGAGTTTTAAGAAATATGGCAATAAAAACAACTCAAGATTTTTATCCTAGTTCGTTGAACTCAACTACTTCAGCCCACCTTATCAAAGATGATTTGCCTTTCTCCAAAAGGACTTAATCCACTATTAATCAACTGATTACAATAGTAAGCACTAAGAACAATTGTCTTAGTCTTCTCAAGAAATACTGACCACACCTTGGTCTTGTTAAGGAACTTCTTACAAATTAATGTAAACTAACAAGTGTTTGAATGCTTCTAATAAGCTGTATCACAACTGTTATATTTACACTTAAGATTAAGTACAATAAAAACTATACAGTTTTATGAAAGATCAAATGATTAAGATTTTTGTAAGATTTTCTCTTTGGTGAATCAAGCGTGTATGAGAATTTCTTTCTGAGTGATCTAGCAATGAGCAAATGATGAGCAGGAACTTAGCAGCTTCAAAATGTTGTAGAAGTTCTCCTTTTATAGCTTTTCCAAATGCTTTGAGTGATGTGCAGCTGAATATAATATTAGATTATAAGAATTGTCATTACCAAAAAGTATGGGCAGAGATATGCTTTATGCAGAAAGGTATGGTTGTAGAAGCTTTGGGATTTTCACCACGACACTTCTTTGGACAAACTAGTCGTTGGTTACTTTGGAAGTAGCACCATCTCCAATCAAGTTTACAGCTTCTTCAACAAGCTTCCTTCAGGATGAAGTCTTCAAACTCTGCACTTCAGAACTTGTAGCAAACTTAAAGGTATGAAATACTTTAAGATGATCAGAGCTAAAATGATTGAGATGTTCAGAGCCTTGATAGATGATCAAATCTTATTATATCAGAGTCTCAATCTTGATCAGAGTCTTCATCAGAGTATGCAGCAGTATGTGCTTGAGAGCGTGAATATTAATGATAAGAGTCTGATTATCAAAGCCTCTATTCTTGCAGTGAAAAGAACTTCAGAGTCTGATTAGATCAAAGCTTTCAACTTTTGTACAGTTCTTTCATTAACGCTTCAGGTCATTCTGTAGCTTCTGCTTCAGATCCTTCTGGCAGCGCTTTAGAATCTTCTGATAGTCTTGCATCTGATGCTTCAGAGCCTTGCATAGTTTCTTGTACTTATGTATATTTTGCTTCTTTAAGAGTATTTAGTTTGATACCTGAAACAATAATACTAGAACAAATTTTAGAGTATATATTTTCTTAATATAAAATTCCATAAAAGTTATCATCAAAACATAGAGATATAAGAAACACCAATCTGTGTTCTAACAATCTCCCCCTTTTTGATGATGACAAAACATAGGGAATTTTGTTCAATAAAGAGAAATAAAATATATAACTCCCCCTGAGATAAAGAATCTCCCCTGAAATGAATACTCTAATAGAAGAGAACACTTCCCTTTTTGCTTGAGTATATTTCAGAACCTGGTAGAAATCCTTGTTGAGAGAAAGAATTAGAGCTTGGGTGCTTTCCAGAATTAGAGTCTGATTATTTCTTTCAAATGAAGAGTTCTGGTATATCTTCCAGAATCAGAGTCAAATTTGCTTCAAGGATCAGAGCCTGGTTGGATAATTCTCAGGGTAACTTCAGATCATTTTTATCAGATGAATTAATAAGATCTGAAAGTCTTAAGATTCAATGTTAGATTAAAACAATGTCTGAATTTCATTTTAGTATTGCTTATGGATTGAACAATCAAATTCTCTTTCTCCCCCTTTTTTTCATAATCAAAAAGAATTTTAAAGACAGAAAAGATAACAGAAGAAGAGAAAAAATACAACACATAAATGAAAAACATAACATCCAGATTCATTCAGATAAAAATAGCACAAAAAACATAAGATGTTCATACAGCAGATGATAGAAAATAGAACAACAGAAAAGCAATGCAAAACAAGAATGCAAAAACATGAAAAAGAAAACTAGGGCTGGCGAGAAGCAATCAAGGTCAGAAGATCAGTAATCTTAGCAGTGGACTCTTCTTGCTTGTCCATCCAAGTCTTGATCTCTTCAGTAGTATGTTCCTGTTTTATCATCCATGATCTGATTTCCTTGATTTCTTGGACAACATCTGGAGGGTCAGTCTTCATCTCAAATGCAGACGATTCAGAAGCAGATGCAGTTTCCATAGGATGATCAATCTCCATGTCAGATGCAGGAGTATCTTCTATCATTGCAGAATCTTCAGCAGGAGCATCTTCCAGAAGAAGCACTGGGGTTGTGATAATGCTTAGCAGAGTCTGTCTGACCATTTCAGCAAACTTTGCCTTTGCATCATCAGCACAAAGTGTTCTGAGGTCAGATGCAGCAGAGTTGAACTTAGAGGTGAATCTGTTCCAAGAAGCTTCAGATTCAGCAGGATCCATACTGGCCATGCACTCCTTCTCCACAGAAGCAATCCCCATACGTATTTCCTTCTTGAAATTCTTGAATAGAGTAGAAACATCTGATCTGGGTTTGGGGTTCAGAAAAGATTCTATGGTGACTGGTTGTGATGGTTCAGGAGGTGTTTGGTTTTGTTCAGGAGGTGGGTGATTAGATGATGGTTGTTCAGATGGTGGTTGTTCAGATTGTTGGGGTATGGATGGTTGTGGTTCAGATGGTTGTGGTATGGATGTTTGTGGTATGGTGAGTTGAGGAGTAGAGGTGTGACCATCAGATGGTGTTGATGTAACAACATCAGATGAGGGTGTTATAAAATCTGTGAAGTTGAATTTGAAGCGAAGAGGGTGGTCAGATGCAGGTAGGTCAGATGGTAGTGGTTTATAAGGATCAGGAATTTGTAAGCTAGTTGGTGAGGGGACTTCAGATTCATCAGAATTAGATGATTCAGTTGAATGACATGAGGTTGAAGAGAGGACATACATGGTGACAATGGGTTGCACATCCAGAATGTCTTCAGATGATTGTTGGACAGATGGTTCAGGATTTTGGATGGTTGGTTCTTCTGGTGGTTGAGTAGAAAGGAGTGGTGCAGAATTTTTTTGTGGTTTAGAAGATGGTTGTTGTTGTGGTTCAAATTGTTTTTGTTGAGGGGGTTGTTGTTCAGAAGATTTTTGTAGAGGGGGTTCAGATTGTTGTTGAACAGAAGATGGTTGAGAATGTGTATGAGGAGATGAAATGGGTTCAGATGATTGAGGTTCAGATGGTTGAGGAGGAGATGGTGGAGGTGAAGGTGAGGGTGAAGGTACAGATGGTTTGGGATCAGATGTTAATATGTGTTGAATTGTTTCTCTAATTTCTTCCACGGTAGCTTCTGGAGGATTTTCCTTCTGCTTCTTGTCCTTCTCAGGTTTGTCAGCAGCATCAGAGGCTTTCCTCTTGGGTTGTGCAACAGATCCTTCCTCAGCTTTCCTCTTCTTGCGCCTTTCTCTCAGAAGATTTGGAAGTACTTCTCCTTCCTTCTGAACTATGTTAACAGGCAGAAGGATACCATTCTTCAAACAATCAGCAATGAATGTCAGAATGATGTTCCTAGGTTCATCAGCATTGAACATAGGAAAATCTGCTAGAGGAATTCTCCTTCTGCTGACTTCTTTAGAGTTAAATTTCTTGGGTTTTCTAGCAAGCTCTGAAATGACCTTCATTCTTTTTAGAGTGTTCCCATTGATGACAGATCCTACAACATAAGGCAGATCATCTGTCACTCCAGCATCAGTCAGATGCTTCACAAGACCATTCTCTGTTAGAATGTCTGATATCAGTCTTCCCATATGGATCCAATTTCTGATCTTTCCAGCTTTAACCCTTACTTCTTCTCTTGTTTCTTTGATATGGTTCAGAAGATAACTGAATAGAAGATAAGGCAGATCCACCTTCTTGCCTTTACTCATACAGAACATGAAGTACATTTGTTCTGAGTTGACATAATCTGGTGAGTTTGAAGATTTTCTATGAAAGATAGAACTCATGAAAATCTTAGCCCAGATTCTGTAAATAGGCTTCAGATCTCTGACCTTGTTGGATGGTTCCCCAGAAACACAAACTTCTTGAAAAATGTCAGCCAAGTCCACACGATCAGTAGCCATACTTGTGATTCCATCAGTTTCCTTATACTCAAGTAGTTGTCTGATTAACTTTTCAGTGATGACAATTTCCTTCCCAGGAAAAGAAGAATGAATGAACTTAGGGAAAACTTAAGCATGTATCCAGAATTCCTTCACCAATGTTGGATAAACAGGACCCATCATCCTGTCAAAATACTTTTCCCAGTTCTGAGTTTTGATGGTTGGATAGAGATCAAAACCATTTTCTTTAATGGATTCAAAATCTATAAAATTTTCACACAGAACCTCAAGATCTTTGATAGGAGTGAGAAGAGTTCTCACAGGTGCCTTGTACACAACAGCAGTTTGAGATGAAGCAGTAGCATTTGGAGATGATGCAGCAGCAGTTGAGGTTTGCATCTGAGCAGATGTTGAAGATGGTGAAGCCATTGATGTTCTTGAGATGCGTCTGGGTTTACGAGAGGTTTTGGGTTTTGAAATGAGATGGAAACAATAGAGAAGACAGAAATGCATATGAGAAGTGAAAAGAGTGTAAAGTGTGATTTGTGAAGTGTTGTGAGAATTTATAGAACAATTTAGGGGATGCAAAAAGACACAAGATCTCACGCGTACACACAAGCATTAAATAAAGTGAAACATAATCATATCAAGCAATTAATGCAAGGAATAAAATCATATCAAGCATTTAAGATTCTGACAGAAGGGGGGAAAATCAAGAGATTTTGGATTTTCAAAGCAATACCTCAAACGTCAATTCAGTATGGTGCACTCTACCTTTCCAGATTCTGAGCTACATATGTTTGCTTGCATGTGCCTCTAAAACTCTTTGAGAAATGAAACGTTAGGCAACGTTCAGATCCTCTGAACCTTGTTAGTTCAGATTTACACACAAATAAATAAACACAGAATTGAAAAGAAGAAATACTTCAGAGTTTAGACATTTATCATCTAAAAAAAAATTTCATCTGATGAATATTTTATTCTGGACAGAAGTCCATACTTATATTTTTCAGAATAAATTTAAATCTATCTTCAGCAAGGGGTTTTGTAAAGATATCAGCCCACTGATGATCTGTATCTACAAAGTTTAAATTGATAATTCCCTTTTGAACATAGTCTCTGATGAAATGATGTTTAATCTCTATATGCTTAGCTTTAAAGTGTAAAATGGGGTTTTTAGATAAGCATATAATAGAAGTATTATCACAGAAGATAGAAATGTTACTCTCAAAAATCTGATAATCTTCCAGTTGACTTTTCATCCAGAGCATCTGGGTGCTACAACTAGCAGCAGCTATATACTCTACCTCTTTTGTTGAAAGTGCAATTGTGGGTTGCTTCTTGCTAAACCAAGAGATCAGATGACTTCCAAGAAATTGACAGCTTCCAGAAGTACTTTTACGTTCTACTCTGTCTCCAGCATAGTCAGCATCACATAATCCAACTAATTTATACTCATCAGATCTTCTGTAACACAAACCCAAATTAGTAGTACCTTTCAGATACCTTAGAATCCTCTTAACAGCTGTTAAGTGAGATTCTCTAGGATCTGATTAGAATCTAGCACACAGACACACACTGAAGAAAATATCAGGTCTTGAAGCAGTCAAATATAAGAGAGATCCAATCATACCTCTGTAAAGTTTTTGATCAACTTTCTTACTTACCTCTTCTTTACAAAGTGTGCTTGTAGGATGCATTGGAGTCTTTGCCAATTTGCTTTCATTTAGATTGAATTTCTTCAGAAGCTCTTTGACATATTTAGTCTGGTGAATATATGTGCATTCAGGAGTCTGATTTACTTGGATTCCCAGACAGAATCTAAGTTCTCCCATCATGCTCATTTCAAATTCAGCCTGCATAGACAAAGCAAACTCCTTTCCCAGCATAATATTGGTAGATCCAAAAATAATATCATCCACATAAATTTGACAAACTAGTAAATCTTTCTTAAATGTTTTACAGAAAAGAGTTGTGTCCACTTTGCCTCTGATAAAGTTCTTTTCCAGAAGAAAATTACTTAATCTTTCATACCAAGCTCTGGGAGCTTGTTTCAAACCATAAAGAGATTTTTTGAGTTTGAAAACATGATCTGGATATCACTTTCAAAACCAGGAGGTTGATGGACATAAACTTCTTCTTCTATAATGCCATTTAAGAAGGAACTCTTAACATCCATCTGATATAGAGTGATGTTATGTTGTGCAGCAAATGAAATAAGAAGGCATATAGATTTTAACCTTGCCACTGGAGCATAAGTTTCAGTGTAATCAATTCCTTCTTGTTGACTGTAACCTTGAGCTACTAACCTTGCTTTGTTCCTAACAACTTCTCCTTGCTCATTTAGTTTATTTCTGAATACCCACTTTGTTCCAATAATGTTGAAACCTTTTGGTCTAGGAACCAGATCCCACACATCATTTCTTGTAAATTGATTCAGCTCATCTTGCATTGCAAGTATCCAATCATTGTCACTCAGAGCCTCATCCATAAATGTTGGTTCGATAATAGACACCAACCCAAGAAGTGATGTTCCAGATGATCTGATAAACGACCTTGTTCTTATAGGGTCATCTTTCTTCCCAATGATCATTTCATCTGGATGAGAAGCTTTGATTTTGGATGATCCTTTAACTGGTGGTTCTTCAGAAATATTCATGTTATTCATCTGAGCAGCCAATGGAGTTGCATCTGGCGTAGCTTCTTCTTGAGCTTTCTCTACCTCTGGTTTCTCAGATTCTGTGAGAACAACTTCTCCATCTGCAGAGTTTTCAAGCTGCTTTGGCTTTTGATTGCCAAGCTTATCATTAAATCTAACATGTATAGATTCCTCCACAATCTGTGTCTCAGTATTGTATACTATGAAGCCTTTAGAGCGTTTAGAATATCCAAGCATGAAACACTTTTGTGCTTTAGAATCAAACTTGTTAAGATTCTCTTTAGTGTTCAGCATAAAACAAATACATCCAAAAGAATGGAAATAAGAAATGTTTGGCTTTCTATTCCTCCACAATTCATAAGGAGTCTTTTCCAGAATAGGTCTAATAGATACTCTGTTCTGAATGTAACATGATGTGTTAATTGCTTCTGCCCAAAAATGTTTTTCCATATTAGTCTCATTGATCATGGTTTTGGCCATCTCTTGCAGTGTTCTATTTTTCCTCTCTACAACTCCATTCGGTTGTGGAGTTCTAGGACAGGAGAAATCATGAGCAATGCCATTTTCATTAAAATATTTTTCAAAATGTTTGTTTTCAAATTCACCACCATGATCACTTCTGACTTTAACAATTTTGAAATCTTTTTTAGTTTGGACTTGTTTGTAGAAGTCAAAGAACACAGAATGTGACTCATCCTTGTGTTTTAGGAATTTTACCCATGTCCATCTGTTGTAGTCATCAACAATGACTAATCCATACTTCTTGCCTCTGATGGATGCAGTTTTCACTGGTCCAAACAGATCAATGTGAAGTAACTCTAATGGTTTTGAAGTTGAAACAACATTTTTGGATTTGAAAGATGATTTTGAAAATTTTCCTTTCTAACATGCTTCAAAAAGAGCATCTGAGTTGAACTTCAGATTAGGAAGTCCTCTGACCAGATTAAGCTTATTAATCTGAGATATACGTCTCATATTAATATGACCCAATCGTCTGTGCCAGACCCATTGCTCCTCATTAACAGACATAAGGCATTTAACATTCTGAACCTTAAGTTCTGAAAGACTAATTTAATAAATGTTGTTTTTCCTTTTACCATTAAAGAGGATTGAGCCATCCTTTTGACTAACAGCTTTGCAACACTTTTGATTAAAGATTATGTCATAACCATTGTCACTTAATTGACTTATGGACAATAGATTATGAGTTAATCCTTCAACAAGCAAGACATTAGTTATGGAAGGAAGTTTACCATTGCCTATGGTTCCAGAGCCAATTATCTTGCCCTTCTGATTCCCTCCAAACTTGACATCTCGTCCAGATCTAAGCTCCAGACTTTAGAACATAGACCTTTTCCCCGTCATATGTCGTGAGCATCCAGAGTCCAGGTACCATGACTAGAGTCTTGACTTTGCTGCTAAGGATGCCTGCAACATAGATTATCTTATCATTAGGTACCTAGATTTTCTTGGGTCCTTTTTGGTTAGTTGCCTTAAAGCTTTTTCTTAACTTCTGTCTTTCAACATAAGACTTGTTCTGATTAGCTTTAGATTTATTAAACACAGGTTTGTTCTGATTAAAACTTGTGTGTTTAATATCATTTAAGTGACCAAATGTAAACTGAGAATATAAAGGAGGATACATGATATCCAATTTATCTACAGATTTTGGATTTGAATCTTCATAAGAGAAAGATTTATATCCAACACCTTTTCTATAGTTTCTGCTAATACCATAGATCATTGAAGCCATTTTGCTTATATCTAGGCTTTTAGTTAGAAACTTCCTAAAACTATAGTCATATTCTTGTAAAATATTTTTAGAGCATGATTTAGATTTTGAATCAGAGTTTAGTTGAGCAGATTCTAAATTATTTTTCAATTGAAGATCTTCAGCTTTTAGTTCAGCTATTTCTGATTCAAACTTGTTACTCTCAAATTCAATATGCTTTAGAAGCGTTTTTTATTTGAGTTTAACTTTGCTATAGTTTTCAAGAATATTAGATAAACTTTCAACAAGTTCTTGTCTAGAAAGTTCAGCAAATACCTCCTCAGAATCTGATTCTGATTCTGATCCAGATGATTCAACACTGTCTTCAATGTCAGCCATGAATGCTACATTAGCACATTCCTCTTCTGACTCTGATGACGAATCAGATGCATCTGAGTCATCCCAGGTAGCCATCAGAACTTTCTTTTTGTGATCTGACTTTCTTTTTGGGTTCTCCTTCTGAAGCTTTGGACATTCACTCTTGTAGTGCCCAGGTTCTTTGCATTCATAGCAAACAACCTCTCTTTTTCCAAATCGTCTGTGTCCAGAGGATTCTCCAGATCTTCTGTATCCAGAGTGTTCTCCAGATCTTCTGTGCCCAGAAGATTCTTTGTGTTGATCTGGTTTTCTAAAGTTCTTAAACTTCCTTTGCTTATTCTTCCAGAGTTTGTTGATTCTTCTGGACAACAAGGATAGTTCTTCTTCATCTTCAGAAGCAGACTCTTCAGAGCTTTCTTCTAATACCTACAATGCTTTAACAACTTTATTAGATTTTAAGGCAATTGACTTACCTTTCTTTAGAGGCTCATCTTCCTCTAGTTCAATCTCATGACTCCTTAGAGAACTGATTAGTTCCTCCAGCGTAATCTTGTTCAGATCCTTTGCCAGCTTCAGAGCAGTGACCATGGGTCTCCATTTGGTTGGCAAGCTTCTGATTATTTTCTTGACATGATCTGCTATAGAGTAACCCTTGTCCAGAACCTTTAGGCCAGCAGTGAGAATCTAGAATCTGGAAAACATTGCTTCAATAGATTCAAATTCTTCCATCTTGAAAGCTCCATACTTCTGGATCAGCGCCAGAGCCTTGGTTTCTTTAACTTGAGAGTTCCCTTCATGAGTCATCTTCAGGGATTCAAATATATCAAAGGCAGTTTCTCTGTTGGTTATTTTCTCATACTCAGTATGAGATATAGCATTTAGCAAGATAGTTCTAGCCTTGTGGTGATTTCTGAATTCCTTCTTTTGCGCCTCAGTCATTGATTTTCTGTCAACTTTCTTGCCATTCCCAAAGATAGTCCCAAAGATCAGCATCAAATCCTAGAAAGAAACTTTCTAGTCTATCTTTCCAATAGTCAAATTTTTCTCCATCAAACATGGGAGGTTTTATGCTGACTCTTTCTTCACATTTGTTGTTGTTGGGTGTTGAAGTTTCAGCAGCCATAATGTATATCAACCAGGAGTATCAAGAGTTTTTCCCACTGGATCTTTTCTGGTCACGGTTAAGTGATAGCACAAACAGAACCGGAGCTCTGATGCCAACTGAAGGTGAGAAAAACACTTAGAAGGGGGGGGGGGGGGGGGGGTTGAATAAGAGTTTTAAGAAATATGGCAATAAAAACAACTCAAGATTTTTATCCTGATTCGTTGAACTCAACTACTCCAGTCCACCTTATCAAAGATGATTTGCCTTTCTCCACAAGGACTTAATCCAATATTAATCAACTGATTACAATAGTAAGCACTAAGAACAACTGTCTTAGTCTTCTCAAGAACTACTGACCACACCTTGGTCTTCTTAAGGAACTTCTTACAAATTAATGTAAACTAACAAGTGTTTGAATGCTTCTAATAAGCTGTATCACAACTGTGATATTTACACTTAAGATTAAGTCCAATAAAAACTATACAGTTTTATGAAAGATCAAATGATTAAGATCTTTGTAAGATTTTCTCTTTGGTGAATCAAGCGTGTATGAGAATTTCTTTCTGAGTGATCTAGTAATGAGCAAGTGATGAGCAGGAAATTAGCAACTTCAAAATGTTGTAGAAGTTCTCCTTTTATAGCTTTTCCAAATGCTTTGAGTGATGTGCAGCTGAATATAATATTAGATTATAAGATTTTTCATTACCAAAAAGTATGGGCAAGGATATGCTTTCTGCAGAAAGGTATGGTTGTAGAAGCTTTGGGATTTTCACCACATCACTTCTTTGGACAAACTAGTCATTGGTTACTTTGGAAGTAGCACCATCTCCAATCAAGTTTACAGCTTCTTCAACAAGCTTCCTTCAGGATGAAGTCTTCAAACTCTGAACTTTAGAACTTGTAGCAAACTTAAAGGTATGAAATACTTTAAGATGATCAAAGCTAAAATGATTGAGATGTTCAGAGCCTTGATAGATGATCAGATCTTAATATATCAGAGTCTCAATCTTGATCAGAGTCTTCATCAGAGTATGCAACAGTATGTGCTTGAGAGCATGAATATTAATGATAAGAGTCTGATTATCAAAGCCTTTGTTCTTGTAGTGAAAAGAACTTCAGAGTCTGATTAGATCAAAGCTTTCAACTTTTGTACACTTCTTTCATTAACGCTTCAGATCATTCTGTAGCTTCTGCTTCAGATCCTTCTGGCAGCGCTTCAGAATCTTCTGATAGTCTTGCATCTGATGCTTCAGAGCCTTGCATAGTTTCTTGTACTTATGTATATTTTGTTTCTTTAAGAGTATTTAATTTGATACCTGAAACAATAATACTAGAACAAATTTTAGAGTATATATTTTCTTAATACAAAATTCCATAAAAGTTATCATCAAAACATAGAGATATAAGAAACACCAATCTGTATTCTAACATTATCGTTAGATCTAGGTCATTTGGATGACTAGGTCTTGAGATCGTGCGCTTGATATTCGCTCTTGGAAGTTTCACCTTTGACTAGTGTTGCACCCTAAAATTTGCTCAACTTATTTCACTTGGTTTATGTCTCATAGCTTTAGCATTTGCATATTAGGTCATGTACATAATTCATTCATCTGCATAGCATAGCATGGGCAAGCCATCCAACAAGGGACCAAGTGCCATTCTTATCTCTATGAGCATATTAAGAGGTTCTTATTCAAATTCAATCTTAGCCAAGTCATCAGAAAGAAATTGAAATCTAAGAAGTTAGTGGACCAAGCAGTGGGTTTCTCTCCTATCTTGAGGGTATGTGAGGATCATCAGAGAAGCATAGAGGGTATATAGACATCATGGAAGACCTAGAGGGGAATTTTGAAAGTGAGACAAGTCATTGATGTGATTACAAGAGCTGCAGTTGAAGACAGTCAACTAGGGTTTCATCTGGGTCAACCCTAGGTCAAATGCTTGATTGAAGGGCATCAAGGCCTGTTTGAAAGATGTGGGATGCCTCATTTGACATGTAGATATGGATGTGGTGTTGTGCCAAGGAGGAATCAAGAGAAATCAAGAAGAAGAGAGGTTTCTAAATTAGGGTTTCTGTGTAAAATCCCCTAGTTTAGGGTAAACTTCCAAGCAAGATAATTCAAAATGCAAGTCTCAAATGGATCCTCGGCCAACATTAAACTTGTATAGGATCTCAAGACCTTTAATTTGAGTGGTGGAAGACATGAAGGAGATTTATAGAACTCAAGTTATGGTTCTTGCAAGTTACAGGTCATCTGAGGACACTGAAATTTGTCTGTGAAAGTTACTTGACTTCCAAGCAACTTTTACCCCCCAATGAGTTTTCAAATTGATTTCTGTCCAACATGAAAGTTGTTCCTCATGATCTTAGCTTTCTATAAAGGTATGGTATGCCTTCATTTGATTTGTAGAACTCTACTTATGATCTTGGCAAGCCATCGGTATTTTGGGAAAGTGGAATTACAGGTCATTTCAAGCATATGCCCAAAACTCCTATTTCCAAATTTCAAATGAAAAAATGTTAAACATAAAACTTGCTCCAAATGGCATTTCGAGTCTAGAAAAGTGGTTGTGGCAAGTTGGAAATGCATGGAACTTAGATTTGCAAAATTGACCAATATTAAAGGGAAAAATACCTTTTTAAATGACCAAAATTGTGATTTTTTTATACCAAAGTAAAACCAAGCATATGACCAACCATTTTGAAGGTAAATTGCATTTTAAGATCATTGGCAATATTAGTTTTTTGGTTTGAAGTCAAGAAATTGGGATTATCATAAGTTGCTTGTATGAAAAGATACACATGCCAGATCAAGCTAGAACCAAGGTGCAAGGCAAGGGATGGTTTATACACTTTCTAATTGTCATGAAAAGAGAAATTCAAGAGATTTTGAGGGGCTGCAACAAGGCAATGCAGAGTTGGTTTTGCAACTTGGCCATTTTCATTTTCTCATGCAATGATATGAATAACTTCTCATGGGATTAATCTAGCATCTTCCAGAACTTTCCATCATCATCTATATAAACCCTAGAGCTGATCCATGAAGGGGTTGAACTTCATTTGGATCCAAAACTCATAGTTTCACTCCATCTTGCATTTTTGCAAATTCATTCAAAACTTCTCAATTCTTCATCATTCATTCAATTTGATGATCCAATTCTATTCAATAATCATCCCTGAGTACATTTCAAGCAAGATCTGAAGAAGAAATTGCAAGAATCGTGCCATAAAATTTTCTCTCATCCAAGTGCAATTGAAGTTGGTTATGGTGATCCAAGGGGTTTGAGCAAGAATTGTTGCATACAGAAGAAAGATTATAGCACACTGAGTGATCTTGGAGCATTGCAAGCTGTGGATTGAAGAGGATCCTCATCTGTTTTCAACTTTTTACCAGGTTAGTTCTTCTCACATTTTGGCTCGAATTAGGTAGCATGATAGAGATTGGTTAGGTTAAACATGGTTTAGATGGTTAGATGATTGATTCTGGAGCTTTAGGCAAGGTTTCATGAAGGTTGACATGTGAGTGCAAATTCGGTTTGGACCTAGAACATAGTGATTAGGATGTGATAATCTTAGATAATTAGCTAGATTTGTTCAGTGTGGCATGAGGATTGTTTTTGTGCAAAGATTGGTAAGATTGGTGATGATTGAAACCTGGTGAAATTTTGACTTCTTGATATTACATCTTTCGGTTTGGACGATGGAGAGAGTTTTGAGGAAAACCAATACCATGGTTGTGTTCTACGTGGAAAATAGATTGAATTTGGTTCTTGGATCGTGTCAAATGGTGGAGAGACGAGGGAGAATGAGTGGTGGAAAGTTTGATGCATGAAGCTCGTGCATCCATGGATTCAGAAACCCTAGTGTGACCAAGGTTGAAGACGAAATCAGAGCCATTGATCATGCGCTGACTTGGTTGACTGGAATTAGATCGAGCGGATGAGATTCAAAGATGATATTTAGAGGGAGTCTGAGCGCTCAAAGCGCAGCGTTTCATTAAACGCTCTTGTGGGCTTAATGTTCTGATTCTTATTCCCACCCCCCAATCCAAGGCCCAATCCAAATGAACTGTACTTAGCTGCTATTTACACCGCGCCTCTATCATTTTCTTTTTATTTTTATTTAGTTTTTCTGGTTTTAAGACTGGGCCCAGGCGCTATGCTATGCGCACCCCCATGCTGGGCCCAGATATGAATGCTAACTGAATTTCATTTCTATTCATACCCCCTCATCATTTTTCATATTAAATTCACTCCAAATTTTCTTAATCTTTAAAAATTCATAAAAAATTGAAAAAACATTATTTTTTAATGATATTTTTTTCCATTTTCTATTTTCTGTCAAGAAAAATATGAAAACATAAAATTGTCATTTTACTTCATTTTCATATTTTTTGTATATTTTTACATTTAATAGCTTTTTTTAATTCTTTTGGTTTATGCTACTATTTGTTGAATTTAATTTAGGAGCTTCCTTTAGGATTTTCATCCCATTATTTTTAGTACAACTAGATATGGATATTAGGTGCCCCCCTGATTTTTTATACCAATTTTTTAGGATTTATTTTAGGTAGTTTAGTTAGAAACTATTAGGATAATCAATTAGGGTTGTGAATATAACATAGGTGTAACCAAACAAGTTTCTTTTTGGGTTTTTTAGGACAAATTAGGAGATAGGACTATAGGGGTATTATGGGTAAGTGATAGATCCCTTAGAAAATGTTAGACTTACCCTATTATATTAATGCTATTAGTATATTCTTGTAATTGATTGATTGTATGGTGTGCCCTTTCTAGGGTTATTGTTTGACTGTGTGGGGTATTGGGCCTGCTTGGGGTTTGGGTTTGAGCTGAAGACTTTGTTGATGAAGCCATTGAAGACCAAAGGAATGAAGACCCAGTTCAAGAGTAGATGAAGACTGTAGCTTGCTTGCAGTTGTTGAAGCTTATAGGCACTAGGAGCTAGGTAGAGCTCTATAATAGAAATTTGATTCACAAATATGGAAGGTCTTGTTTGCCTCCATCCCTCTCTATGATGCAGAGTCTCTCTAGGATACTCACCCCCTTCCTTTGGAAGGCTTGGTGACAGTATCTAGGATATAGAACTCTTGAGAGAAACATTCCACACTTTGTTAACAGTCTGTTTGCCACATTTGGTGGTCAACTAACTGTTTAACATTCCAGTTCATCCTCTTAACTATTCCTCATCTTAGAGAGTGATACTTGAAGGAAAGCCCTGAGAGATTGAAGATAGAGACCTTGCTTGAAGGCTGTGAAGATGAAGACTGATGCTTGCTTGAAGCCTATAGATGGTTGAAGGTGACTTGAAGACAGATGTTGTTAAAGCTTGTTGTGCAGAACTGCTGTTTGCTGTTTATTTTTGCTGTTTATAATTTTTGATGTATTGTTCGAATTTCCCTGACTGTATTGTTTTCCATTTAATCTGTTAGGGTGAAAGCGAATTTTGTTTGCTTTTGCCTATTGTTTTCTAGGTTCGAGGTTGAGTGGGACTCCCTTGCCTCGCTTGTACTGCTGCATTCATGCATTTTACTGCTTTATTGTATATTTGCTTTTGTTTTTGTTTCCGTTTATCCCTTAGGATCTCTGTTTCTCTCTGCGCAAGAGAGGAACATGATAGACATTAGGTCTTAACCCATGCATGATAACATTAGGTTAGTTTGATTCCCTTTTCAACCATAGGTTAGAGTTCTGTCTCTTCTTTCTCAAAAACAAACAGAAAAACATAACAAATACTTCAAACACAATAAAAGACACTTCTTTCGTAAAAGAATGTAAACTCATCAAAACGTCATTTTTGTCCGCTTGGACCAGTAATCAGAAAAACCCATTTTCAGAAGGAGATAAAAACAATCAAGACAGACTTGTGTCGTACGTTTCCCGAACTACGTTTGCTCTGATCTTTCATGCTGTATGAAAGTACGTAGGCATAGGATGCGATATCCTAGCGAGTAACCTTCCCCTCCTTTCCAGTAGGTAGGCGAACTACGTTGACTCTGATTTCTCATTCCAGACGGGAATACGTAGGCATAAAGTGCGACACTTTGCCGAGTCATTTTATTTTCTTTTAACCCTAGACCTGTAGAATAGATAGAATAACAATTCGTACTAGAAAACAAGCGTGGATCCCGTCGAGTACGACGGACGTGAGGGGTGCTAATACCTTCCCCTCGCGTAACCGACTCCCGAATCCAGGATTTGGTTGCAATGACCATTCCTTTCCCGTCTTTGCGGTAGGTTTACTCTGAGCGTTTCCTTTCCCTCTGTTGGGATAAATAACGCACGGTGGCGACTCTTATGTTCAGCCGGCGCCGATTTTCGCAGTAGCGACAACTGGCGACTCTGCTGGGGATCCAACGTCCCCTGGCTGCTAAGGACTGCGATAGTTCCTTATGCATTTGGGATCCAACGTCCCTTAAGCGAGTCAATCCTAGCGCTTGTTTTTCCGTCGAGGATTTTGTATGGATTTACTCTTCAGTTATTTACTTTCAAGCATTATATTATTGTTATTATTGTTGTATTGGGGTGTGACGGGTGTTCTATGATTGAGAGATAAGCCGGACATGGGCTTGAGTGCACCTAGAATTAGAGTGGAAAGTAGTGGGCGCGCACGTGCTTTGCATGTCCTAGTGTCCCGCGAAATCCACACTTAGACGAGGTTCTTCTGGTTGGCCTCCTGTCCTGCCCTTTGGGTGGCTCGGGTTGCTGGTTAGTTGGATTGTCGACTCTGGGAACCGATCATTTGGAAGTTGGCTAAGTGAGGCCTCTTCAGGATTTGATGATGCCACTCCTTCTAGGAATCGTATCATCAACCCTGAAAGTCTGTGACGCCAACGACCGCATAGGATGCCATACCATTGTCAGTATTAGGACAACTACCTGTGAGAGGGTTTGGGGCTATGCAGGTGACTAGACCTCCAGATACCGGTTTGTTCCTTGATTTGAGATTCAGGCTACTTATGGACAGTTATTGGGGTCTGCCAGAGACCAAGTTGGAGTGATTATTGGGTCTGAGGCTTGATTGGAGCTTATGTATGGGGTCTGTCTGAGACCATGGTTTGAAGAATATTGGAGGGTCTGTTGGAGACCTTGTTCTTGGTGTGGTTCAGGCTTCTCAGCCATGGCACTTGGTCCTTTGTTGCACTTTATTTGCATTGCATTGTTTGCATAACCATTATCATCGCATTCCATTAACGTGTGTCTGTGCTGCAGGTGCATTTGCATATTCCCTGATTCTAGTGTCCGGACTTCTGATTATTGATCATGGCTGGTTTGAGGATGACAGTTGCCTACAAGTTACCTATCCCTGATGTTACTCCCCTCCTGGGTTTGATTTCTCTTGCTGATGAGGATGTCCGGAGAAGCTTCAGGCAAAGTTACGGAAGGTTGTTGAGATTGGTTCGCAAACCAACTGATGATGAACTGAATGGGCTGTATACATTGATGCAATTCTATGACCCTGCTTTGAGATGTTTCACATTTGCTGACTTTATTTTGGGGCCTACCATGGAAGAGTACGCAGAGTTTATTGAGCTGCCAGTACAAAATAAGGTTCCTTTTATTCACTTTGACGCTGAGCCCAAGCTGGAGGACTTAGCTAAGGCCTTGCACATGAACGCTTCTGAGTTATTGATGACTTCTTGGCGCGGGGTTCCAGGCTTCTCCCTCCAGTTTCTGATTGGTAAGGCTCAGGAATACGCCAAGAATGGATGTTGGGTAGTCTTTAACGTTGTTTTGGCTCTATGCATTTATGGGATAGTGCTGTTTCCCAATTTCCCGAACTTTGTGGACTTTGACGCCTTTCATCTGTTTGCTGCTGGCAACCCTGTACCCACTTTGATTAGAGATCTCTATCATTCATTGCACTACTAAAATGAAAATAGGAGAGGAAAGACTGTTTACTGTTGTGCGCCGCTGTTGAACATGTGGTTTAGGAGCCATCTCCCCCTGAAGGGACCTTTTGTAGATGGTGCAACTACAGCTGTTACATTGATGCAATTCTATGACCGAAGAGAAAAAGAAGCGTGAATGCCTGGGGAAAGAATTCAGAAGCTCTCATGATATGTTGGAGTCCAAGAAGAAAGCACTCGATGCCGCCCACCGGGAAATCTCTTCTTGTAACAAAACGTGGAATGCTACGGTAACCAACAACAAAAAGAGGGAAGACAAATTGAAGCAGCAAATTTCTGAACTCGAAGAACAGTTAAAGGCTAGCACCAAAAAGTATGAAGAGGAAGTAATGGCAAGATATAGTCTTCAGAACGCATTGAACAAGGCCATCGAAGGAAAGAAAGAGGTTGTGTCTCAGAAACGAAAGCTAGAGGATCGCTTCGGAGAAGGGGCATGGGAGGAATCTGCTGGTGATTTACGACGTGTTCTCAAGCGAAGAGATCTACTTGTTGAGGGTCTGCTTACCCGACCAAGTCATCCAGAGACTAAGAGGTTATTAGAAGAGTACCAGGCCTATGGGAGCACTTGACCGTTTCATGTATTAATGTGTATGCTTTATTTTCATTGCGCTGACCATCACCAGGATTGTTGGTTGAGGTCATGCCTTCTTATTGTACACTCATTGATATTGTATTCCTGACTTGATGGATTTCTCTGCAATATATGAGGTGTTTTCTATGATTCGGCTCCGACCTTCGTATTGCTATCACTGTCACCGCACTGACACATTCGCACTAGAATCAGGGAATGATATTCCCTAATGCACAGACACATATTGCATTGCATTCGCATTCATATTGCATTACAAGTGATTATTGAACTGTGTCTCATTTCCTGCACTGTACCAGGTCTTTTCAGGATTGAAAGTCAACGCCCGCACCGATACTCCACTCGTACCAACTGCAGAAGAGTTATGGATCAGATGCAGAATGAAATGCAGGACATGCGTGAGAAGCTGGCGCTATTCATGCAGACAATGGAGACCATTGTGAAAGGCCAGGAGAACTTGCAAGCTTTGGTGCAACCTTTGTTGATGAGAAATGCTGGGCACGGAAACGAAGACCATAATTGTGTGCGAGTTGACACTATTCACGGGGATGGTACTCCTACACCGGTAGCTCCACCTGTGGTGAACATACCTGCTGTCAATGTGAACAACGGCGCTGCCGCCGGGAACGGTAACGTTGGAATCGGTAACGAGACTGTGGTCAACAACGTTGGGCTCAGGGATGTCAATCTGGGTGGTGATAATATGGGAGGTAATGGCTTCGGTAATAATGGATTCGGCTTTAATGACCAGGGGTTTGATCATACTGGGAAGTACGGCTTCAACGCTCAGGGCTTCGGACATGACGGATTTGGTAATACCAATCAGGGTTATGGCGGATTCGGAAATGGAAATGGTGCCGGGATAATGTCTTTTGGACCTGATGGGGTCGCCCCGGGGTATGGTAACAGGGGGCGGGGCCCTGTAATGAATCAGACTAGATTTGGCCGTAACAACGGGTACGATGGATACGGCATTGGTAATGGTAATTGGCTAGAAGATCAGCAAGAAGATGCTTTCTCCGGTGGAGGTTTTGAAGGTCCTATGGATGATTCTCAGAGAATCAAGATGCTCGAGGAGAAGATGAAGGGGGTCGTGAATCAAAGTGATGTTGGCTTAGATATGACCACAATGGGTCTGGTGCCTGGCCTGAGGGTACCGCTAAAGTTCAAAGCTCCCACATTCGACAAATATAAGGGGGATACCTGTCCAAAGGTGCATGTGCGATCATACTACAGAAGGATGTCGGCGTATTCAAACGATGAGAGGATGCTGATGCATTTCTTTCAAGACAGCTTGTCTGGTCCTTCCCTTGAATGGTACATGGGGTTGGAGCCAACTCAGATAAAGACATGGAAGTAGCTGGCCGAAGCGTTTGTAGCTCATTATATGTACAACAGTGACTTGGCACCCAACCGGGTCCAATTGCAGGGGTTGTCCCAGAAGAAGGATGAGAGCTTCAAAGAATATGCGCAGAGATGGCGCGACATGGCTGCGCGAGTTCATCCTCCTTTGGATGACAAAGAAATGAATGATATGTTCATAGGAACATTTACCGGTATGTTTTATGACAAGCTGTTTCATACTTCTTTGGGCAGTTTCTCGGACCTAATCCTGATGGGGGAGAAAATTGAAAGCAATATTAAACTGGGAAGATTCCAAGCTGAGGAATCCACTTCAGCTGGCAGTAACAGAAGGGCTTTCGGTGGGCGCCGTCAAGGTGATGCAAGTGCAGTGTTTGGGGGCCAAGGCCGAGGCCGGGGCAGAGGACGAAACCAGTACAATCAGCCGCAGCAGGTGGCAAGTGTCACCATTCCATTTCAGCAACAACCAATACAACAACAGCAACAGCAGCCACAACAGGGGGTACATCCTGCCCAGCGCAGAATCCAGGGGGGCAGACCAAGGAGGGTGTTTGAAACGCCTCCTTCAACGTATGCAGAATTGCTACAGACGTTACTGGGTTTGAACTTGGTGGAAAAGAGAACTATGGCGCCAGTAACGGGCACTCCTCCGTACGACTTTGACGCGAACAAGCACTGTGAATTCCACTCTGGGGCTCCTGGCCATGACGTAGAGAGTTGCCACGCGTTCAAACATGTGGTGCAGGATCTATTGGATAGTAAGGCTATCAATTTTGGACAGGCAGGTCCGAACATAGTACAAAAGCCCATGCCCAATCATGGGGCAAATGCTATTTTAACCGAGGAGGGTTTGAACTTGATCATGAATGTTGATAACCTCAAGACACCGTTGTGTGAGATAAAGAGCAGGTTATTGCAAGGAGGTGTGTATCCGGGCTGCGATGAGTATTGTTTAGAGTGTTGGACCCAAGCTGGGGGTTGTGCTGAATTGAAGAGGGGTATTCAGACCTTAATAGATGGAGGCACATTGCAATTCGACAGAACGGCAGTTGAGGAACCTGCAGAGTTATCCGCGGACGAGCAAAGTGATGTAGCTACCGTGACAATTCCCCGAAAAACAATAACTATAACGGTGCCGGCCAGGCGACCGCCGATCACTATCACCAAGGCAGGACCAATACCTTATGAGAGCACTAAGGCAGTACCCTGGACCTATGGGTTGGAAGCATACTGTGATGGGGTGAAAATTGATATTGGTAAACAGCCAGTTGAAGTTGTAGACAATGTCGTCGGGACCGGAGGGATGACGAGAAGTGGGAGAATTTTTATATCGCCTGAGGTAGAGGCTGAACGACTGGCGAAAGGAAAAGGAAAGATGAATGAGGATGTCCCTATGCAGAGGAACGAAAAAGAAACATCGTTGAAGGACGTAGAAGAGTTTATGCGCCTTATTCGTAAGAGTGATTATAAGATTGTTGAGCACCTTCAACAGACGCCGTCAAAGATATCCATACTGTCGTTGCTATTATGTTTCGAAGCTCATAGAAATGCATTGTTGAAAGTTCTGGATACTTCCTTCGTACCCCAAGATGTTTCTGTGAATCAGCTGGAGGGGGTGTTGGCGCATGTGAACGCAGACCATAGTTTGGGATTTACCGACTTTGATTTAACCCCGAAAGGGAGAGAGCATAACATGGCGTTGCACGTCTCAGTTGAGTGTAGGGGCTCAGTCATGTCTCATGTACTGGTAGATATCGGATCTTCCTTAAACGTGCTGCCAAAGAAAGCAATGATGAAATTGCACGTCAGGGGAATCATGTGTACGCCTAGTGACTTGGTGGTCAGGGCATTTGATGGTACCCGAAGAACAGTCTTTGGATCCATAACACTACCTCTACAGGTGGGGTCGGAGGTTTTTGAAACTGAATTTTACATTATGGACATACAACCAGCATATAGCTGTCTTCTCGGACGACCCTGGATCCACGGTGCTGGGGCAGTCACATCTACCTTGCACCAAAAGCTGAAATACATGGTAGGGGAGAGTGTGATCACGGTCTGTGGAGAAGAAGATATATTGGTTAGCCATCTGTCATCATTCAAGTATGTAGAAGTCGACAGCGAGATTCATGAAACGCCCTGTCAAGCCTTTGAAGGGTTGCGCATCAAAGACAAAGTTCCAGGGCCGAGTAAAGCGCCAGAGGTAGCCGTCTCGTCATACAAGGAAGCTCAGGCTCTAGTAAAGACTGGTGAGGCAAAAGGCTGGGGCAAGGTTCTGGATATTCCCGTGAAGATGGACAGATTTGGGCTGGGATATCAACCGCCGTCATCAACGCCTGCTGCAGGGGCACTCCGTTTTAAAGGACCGATAACAATCACAGCTAGTGGAGTGTATCACGAGGCCATCAACGCTGTTTCAGATTCCGAAGAAGGAGACATTGACTGCGACATGGACGCCTGGATTCAGCCGAGCGTGTCAGGACAAGGATTATGCAATTGGTCTATTCAGGAGATTGTTCCTGTGACTACCAAACAGTAATACTTTGTTTTCTTAATTGTTGAACAATCCGGTGTCTTACCCGGGGCATCGTGATTTGTGTAGGGTCGTGCTATTATGTACATTGCGTTGTTTAATCATTAAATAAAAGGCGTTTTTCATGTACAAATATTGTGATCTCTGTTTTTCCTGTTTTTGTGTTTTACAATAAAATGGCAACGTGGTTATTCGCTTTATACGCATTTTGAAGCATTTAACCATTCCTTTTGCAGGATAATATTTTCAGATGACATCATTGAACCGCCTATGACTCATTTCGACTTTGAGCACCCAGTATTTCAGGCCGAAGAAGAGATTGTTGAAGATGGCGACGTTCCAGAAGAGTTGTCTTGGTTGGTAAAGCAAGAAGAACGAGTCATTCTGCCTCATGAGGAGGTCATTGAAATTATTAACCTGGGGTCGGAAGGGGTTGAAAAGAACATCCGCATAGGAGCCGCGTTGCAGAGCGAAGTCAAGCGAAGACTGGTTGAAATGCTCAGGGAGTACAGTGATGTGTTCGCTTGGTCGTATGAAGACATGCCTGGGCTGGATACGGATATGGTTGTGCACCGTCTGCCGCTAAAAGAAGAATGCCCACCGGTTAAGCAGAAGCTTTGCAGAACTAGACCAGATATGGCAGTGAAAATTAAGGAGGAGGTTCAAAAGCAGTGGGATGCTGGTTTCCTAGCTGTTACTAAATATCCCTCATGGGTCGCTAATATCGTGCCAGTGCCAAAGAAAGACGGTAAAGTGAGAATGTGCATAGATTACCGTGATTTGAACAAAGCGAGCCCGAAAGATGATTTCCCGCTTCCTCACATCGATGTGCTGGTTGACAACACTGCTCAATTCTCCGTATTCTACTTCATGGATGGTTTCTCGGGCTATAATCAGATTAAAATGGCGCCAGAAGACATGGAGAAGACTTCTTTCATAACGCCTTTGGGAACATTTTGTTGCAAAGTGATGCCCTTCGAATTGAAGAATCCTGGGGCAACGTATCAGCGTGCAATGACGACTCTTTTTCATGATATGATGCATAAGGAGATCGAGGTTTATGTCAATGATATGATTGCCAAATCCCAGACGGAGGAAGAACATTTGGTGAATCTGCTGAAGTTATTCAAAAGGCTTAGGAAGTTCAGGCTGATACTAAACCCTAACAAGTGCACCTTCGGGGTGAGATCAGGTAAACTGCCGGGGTTTATCATGAGCGAAAGAGGAATAGAGGTTGATCCTGCAAAAATAAAAGCAATACAAGAGATGCCGACGCCTAAAACAGAAAAAGAGGTACGCGGGTTTTTAGGGAGGTTGAACTACATCGCTCGGTTCATATCTCACCTGACAGCTACGTGTGAGCCGTTATTCAAGTTGTTGAAAAAAGACCAGGCTGTAACATGGAACGAAAATTGTCAGAAGGCGTTCGATAAAATAAAACAGTATTTGCCGGAGCCTCCCATTTTGATACCTCCAGTGGCAGGGAGACCCTTGATTATGTATTTGACAGTTCTTGAGGGAAGTATGGGTTGTGTTCTCGGTCAACACGACGAGACAGGAAGAAAAGAGCATGCAATATACTACTTGAGTAAGAAGTTTACTGAATGTGAATCTCGATATTCAATGCTCGAAAAAACTTGTTGCGCGTTAGCCTGGGCCGCCAAGCGTTTGAGGCAATACATGCTGAACCATATAACCATGCTCATATCGAAGATGGATCCTATCAAATACGTATTCGAAAAGCAGGCATTATCGGGGAGAATTGCCCGTTGGTAGATGGTTCTAACCGAATACGACATCCAGTATGTCTCACAGAAGGCTATAAAGGGGAGTGTATTATCTGAGTACTTGGCAGAGCAGCCTATTGAGGACTACCAATCGATGAGGTTTGATTTTCCTGACGAGGATATCATGTACCTAAAGATGAAAGATTGTGAAGAACCGTTGTCGGACGAAGGACCAGAATTGGGTTCCAAATGGCAGTTGATCTTTGACGGAGCTGTAAACTCCTACGGTAGCGGAATAGGGCAATCATCACTACGCCACACAGGTCGCACATCCCGTTTACTGCTCGATTGACCTTTCCGGTTACCAATAACGAAGTCGAATACGAAGCTTGTATCATGGGGCTTGAAGAAGCCATTGATTTGCGAATTAAAAATTTGGATGTATACGGAGACTCAGCTCTGGTGGTGAATCAAATAAAAGGAGAATGGGAGACACGTCAGCCTAATTTGATACCATACATGAATTACGCGAGGAGATTGTTGCCTTTCTTTGACAAGGTTGAATTGCATCATGTGCCGCGAGTGGAGAATCAAATGGCCGACGCCCTGGCCACATTGTCTTCCATGTATAAAGTCAACTTCTGGAATGAGGCTCCCAGAATTGTTATCTCTCGGCTTGACAGACTCGCCTTCGTGTTTGCCATTGACGAAGCATCTGATGATAAACCGTGGTATTTCGATATCCTTAATTTCCTGAAAAGCAAAGAGTATCCGGCTGGGGCATCCAGTCACGATCAGAAGACTCTCAGGAGATTGGCGGGTAATTTCTATCTGAATCCGGACGGTGTTTTATACAGAAGAAATCACGACTTGGTGCTACTACGTTGTGTAGATGAGAAAGAGGCGAAGCTGCTCATGGAAGAAATACATGAGGGTACATTTGGTACGCATGCTGGTGGGCATGCTATGACGAGGAAGCTGCTGCGGGCAGGTTATTATTGGCTAACTATGGAAACCGATTGTTTCAAGTTTGCAAAGAGATGTCATAAGTGCCAAATCTATGCAGATAAGATCCATGTGCCTCCGAGTCCTCTAAATGTGATGTCGTCACCGTGGCCGTTCTCAATGTGGGGAATCGATATGATTGGAAAGATCGAGCCGACGACATCTAACGGACATCGGTTCATTCTGGTAGCAATCGATTATTTTACCAAATGGGTGGAAGCGGCATCCTATTCCAATGTGACCAAGCAGGTAGTAGCTAGGTTCATCAAAAGAGATATCATTTGCAGATATGGAATCCCCAAGCGGATAATTACCGACAACGGTTCAAACCTGCATAACAAAATGATGAAAGAGCTGTGTCAGAGTTTTAAGATCGAGCATCACAACTCCTCTCCTTATCGACCCAAGATGAATGGCGCTGTTGAAGCGGCCAATAAAAACATAAAGAAGATTATGCAGAAGATGGTGGTGACCTATAAAGACTAGCATGAGATGCTACCTTTTGCTTTGCACAGTTATCGTACGACGGTACGCACGTCAACCGGGGAAACCCCGTTCTCGTTGGTATACGGGATGGAAGCAGTGTTACCACTGGAAGTTGAGATTCCTTCCCTGAGAGTATTACGAGATGTCCAACTAGACGAGGCGGAATGGGTGAAAGACAGGTTGAACCAGCTGAGTTTAATGGATGAGAAGAGGCTAGCTTCTCTAGCATATGGTCGTTTATACCAGAGCCGAATGAAGAAAGCATATGATAAGAAGATACATCCTCGGAGCTTTTAGACGGGCGACCTTGTGCTGAAAAGGATTCTCCCGCCACAGGCAGATCACAGGGGCAAGTGGACCCCCAACTACGAAGGGCCATACGTTGTCAGAAAAGTCTTTTCAGGAGGGGCTTTGTTGTTGTCCACCATGGATGGTGAAGACTTTACGTCGCCTGTGAATTCGGACGCAGTTAAAAAATACTTTGCTTGAAATTTACCCGCTGGACAAAAAAAAGAGAGTCCAGGCAAAAATAGGGCATCCTGGCGAACCAAAAACAGAACAAAAGGTTTGGGCAAAAGTTAGGGATAAAATTGAAAAAATGTACACCCGCGAAGTTGAAAACCTACACTGGGCGGCTTCGGCAAAAAAGGGTATCCCGGTGAGCTGAAAACCCGTAAAGGGCGGTTCACGCAAAAGTTAGGGATTTGAAAAGCAAATGACTGCGGTCCGAATTTGATACTGCGGTGCGCATTGGTGCGGGAGAATATACCTGAGGGGTCGATTATCAGATACAATCTCTTCGGAAGTGTGAATACCGGGAAAGCACTGGAGTCAGGCGAGTCATAGGAGGATCAGCTCGTGATGTTCGTCTGCATCCCATTGCCGACATGTGTACAAATTTGAGTTGTCATTATATTTATGCTTTTTGTGCATACTTGTATATTTGTTGTGAGTCGCTTCCTCTTTTTAGGAGTTACATCCCGTGTACAAAAATCCGCCCCTTTAGGGGCCCAATCAATAAAACATGTTATTCAGTATTTGATGTTGGTTCTTTACTGTTTTGTACGTGACAAACGCCAAGGTTTAATAAAACTAGCAAGTGTATAACGTCGCTGGTCCTTGCCAATAATTGCTAAAACTTTGAATTAACTGAAAATAATGTCACGAATGCTAACCTGAATAGATTTGGTTGCATAGACTTGTCTTGTCTCGTTTGTGGTGTTGCAGGGTTCTTGACCATATGAAGTGGTCGATCAAAAGATTACAGTACTAACCAGAGGCTTGTAACGGAAAGACTCGATCCCCACGCAGGTCGCGCTTCTGAGATGACAATGTTCCTTACTGAAGAAAGATCAAATTCCCCAGTTAGTCGTAGCTTATCCGAAGGACATCCTCCAGCAAGGTTGTTTACTCTCAACAGAATTGACGATTCCAAGATCGAAGGCTGTATTCAGACAGTGTGGTGTCCCCTGAAGAGGATTCCCTTATCTCGAGCAGAGTGGTTTAGCCTCGGAAGATTAATATTTCCAACTTGTGAGCTGTACTCAGACAGTTTACCCTTCCCAGTAGGGTCATTTACTCTCCCCCAGCGGAGACAGTTGATTTTTCCCAAGAGAGTCGTTTCGTCCTCAGCGAAGTTCTCTCTTTTCAGCAAGTGTTTTCTTTCCTCCCCGTGGAACTCAAAGATTAAAAAAACTCTTCCCGGCAGAGTTGGCTGTGTGTCCTAGCATTTATTTTGTCGGAATACCGTGTGATACCCGTTCACTCTCCGGCAGAAGTCCAACCATGATTGGCGCATTCAGTTATTCCTCAGCGAAGCGGGCTTCACTCTTCCAGCATTTATTTTGCTGGAATAATTCTGTGACGTTTGGTTACCCCCAGCAGAGTTGGCGTTGTCTTCAACATTTATTTTGCTGAAGCGGTTTTCTGTATCCTAGCAGTTCGAGCTTGCATCTGCATCGGCATATAGTGTCATGTTTGCATCCGCCCAAATAAAAAACGCGTAGCATTTCCATATCGAATGGAGCATTGCGTCATTGTCAAAGCATATGCATTTTGAAACATAAACCAGGTTGGTTAACCGTTTGTTTTTAAGTATTGTTTCCCTTACAGGTGGAGAGAGCTCTTACTCAAATTAATTGTCAAACATTCAAGATCTCGGCGTGAGATGTGTAATGATAATGACAGTTTTGGCATTATTCCCCACAGAGTTGCTTGTTTAAGTTTCTCTTACCCCTCCAGCGGAGTATTTCTTCAAGGTTGTTGTTGTGACAGCATCAAAAGATTTCGTGAATCGATTTTTGGAAGTTGTCGCCTATGTTAAAATAGGTGTCTGGCAGTGTGGATTCAGAAAATCCCCAGTAGAGTCCTTCTCAGATTTACTTCCATGTCAGTGCTGCAAATTGGAAGACTAGACTCATATTGTGTTACCCATGTGATTGATGGAGCTAGCTGCTGCAAAGATGGGCAGAAAACCTGTATTTGACAGAGTATTTCCCGTAGCAGAGGCGGAGTTATTTTCCTGTATTTGACAGAGTATTTCCCGTAGCAGAGGCGGAGTTATTTTCCTGTATTTGACAGAGTGTTTACCCGTAGCAGAGGCGGAGTTATTTTCCTGTATTTGGCAGAGTATTTCCCGTAGCAGAGGCGGAGTTATTTTCCTGTATTTGACAGAGTATTACCCGTAGCAAAGGCGGAGTTATTTTCCTGTATTTGGCAGAGTATGTACCCGTAGCAGAGGCGGAGTTGTTTCCCTGTATTTGGCAGAGTATTTCCCGTAGCAGAGGCGGAGTTGTTTCCCTGTATTCGACAGAGTATTACCCGTAGCAGAAGCGGAGTTATTTTCCTGTATTGGGCAGAGTATTACTCGTAGCAGAGGCGGAGTTATTTTCCTTTATTCGACAGAGTATTTCCCATAGCAGAGGCGGAGTTATTTTCCTGTATTCGACAGAGTATTTCCCATAGCAAAAGCGGAGTTATTTTCCTGTATTGGGCAGAGTATATACCCGCAGTGGTGGCGGAGTCATTTTCCCGTAATAATGACAAAATTTTCCCGCAGTGGTGGCTGAGTGATTTCTCGTAGTAATGGCAGAGTGATTCTCCTGTATCAGTGGCAGGGTCAGGTTTTGTTGACAGAAGTACTTCTCCCAGTGAAGTTAATAAGTTCATTCAAGTATTGAAAAGATAATGTTGAAATCAGATTTGTAGATAGTGTTCCCCAAACTGTTGTGCAGTTTATTTCTGCAGTTGGCATATTTCCGGGTTCTTAGTATTCAACCGTCTCGTACCTCGAATGTTTGAAGGTCGTTCGCGCTTCACCCAGTCGCGTCCAAGTCGTTTAAATAGGGGCATCTGTTGCACCCTAAAATTTGCTCAACTTATTTCCCTTGGTTTATGTCTCATAGCTTTAGCATTTGCATATTAGGTCATGTACATAATTCATTCATCTGCATAGCATAGCATGGGCAAGCCATCCAACAAGGGACCAAGTGCCATTCTTATCTCTATGAGCATATTAAGAGGTTCTTATTCAAATTCAATCTTAGCCAAGTCATCAGAAAGAAATTGAAATCTAGGAAGTTAGTGGACCAAGCAGTGGGTTTCTCTCCTATCTTGAGGGTATGTGAGGATCATCAGAGAAGCATATAGGGTATATAGACATCATGGAAGACCTATAGGGGCATTTTGAAAGTGAGACAAGTCATTGATGTGATTACAAGAGCTGCAGTTGAAGACAGTCAACTAGGGTTTCATCTGGGTCAACCCTAGGTCAAATGCTTGATTGAAGGGCATCAAGGCCTGTTTGAAAGATGTGGGTACCTCATTTGACATGTAGATATGGATGTGGTGTTGTGCCAAGGAGGAATCAAGAGAAATCAAGAAGAAGAGAGGTTTCTAAATTAGGGTTTCTGTGTAAAATCCCCTAGTTTAGGGTAAACTTCCAAGCAAGATAATTCAAAGTGAAAGTCTCAAATGGATCCTTGGCCAACATGAAACTTGTATAGGATCTCAATACCTTTAATTTGAGTGGTGGAAGACATCAAGGAGATTTATAGAACTCAAGTTATGGTTCTTGCAAGTTACAGGTCATCTGAGGACACTGAAATTTGTCTATGAAAGTTACTTGACTTCCAAGCAACCTTTACCCCCCAAGGAATTTTCAAATAGATTTCTAGCCAACATGAAAGTTGTTCCTCATGATCTTAGCTTTCTAGAAAGGTATGGTATGCCTTCATCGGATTTGTAGAACTCTACTTATGATCTTGGCAAGCCAGGGGTATTTTGGGAAAGTGGAATTACAGGTCATTTCAAGCATATGCCCAAAACTCCTATTTCCAAATTTCAAATGAAAAAATGTTCAACATCAAACTTGCTCCAAATGACATTTCGAGTCTAGAAAAGTGGTTGTGGCAAGTTGGAAATGCATGGAACTTAGATTTGCAAAATTGACCAATATTAAAGGGAAAAATACCTTTTTAAATGACCAAAATTGTGATTTTTTGATACCAAAGTAAAACCAAGCATATGACCAACCATTTTGAAGGTAAATTGCATTTTAAGATCATTGGCAATATTAGTTTTTTGGTTTGAAGTCAAGAAATTGGGATTATCATAAGTTGCTTGTATGAAAAGATACACATGCCAGATCAAGCTAGAACCAAGGTGCAAGGCAAGGGATGGTTTATACACTTTCTAATTGTCATGAAAAGAGAAATTCAAGAGATTTTGAGGGGCTGCAACAAGGCAATGCAAAGTTGGTTTTGCAACTTGGCCATTTTCATTTTCTCATGCAATGATATGAATAACTTCTCATGGGATTAATCTAGCATCTTCCAGAACTTTCCATCATCATCTATATAAACCCTAGAGCTGATCCATGAAGGGTTTGAACTTAATTTGGATCCAAAACTCATAGTTTCACTCCATCTTGCATTTTTGCAAATTCATTCAAAACTTCTCAATTCTTCATCATTCATTCAATTTGATGATCCAATTCTATTCAATAATCATCCCTGAGTACATTGCAAGCAAGATCTGAAGAAGAAATTGCAAGAATCGTGCCATACAATTTTCTCTCATCCAAGTGCAATTGAAGTTGGTTATGGTGATCCAAGGGGTTTGAGCAAGAATTGTTGCATACAGAAGAAAGATTATAGCACACTGAGTAATCTTGGAGCATTGCAAGTTGTGGATTGAAGAGGATCCTCATCTGTTTTCAACTTTTTACCAGGTTAGTTCTTCTCACATTTTGGCTCGAATTAGGTAGCATGATAGAGATTGGTTAGGTTAAACATGGTTTAGATGGTTAGATGATTGATTCTGGAGCTTTAGGCAAGGTTTCATGAAGGTTGACATGTGAGTGCAAATTCGGTTTGGACCTAGAACATAGTGATTAGGATGTGATAATCTTAGATAATTAGCTAGATTTGTTCAGTATGGCATGAGGATTGTTTTTGTGCAAAGATTGGTAAGATTGGTGATGATTAAAACCTGGTGAAATTTTGACTTCTTGATATTACATCTTTCGGTTTGGACGATGGAGAGAGTTTTGAGGCAAACCAATACCATGGTTGTGTTCTACGTGGAAAATAGATTGAATTTGGTTCTTGGATCGTGTCAAATGGTGGAGAGACGAGGGAGAATGAGTGGTGGAAAGTTTGATGCATGAAGCTCGTGCATCCATGGATTCAGAAACCCTAGTGTGACCAAGGTTGAAGACGAAATCAGAGCCATTGATCATGCGCTGACTTGGTTGACTGGAATTAGATCGAGCGGATGAGATTCAAAGATGATATTTGGAGGGAGTCTGAGCGCTCAAAGCGCAGCGTTTCATTAAACGCTCTTGTGGGCTTAATGTTCTGATTCTTATTCCCACCCCCCAATCCAAGGCCCAATCCAAATGAACTGTACTTAGCTGCTATTTACACCGCGCCTCTATCATTTTCTTTTTATTTTTATTTAGTTTTTCTGGTTTTAAGACTGGGCCCAGGCGCTATGCTATGCGCACCCCCATGCTGGGCCCAGATATGAATGCTAACTGAATTTCATTTCTATTCATACCCCCTCATCATTTTTCATATTAAATTCACTCCAAATTTTCTTAATCTTTAAAAATTCATAAAAAATTGAAAAGACATTATTTTTTAATGAGATTTTTTTTCCATTTTCTATTTTCTGTCAAGAAAAATATGAAAACATAAAATTGTCATTTTACTTCATTTTCATATTTTTTGTATATTTTTACATTTAATAGCTTTTTTTAATTCTTTTGGTTTATGCTACTATTTGTTGAATTTAATTTAGGAGCTTCCTTTAGGATTTTCATCCCATTATTTTTAGTACAACTAGATATGGATATTAGGTGCCCCCCTGATTTTTTATACCAATTTTTTAGGATTTATTTTAGGTAGTTTAGTTAGAAACTATTAGGATAATCAATTAGGGTTGTGAATATAACATAGGTGTAACAAAACAAGTTTCTTTTTGGGTTTTTTAGGACAAATTAGGAGATGGGACTATAGGGGTATTATGGGTAAGTGATAGATCCCTTAGAAAATGTTAGACTTCCCCTATTATATTAATGCTATTAGTATATTCTTGTAATTGATTGATTGTATAGTGTGCCCTTTCTAGGGTTATATTTTGACTGTGTGGGGTATTGGGCCTGCTTGGGGTTTGGGTTTGAGCTGAAGACTTTGTTGATGAAGCCATTGAAGACCAAAGGAATGAAGACCCAGTTCAAGAGTAGATGAAGACTGTAGCTTGCTTGCAGTTGTTGAAGCTTATAGGCACTAGGAGCTAGGTAGAGCTCTAGAATAGAAATTTGATTCACAAATATGGAAGGTCTTGTTTGACTCCATCCCTCTCTATGATGCAGAGTCTCTCTAGGATACTCACCCCCTTCCTTTGGAAGGCTTGGTGACAGTATCTAGGATATAGAACTCTTGAGAGAAACATTCCACACTTTGTTAACAGTCTGTTTGCCACCTTTGGTGGTCAACTAACTGTTTAACATTCCAGTTCATCCTCTTAACTATTCCTTATCTTGGAGAGTGATACTTGAAGAAAAGCCCTGAGAGATTGAAGATAGAGACCTTGCTTGAAGGCTGTGAAGATGGTTGAAGGTGACTTGAAGACAGATGTTGATAAAGCTTGCTGTGCAGAACTGCTGTTTGCTGTTTATTTTTGCTGTTTATAATTTTTAATGTATTGTTCGAATTTCCCTGACTGTATTGTTTGCCATTTAATCTGTTAGGGTGAAAGCGAATTTTGTTCGCTTTTGCCTATTGTTTTCTAGGTTCGAGGTTGAGTGCGACTCCCTTGCCTCGCTTGTACTGCTGCATTCATGCATTTTACTGCTTTATTGTATATTTGCTTTTGTTTCTGTTTCCGTTTATCCCTTAGGATCTCTGTTTCTCTCTGCGCAAGAGAGGAACATGATAGACATTAGGTCTTAACCCATGCATGATAACATTAGGTTAGTTTGATTCCCTTTTCAACCATAGGTTAGAGTTCTGTCTCTTCTTTCTCAAAAACAAACAGAAAAACATAATAAATACTTCAAACACAATAAAAGACACTTCTTTCGTAAAAGAATGTAAACTCATCAAAACGTCATTTTTGTCCGCTTGGACCAGTAATCAGAAAAAACCTTTTTCAGAAGGTGATAAAAACAATCAAGACAGACTTGTGTCGTACGTTTCCCGAACTACGTTTGCTCTGATCTTTCATGCTGTATGAAAGTACGTAGGCATAGGATGCGATATCCTAGCGAGCAACCTTCCCCTCCTTTCCAATAGGTAGGCGAACTAGTTGACTCTGATTTCTCGTTCCAGACGGGAATACGTAGGCATAAAGTGCGACACTTTGCCGAGTCATTTTATTTTCTTTTAACCCTAGACCTGTAGAATAGATAGAATAACAATCCGTACTATAAAACAAGCATGGATCCCGTCGAGTACGACGGACGTGAGGGGTGCTAATACCTTCCCCTCGCGTAACCGACTCCCGAATCCAGGATTTGGTTGCAATGACCATTCCTTTCCTGTCTTTGCGGTAGGTTTACTCTGAGCATTTCCTTTCCCTCTGTTGGGATAAATAACGCACGGTGGCGACTCTTTTGTTCAGCCGGCGCCGATTTTCGCAGTAGCGACAACTAGCATGCGTGTCTCACAGATAACCTTAGGATCACCATACTTTTCCAATGGACGCCCTTGATTAGAACCTACTATGTGCTTCAGTCAACTAAACTACATCAAAACCCTCATCAAAACGTTGCGCTTCATTTTATGCGCTGGCACGCTTGTGACCATTAGATGCGTAGACTAAGTCTTGGATCCTACAGCTGTGGTTTTTTCCTGAATTCTTTTATTTCTTTAATTCCATTTTGCATTTCTTTATTTGCTTTTATTTTCTTTAATTCATATTAAATTGAATATTGGTCAGAAAAATGTGGAAAAAATATCTAGATGATCCTTGCTTTATTTCTGATTTTTTGATGCTCTTAGATTTTATTTTGGCTGAATTTCCAATTTATTCTCCATTTTTTCTATTTTAAATAATTCATTTAATTTGGCATTTAATCCTTGTTACTTGGTGATTTTTGTACTCTTTTTTGGTTTAGAATTAAGACCTAATATTTGGCTGGCTGGTAGTAGACACATTGATGAGGTTATAGGAATTTTATTCTAATTTTTAGATAACTCTAAGTTCAGTTTTGGAGTAAGTTTTTAGAGGCTTCCCCTTTTGGCCCTCCATTGGACACCTTTTAGTTTAGCCTTTGAATGGTGACCTTAAACTTTGAATTAGGTTCTGATCTTTTTACCCAAGGTTCCCATAGAAAATTTTATAGATTTTTAGGAATTGATTTACTATTTTAATTAGATTTAATACTTAGGCTGTTTTTAGGATGCTTCTAGCATAGTGCTTCCCCTAGTTGAACTTCAAAAGTGGCCATTAGTTCATGGTAAGTTTCCAAATCTTTTCTGATGGTTTAGTAGACATGTTGATGCTTCTGTAGACTTAATTTTAAGGCTTAATTTGGTGCATTAGTTCCTTTTAGAGGTTGCTTTTAGAGCTTGTAGAGTTAAGGTTTTTTAGAGCCTTTAGGAGTTTCTTCCTTTTTCATAATTGTGGTTTGCTTTGGTTTGCATCCCATTTCCTATCCAATGATGCAAGGTTCCTTTGTGGGAGCCTAGTCCCTCCATTGGAAGTACTAAAGGCCTACCACAAAAGGTAAAACCTTTGAGGATACCAATCTTAGATGAGTGGTTGAGTGCCATGATGGATTCCTTTGGTTTCCATCATGCTTCCCCTAATCATGCAATGATCTTTGTGCTAATTCAAATCATCTCTTGATGGAGAAAGTTGAAGCTTGAAGGTGAAATCCTTATTCCCTTTTCTTTTGATGGAGCTTGGACATGAAGACAACTACAGATTGTTGGGTTGCTTTACTGCTAGAAGACTGCTTTGCTGTTGAGCTGTTGGTTTGCTGTTTTGTTTGCTGCGTTTGCTGATTGACTGTATTTTGTGACTGTTTATTTGGTGTGTTGCATTAGAATAGGCTCTCATGTAGTTGGTTTAGGCCTAAGTGCATTGAAAGGTTGAGCTCGGCTCCCTTTGCTTGTTTGCATTAGAGATTGAGTCTGTCTCCTTCTGCTTGTCTGTTACTGTTTGGCTTTGCTTGTTGGCTGAAGGTTGAGTTTGTCTCCCTTGCGTGTGCTTTGTGTTGCTTTTGCTTGTTTGCTCTAGAAGTTGAGTTTGTCTCCTTCTGCTTGTATTGCTGCATTGTATGCATTTTACTTACAGTTTTATTCTTTCAGAGTATTTCTTTTGTTGTTGCTTTCTTTTACCATGTTCCCCTAGGATTTCCATTCCTTCTTGTTCAAGTTGGAATGTGACAGAACTTTAGGTTCTAACCATGCATGATAACATTAGGTAGCTCCCTTCTAACCTCAATCATAGGATCAACTTTGCATGACAACTTTAGGATTGGATTAGTTCCCCTTTAGTGCGTCCTTTCTCTTCTCATCTTCAAACATCTTTAAAACACTTAATAAAGATTAGCGCGTGTTGTACGCTACGAGCCTTAAGCACTTGAGAAAGGGTTGTGAAGAGTTTCTCTTCAATAGCTTGGGTGTTTAGTGTGGTACCCTTTGGGTGACATGCGACGCATTCACTCTTAAGTCCAAGTCTTTAGTGCAACATGAGTTACAAACAAAACTCAAAACACTTCTTCTTTAAAAGACAAAAAACAAAGATCAAACTCCTTTTTGTCCCTTGGGACCTTTAATCCTTGGAAATCATTTTCATAAGGAGAGTTTTGTTAACTCCCAGTTCTACCGCAAACGGTAAACACCTAAGTCTCCGACGAGCGAGCTGCATACACCAACTGCTGGAACCGTTTGTTAACCCTGCTCGGGTAAAACCTTTTGAACCAACATGTGGCCTTGTTAGCCCGAACTACATTTGCTCTGATCTTTCGCGCCGTGTGAAAGTACGTAGGCACGAGATGCAATATCTCGGCGAGCAACCTTCCCCCTTTTCACTCGTAGTTAGGCGAACTACGTTGACTCTGATTTCTCGTTCCAGACAGGAATACATAGGCATAGAACTGTTGTGTTCTACCGAGTCATTTTATTTTCTTTTCAGACCAGACTTTTAGCGTAGATAGATAAACACAACAAGCGTGGGTCCAGTTGTGTACAACGGACGTGAGGGTTGCTAATACCTTCCCCTTGCGTAACCGACTCCCGAACCCAGACATGGTTGCGATGACCTTGTCTTATACCTTTTTCGTCAGGTTTTTTCGATCTTTTCCTTTCCCTTTTTGTGGGATAAATAACGAAAGGTGGCGACTCTTCTGTTTTGTCGGCACCTTATTTTCGCGGTAGCGACAAGGAGGTGTTGGAATTTTAAGCGCATCACAGTATACAAATAGTTGCATCTCCATTTATTTAACGCATTCATCAATAACATCTAATAAACAACATGAATCATCAATAGCTAGAGCTTTTAGGAATTGAGCCAGAATAAATTCGACTTTTTCTTCACCAACTTCAAAAGTTAGCTTTCCTTTCTTAACATCAATTATTGCTCCGGCTATTGCTAAAAATGGTCTACCTAATATAATAGGGATATTGGAGTCTTCTTTTATGTCCATTATCACAAAATCGGTAGGAATGTAGAACTAACCAATGCGAATGGGCACATTCTCTAACATACCCACGGGATATTTAACAGAACGATTCGCAAGTTGTAAAGACATCTTAGTTGGTCTCAGTTCCCCTAACATGAGTTTCTTACATTTGGATAATGACATTTGACTAACACTGGCTCCTAAGTCGCATACACCATTGTCTATGACGCACTTTCCTATCACACAAGGTATTGAAAAACTATCTGGATCTTTCAGCTTAGCAGGCATATTGTTTTGAATTATAGCGCTACACTTCGCGATGAGTGTAACCATTTCATTATCCTCGAGCTTTTTTTTATTTGATAAGATCTCTTTAAGAAATTTGGCATATGAAGGCATTTACGTAATAGCTCCTGTGAAAGAAATAGTGATATTCAACTGCTTCAGAAGTTCTACGAATTTCTTGAATTGTCCTTCATTTTTGGTTTTGGCTAACCTTTGAGGATAAGGCACAGGTGGCTTATACGGTGGTGGAGGCACATATGGTGTTTCTTTCTCTACGACCTCTTCACTTTTATCATTATTATGCTTGGTTTTTGATTCATTTAACCCCTCAGTTCCTTTCTTAGGATTTTGGTACATGGATGGATTTTCGAGTCTAGGATCAACAGGTCCATCATATTCGGTTCCGCTTTGCAATGTGACGGCATTAGCATGTCCTTTCGGGTTTGGTTGATTTTGGCCAGAAAATGCTTTAGTCGGGGGTGTTATGGCTGGTTGTTGTTGGGCTACTTGAGAAATCTGGGTTTCTAACATTTTATTGTGGGTAACCATTGCATCAAGTTTGCTAGTCATCTGCCTCGTCAATTCACTCGTATGAGCATTTTCGTTCGTAAATTCCATGTTTTATTGCATCTGAGTGTTCATAAAGTTTTCCATCATAATCTCCATATTTGACTTTCTAGGTGCTTATGGAGATGACGGTCCTCCATTTTGATACCCAGGTGGAACAACAGGTGCTGAACTTAGTGGATGCAGGGCATTCTTATTTTTGTATGAAACGTTCGGGTGATTTCTCCAACCAGGATTCTAAATATTGGAGTACGAGTTTCCTTGGGTATAGTTCACTTAGTCGGTAGGAACACCAGCCAGTAACTGACATTCAGCATTTGTATGTCCAGGGGTTCCACATACTTCACAATTTGGTGACACAACAGCTATGGTGGACGCTGGTTGTGTCAAGACCAAGCTTTCAATCTTTTGAGTTAATGCGTCCACTTTAGCATTTATGCGGTCTAAGGTATTAACTTCGTAGATTCTGCCTTTCGGAGTTGAATTTTCGTGAGAAGCGCGTTCTTCTCCCCATTGGAAGTGATTTTGTGCCATGTTCTCTATGAGTTCAACGACTTTTTCATACGACTTATCCATTAAAGCACCGCCAGCTGCGGCACTTAGGTTCATTTTGGTGTTGTACAATAGACCATTGTAAAAAGTATGGATTATCATCCATTGCTCGAGTCTGTGATACGGGCAAAGCCTCATCATGTCCGTGTATCTTTCCCAATCTTCGAAAAGAGATTCGTTATCTTTTTTCTTAAATTCATTAATTTTAGCTCTCAGTATAGCTGTTTTGCTTGGTGGAAAATTATGGGTTAAGAAGACTATCTTTAAATCGTCCCTCGTCGTGACAGAATTTTAGGGTAGAGACTAGAGCCAAGCTCTAGCTCTATCTCTTAAAGAAAATGGGAACAGATGTAATCTTATTGTTTCTTGACTGGCACCATTTTCTTTTACAGTGTCGGCATATTGAACAAAAACTGATAAATGTAAGTTTGGATCGTCCGAAGGACTACCTGAAAATTGGTTCCGTTGAACGGCTTGTAACAGCGAAGGTTTCAACTCGAAATTATTTTGATTGATTGGTGGGGCAGCAATGTTGTTATGAGGTTCATCTTGCGATGGAACAGCAAAATATTTCAAGGGACGGGTATGTGGTCCTTGAGCCATGATTTGTTCTGGTTTGGTTTCGGTTTCCGAATCTGAATAAGGAACGATAGGGTCTGGAAGGTTATATCTAATATAGAATTCTTGAATTCGGCGCCTTAAGTTAAAAGCGCTCGATTTCGTCAATTAGTTACTCTAACTCTTCGCCTTGAGAGCGAGTGCTTGGCATACAATCGACGGATTGAAAAGAAAAATAGTTGTCTTAGTCTACACTATGCAACAAAGAAATCACAATATTGACTAAAATTAACCCCCGACAACACCTCCAAAAACTTGATCGCGACTTTATGTGTTGGTCGGATAGAACTGCAAGTATACAACGTATCATGTAGTTTTAAAATATTGTCAAACCCATAGGGATTAATAATCAACCTAAAGTGATCTATATTGTGTTGTAAAGCTAAGGCTTAATGTCACGGAATAAACAGGGACAGAAAATAATTAATACTGATGGGTTTAAAACAAATAACAAAAAACGAGACCGAAGAATGATTTTCACGCTCCTAAAAGACTCTATCGATTCCGAGTGCTAACAAGGGTCTCAAGTATAGTTTTGTAGGAAATGTCAACTTAAAAACTCAATCTCTCACTTTCGCGCTATTGACCAACCCACACCTAATAACCCCAAGATTTTGCTCTCGCTCGCTCGGTAGTTAATAGACGTATTTTGAAAACTAACAAAGCCTAACTGAAGCCTAAAGTGTTGTAGCTGTGTTTAAGTCAAGTGCTCAGTGTCTACCATCCGGTGATTACCTTAAACTCTTTCTCTATTGAACACACCTTAATGCATTTCTCACTCTTGTGACAAAACGCTGTTAAGCGGCTTCTCGCTCTCATGACAAAGCAACCTAAATTAGAACTAGACATTAAAGCTATATTATAAGACATGCATAATTAACATTGATGGTTTCTATAGAGTCCCGTCGAAACAATGGTCCTTAAACTACGGGCTCATACAAATTTAGCCTGACATATTAAATTCTAAGACTAACATGTTAACGTTGCTGGAAATTAAAACATACATGTCAGTTAACTCTAAGTGAAAATTTAGAATTAAGTTTTTGGGGTAAAATTTAATTATATAGAAGACACATGAAAATAGTAAAGCAATAAATAAATGTAAGAAGTAATAACTTGTAAATTGCAAGGAATATAAACTGAATCAAAACTTTTATTAACTTAAACTTTGATCCAAGTACATCAGCAACAATAGAAAAACAGAATAGAATAGTGTAACAATGGCTCAGTGTAAACAATTGTTACTGTGGAAAGTAAATATATAGTGTCGCTACTGCGAAAATCGGCGCCGGCTGAACAGAAGAGTCGCCACCGTGCGTTATTTATCCCACGGGAGGGAAAGGAAACGCTCAGAGTAAACCTCGCACAACACGGGAAAGGTATGGTCGTCGCAACCAAAACCTGGATTCGGGAGTCGGTTACGCAAGGGGAAGGTATTAGCACCCCTCACGTCCGTCGTACTCGACGGGATCCACGCTTGTTTTCGGGTATGGATTGTTATTCTATCTAAACTATAGGTCTGGGGTTAAAAGAAAAGAAAATGAAAATAAAAATGACTCGGCAAAGTATCGCACTTTATGCCTACGTATTCCCGTCTGGAACGAGAAATCAGAGTCAACGTAGTTCGCCTACCTACGGGAAAGGAGGGGAAGGTTGCTCGCTAGGATATCGCATCCTATGCCTACGTACTTTCATACAGCATGAAAGATCAGAGCAAACGTAGTTCGGGCCACGGAAGACACAAGCTTGTCTTGGTTGATTTTATTCTTTCTGAAAAAAGGTTTTCTGATTAGCGGTCCAAGCGGACAAAAATGACGTTTTGATGAGTTCACATTCTTTTACGAAAGAAGTGTCTTTTATTGTGTTTGAAATTTTATTATATTTTTCTGTTTGTTTTTAGAAAGAAGAGACAGAACTCTAACCTACGGTTGCGACGGGAAACAAACTAACCTAATGTTATCATGCATGGGTTAAGACCTAGTGTCTATCATGCTCCTCTCTTGCACAGAGAGAAACAGAGATCCTAAGGGATAGGCAGAAACAGAAACAATATCAGATATATACAGTAAAACAGTAAAATGCATGGATGCAACAGCACAAGCGAGGCAAGGGAGTCCCACTCAACCTCGAACCTAGAAAACAATAGGCAAAAGTGAACAGGCTTCACTTTCAACCCAACAGGGTAAACAGCAAACAATACAGCCAGGAAAACCAATCAATACATCAGCAAATGAAATACAACAATGAAACAAACAGCTTCAGCAGCTCTGAATCAACATCTGGCTCCAAGTAATCTCCAATCAGCTACAGGCTTCAACAAGCATCAATCTCCATCTTCATGACCTTCAGGCAAGGGCTTTAATCATCTGTCTTCTATCTGCAATGGCTTTTCTTCAAGCTCAAACCTCCAGGATGAGGGATCAGTCACAAGAGTGAATTGGGTGTTAAGCAATCAGTTGACTACCAAGGGTGGTGAACAGACTGCTTCTAACACAAGAGACATTTTCTCTCAAGAGTTCTATCTCATAGACACTATCACCAAGCCTTCCAAAGGAAGGGGGTGAGTGTCTTAGAGAGACTCTGAATCACAGAGAAGGAATGGATGCAGACAAGGCAATCCATGTTTGAGAAACAAGCTTTCTAACCTAGAGCTCTGCCTAGCTCCTAAACCCTAGTCTCCTCAGCAGCTGCTAGCAAGAACCTCCTCTTCAACTCTGGCAGTTGATCTTCAATCTTTGGATCTCCAATGGTCTTCATCTTCACAAATTTCAGCTCTCCCAGGTCCCCAGACAAACCCAATACCCAAGCAAGCAAGCAATAATCCCCAGAGGGCACACCACACCAGTCAACAGATATGCAGACAGTATTAATAGCAGTAGGGGACTCCTAACTTGTCTCTAAGGGATCTAATAGCTACCCATAGCCCCTATAGTCCCATAACTAATCTAATTAAATCCTAAGTCCTAAGGGAAAGAATCAAACTTCCTAAGTTATCACCTAAAAAAACCCTAATTTGTTCATGATGTTCAAGCCTACATTAATCACCTAAAATTAATTCCTAAAAAAGGGAACTAAATTGTTTCTACAAGTTCAACATCTAATCTAAACAATATAAAAAGAATGAACAAAAAATATAGAAGCATGTAAGAGAACAAAAATTATTAAAATGATGCATGAAATGAATCTATGTAAAATGACATTTATTTAGAAAATATGGAAAAAATATGAAATAAAAATAAAAATGCAATTTTATTTTCCCATAATATTCTACACATCCTAAAGAAAATAGTGTAAAAAGAATGAAGTGAAAATGATTTTTTATGAATTTGTTATGAATTTATGAAAATTGGTAAAAATTAAAGTGAATTAAGAAATTAAATTGAATTAAAATGAGGGAGGGGGTTAGAATAGAAACCACGCGCAGTTCAATTCAGGATGGGCCACACAGACAGGGGTGTGAATAGAAAGTCACTAAGGCCCAGAACAAGTTAGCAACAATGAGAAATAAAAAAAACGCCAGGGGGTGAAAATAGCAACAAAAACACGTTCAAACTGACTTTGGGCTTGGCATTGGGGGTGGAAATAACACATCACAACTCAGGCCCGCCCGTTTCAATTAATGAAACGGTGCGTTTTGGCCAACTCACTTCCCTCCAACACAGAATTGAATATGAGCCACACGATGGGCTTCCAAGTCAAAGGTCTAACATGAATTGGACCGTCCAGATTATGTCTTCTCCATTGAATCCTGAAACTTAGGGTTTCCTCTCCCATGGCAGCCATGCACGAGCAACATTCAACTCATCTGTTCTCCATCTCTAGTCCATGAATCAACACGCTATAAACACGAAAACTGCTCAGAATTCTTCCCTCTACAATCCTATGGTCTCAGTTTGATTTGAAATTCAATAGATCACTCAACCCGATGGCATCAAGCTCTGGTCACCATGGAAGTTCTCTGAGATGCACCACAACAATTCTCCCTCAAACCTAGACTAAACTAATCTATGCCTAATGGTGATCAACCTGCGCTAACAACCTAGAATTCTAATGCATTAAGCCACGAGTTTCAATCCCTAACAGTTTCTACCACCTGCTAACAATGGTCTCTATTCAGCCTCAAATTCATCCTAACTACTCTACTAACCACCTAGATCATATCTAAACTAACAACAACATGCTAAACCAACTAGATCAAGCTGTGTGAATGAAAACACACCTGGTGCAAAAGCTTGAAAACAGCTATGGAAGATTGAGGATCTGAGGCTTCCAAGGCTTGAATCTTGATCAATTAACTCAGGGATTGATTCTGTATGCAATGCTTTGATGATTCCTGGCTTGAATTGTGCTGTCCAATGGAGATTGTGATTTTGATGTTCTTGAAGAAAGTGCTCGAAAATGGATTCTAACCACCTTGTTCTTGATTGAATTATGATCTATGATGATGAAACAGTATAATGAAGTTGATCTTGATGATGATTTGGTGAAGAATTTGAGGAATTGGAATGAAACTTCAAAGAGAAAGAATGAGAAAGTTTGTGAAATTCTTGGTGAAAATGAAGCCAACCCTTGATCAATCTACATTTCATGAATATATAGACCTCATATGAACATTCTAGATCCATCTTACACATTCCCTTGCCTTCCAACTTTGATCCATTTTTTGAAGTGTTTCTTAAAGTACAAGTAACCAAAGATAACTTTCTTTTTTCCTTCTAAACTCAAAAAAGTGTTTGAACCATTGTTCTTAGAATTGTTTTTCCATTCAAAATCATATATTGGAAGTCTCCATTTGGACTTATAAATCTCCCAAACCATTTTTCACTTTGAATTTATTCACTTTATAAGCCATTTTAGTTCACATTTTGACCAATTATGCAACTTCATGTTATGAGCTTCTCCAATAATTTGTGACCTTCTTTCTAGACTTAAAATCCCATTTGGAGCAAGTTTGATGTTGTAAGTTTTTCCATTTGAGGCCTCCTTGTATGAGTTTTGGACATAGGTTAAAATGACCTGTAATTCACAAATGCCCAAAATACCCTTTGCTTGCCAAGACCATAAGTTGAGTTCCACATATCATATGAAGGCATGCCATACCATTCTAGAAAGCTAAGACAATGAGGAACAATTATTATGTTGACCAAGAATTCATTTGAAATCTCCTTGAGGGGTAAAACTAGCCTGGAAGTCAAGTCACTTTCACAGACAAAAATTCAGATACCTCAGATGACCTGTAACTTGCAAGGACCATAACTTGAGTTCTATAAATCTACTTGATGTCTTCCACCACTCAAATTAAAGGTCTTGAGATCCTCTACAAGTTTCCTGTTGGCCAAGAAGCCATTTGAAGCTAGCATTTTGACTTATCTTGCTTGGAAATTTGACCTAAACTAGGGGATTTTACACAGAAACCCTAATTTAGAAACTCCTCTTCTCCTTGATTTCTCTTGAATTCTCCTTGTCATATCTCCATATCCTTCTTTATATGTCCAATGATGAACCCCACATCTCTCCAATAGACTTGAATACCCCTTTAAATCAGTCAATTGACCTAGGGTTGACCCAGGGTTGACCCAGATGAAACCCTAGTTGACTGTCTTCAACTGTAGCTCTTGTACTCTCATCAGTGACTTGTCTCCTTCTCCAAATGACTTTCTAAGCCTCTCATAATGTCTAGATACTCTCCATGCCTTCAATTCACAGCTCATAACCCTCTTGTTGATCCTCAGATACCCTCAGCTAGGAGATGGACTCAAGGCTTGATCTACTGAACTCTTTGCTTTCAAATTCTTTCCTGATGACTTGAATGGGATTGAATTGGGGTAATAACCTCTTGATAGGCCTCTAGAGATGAAAATACTGATTGGTCCCCTGTTGAATGACTTGCTATGCTTATGCTATGCAGATGGTTAGTCTATGTACATGACTCTAATGATATGAATAAGGTTGGGCAAATTTTAGGGTGCAACAGCTGCCCCTATTCAAGCGACTTGGACCCGATTGGGTGAAGAGCCCGGAGCCTTCAGACATTCGCGGTACGAGACGGTTGAATACTAGTGAAACCAGAAATTTGCCAACCGCAGAAATAAACTGCGCTCCTGCTTGAGGAATGACATTCATCAGCTGAATCTGACTGCTACAGCAACCCACTGATCTCGCGCGACCGTGCTGGGGATTGTCTTCATCGTTCTGAAGAGAATTCTGTCATAACAACTTGCTTGCTTGTCCACGTTAGGACTCTGTCTGTCATCAATACGAAGAACTCTCAACTAGAACCTGTCCACGTTAGGACTCCATTTGCTGTTAACCCAGAAAAATCTCGGCAACTCCGCTGGGGATAATTCGTCTGCATTTCCATAAACTGAATCGTCCACGTTAGGAATAAAACTCTTCCACGTTAGGAGTAACACTTGTCCACGTTAGGAATAACACCGTCCACGTTAGGAGTAACACCTGTCCACGTTAGGATCCCAATTTTTCCACGTAAGGAATAAACTTCTTCTGAATCCGTCCACGTCGGGACTAAATTTTCCACGTAAGGAATCTATCTTCTTCTTCCACGTCAGGAATCAATCTTGATATGTCCGCGTCAGGACTCAATCTTTCCACGTAAGGAATACCAACTTCTTTCCGATTTGTCCGCGTCAGGACTACATTTTCCACGTAAGGAATGCCATCTTAATCTGTCCACGTAAGGACTCCGCTCTTTCCACGTCAGGAATGCTGTCATTTCCACGTAAGGAAACTATCTTTTTCCACGTAAGGAATCCTCTTCTGATATGTCCGCGTATGGACTCAATCTTTTCCGCGTAATGAATCTCCATCTTTCCACGTTAGGAATCACTTCTGTTGATATGTCCGCGTAAGGACTACATCGTCCACGTTAGGACCCACTTCTCCACGTTAGGGATAATAATTTCTTTGATTTGTCCACGTCAGGACACTGATCTCGTCTTGATTTGTCCACGTTAGGACTCAGGCGTCTTCGACCCGCTGAGGAAATAAGACTTGTCCACGCAAGGACTCACACCCTTGTCTGATCTGTCCACGTCAGGACACCAACACAAAGAGTAACCACTTTTGTCAACGTCATGACCTCCCATTCCACTAATTTCGAGAAACCGAATCTGCCCACGATAGGACTCACCAATCCAGGGAAATAAACCTGTCCACGTTAGGACGCCCACTTCTGAAGAAATCCCGTCAATCCAGGAGTAAATTGTCCACGTTAGGACTTAGTTCTCCACTGATCCTCACCCACAAACTTCTCAGCACTGACGTGACAGCGACTTTGAGACGGACTCCACTGGGGATGTCTGGAAACCAAACTATCGAACGCCTGCTCTGATAACCGGCGATGGCCTCCGAAATTCTGATTCATGGAAACCCTTTTAATGTTGACGTAACAAAAACTTTGCAGGAAACAATCCGCTGATCGGACTAGAGAAACTTCATCAAAAACCTCTGGCGGGGACATAAGTAACTCTGCTTGGGGACGAAGAGAAACTTATCCTGCAGACTTTGTGGGGGAATACTGCCGAAACTGCCATTATCATTGAATATCTCATGCCGAGATCTTGAATGTTTGGTAATTCATTTGAAGCAAGAGCTCTCTCCACCTGAACTGCTAGGATACAGAAACTGCTTCAGCAAAATAAATGCTGGGAGGATAATGCCGACTCCGCTGGGGATAGCCAGATGCTACAGAATTATTCCAGCAAAATAAATGCTGGAAGGGTGAAGTCAACCCTGCTGGGAAATTGGGAACTCAAACCAAACACCCTGTTGAGGTAACCCCCTGCTGGGGAACAGCAGATGTGCATAGTACGATCGGACTTTCTGCTGGAACATGAACTGATATCACCAGTATCTCTGACAAAATAAATGACAGGACCCACCATCAACTCTGCTGGGGAGAGTCTTGATCTTCGAATTCCACTGGAAGGAATGAAAACACTTGCTGAAAAGAGAATCCCGCTGGAGATGGGATGATCCTCTTGGGGAAAATTAACTGACTCCGCTGGGGAGGGTGCCTGACCCTGCGGGGAAAGATGAACCTGTCTGAATACAGCCTTACGATCTTGGAATCGCCAAACTCTGCTGAGGACGAATAACTTCTCTGCTCCCTTTGAGTAAGCTACGGCTAGCTGGGAAATTCCATCCTTTTTCAGGAAGAACACGCATGACCTGCGTGGGGATCAAGTCTTTCGTTATCGCAATCTTTTGATCATCCTCCTCGTATGGTTATGAAACCTGCAACAACACAAACAAAACAAGACAAGCCTATGCAACCAAATCAATTCAGGTTAGTGACGTTACACTCAGTTAATTCAAAGCTTTAACAATTGTTGGCAAGGGCCAGTGATGTTATACTCATGCTAGCTTCAATAAACTTTGGCGTTTTACCATGCACAAAACAGTAAAGAACAGGCATCAAGTACTGAATAACGTGTTTTATTGATTGGGCCCCTGAACGGGCGGAGTTTTTGTACACGGACGTAACTCCTGAAATGAGGAAGCTACGCAAAGCAAATACATAAGTATGCACAAGAAGCATGAATATTTTGACAAATTAAATTTTGTACACATGTAGGCAACGAGATGCAGATGAACACCACGAACTGATCCTCCCATGACTCGTCCGACTCTAATGCTTTCCCGGTATCCCCACTTCTGAAGAGGTTGTATCCGATAACTGACTCCTCCAATGCATTCTCCCGCATTGATGCTCATTGCAATATCAAATTCGGACCGCAGTCATTTGCTTTTCACATCCCTAACTTTTGCGTGAACCGCCCTTCACGGGTTTTCAGTTCACCGGGATACCCTTTTTTGCCGAAGCCGCCCAGTGTAGGTTTTCGACTTCGCGGGTGTACATTTTTTCAATTTTATCCCTAACTTTTGCCCGAACCTTTCATTCTGTTTTTGGTTCGCCAGGATGCCCCATTTTTGCCTGGACTCTCTTTTTCTATCCAGCGGGTCTATTTTAAGCAAAGTATTTTTTAACTGCGTCCGAATTCAAAGGTGACGCAAAGTCTTCTCCGTCCATGGTGGACAACAACAACGCTCCTCCTGAAAAGACCTTACTGACAACGTATGGCCCTTCGTAGTTGGGGGTCCACTTGCCCCTGTGATCTGCTTGCGGCGGGAGAATCCTTTTCAGCACAAGGTCGCCCGTCTGAAAGCTTCGCGGAAGTATCTTCTTGTCGTACGCTTTCTTCATTCGTCTTTGGTACAAATGACCGTATGCCAGAGAAGCTAGCCTCTTCTCATCCATCAAACTCAGTTGGTTCAATCTATTCGTTACCCATTCTGCCTCGTCCAGCTGAACGTCTCGCAACACCCTCAGAGAAGGGATCTCAACTTCCAATGGTAGTACCGCTTCCATTCCGTATACCAACGAGAACGGAGTTGCCCCGGTTGATGTGCGTACCGTCGTACGATAACCGTGCAAAGCGAAAGGTAGCATTTCATGCCAATCTTTATAAGTCACCACCATTTTCTGGACGATTTTCTTGATATTCTTATTGGCCGCTTCGACAGCGCCATTCATCTTGGGTCGGTAAGGGGAGGAGTTGTGATGTTCGATCTTGAAATTCTGACAGAGCTCCTTCATCATTTTGTTGTTCAGATTTGAACCGTTATCCGTGATTATCCGCTCGGGAATCCCATATCGGCAAATGATATCTCTCTTAATGAATCTAGCCACCACTTGCTTCGTTACATTTGCGTAAGACGCCGCTTCCACCCACTTGGTGAAATAATCGATTGCTACTAGGATGAACCGATGCCCATTAGAAGCCGTCGGCTCGATCTTTCCGATCATATCGATTCCCCACATCGAGAATGGCCATGGAGATGACATCACATTTAGAGGACTTGGAGGCACGTGTATTTTGTCAGCATAGATTTGGCACTTGTGGCACTTCCTTACGAACTTGAAACAATCAGTTTCCATCGTCAGCCAAAAATAACCTGCCCTCAGCAGCTTTCTCGTCATAGCATGTCCACCAGCATGCGTACCAAAGGCACCTTCGTGAATTTCCTCCATGAGAAGCTTCGCCTCTTTCTCGTCTACACAACGCAACAACACCAAATCGTGGTTTCTTCTGTATAAGACGCCATCTGGGTTCAAATAGAAATTACCCGCTAATCTCCTGAGAGTCTTCTGATCTTGACTGGATGCCCCAGCCGGATACTCTTTATTCTTCAGGAAATTAAGGATATCAAAATACCACGGTTTGTCATCAGATGCTTCATCAATAGCGAATACATAAGCTGGCCTGTCCAACCGAGAGATAGTGATTTGGGGAGCTTCGTTCCAGAAATTGACCTTGTACATGGAAGACAAAGTGGCCAGGGCGTCAGCCATTTGATTTTCTGCCCGCGGCACGTGATGCAATTCAACCTTGTCGAAGAAAGGCAACAGTCTCCTTGCATAATTCATGTAATGTATCAAATTAGGCTGCCGTGTCTCCCATTCCCCTTTGATCTGATTCACCACCAGAGCTGAGTCTCCGTATACGTCTAGATGTTTGATTCGCAAATCAATGGCTTCTTCGAGCCCCATTATACAAGCTTCGTATTCGGCCTCATTGTTGGTAACGGCAAAGGTTAATCGGGCAGTAAACGGGATGTGCGACCCGTGTGGCGTAGTAATGATTGCCCCTATTCCGCTACCGTAAGCATTCACAGCTCCGTCAAATATCATCTGCCATTTGGACCCCAACTCTGGTCCTTCGTCTGGTAACGGCTCTTCACAATCCTTCATCTTTAAGTACATGATATCCTCGTCAGGAAAATCAAATCTCATCGATTGGTACTCTTCAATAGGCTGCTCCGCCAGATACTCAGACAGCACACTCCCCTTTATTGCCTTTTGCGAGACGTATTGAATATCATATTCAGTCAAGACCATCTGCCAACGGGCAATTCTACCTGACAACGCCTGCTTTTCGAATATATATTTGATTGGATCCATCTTCGAGATGAGCATGGTTGTATGATTCAGCATGTACTGCCTCAAACGCTTGGCGGCCCAGGCTAGCGCGCAACAAGTTTTCTCCAGCATTGAGTATCGAGATTCACAGTCTGTAAATTTCTTACTCAGGTAATAGATCGCATGCTCTTTTCTCCCCGTCTCGTCGTGTTGACCGAGAACACAACCCATGCTTCCCTCAAGAACCGTCAAATACATTATCAAGGGTCTCCCTGCCACCGGGGGTATCAAAATAGGAGGCTCCTGCAGATACTTCTTTATCTTATCGAACGCCTTTTGACAATTTTCGTTCCACGTTACAGCTTGATCTTTCTTCAACAGCTTGAATAATGGTTCGCACGTGGCCGTTAGGTGAGATATGAACCGGGCAATGTAGTTCAATCTCCCTAAAAACCCGCGCACCTCTTTCTCTGTTTTAGGCGTCGGCATTTCTTGAATCGCTTTTATTTTAGCAGGATCGACCTCTATTCCTCTTTCGCTTACGATAAACCCCAGCAGTTTACCCGATCTCACCCCGAAGGTGCATTTATTAGGGTTCAGCCTCAGCCTGAACTTCCTAAGCCTTTTAAACAACTTCAACAGATTCACCAGATGCTCTTCCTCCGTCTGGGATTTGGCAATCATATCGTCAACATAAACTTCGATCTCTTTATGCATCATGTCATGGAAAAGAGTCGTCATCGCACGCTGATATGTTGCCCCAGCATTTTTCAAACCAAAGGGCATCACTTTATAGCAAAATGTTCCCCAAGGCGTTATGAAAGTAGTCTTCTCCATATCCTCTGGCGCCATTTTAATTTGATTATAGCCTGAAAAGCCATCCATGAAGGAGAATACAGAGTACTGAGCAGTATTATCAACTAACACGTCAATATGAGGAAGTGGAAAATCGTCTTTTGGGCTTGCTTTATTCAAATCTCTATAATCCATGCACATCCGAACCTTGCCATCTTTCTTTGGCACTGGTACGATGTTAGCAACCCACGAAGGATACTTCGTCACAGCCAGGAAACCAGCGTCCCACTGTTTCTGAACCTCCTCTTTGATCTTCATTGCCATATCTGGTCGAGTTCTGCGAAGCTTTTGTTTGACCGGCGGGCAGTCTTCTTTCAGTGGCAGGCGATGCACAACCATATCTGTATCGAGCCCCGGCATATCCTCATATGACCAAGCGAATACATCATTATACTCTCGGAGCATTTCAACTAGTCTTCGCTTGATATCACTCTGCAGTGCGGCTCCGATACGAATGTTCTTCTCAACCCCTTCCGACCCCAAGTTGATAATTTCGATAACCTCGTCGTGAGGCAGAATGGCTCTTTCCTCTTGCTTCACTAACCAAGACAGTTCTTCAGGAACGTCGCTATCTTCGACAACCTCTTCTTCGGTCTGGAATACCGGGTGCTCGAAGTCGGGACGAGTCATAGGTGGCTCAAGGATGTCATCTGAAAATGTTATCCTGCAAAAGGAATGGTTAAGTGCTTCAAAATGCGTATAAAGTGAATAACCACATTGCCATTTTATTGAAAAATACAAAACAGGAAAGACAGGGATTACAGTATTTGCACATGAAAAAACGCCATTTATTTAATGATTAACACGCAATGTTTATAACAACACAGCCCTAAGCAAATCCTGATGCCCCGGGCAAGACATCAGATTATTCAACAATTAATAAAGCAAAGCATTACTGTTTAAAAGTCACAGGAACAAGCTCCTGAATAGACCAGTTGCACAGTCCTTGTCCTGGCGTGCTTGGCTAAATCCAGGCATCCATATCACAGTCGCTGTCTCCCTCATCAGACTCTGAAGCAGCATTGACAGTTTCATGACATACTCCACTGGCAGAGATGGTGATTGACTTTCTGAAATGGGGGGCCCCCACGGAAGGAGTTGAGGACGACGGTCGGTACCCCAGCCCGAACCGGTCCGTTTTCACAGGAATGTCCAGCACCTTGCCCCAGCCCTTGGCTTCTCCTGCTTCCACTAGCGCTTGAGCTTCTTTATACGATGAGACAGCTATCTCCGGCACTTTGCTCGGCCCGGGACCTTTATCCTTGAGGCGCAAACCTTCGAATGCCTGGCATGGTGTCTCGTGGATCTCCCCGTCGACTTCCACATATTTAAACGAAGATAGATGGCTGACCAGGATGTCTTCTTCTCCGCACACGGTGACTACACTGTCTCCGACCATATACTTTAACTTCTGATGCAGGGTAGACGTGACTGCCCCTGCCCCATGAATCCAGGGTCTTCCAAGCAAGCAGCTGTACGCAGGCTGTATATCCATGATATAAAACTCCGTTGCAAACACTTCCGGCCCCACTTGCAGAGGCAAGGTAATCGATCCGAAGACTGTTCTCCGCGTGCCGTCAAACGCTCTGACTACCAAATCGCTGGGTGTACACAAAATCCCTCGAACATCCAGCTTCATCATCGCCTTCTTGGGCAGCACATTCAAAGATGACCCGGTGTCAACCAATACGTGCGACATTACCGACCCTCTACACTCCACAGACACGTGTAATGCCATATTATGATCTCTCCCTTTCGGAGTCAAGTCAAAATCAGTAAAGCCCAGGCTGTGGCCTGCATTCACATGTGCCAATACTCCTTCTAGCTGATTCACGGAGACGTCTTGTGGTACAAAAGAAGTGTCCAGGACTTTCAGCAAAGCGTTTCTGTGGGCTTCCGAACACAACAGCAATGACAAGATAGATATTTTGGACGGTGTCTGCTACAGATGCTCCACAATTTTATAATCACTTTTTCGAATTAAGCGCATGAATTCTTCTACATCCTTTGATGCTGCTTCTTTTTCACTTGCTTGTACCGGAACATTTTCCACCGCTTTCCCTTTTCCTTTCGCTAGTCTTTCAGCCTCCACTTCGGGAGATATAAAGATCCTGCCACTCCTCGTCATGCCTCCTGAGCCAACAACATTATCCACAATCTCCACTGGCTGCTTGTTAACATCAATTTTTATCCCGTCACAATACACCTCTAGCCCATATGACCATGGGACTGCTCTCGTGTTCTCATACGGGATTGGCCCGGCTTTAGTTATGGTAATCGGTGGTCGCTGGGCTGGTGCTGCAATAGTGATCGTCTTTCGCGGAATCGTTACCGTGGCCACATCACTCCGATTATCCACTACTGCCCCTGCAGGCTCATCATTTGCCGCTTGATCAAACTGCAATATACCTTCATCAATTAAAGCCTGAATGCCTTTCTTCAAATCCTCACACCCCCCAGCTAGGGTCCAACAATCTAAGCAATACTCGTTACATCCTGGGTAAACACCTCCTTGCAACAGTCGGCTTTTTATCTCGCTCAGCGGCGTCTTTAAATCCTCAACATTCATAATAAGATTCAAACCTTCCTCAGTCAGCACGGCGTTGGCCCCATGATTAGGCATGGGTTTCTGGACTATGTTCGGACCTGCCGTTCCGAAGTTGATAGTCTTGTTGTCTAAAAGATCCTGCACAACGTGCTTAAAAGCATGACAACCTTCTATATCGTGGCCCGGGGCCCCAGAATGAAACTCACAGTGCCTGTTTGCATCGTAGCCGAACGGGGGAGTCCCCGTTATCGGTGCCAGGGTTCTTTTCTCTACCAGATTCAATCCCAACAACGTCTGCAATAAATCAGCATAGGTTGAGGGAGGCTTCTCGAACACCCTTCTCGGTTTACCACCCTGGAATCTTCGTTGAGCCTGCTGTGCCCCCTGCTGAGGCTGCTGCTGCTGTGGCATTGGTTGCTGCTGAACCGGTTGTTGTTGCTGGATTGGTTGTTGTTGATAGGGAATAGTAACACTCGACACCTGCTGCGGCTGACGATATTGACCTCTTCCCCTGCCTCGGCCTCGGCCTCGGCCCCCAAATACCGCGCTTGCCTCGCCCTGACGGCGCCCACCATAAGCTTTCCTATTACTGCCAGATGCAGTTGATTCATCGACTTGGAACTTTCCTTGCTTAATATTACGCTCAATCTTTTCCCCCATCAGAATCAGGTCTGAAAAACTGGCCAGAGACGTATGAAACAGCATATCATGAAACAACCCTGTGAACGTGCCAACAAACATATCATTCATTTCCTTATCTTCCACAGGGGGACGGACCCTGGCAGCCATATCGCGCCACCTTTGCGCGTACTCTTTAAAACTCTCCCCCTTCTTATGCGAAAGCCCGGCCAACTGGACCCGATTGGGTGCCAGGTCGCTGTTATACTTGTAATGGGCTACAAAGGCCTCCGCCAATTGCTTCCAAGTCTTGATATCAGTTGGCTCCAACCCCATGTACCACTCTAAGGAAGGGCCCGACAGACTATCCTGAAAGAAATGCATTAGCATTCTTTCATCAGTGGAGTATGCAGACATCTTTCTATAATAAGCTCGTACATGCACTTTCGGACATGTGTCTCCTTTGTACTTGTCGAACGCAGGAGCTTTGAATTTAATTGGCACCCTCAAGCCAGGTACCAAGCCCATTGTTGCCATGTCCAAACCCACAGCACTCTGATTTAAGACTCCCTTCATCTGCTCTTCCAGCATTCTAATCTTTTGGGAATCATCCATCGGTCCTTCAAGACCTCCTCCGGAGAAGGCGTCTTCCTGCTGATCCTCTTGCCACATACCGTTTCCAGCCCCGTACCCATCGTACGCGTTATTACGTCCAGCTCTGATCTGGTTCATTCCCGGACCTCGGCCTCTTTTGCCGTACCCTTGAACACCTCCAGCAGGACCAAAACCCATAAATCCAGTACCATTTCCGTTTCCAAAGCCTCCGTAACCCTGATTGACCATACCATAACCATCTTGCCCAAAGCCTTGAGCATTAAAGCCATACTTGCCAGTGTTGTCGAATCCCTGATCATTGAATCCGAACCCAGTATTGACAAAGCCATTGCCTCCTAGATTATCTCCCAAATTGACATCACCCAGCCCAACATTGTGGACAGCAGTCTCATTCCCCACTCCGACGTTACCATTCACAGCAGCGGTAGCGTTGTTGACATTAGCGGCAGGTATATTGACCACGGGCGGAGCCACTGGCGTGGGAGTGCCGTCTCCATGAGCAGTATCAACCCGGACAGACTGGTGATCTTCATTACCATGACCAGCGTTGCGAGCCAACAGAGGCTGGACCATGGCCTGCAAGTTCTCCTGCCCTTTTGCTATAGCTTCCATGGTCTGCATGAAGAGGGCGAGCTTCTCGCGCACATCTTGCATCTCGTTCTGAATTTGGTCCATGATTTTCCGACAGTTGGAGCGTGTAGAATAGCGGTGCGGATGTTGATCTGGAATCCTATTAAGTACCTGGTACAGAGCAGGAGATAAGACACCATTCAAAGATTACCTGTTATGCAATATGAATATGAATGCAATGCAATGTGTCTGTGCATTAGGGAAGTTCATTCCCCCAGTTCTAGTGCGAAAGTGCCGGTGCAGTGACAGTGCTGACAATAGGAATATCGGAGCTGAATCATAGAAATCCTCATATATTGCAAGGAGAATCAATAAGCCCAGGGTACAAAATCACTGAGAATACAAAGAAGGCATGACCTCAACCAACAATCCTGGTGATGGTCAGCACTATGCAAATAAAGCATACGAATAACTACATGAAATGATCAAATCCTCCCAAAAGTCTGATACTCCTCTATCAACTTCTTGGTCTCCGGATGGCTTGGTCGATCAAGCAGCCCTTCAACAAGCTGGTTTCTCCTCTTAAGGACACGGCGTACGTCTTCAGCAGTTTCTTCCCATGTTGCTTCTCCGAAGCAATCTTCTAACTTTCGCTTCTGAGACACTGCTTCATCTCTGGATTTGATGGCCTTGTTCAGAGCATGCTGGACACTATACCGGGTCATCACTTCTTCCTCACACTTCTTGATGCTAGACTTCAACTTCTCTTCGAGGTCGGAGATTTGCTGCTTCAGCTTATCTTCCCTCTTCTTATTGTTAGTGAGTGTAGCATTCCAAGTCTTATTGCAAGAAGATATCTCTCAGTGTGCTGCGTTGAGCGCCTTCTTTTTGGCTTCCAGCATGTCATGGGAGCTTCTGAACTCTTGCCCCAGACGTTCGCGCTTTTTCTTTTCCTCAGTCAACTCAGCTCCTAACCTGTTTACTAGCTCGATCTGTTGTTGGAAAGCATATACGGCCTTGTTTTTCTCACTGCGTGCATGGGCTAACTCTTGCTCTAACCCTTCATTAATCTTTATCAAGGCTTCTTTCTCCCTCACAACCTGTTCATAGACTTCCCTAGAAACAGTAGTTGGCTCTTCTACCGGAATAGGATCAAGAATTGGTGCATCTGGAAACGGCATCCTCAACTGACTAGCCCTCTCCTGAATCCAAACTCTATAAGGTGCATAGGACTGGCAATCGCTCTTACCTAACAGTGGCTTCCCTTTGCGGTTAATACGTGTCCAGGCATGTTGCAACTTGGCCAATAACTCCCCCTTCAAATCCCCTGTGAAGTACAGAGATTCCTGTACTTCTTCCTCTTGAGGTGGATTCTTCAGCGCATATCCGAACTGGCGAATGAATAGAGAAGGGTTATAATTGATACACCCTTTTCTTCCTATCAACGGCACATTAGGGTACCCAGAACAACTGAAGATGAGCTCAGATCCCAACAGGTCTCGATCAAACCACTCCATATCTTCCGACGATAGCCTCATCAGGCGCTCTGGCCAACCAACTGGAACTGTAGTCTCTGCAGCAAATCCTCTCTTAGGAAGGTGACTCTCAAACCACATACTCAACAAGGGTACACAAAGATGAACATTCTTCCCTCTGCCCTTCTCATTCTTGTAATGCAGTGAGTGGTAGAAATCTCCGAGTAAGGTAGGTACAGGATTACCAGCGGCAAACAGGTAGAAAGCATCGAAGTCCACAAAATCCGGTATGTTGGGGAACAAAACTATACCATAAATGCACAAAGCCAACACAGCATTGAAAGCAACCCAGCACCCGCTCTTAGCGTACTCCTGGGCTTTACCAACTAAGAACTGAAGTGAGAAGCCTGGGATTCCACGGGAAACAGTAGTCACAAGTTCAGAAGCATCAACATGCAAGGCTTTTGCCAATTCCTCAGGCTTGGGTTTGGCGTCGTAATGAATGAATGGAACCTGGTTCTGCACGGGCAGCTCAACATACTCAGCGTATTCCTCCAGGGTTGGTCCCATAATAAAGTCAGAGAACGTAAAGCACCTCAAAGCAGGGTCGTAGAATTGCATCACAGCATACAGCCCATCTAACTCTACCTCTGTAGGTTTGCACACCAATCTCAATAATCTACCATAGCTCATCCGGAAACTCCTACGAACACCCTCATCAGCAAGGGAGATCAACCCCAGTAAAGGAACAATATCAGGCGTAGGCAATTTGTAAGCAACCGTTCTCCTTAAGCTAGTCATGATCAAACACTCAGAAGTCTGGGCACTAGAACTAGGGAAATGCAAATGCACCTGCAGCACAGACACACGTTAGTGAAATGCAAATGGTAATGGATATGCAGGCAATGCAATGCAAGTAACATTCAACAGGGACCAAAGCTGCAGCTGAATAGCCTAAACCCAATCAAGAAAGGTCTCAGATAGACCATCCAGAAGTCATCAAACCCTGGTCTCAGATAGACCTAAAATAAAACTCCAACACTGGTCTCTGGCAGACCTCAAACCATAACTCCGCCTGGTCTCTGATAGACCTCAAATCACATTTCTAATTGGTCTCTGACAGACCTCAAAACACATCTCCAAATGGTCTCTGACAGACCTCATAACTCTCCAACTGGTCTCTGACAGACCTCAGAACACCTCTCCAAATAGTCTCTGACAGACCTCATAACACTCCATAAATAACCAGGATCTCTGATCAAGAAATAACCGGTATCTGAAGGTCTAGTTACCTGCATAACCCCAAATCCCCTCACAGGTGGGTGGCCCTATAACTGGCACAAGGTACGGCATCCTATGCGGTCGTCGGCGTCACAAACTTTCAGGGTTGATGATACGATTCCCAGAAGGAGTGGCATCATCAATTCCTGAAGAGGCCTCACTTAGCCAACTTCCAAATGATCGGTCCCCAGAGTCGACAATCCAACTAACCAGCAACCCACGCCAACCAAAGGAAGGGGCAGGAGGCCAACCAGAGGAACCTCGTCTGAGTGTAGATTTCATGGGACACCAAAGCAAGCAAAGCAAGCGGGCGCCCACTAATTTCTACTCTAATTCTAGGTGCACTCAAGCCCAGGTCCGGCTTATCTCTCAATATCAGAACACCCGTCACACCCCAGATACAGCAATAATAATCAATATATAAAGCTGAAAATACAAGGTTAGAAATATAAATCCATACAAAATCCTCGACGGGAAAACAAGCGCTAGGATTGACTCTCTCAAAGGGACGTTGGATCCCAAATGCATAAGAACCATCGCAGTTCTTAGCAGCCAGGGGACGTTGGATCCCCAGCAGAGTCGCCAGCTGTCGCTACTGCGAAAATCGGCGCCGGCTGAACAGAAGAGTCGCCACCGTGCGTTATTTATCCCACGGGAGGGAAAGGAAACGCTCAGAGTAAACCTCGCACAACACGGGAAAGGTATGGTCGTCGCAACCAAAACCTGGATTCGGGAGTCGGTTACGCAAGGGGAAGGTATTAGCACCCCTCACGTCCGTCGTACTCGACGGGATCCACGCTTGTTTTCGGGTATGGATTGTTATTCTATCTAAACTATAGGTCTGGGGTTAAAAGAAAAGAAAATGAAAATAAAAATGACTCGGCAAAGTATCGCACTTTATGCCTACGTATTCCCGTCTGGAACGAGAAATCAGAGTCAACGTAGTTCGCCTACCTACGGGAAAGGAGGGGAAGGTTGCTCGCTAGGATATCGCATCCTATGCCTACGTACTTTCATACAGCATGAAAGATCAGAGCAAACGTAGTTCGGGCCACGGAAGACACAAGCTTGTCTTGGTTGATTTTATTCTTTCTGAAAAAAGGTTTTCTGATTAGCGGTCCAAGCGGACAAAAATGACGTTTTGATGAGTTCACATTCTTTTACGAAAGAAGTGTCTTTTATTGTGTTTGAAATTTTATTATATTTTTCTGTTTGTTTTTAGAAAGAAGAGACAGAACTCTAACCTACGGTTGCGACGGGAAACAAACTAACCTAATGTTATCATGCATGGGTTAAGACCTAGTGTCTATCATGCTCCTCTCTTGCACAGAGAGAAACAGAGATCCTAAGGGATAGGCAGAAACAGAAACAATATCAGATATATACAGTAAAACAGTAAAATGCATGGATGCAACAGCACAAGCGAGGCAAGGGAGTCCCACTCAACCTCGAACCTAGAAAACAATAGGCAAAAGTGAACAGGCTTCACTTTCAACCCAACAGGGTAAACAGCAAACAATACAGCCAGGAAAACCAATCAATACATCAGCAAATGAAATACAACAATGAAACAAACAGCTTCAGCAGCTCTGAATCAACATCTGGCTCCAAGTAATCTCCAATCAGCTACAGGCTTCAACAAGCATCAATCTCCATCTTCATGACCTTCAGGCAAGGGCTTTAATCATCTGTCTTCTATTTGCAATGGCTTTTCTTCAAGCTCAAACCTCCAGGATGAGGGATCAGTCACAAGAGTGAATTGGGTGTTAAGCAATCAGTTGACTACCAAGGGTGGTGAACAGACTGCTTCTAACACAAGAGACATTTTCTCTCAAGAGTTCTATCTCATAGACACTATCACCAAGCCTTCCAAAGGAAGGGGGTGAGTGTCTTAGAGAGACTCTGAATCACAGAGAAGGAATGGATGCAGACAAGGCAATCCATGTTTGAGAAACAAGCTTTCTAACCTAGAGCTCTGCCTAGCTCCTAAACCCTAGTCTCCTCAGCAGCTGCTAGCAAGAACCTCCTCTTCAACTCTGGCAGTTGATCTTCAATCTTTGGATCTCCAATGGTCTTCATCTTCACAAATTTCAGCTCTCCCAGGTCCCCAGACAAACCCAATACCCAAGCAAGCAAGCAATAATCCCCAGAGGGCACACCACACCAGTCAACAGATATGCAGACAGTATTAATAGCAGTAGGGGACTCCTAACTTGTCTCTAAGGGATCTAATAGCTACCCATAGCCCCTATAGTCCCATAACTAATCTAATTAAATCCTAAGTCCTAAGGGAAAGAATCAAACTTCCTAAGTTATCACCTAAAAAAACCCTAATTTGTTCATGATGTTCAAGCCTACATTAATCACCTAAAATTAATTCCTAAAAAAGGGAACTAAATTGTTTCTACAAGTTCAACATCTAATCTAAACAATATAAAAAGAATGAACAAAAAATATAGAAGCATGTAAGAGAACAAAAATTATTAAAATGATGCATGAAATGAATCTATGTAAAATGACATTTATTTAGAAAATATGGAAAAAATATGAAATAAAAATAAAAATGCAATTTTATTTTCCCATAATATTCTACACATCCTAAAGAAAATAGTGTAAAAAGAATGAAGTGAAAATGATTTTTTATGAATTTGTTATGAATTTATGAAAATTGGTAAAAATTAAAGTGAATTAAGAAATTAAATTGAATTAAAATGAGGGAGGGGGTTAGAATAGAAACCACGCGCAGTTCAATTCAGGATGGGCCACACAGACAGGGGTGTGAATAGAAAGTCACTAAGGCCCAGAACAAGTCAGCAACAATGAGAAATAAAAAAAAACGCCAGGGGTGAAAATAGCAACAAAAACACGTTCAAACTGACTTTGGGCTTGGCATTGGGGGTGGAAATAACACATCACAACTCAGGCCCGCCCGTTTCAATTAATGAAACGGTGCGTTTTGGCCAACTCACTTCCCTCCAACACAGAATTGAATATGAGCCACACGATGGGCTTCCAAGTCAAAGGTCTAACATGAATTGGACCGTCCAGATTATGTCTTCTCCATTGAATCCTGAAACTTAGGGTTTCCTCTCCCATGGCAGCCATGCACGAGCAACATTCAACTCATCTGTTCTCCATCTCTAGTCCATGAATCAACACGCTATAAACACGAAAACTGCTCAGAATTCTTCCCTCTACAATCCTATGGTCTCAGTTTGATTTGAAATTCAATAGATCACTCAACCCGATGGCATCAAGCTCTGGTCACCATGGAAGTTCTCTGAGATGCACCACAACAATTCTCCCTCAAACCTAGACTAAACTAATCTATGCCTAATGGTGATCAACCTGCGCTAACAACCTAGAATTCTAATGCATTAAGCCACGAGTTTCAAGCCCTAACAGTTTCTACCACCTGCTAACAATGGTCTCTATTCAGCCTCAAATTCATCCTAACTACTCTACTAACCACCTAGATCATATCTAAACTAACAACAACATGCTAAACCAACTAGATCAAGCTGTGTGAATGAAAACACACCTGGTGCAAAAGCTTGAAAACAGCTATGGAAGATTGAGGATCTGAGGCTTCCAAGGCTTGAATCTTGATCAATTAACTCAGGGATTGATTCTGAATGCAATGCTTTGATGATTCCTGGCTTGAATTGTGCTGTCCAATGGAGATTGTGATTTTGATGTTCTTGAAGAAAGTGCTCGAAAATGGATTCTAACCACCTTGTTCTTGATTGAATTATGATCTATGATGATGAAACAGTATAATGAAGTTGATCTTGATGATGATTTGGTGAAGAATTTGAGGAATTGGAATGAAACTTCAAAGAGAAAGAATGAGAAAGTTTGTGAAATTCTTGGTGAAAATGAAGCCAACCCTTGATCAATCTACATTTCATGAATATATAGACCTCATATGAACATTCTAGATCCATCTTACACATTCCCTTGCCTTCCAACTTTGATCCATTTTTTGAAGTGTTTCTTAAAGTACAAGTAACCAAAGATAACTTTCTTTTTTCCTTCTAAACTCAAAAAAGTGTTTGAACCATTGTTCTTAGAATTGTTTTTCCATTCAAAATCATATATTGGAAGTCTCCATTTGGACTTATAAATCTCCCAAACCATTTTTCACTTTGAATTTATTCACTTTATAAGCCATTTTAGTTCACATTTTGACCAATTATGCAACTTCATGTTATGAGCTTCTCCAATAATTTGTGACCTTCTTTCTAGACTTAAAATCCCATTTGGAGCAAGTTTTATGTTGTAAGTTTTTCCATTTGAGGCCTCCTTGTATGAGTTTTGGACATAGGTTAAAATGACCTGTAATTCCCAAATGCCCAAAATACCCTTTGCTTGCCAAGACCATAAGTTGAGTTCCACACATCATATGAAGGCATGCCATACCATTATAGAAAGCTAAGACAATGAGGAACAATTCTTATGTTGACCAAGAATTCATTTGAAATCTCCTTGAGGGGTAAAACTAGCCTGGAAGTCAAGTCACTTTCACAGACAAAAATTCAGATACCTCAGATGACCTGTAACTTGCAAGGACCATAACTTGAGTTCTATAAATCTCCTTGATGTCTTCCACCACTCAAATTAAAGGTCTTGAGATCCTCTACAAGTTTCCTGTTGGCCAAGAAGCCATTTGAAGCTAGCATTTTGACTTATCTTGCTTGGAAATTTGACCTAAACTAGGGGATTTTACACAGAAACCCTAATTTAGAAACTCCTCTTCTCCTTGATTTCTCTTGAATTCTCCTTGTCATATCTCCATATCCTTCTTTATATGTCCAATTATGAACCCCACATCTCTCCAATAGACTTGAATACCCCTTTAAATCAGTCAATTGACCTAGGGTTGACCCAGGGTTGACCCAGATGAAACCCTAGTTGACTGTCTTCAACTGTAGCTCTTGTACTCTCATCAGTGACTTGTCTCCTTCTCCAAATGACTTTCTAAGCCTCTCATAATGTCTAGATACTCTCCATGCCTTCAATTCACAGCTCATAACCCTCTTGTTGATCCTCAGATACCCTCAGCTAGGAGATGGACTCAAGGCTTGATCTACTGAACTCTTTGCTTTCAAATTCTTTCCTGATGACTTGAATGGGATTGAATTGGGGTAATAACCTCTTGATAGGCCTCTAGAGATGAAAATACTGATTGGTCCCCTGTTGAATGACTTGCTATGCTTATGCTATGCAGATGGTTAGTCTATGTACATGACTCTAATGATATGAATAAGGTTGGGCAAATTTTAGGGTGCAACATATAGTTCGGGTATAGAAATCGGCAACGCTTCCGCGGGGTTCTTGGATATGAAATGCAGGCCTCTGGAGTCTTATTTATAGAAGAATTTTGGCTCCAAGAACAGAGGTTTGAATTCAAATTCAAACCAAAGAAAACTGCCAGAAACTGCCTCTGAAAATTGCTCCCGCTAGTAACGACGATCGTCGTCTCCTAATGGTGAGCGCCATTTGCTTGAATCAGAATTCCCTCCTTTTTTGAGCATGGAGGGCGCCATTTGGATGAAGGGAGACACATGGCGAGCGCCATTCAGCTAGGACGGGCCAGAACTTATGATTTTCTTCACTTTTCCTTCATTCTTCAGCTTACTTTGATACTTTTCTTCTACATGACTGGTATGGCACCTCTCAAAGTAAAACAAAGGAAAACATAAGAAAATATCAGAGAAAACGATAAAGACTCGATAAAATAACAAGTAATAATGCATGTGTATGTGTTCTCAAGTTCTCATCCTGCATTTGTATTTGCATAATCATCCTGCATATTAACATTGCATGTGTATTTGTTCTCAGGTTCTCATCTCTCCTTTGATTCTAATAATCTAATATGCTATTGATATGGAGGCTGAGTTGAGGAAGACCATCATATACAAATTTCCATTGTCGGAGTTGGGACCTTTATTTGGTCTGATTTCTATGGCTGATCCTGGCGTTCTTAAAGATTTCAGAAAGGATTATGATAGGATTCTAAGTCTTGTCCATAATGTTACCAGTTATGAACAAGGGGTTGTCCATGCTTCACTACAATTCTAAGACCCTTCACTCCGTTGCTTTACTTTTCCGGATTATGTTTTGCTTCTTACTTTGGAGGAGTTCGCTTTCATTTTGGGAGCTCCAATCCTAGATGAAGTACCATTCTTTCATTCAGAGGAAGAGCCTGACCTTGAGAAGTTTGCCAATGCTCTTTATTTAAGTAAGTCTGAGTTGGTGGATGACGTGGTCTGCAAAAATGGAGCTTCTGGCTTTACCTTATCTTTCCTGGTGGCTAAAGCCCAGAAATATGCTAAGGAAGGTTGTTGGGTGGTTTTCAGCACTATTCTGGCTCTATGTATATATGGCATTATTTTATTTCCCAACATACTGGATTTCATTGATATGGATGCTTTCCACATCTTCGTTTCCAAGAACCCTGTACCCACTCTTCTAGGAGACTTGTACCACTAAGTACTATAAGAATGAAAAGAGGAGAGGAAAAATTGTTTCTTGTTGCACACCGCTTTTCCACAAGTGGTTCATAGACCACCTTCCTTGTTCTGGAGCTTTTGTTGATACAAAGATTACATCTGAATGGTCTAAAACACTCATGGGTTTGACAACTAAAGACATTGTTTGGTTCAATAGAGATCTGCTCGGTATAGAGATTATCTTTAGTTGTGGTAGCTTTCCTAATATATCGTTGATGGGAAGAAAATAGGGGATCTACTATAACCCTTCTCTTGATGTTAGACAATTTGGGTATGCCTTGAAAGGACCCCCGAAGGATGAGGAAGTGCGAGAATCTCTGTACTTCACTGGAGTAGCTGATTATGATATTCTGGCTAGAGTAATGGAAGCATGGGGAAAGGTTCATAAAAGAGGGAAACTCTTTTTGGGTAAGGGAGACTGCAGAGCTTATGACCCTTATTTAGATTGGATTCACAAGAGGGTTAAGAAGGTATTGTTGCCTTTTCCTGCTGAAGAACCCTTGTACCCTTTGATAGTTGAAGAGCCTACAACAGTTGATATCCTAAAATATAATAAGCTTTGGGCAGACAAAGAAGAGCTACGTAAAGAAAGCGAAGAGCTGAGCAAGGAAATCGGTCAGTTGAAGCATGATAAGAACGAAGTTGTTTACTTAGCTAAAGTGAAGACAGAAGCCTTGCCTAAAGTAGAGAAGGAGCTAGCTGAAGAGATCTGGATGAGAGAATGAGTTGGTCAAGAATTGAAGAGTATTGATAGCGTCCTAAAGCATAAGAAGAAAGAATTAGATAGAGCGTATCTGAAATTATCTAAGTTCAATGTTCAGTGGAACGCTACAGTAACCGCCAACAAAGGTTGAGAGGATGAACTTCACTAGGAGGTTGACAATTTGAAGACACAACTCAGAGCTAAAGAGAGGGAGGTTTCAGCAGAGGCATCTCATAGATGTACAAGTGAATAAAGGATGTGAGAAACTTTGTCAATATTGGAAGAACTCAAGGTGATAGCTGAATCGAAGAAACCAAAGCTTGAAGATGTCTTCGGTGAGAATGCTTGGGAGGAATATGTTCAAGGACTGAAGGATGTCATTTGTAGAAGAGATTCCCCTATCCAAGAACTGATTACGATACCGGAGCATCTAGACACAAAGAAGTTGCTCGAATAAGCACAGATGTGGTATAGAGACTATAGTGGATTAAGAAAGCTGCCTTCAGTGATGTTATACCCCAGTAGTCTTTCCTTTCTTGTATTTTGACCATCACCAGACTTGTTGGATGGGGTTGCAGACTTGTATTTAGTTGTATTTCTTATTGGTGGTTTGTGTACTATAACTTTTGGTTCTCATTTTATTTATGAGCGTGGCTTTTGATCCTTCCATTTATCTCTACTATTCTATTATTATTTGTGGAACTAGAACAAAGGGGGAGATCTCCCTAAAACACATATACATGTTTTCATTTTGCATTATCATTTTCGTTTGCATAACAGGTGTTCCTGGAGACTTCATTCTTATCTCTGCTTGGTTTTTTGTGTCAGTTGACAGGATTTCGAAATAGGGTTTTCACAGATATTATACAAAAGGAAATCAACAAAGAATTATGGACCAGGTTCAGAACGAGCTCCAAGAAGTCAGAGACCGCATGACGTAGTGCATGGAAATGATGCAGAACATGGCCAACGGGTATTGTACCCCGAAATTTGCCCAACCTTTTTGTTTACTTGGTTTATGTTTCATGTCATTTTCTAGCATTTTTCATCTTGCATAGCATTGTCATTTGCAGGGGATCAAGAGAGGTGTGCATCTCAAGAGAAGGTTGTCAAAGATTCCTAGCCCAGGCAAGAGGGTTCAGTTAAAATCATTTGAGGACCAATAGGAGATGTTGGAAAATCTCATTGAGTGCTTTTGAAGCCATTTTGGAGATCATCTAAGTTGTTATACCATATGCAAGAGGTGGCAGTCAAAAGGTTGCATCCCTAGGGTTTCATCTGCCTAGTGCAAAGTCAACTGAGGACTTGAAGGAGAGTGAGACATAATTCCAAGTCATTGGAGTCATGGGTAGTTGTGTTGAGACATCTAAGATGTTATTTCAAGATCAAATCAAGAAGAATCAAGAGGTGGAATAGTTGCCAAATTAGGGTTTCAGAGGGTTGTTAGTGTAAAATCCCCTGTTTATGAGCTAACTTCAAGACCACATATCTCAAGATAAAAGTGTAATCTCACTTTTATGTAAACATGAGGCTTGTATAGAATGTTCTTAGATTTCTTTTGAGTACTAGAACTCATCCATTGGGTTTATAGAACTCAAGTTATGATTTTGGCAAGATAGAGGTCTCAGATGAACCATATTTTCAGTCAACAAAAGTCAACCAACTTCCAATACACTTTTGACCTAGAATCATGTTTCTCTTCAACTTTTGATGAACACGAAAGTTATTCCTTATGATCTTAGCTTTCCAAAAAGTTCTAGAAGTCCTTCATCTCTTTGTGGAACTCAAGTTGTAAAGCTTGCAAGGCAGGGGTATTTTGGGAGAAAGTAAGATTATAAGTCATTTTCATTATAGGTCCTTTTCATCCACTTATGCACTTCAAATGAAACTTTAATCAACATGAAAATTGCTCCAAATGATCTCAATTTCATCATGCAACACCAAATTGTCATGAATTTGGCAAGGATGAGGAGATTGGTGTAGAAAATTAAGTGAAAATGGACTTAAAAGTCATGAATTCAATTGAATTGGTTTTGGAACATTTACATGCCATGTTTGTACTCATTTTGATTCACAATGGTCCAACAAGAAGAATGCCCAAGTCAATTTTGATCCATGGTATGAAATTCACGTGTAAATGCATATAACTTTAACAAGAGGTTTCATATCAAATCTCCACCATTGGATCAAATTAAGGCCTAATTTCCATCCACATGATTAATTCACATTGCCAGCAGCTGATTCAAATAAAATTCAAGTTGAATTGGAGCCATTTTCACGTATGCATGAAGCTCACATTCCAAATTGGGAATTTTTGCAATTCACCATAACCAAGCCATATTGGGCCACCAAACACTCATAGATCCATTGTATATAAGTTCCAAATAAAATTTGAACCTTCATTTATGCAATTTCATAGAGAAAAGAGCAGAGCAAAGTTTGAAAACTCAAGAGCAATTTGAAAATTGGAAACTGAGATTCAAGAAAATTCAACTCAAACCAACGCAAGAGTCATCTTCCTTGAACTTCATTGAGTGAATTTGCACCTTCTTGAGCCAGCTTAAGCACGTGTGAAGCTCCAACGGAGAGACTCCGTTAGGTATTCTTCTTTTTCAAAATTCTCTCATGATATGCATTGAATCATTGCCATTTTTGCTGCATCTGAAGTCCTACACTTGGTAGGCAAAATCTGGATAGTTATTTGTAACGTTTGTTAAGATTTCCTTTATGTGCTCAAATTTTCAATCATTAGATTTGCTTTGTATGTGCACGATACATGAATTTTGAGCCTGGATCTGTGATGTGCTTGAGTTCCTCTTCAGTTTGGTATAAGATTTCGTACAATTTGATGAGGTTTTGGAACCTGCAACTCCGGCAGCCTTGCCGGAGAAGATGACCGGAACAGTGGTTCCGTCATCTGGTTTGTTCTCAGGCCATCCCACGTGTATTGGCCTTGACTTGTTGACTGAGCGTGATGAACTGATGAGATCTACTCTGACCAGCCAGCGTATGCGTTGACATGCCACGCTTATTAGTGAAACGATGCGTTTCACACATGGATTCAGATTGTAGTGTTTTGGGCCTCATGTGCTAAGTGCACCCCCCCTTCTGGCTTGGCCCATTGATTTGAACTGTGGTAATTTCTATTTGCCACACTTGTTTTTATTATTATTTTTTATTTATTTTTTGTTTTTTTGTTTTTCTTTTAATCATTTAAAAATAGCTCCAAATATTAATAAAATTCCACAAAAAACATTTTAGACACTTAAATGTATTAAATAATTTTTGACATTTTTTATTTTCATTTTTGATTTATTTTTTAATTAAAATGGACTTAAATGCTTGGAGTTGTTTTTAAATTGATTTTAATTGCTCCTTTCTTGTTCATGCCTTGTTTCTTGAGCAATTTTGATCTCCTATGAACAAGATTTTTTTCCTCACTTCTATAATGAGTTGAAGGATCTTTGAGGATGATTTTGCCTCTGGTTTGATCATTTTTGGTTTGACTTTTAAGTCATTTTTGTTGACCCTCGACAACCCTCCTTCACAATGGCCTATGGTTGTGATGTGACTTTGGTTGTGATCTTTTGGCCTATGGTTGCCAACTCATTTTTGTAAATTTGATATTTTATTTGGTTTATTTTGAGCCTTTTTCCTATTTTTGAGGTAATTGCGAGTCAAGTTACTTATAAGGGTGGTTCACACATGCACTTGACCTAGTTTGAATGGGAAAGGACTTATATGGATCTCTAATGCTTCCAACTCTTGTTGATTCATACTTCTAACATGTTGAGGTACTTTAATGCTCATTTATAGGTCATAAACTTGTTTGATGATTGTTGTGATTTGCATTACTTTTAGGCATTCCATTTGGTTTCCAAATGTTAAAGTTGTTTAAGACTTAGGTCTTTTGCCTTGCCTATTCTTGCAATTCCTTTTGATGGGTGATCCTCTTTGCTTTGTTCATTCTCTCCACTCATCCCCACTCCTGTACAATGACCTTTGAATCCCATTTGAGATGGTTTGGTCCCTCCTTTGGAGGTACCTTGAACATATCATGAATGGTGAATCTTTGAGGACTCTTCTTGTGTTTGTTTGCATGATTATGGTGTTGCTTTGGTTGAGTTGTCCATTTTAGTTCCTTGTTGTCCTCACATTGCCTCCCATTCTACCATTTAATCATGGCTTCTTCCCTTTCTTTTGGTTTGCCTTTGGGCATGGTGATTGATGACAAATGGTTGTAGGAAGTTCATTTCTCCCATTTCATCTCACTCTTTTTTGTGTTCTTGTTTGTGTGTGTGCATTCTTTTCTTTGCTTGCATCCTTTTACATATTCTCATATGCATGCTTGAGGTTGAAATGTGATTGTGGAGGCTACTGCCCCACACTTTTTTCCTCCCTCACTTTCATTCTAATTGTGCATTACATGTTTGCATACTTTCTTTATCTTTTGCTTCCTTCTTCTTTCTTCTTTGCCATGTTCCCTTAGGACCTCTAATCGCTCGTGTTCAAGATTGATTATGATAGACCTTAGGCTTGAACCTATGCATGATAACATTAGGTAGAATTCCCTTTTATCCCAATTATAAGTGCACTTTGTATGAGAACATTAGGTTGAGTCTTAGTCTCCCTTTAGAGTGTGTCTCTCTTTTATCATCTTCAAACATCTTCAAAATACTTAATAAAGGATAATTTGTGTTGTACGCTACGAGTCTTAAGTACTTGGGGAATGATGATTGGGGATCCTCCTCTCAATTTCCTAGAGTGTTTAGCGTGTGTCCTTTGGACGATATGCGACGCATTCGCTCCTAAGTCATAGTCTTTAGTGCAACTTGAGTTTCAAACCATAACTCAATTCACTTTTTGTCTAAAAAAACAAAAACAAACTTCAAACCTTTTTATCCTCTGGAATCTTAATTTGGAAAACCTTTTTCATAAAGAGAGTTTTGTTAACTCTTGGTTCTACCGCAAACAGGTAACGCCTAAGTCTCCAATGGTCGAGCTGCATACACCTAACTGCTAGAACTAAGTTTTAAACCTACTCGGGCCTAAAACAATTGAACCAACATGTGGTCTTTGTTAGCCCAAACTATGTTTGCTCTGATTTCTCATACCATATGAGAATATGTAGGCACAAGACGGCGATGTCTTGGCGAGAAACCTTCCCCCACCTTCACCCATAGTTTTCCGAACTACGTTGATTCTGACTTTCCCGTTGCACGAGGGAGTACGTAGGCATAGAGCGGCGATGCTCTATCGAGTCTCTTTTCTTTTGTCCCTGTGGCCTTTAGCGTAGATAGTTCAACACTCTATTAGATAGACAACAAGCATGGATCCCGCCGAGTACGACGGACGTGAGGGGTGCTAATACCTTCCCCTTATGTAACCGACTATCGAACCCAAGATTTGGTTGCGATGACCTGTCTTCTCCCGTTTTCGTTAGGTTTTCTCTGATCTTTTTCTTTCCCTCTTTTGGGATAAATAACAAATGGTAGTGAATCTTATGTCTTCCGCCGGCCCTCTTTGCAGCGATTTGACAGCTGGCGACTCTGGTTCCTTGTGCGAGTCAATCCTAGTGCTTGGGTGTTTATTTGTTGGATGTGTATATATGTGTTATATTTTATCTGCATTCGCATTTTATTTTTAGCATTTGTATATATCATGTTGTTGTGTTGTTGGGTGGGACTGTTCCACTGAGAGATAAGTCAGACCCGGGCTTGAGTACAACATAGCATTAGAAGTGGAAAGTAGTGGTGAACCTGTATGTTTGGCATGCCCTAGTTCCCATGAAATTTGTGCTCAGAAGAGATTCTCTTTGATGAATTCCTTTCCAGTCCTTTGGACCGTTGAGAGGATTTTAAATCTGAGGATTGTCGACTCTGGGGACTGATCATTTGGAAGTCAGCTAAGTGAGGCCGTTTCGTTATACTATGATGCCAAACCGAAAACGGTGAACGTATCATTGTTTTTCGAAAGTCTGTAACACTGACGACCATATAGGATGCTGAACCTTTATCAGTGATAGGTCCATACCTATGAGTTGGGAGGGTTATGCAGGTAACTTGACCTTCAACCTACCCTAGTTTTCTTGTCAGAATGAACCTGTGAACTTGATACAGTGGGTCCTTATGATGATGCAATGTTAAAGCGGAGCGCTGGTTCTTCTCCATCAGCAATCTTGATTCCCTGTTGCATTTGCATTTGCATTTTCATTGACATGTATTTATGTTGCAGGTGCATATTTTCTCTTCGATTCTAGTGATCTTACTTCTCCTCAGACATGGATTTTACCTTGAAGAAGACAATGGCCTACAAGTTCCCTACTTCGGATATTGGATCTTTACTGAGTTTGATTTCTGTGGCTGACAGGAAGGTGATGGAAGATTTCAAAGAATCTTATGGGAAGATCCTGAGTGTTGTCTGCAAGCCTTCAGTATATGAGTTGGGTGGTCTCCAAACTATGTTTCAGTTCTATGATCCTCAAAGGAGGTGTTTCTTGTTTCCAGATTATGTGTTGGCGCCTGCCTTAGAGGAGTTGTCTATGTTGTTAGGGGTCCTCATATTGGATCAGATGCATTCTATCACACTAATGCTGAGCCTAATCTGGCTAAGCATGTTGCTGCTCTCCATCTTGATGTTTCTGAGATTTCAAGGAAGGTTGCTAAGAGGAATGGGATGTATGGATTTCCTTTATCTTTTCTAGTGGATAAGGCTCAGTAGTTCGCCAAAGATGGATGTTGGGTTGTGTTTAATGATCCTAGCACTATGTATCTATGGTATCACATTGTTTCCTAATATTCCGGATTTTGTAGATTTGGATGCGTTCCATATCTTTGCTTCAGGGAATCCTGTACCTACGCTTCTTGGCAACGTCTATCATTATGTTCACTACAAGAATGAGAACCGGAGGGGAACGAACGTATCTTGTTGTGCACCTTTGTTGTACAGGTGGTTTGCTAGCCATCTTCCCAATATTGGTCCTTTCAATGCTATTGCAGGTAATTTAGAGTGGTCTGAGAGGTTGATGGGATTGACTGTTGATAACATTATCTGGTTTGACAGAGACATGATGGGTAATGACATTATTTATAGTTGCGGTGGATTTACTAACGTCCCGTTGGTCGGAAGGAAAGGATGCATTAACTATAAACCATCCTTGTTGGTGAGACAGTTTGGATACGCTCTGAGAAATCCTCCTAAGGAAGAGGAGATACAGGAATCTCTGTATCTCACAAGTTTTCTGGAGGGTGATACTTTGGCTAGAGTGGATCATGCTTGGAGTAGTATTCACAGGAAAGGGAAAGTTTAATTGGGAAAGAGTAATAGTCGAGCCTATGACCCCTATGTGATTTGGATACATGAGAGAGCAGAGAGATCCTTGATGCCTTTTCCATCTGTGGAGCCTTTGTACCCTCTGATGATTGAGGAGCCTACTACTGTTGACGTACAAAGGTACAATCAGTTGTGGTTTGAGAAAGAAGAGTTGTGCAAGGTTAATGAGGCATTGGAAGAAGATATTACTCAGCTTCAAGGTGAGAAGAATGACGCTACTTATGCAGCTAAGAAGCAAACTGAGCTGGTAAACAAGTCGGGCACATATTTGACCAAAGCGATTCGGGCTCGGGAATGTTTGGGTTTAGATCTGAAGGCTGTCAGCGACGTTCTTGCTTCTAAGAAGAAGGAGTAGGATAGAGCTTATATGGAGATCTCCAAGTTCAATGCATAGTGGAATGCTACTCTTACCAAAAACAAGGAACGTGAGGATGGTCTGAAGTTGCAGATTTCTAAGTTGAAGACTCAACTTACCCGGAAGGATGAGAAGATTGCAGCAGAAGCCTCACTCAGACGGGACAATGATTGCAGACTGAATAAAGATATTGCAACCTTGGAGGATTACAGAGCTAGAGCTGATACGAAGAGGTACAAACTTGAGGAGGTCTTTGGTGAGGGAGCCTGGGAGGACTATGCTCGAGGTCTGCAGTGCACGATTAGCCAGAGAGATTCACTCATTTAGGGATTGCTTATCAGGCCAGACCATCTCGAGACGAAGGATCTGCTAGATGATTTTCAGTCTCGGCATCATAGTTGATAGCTTTCATTTTTGTGTATTCTGTTGCTACTGATGTATTTGGACCATCACCAGACTTGTTGGCTGAGGTCTCTTTCTAATTCCATTGTACTTAGTATTACTCTTGTATATTGCCTTTTGAGCTTCTATTCTATGTATGAGGAGTTTTTCTCTATGCTTGTTTATGAGTTCTCCAGTGTCGCGCTGTTATCTCGGAACTAGAATCGAGGGGGCAATTTCCCTAAAGCATAGATACATGTATGCATCTTTGCATCATTCTGCATATTTGCATAGCAGGTGCATCAGAACTGTTAACCTTTTTTCCTGTGGTTTATTAGTTTGTTTCAGGATAGACAATCAGACAGTTCACCGTTATGGTACCAGAGGGAATCAACGCAGGATAATGGAGCAAGTGCAAGCTGAGATGCAGGAGATGAGGGACATGATGTCTCAGTTTATGGAGTTGATGCAGGGTGTGGCAAATGGCCAGGAGCAACTAAGGACCTTGGTGCAACCATTTATTTCCAGAGTTGACAACAATGGTGTGCTTCATGGAGGTACTGCTTCTAACCCTCCTTGTGGTGATGGTACACCACATGCTATTCCCACAACAGTTATTCCTCCGGACGGAGGTAATGTGGGTGGAATCCCTGAAGTGGTGTGTGCTATGCATGGCAACAATGTTCCTCAATGGGATGAGGACCAGCAGGAAGACGCATTTTCTATGCAAGATATTGGTGTTGGACTGCCGTCTGAGGCTAATAAGAGGTTCAAGTTGATTGAAGAAAATATGAAGTCTTTTGAAAATCAGAATTCCATGGGACTAGACATGGCTAATCTGGGGCTGATCCCAGACTTGAAGGTACCACTGAAGTTCAAAGTCCCAGACTTTGATAAATACAAAGGCACGACTTGCCCGAGGGTTCATCTGCGCTCCTATTACCGTAAGATGTCCTCTTACTCAGATGACGACAAATTTCTCATGCAATTTTTCCAAGATAGCTTGTCTGGTCCCTCACTCGAGTGGTATATGGGTCTGGAACCTATTAATATCCGCAGTTGGAGAGACTTAGCTGAAGCCTTTGTGAAACACTACCAGTACAATAGCGACCTTGTGCCAAACAGGGTCCAGCTACATAATCTTTCCCAGAAGAACAACGAATGCTTCAAAGAGTACGCCCAGAGGTGGCGTGAGCTAGCAGCTAGGGTGCAGCCTCCCATGGTGGAGCGTGAGTTGATTGATATGTTCGTTGCTACGTTTCCGGGTGTATACTATGAGAAGTTGATCAGTAGCATGTTAGGTAGCTTTTCTGATCTGATCACCACTGGGGAGAGGGTAGAGAATGACATTAAGCTCGGCAAAAGTCATGCTGGCGAAGTATCCTCAGCTGGAGGAGGAAGAAAGCTATTTGGCAATAAAAAGAAGGAAGGTGAGACTAACGTAGTGTCTGGCTCTCGTAATAGGAATAGAAATCAACGCCAGTAATATCATCAGCAGCAACCCCAGGTTGTGAGTATCACAATTCCTGCAGCACCGCAATAGCAACAACCACAGAATCATAATCAGAATTATGCTCCTCGTAGATATTAGGATCGAGGCAGAGTGGTGAATAGACAATTTGACGCGCCTCCGATGTCGTATTCTCAATTGCTTCAGCATCTGTTACAGTTAGAGTTGATAAAAAAGAGAACCATGGCTCCCCTAACAGGTGCTCCACCACCTGGGTACGATGCCAATGCTCGTTGTGAGTTTCATTCAGGTGCACCGGGTCACAATATTGACAACTGTAAGGCGTTTAAACATAGAGTTCAGGACTTAGTGGACAGTAAGGTTATAAACTTTTCTCAGGATGCGCCCAATATCGTACAAAACCCCATGCCCAATCATGGGGCAGCTGGAGTCAGTGCTATCATTAAAGATGAAAACTTGGACTTGGTGTCGAATGTCAATGAGTTGAAGACGCTGCTGAGCTTTGTAAAAGACAATTTACTGAAGGGAGGTGTGTTCCCGGGCTGTGATGAGACCTGTGCTGAATGTTTGAGCCATCCTGAGGGATGCGAGAAGCTGAAGAACCATATTCAGAGTCTGATGAATGATGGTGTCTTGCAATTTGATAGGGTTGCTGAGAAACAAGCTGAGGAAAGGGTAACTAAAGAGAGGAATGAGATTGTGACAATCTCGATTCCATACAAGACTGTTACCATTTCTGCGCCTCTGAGGCCGCCAACCATTATCATCACCAAAGTTGGTCATGTGCCATATGAGAGTACCAAAGCAATTTCGTGGAATTACGGAGCTGAGGTATATTGTAACGGGAAAAAACAGGAATTGAAGAGTCTACCGGTGGATTCTGTGGATAATCTAGTTGGAGTTGGGGGAATTACTCGAAGCGGAAGAGTGTTCTCATCACCTAAAGTGGTCGCTGACATAGCTGACAAGGGGAAGAAAGTGGTAGTTGAGGTAACTTCTCAAGCTGGTGAGAAGGAATCTTTGTTGAAGGAAGCAGAGGAGTTCATGAGATTGATAAGGAAAAGTGACTACAAGATAGTGGATCACTTGCAGCAGACTCCGTCCAAAATCTCCATCTTATCCTTGTTGTTGTGTTCGAAAGCGCATAGCAATGCTTTGTTAAGAATCCTGAATACAGCCTATGTACCACAAGAAATATTTGTAAATCAACTCGAAGGGGTTGTAGCGCATGTAAATGCAGGTAATGGGCTGGGTTTCACCGATTTGGAATTAACGCCGAAGGGGAGAAATCATAATTGTGTGTTGTACATATCTATTGAATGCCAAAGAGCTGTTATGTCACACGTGCTTGTTGATACTGGGGCATCCTTAAATGTGTTTCTGAAGAAGGCGTTGATGAAATTGGATACTTGAGGCAGTATATGTACTCTAAGTGACCTGGTAGTACGTGCTTTTGATGGGACTCGTAGGTCCGTATTAGGGGAGTTGACGCTGCCGATTCAAGTTGGTCCCGAAGTGTTTGACATCGTTTTCTATATCATGGATATTCAACCAGCTTATAGCTATCTGCTGGGACGTCCCTGGATTCATGCGACGGGCGCCGTAACATCCACGCTGCATCAGAAATTGAAATACATGGTGGGTGGCAGCATTGTCACTGTATGTGGAGAGGAGAATATAATGATTATTCATTTATCTTCGTTCAAGTACGTTGAGGTGGATGGCGAAATCCATGAGACCTTATGTCAAGCCTTCGAGATGGTGAAGATTAAAGATAGAGCACTGGCTGCGAGCAAAGCGCCCGAAATGGCCATGTCATCTTTCAAGGAAGCCCAAGAAGTAGTGAAGATTGGGGCATCGCAAGGTTGGGGTCAAGTGCTGAAAATACTATCATACCCCAAATTTGTCCTACCTTTTTTCAAATTTCTCATTTGCCCGACTTTGTTTTTAATTTACCTCGCTTATACAGCGTAGCGTATTTTTCAGCAAAAGCAGGCATTTTCGCTTTTTAGCCCAATAAGGGTACGCCACGTGGCATTTGTTGTTTTATATATATATATATATATATATATATATATATATATATATATATATATATATATATATATATATATATATATATATATATATATATATATATATATATATATATATATATATATATATATATATATATATATATATATATATATATATATATATATATATATATATATATATATATATATATATATATATATATATATATATATATATATATATATATATATATATATATACCTTTTTTTTTATATAATTTCATTTTTCTCGCAATAGGTTAATATAATGTCTTTTTATTATGTTAGCTAGTTTTGAATTAGAAATTAGGATTTAATTTTAATTGTTTTAATTAAATAGATTTAATTTAGAGCTTAATTATAATTTTTAATTTTAAAAAAATATATAGATTAAAAAATAGAGTTAGAATTTAATTAGGATTTATTTTTAAAAAATTAGATTAATTTTTAATTAATTAGTTTAGATTTAAATTATAATTAATGGTTAGAATTAAATTAAATAGGAAAATAGGTTTTTAATTTAGTTTATTATTCAGAAAAATAAGTTAAAAGAAAATAAAAAAAAAGAGATGAATTAATTTGTTTAGGGTCACGGTGGATTAGGGTTTTTTGGGATTATATAAGGATATATTGTTCACCATACCCTAGAATGAAGGGGCAACACTGTTCACACAACCCTAAAGAAAAAACAGCCGCCCCAAATTCGAAGCCCTAAGTCACTGTTCATCATCCTAGAATCCCCAAATCGGCGCCGCTCCAATCCCTATTGTCCCCTTCAATCTCCGATTCTCATAACCATCTTCACTCACTCTGAACCCTCCGTTTTGTGCTTCACCCTTTACCATCATCCTTTTTTTCGCCATCACCACACAATAACCTTCACCTTCGTTTTCTTCTCCGAAACCCAACTTTCCTTCTTCAATCGAATCTTCCTCCTCCACAACCTATCTCAGTCTCTCTCTTCAACAGATCTATCTACCATGTCTGAAGCCGAGATGTTTTCCTTTCAGGCCGAGATCAACCAGCTTCTCAGTCTTATCATCAACACCTTCTACTCCAACAAGGAGATCTTTCTAAGGGAACTTATCAGTAACGCCTCTGATGCTTTGGATAAGATCCGTTTTGAGAGTTTGACAGACAAGAGCAAGCTTGATGAGCAACCTGAGTTGTTTATCCATATCATTCCTCATAAGGCAAACGACTCTTTGACCATTATTGATAGTGGTATTGGAATGACCAAAGCTGATTTGGTGAACAACTTGGGTACCATTGCAAGGTCTGGTACCAAGGAACTCATGGAAGCTATTGTTGCTGGAGCTGATATTGGACAGTTTGGTGTTGGTTTTTACTCTGCATATCTTGTTGCTGAGAAGGTGATTGTTACCACCAAGCACAATGATGATGAACAGTATGTTTGAGAATCCCAGGCTGGTGGGGCATTCACTGTCACTAGGGATACTTCTGGTGAGGTTCTTGGAAGGGGTACTAAGGTCACCCTTTACCTTAAGGAAGATCAGCTCGAGTACCTTGAGGAGCGTCGTTTGAAGAACTTGGTTAAGAAGTGTCTTGAACTTTTCTTTGAAATTGCTGAGAACAGGGAGGATTACAACAAGTTTTATGAGGCTTTCTCTAAGAATTTGAAGCTTGGTATCCATGAGGATTCTGAGAACAAGGAAATCAAGCGCGTAAGAAGACGACATGGAATGGTTCAAGTGCAGCACTACACCATAAACAAGTGTCTTCAAATGATACAGGTAGCTAACAGATTCGTTCTCTTATGTGAATTTGAGTTCTGGCGTGATAAGCGAAGGGAGGATGCGATGTTCGACGACACGATAACGACCCTGTCTCAAGTTAGCAACAATAGTTTTTTTAAATTTAAAACCGTTATCAACTGAGCAGTAACACTCATCACAGCGGAGAAACGAATCTGACTCATGCCTTCGGTAACATTTCAAGTCTTTCTTCTTTTTCTGAAGTGATGATATCACTGTTAAAATTTTTTGCATTTGTTCATGATTGTATTTGATGTTTATCTGATCTCGTAACTTTTGGTTGTACCGTAACAAATTTAATTTTTTATAATGCTCATTTATATTAATATTAGTATTGTATGAATCAAGTTTGTTCATGTTGTGCTGCTAGTTTGTAATCACACTATCATGAACAAAATTGCTGGCTGCTAGCGTATGTTTAAGCTGTTGAATCCGCTACATAACCTGCACAAAGTTGTGTTGCGTACCCGAATGGAATATTGCAGATAACGCGTTGGTTCGATGCATTGATGCTGCCACTGTCATGAAGAACTTGTTACGCGGTTACAACGCCTCTTACAACAACTTGGTGGTCTCGTAAATTGTTGGTCTCATATCCGTGCCGATAGGCATAATTTATGTTTAAATCTTTGCCTCTGTTGGTGTTATGCGTTTATGTGCAGGTTATAGGGTGCATGATTTCGAAGTTGAATCCAACTCAATTCATTTTGACAACGTCAGTAGGTTGATGTCCAACTCGGCCTCGTAGCAGCAGATTCACCGCAACACACTCTGGCTATGCTTTTCATGTGCTCCGACCATCATTATCTCAAGTCACATACACACCTTCAGTGATACGCAACGATCACACAGTAACTATGCCATGGTTTCAACACTCCTAAGTGACGAAGGACTCGGCGGTTTGTCACGTTTTGAGACAAGACGGTGACAAGCTTTTGGGGACAAATGAATGCAAAAAGTATATAGGTTACGGCGTCGCCGAGTTTCGATTTCGCAATGAATACAATAGTTGTTCTGTCAAATCTTGTTTAAGAAAGAGATTTAATATGTATTGAGCATGTTTGATCTTATAATGAGTAGGTTTCCTCTTTTATGTGATTATGTCTAAAACTTGATGAATGGTTTTAATTTCCATCTTGATGCGTTGGGTGACTGTTTTGGAATGTTGGGAAATGGCTTTGGAAACAAATATACTCACACGTTACTGAATAAGCTTTGTTGTAATCTTGATGTGATCCTGTTTCTTTCTCTCTCATATGCTGTGGTTTTTACTTTGACTTATATGGAAATTGAAGTGCCAGTTTGTTTGTCAGTGCTTTGAAGCTTCTTTTAAGTTGTAATGAAGGCAACACCATTCGTACGATAAATAACAGGATGTTGTTGAAGACACCAAAGGTCTGCCGCATCATCTTCAATGGCGCTTTCGTAGTAACAACCTCAAGAAACAAGGAACCCGCATCAAACGCAGCAATACTAGCTCAACATCATATTCAATAGTTTCGATTTAAAAAAAGGCACACCTCGCGAGAACGTCGTAGCAGCCTCAAAAGCACCTTAGCTCAGTAGCAGCAGTTACTATCATTTGTGGATTTTAAAGGTGGTAACGCTTCAACTTCATTAGCCGTTAATTTTGTTTTTGATCTTCAAACAAATGGCAACGGTATTGTGCTTAACTCAGGGTAACAGTTTTGTTCTAATTTCATTTTAATATATTGTCTTTGTTCACTGCATTTTGTTTAAGTTTTGTGTTGAATATTGTATCGATTTCACCGTGTTTTATTTCCTGTTCACATTTTTGATGTTGTTGTGAGTTTGTAATTTTAACTGATGTTATTTAAGTAATGTCATTGTTGCTGCACATATGTCTAAGTGTAGAAACTTTGTTGAAACATGTCATTGTTTCAAGTTAAAATGGCTTACTAGTATGTTCACACCCTTGAGTTGAGTAACTCGTTATAGGGTAATGAATGCCACTGTGGATTTATGGATATCTTGTTGCAATATCGATCTTGGACACATCATTTTTGTTTTAATTTCAATACTATTGGGGATTGTCGCCTGCTTGTATCTACTGGAATGTATCTATGCAGCATTATCATGGGAACATGTAGCAGCTTTGGTCTTTTTTTTCGGATTTAAATCTAATGTTCTAGTGCGTTGTACTGAGCTGCTTTTCTTTGTGTTTGTTTCATGGTATCAAGTTATTAATGAGGTAACGCCTTTTGCGTATAACCGCTAGTTGTTTTGATTGCGAATTTTCTTTCTGTTGGTTGTGGTATTATATTTGATGTAGTGTTCTATTTTGAATTGACAATTCATGAATGTGATGTTTGCTATAAGTTGGTTGTAGCTTTATAACATATTGCTGTTGTGAGGATGCATATTACCAAATTCTGCATTCTGCATTATGATAATTTTCAATTTTTAGAATTTCCATTTTTTGCGATTTGTTGATTAGTGTTGATGTTTCAATCTTGATTGGATATTGTGGCTATGATTTCATTACGAGAACCTTGTAAGCAACAATATCGCACGGTTCATCCCTTACTGCAAGGACCTGCAGTTTTGTATCTGACATTGTAGCGGTTCGATTTCATCAATAACAACTTGAAGAAAGAACCGCAGCTACTGACAGCGCCGCAACTCGGTTCCATTTCTTTCCAACAACAACAGTTTGCGTTGCTGCGAAATAACATCGTCCCAGCTCAACAGCTCTTCTACTCAGTCCTTAACCGCGGTAACCAAGGAGGTCCCAGCTATGGATGCAGCAGCAACAACTTGACTTTGCGGCAATGCGGTCCATTCTCAAGCTCCGCCTCCGACAATCTCAAGTCGCAGCGATGTGCATACCTCTTTGGTTGGTATTTCCCCTTTATTCTGTTTCTGATTAATGTCATTGTATTAATGTGTCATTGATAATCGATACATTAACTGTTGTTTTCATGGTCATATTTTGGTTGTCGCACGCCATGTTAGTTTTGTAAGAACTTCAACAGGGTAAGTGATGTTGGATTAACACTCTGTAACTACTGTATGTTACTTGTATGCTTGAAAGTTAGTTTCGGTTTTTACAGTATTGTTATCAATTCGATATAGAATACTTGTTTCTACTTATCCAAATCGAACCTATTGTTGATATCATTGGGGCGTGTTAACTACAATTTTTATAGTGCTGTTATTTGAGTCGTCGTTCTCGATTACGGTATACCGAGTTTTACATTCTATTTTTCTTATGTGATGGGCTATCTATGAATTGAAGATTATGTGGTGTTTCTGTTTTCATCTCTAAAATAATTCTGCTTGTTTTTTATATATAGGTGTTGAAATGTGAAATACATAACAGGGCTGTAATTAATAACACCTGTAATTTGTGTAATTAAATTCATAAATTAGATCTTGTTTTTTATACACTTATACATGCGATGGTGAAAAGGGTTGGTACTAAGCTTTTATCTTTTCCATTTTGATTAACAAAAAGCAAATGATATGTTAATTTCTTCATCAAATCAAACACTGCGCCTTTTATTAGAGATCATGGTTTTCAGACCCGTATGGCTTGGGTCATTGGACTTTCATGGGCCCGATTTGGGGTAACACTAATGGTGATTATGCCTCGAATGTGGTTAATTTGTGACGTTAGTCTTGATTAGATTTTAACAAATTTGCGGTGATGCTTTGAGACCTCCTTCATCAATGGTATTTGTAAGTATTTTTCTTGATTTGATCATGATTCTGTTACATGTCTTGATTAATTGATAAGAATCTCAATTCAATTTATTTCTCAATACTTAAGCTCTTTTAAAATTAAGTCTTAAATTAATCATTCTTTTTCTTTAATTTAGATATAACGAAAGTAGTGGGCTTTTGGGGTCTAGCATCCTTGGAGTCCTTGGACAACCGCTCTTAAGGCGCACGCCATGAGCCGTGGTTCTCCCGTCTTTCGATTTTTAATTTATTTTTCACTCAATTAAAATTTTTAAATAGTTTTTATTAATTAGATATTTTTATAAGATATTACTCTTATTCTTTTAAAAAATATATATTTCAAAATTATTACTAAATAAATATTTTTAATATTAAACTTTTAAAAAATATACTTTATTAATTAAGTCGACATCTTTTTCTAAAAATATTAAACTTTTCTCAAAAATCAAAAATAATTAATTATAATAGTTTTTATTAAAACCTTTTTATGGATTTATTTTATATATGAAAATTAAAAACATTTTTATTAATTAAATTAAACTATTCTTCTAAAACAATTCCAAAACAATTGAATTCTTGGATCTCGCCTTCCTTGAATTCTCGAGGGATTGCTCTCAAGGTGCACACCTTGAGTTGTGATCCTTTTGATCTTACATTTCTTAAATACCGCGCGCCTAGTCCGAGTACGCTAATCCATTCAATTATTTTTCTAAATTAAATCACGAAAAAATCGAGTCTTGGAGTTGCGCATTCCTTGAATTCGAGTATGATCACTATTGAGGCGTACGCCTTGTATGGTGTGCCATTCAAACTTCGTTCTTAAAATACCTCCTCTAATTATTTGGATAAGCTTTCATTGTCCAACAAACATATTTTATAATTAATTGAATGAAAAAGGTATCGTTGGAATCTAGCATTCCAGTAATACCCCGATTAATGATTGCGAGGCCGACGTCTCGTTTATCGATTAGTCGTCATTCCTCCTAAAATTTTCAACCCGTCCAATCTCGTTCCTCATCCTCGTGCGATCAAATCTAAACCCTAACACACATCTAAACTGTACGTTAAATTCAATTTATTTTATTAATTAAATTACGAAAGAACTAATTTCTTGGAGTCTCGCACTCCTTGAATTCTTGAGTAACTACTCTTGGGGCGTACGCTTTAGGTTGTGAGTTGCTCGACCTTTCATTTTTAAAACACGCGCCCTAACTATTTGGACAAATATCGCCATTGTCCATTCAAATACAATTTCATAATTAATCGAATGAAAAAGGTGTTGTTGGGGATCTAGAATTCCAATGATATCCCGACTAATTGGTTGCGAGATTGACGTCTCGTTTATCGAGTAGTCGTCATTCTCTTTTAAAATATTCAACCACGTCAAATCTCTTTCTCGCCCCCATGCGACCATAACTCTAAAACCAAGTCAAATCCATCTTCTTTTCCAAAACAAAATTCTCAACAAACCGAAACTTCTCAAACACTAAATCCTTCGCCCTCTGCGCGATTTCCAACTCATACACTCTTTCCAAAGAACATTGTTTAGTCCATTCTTCCGCGCATAACAAACTCGTGCTTTAGCCTCTTCTAGCGAGCAGACAAGCCAATGTTTAGCAGTTAGAATGCGACCTAAATTCTCGTTCGACTCATACACACCTTTGACCAAGAATATGTTTAGTCCCTTCTTCCGCGCATAACAAACTCGTGCTTCAGCCTCCCCTAGCGAGCAGACAAGCCAACGTTTAGCAGTTAGAACGCGACCTAAACACTCGTTTATTCACAAACCTTTTACCGTAGTTAGCCGAACTACGGCTGCTCTGATTCTTCATTCTCTTTTGAATGTAAGATACGTAGGCACAAGATTGCGATGATCTTGGCGAGCACAATCCCCTTTTTTTCCCGTAGTCCCACGAACTACGAATGCTCTGATTTTCCACTTCTTACAAGTGAAGATACGTAGGCACAAGGGCCTCAATCCTTGGCGAGCACCCTATCTTAAAACACCCATTCCCCCAATAGGAGAAACCTTAGAAGAAAACAAATAAGCATAGTTAACTTTACTCTCGAATCGATCAAGAGGTTCCCGTTGAGTACAACGGACGTAGAGGGTGCTAATACCTTCCCTCTGTGTAATCGACTCCCGAACCTAGAAAATTGGTTGTGATGACCATGTTCTTATCTCCTTTAAGGTTTTATCGATATTTTCCTATTCCATCCTTGGAATGAATAAAGTTCGGTGGCGACTCTGTTTCGAACAGTATTTTTCCGCGGCCATCGCGAGGATCGTATTTTTCGAGGTACGACAGATGGCGACTCTGCTGGGGATTTCGCATTGCCCTATGCAAGAGAGAGTCAAGCCTAACTTGACTCGATTTGAGAGTACTAACCTTTTGCTTAACTGTTTTCTTTATGCTTATTTTCTCCTATTGTGTATTTCTTGTTTCTCTTTCTATCGTATGTTGTTTATTATATTTGCCTGCTGGATTCGGGGATAGCATTGCAAGTAAAGCTCTACACCGAGCTTTGGAAAAAGAAGAGAGAAAACATAGTTTAGAATTGGTAGTAATTAGTGTTAGTCCCCAAGGACTCGCTCCTTGTGTGCCTAGCATGAAAGCTCCTCCAGAATAGACCTTTTCGTAGATCCTATCGTAACACAGCCAGCCTGTTACACGATTTGATTCATGAAGGGTCCATGACTCTGGGAACCACTCTTATACCAGTTTCTATATTGGTGGTCGTGTAGTGTTAGTATCCGAGGACCCGCTCCTCGTGGCCTAGCATGAGGACTCCGCTCAGGAGAGACCCTATCGTACTCTCGTTATAATACAGCTAGCCTGTTGCGTAATGTTGATGCGATCGGTGTCCGTGATCTTGGGAACCTTATCCATCAACATAGAAGCTATCCTGTGAGTGGGTCTGTGGGTACAGAATCTAGAACTTGCCTTGTATAGTCTACCGGTTAGGGCGCTTTGACTCGCTTATGTTTTCCTGGATCTTGTTGTGCCTGCATTGCATCCGCATATCATTGCATCTGCATTTCATTTGCATTGCATATCGTCTTCCTAAACCAGAAGCTCATCCATCCTTTGTCCATAATCCGCAGTTGATTTCCCGACACCTGTATTGGACTTGAAGCAGCTTTTGGAAGAATCATGAGTTCAGAAGAGCAGAACCAGTTTGCATCAAGAGCAGATGTTGACTTAATGAAGAACCAGTTGGACCAGCTTGTGGAAGCTATGCTAGCCTTTTCAAGGAGAGAAAATAAACCTCAAAAACCTATAGACACTAAGAACGTCATACCTCAGCCTGTGCGGATTCCTGTTGAAGACCAGGTTATACAAGAGCGTCACATTATTCAGAATGAACGTACCTCGTCTCATGATGCTGTTGAATACCATAGCTTCGCATTCACTACACCAAATTCCCAAGTGGCAAGCTTGGTGGGAATGTTGAACGACCTCAGAATGATGAGTTTTCTGAAAAATGTCGTGTGTTGGAAGAGAAAGTTGAAGCCATGATGGAGCGTGATACTGCTGATCTGAATGCTTTGAATATGTGTTTGGTACCCGGACTTGTGATACCTCCAAAGTTCAAGATGCCAAATTTTGAAAAGTACAAAGGAGATAGCTTTCCAAAGCAACATTTGGTAATGTTTTGCAGAAAGATGACGTCCTATGCTCGCAATGACAAACTTATGATTCACTGTTCCCAAGACAGTTTGAGTGGGGCATCTTTAAGTTGGTACATGCAGCTAGAAAGTAGCCATATCCAGTCGTGGTCGGACTTAGCCAACGCCTTTCTGAAACAATACCAATACAATCTTGATGTGGCTCCCAACCGCATACAGTTGCAAAGCCTATCTCAAGAGGAAAACGAATCCTTCAGAGGGTATGCTCAGAGATGGAGAGAGGTAGCTGCTCGCGTCCAACCACCGCTCTTGGACAGGGAATTGGTTGACATGTTCATAGAGTCTTTGCAAGAACCCTATATGGGAAAGATGATGGGCAATGGGACATCAAACTTCTCTAACTTGGTTTCAGTAGGAGAACGTATCGAGAGTCATCTCAAGAAGGGAAAGTTGCACGACTCCTCGAGCACCCTAGCCAGTGAAAGTGAATCAGCTGTCAGCTCCAAAGAGGAAGAAAAGGATGAGATCAACACGATTTGGGACGCTCCCCATGCTCCATCCTCGGTGCCTTATCTTCAGTACCCAATCATCTCAACTGTTAAAAGTCAGCAATCCTATGGGTCTACCTGTGGGACTCCGGTCTCTTCACATGGTCAATATCCTCCTGTCAATAGACGTCCGCAACAACGACGTTACTATAATCAAATACCAAAGAGACACTTTGATCCATTACCAATGCCATACAATCACGTGCTGCCACGTTTAATTAGTAGTGGACTGATAGTGCCAAAGGGCTTGGATCCTGTGATCCCACCATACCCACCGGGCTTTGACACCAATGCACGATGCGGCTACCATGCCAATGCCATGGGGCATTCGACTGAAGATTGCAAACAGTTCAAGAATAAGGTTCAAGATCTGATCGAGTCCAAGCTAATCTCGTTCACACCTCAAGGACTTCATATCAACATCAAACCTTCATCTGGTCAAGTGAGTTCATCAGTTCATGGCATGGAAGAAGCTGCAGAGAGTAGATATGAAGAAGGTTATCATAATGGTCTCGATGAGCAAGAAGGGTAGCTCAACTGTGATGCAAGAGAGAAAAGTCCAGTTCCTCAATACTGGCAATTTCCATATTGTTTTTACGCATTTGTAGTTTCTTTTCTGTTATAATGCTACTTGCTTTTAGACACTGTTTCTTATTAATGGTATTGTTAATGTGATGATTATGCATGTTTTTGATCAAATCCATTCGTATTCACTCACATTTTCTCACTTATTGCAAAAAAATCACAAAATTTTTCACTCCACTTCCTTTATTGCACTGCTGTTTAGCAAAGATTTGAGGGAGGATGATGAAAACGAGATACCCATAATTGCAAACTGTATGCTTTCAGACCGAATCTCGTCAATGATGTATAGGCATTGCTTCAAATCCCCAAACACTGGAGATATAAGGAGTTAATCCCTAGTAAACCTCTTCGAGCCTAGAAGTAGCAGTTTCCTTCGGATATTCAAACCTTTACGCTCAACCTAGGGCATGGGTAGTGTTCAGTTAACTTGATTACGCACTCGAATCACGAGGCAAAATCCAAAAGTCATGGCGGTTGTTCATTAATGACCATTGACTTGGCAGTCACAAATCCTTCAAAAAAATTCAAAAGCCTGCTAAGTCGAGCACCTCAAAAGGAGACTTAGGCAAAATCAAGGCAATCCCGATGGATCTGACAAGCAAAGTCAGTCCATGCAAAAGTTAGGGATCAAAAACGAAAAACAAAAGAGGTCCTCAAATCCTCAACAAAAATAATATATGATTCGGTGATCATCATCCCAAACTAGAAGGGTCACCGACATCATAAAAAAAGAAATAAGGTGATTGCCGTTGCGAGCATACCTTGAACCATCAAGCCTACACCGTCAAGGTAAACTTTTGCAGAATTAACTGAATGTAGGTATGGAGATTATCACGAAGAAGGGGTGGGTACCAAATCATATTTTGAGCCTAATATCCTTTGTTTTCATATCCGTGAACCAGACCACGATACAACCCTCAAAAGACCTAATTGAGGCGGGGTTTTATTCTGAAAGCATATTTACGGCAAGGTTGCGTAAACTGACTCCTACATATTTGCTAATTTTATGTATTGGTGTCATATTCTTGCTATATCTTTCACACCAATTAAAACAGCATTGCGTTTGGATTAATAGTCCACTCGTCACACATTTTCACATCATTCCCAATAATTGATATTTTCAAAACTTACATGAATGTCGCATTAAAATTACCATTTTTGAATGAACAATTTTAAACTGCAAATCAGTGCTTGACATAATAGAAATACCAACAAAGAAGAACTTGATCACTCATTGGTGTTGACCTAAATCAAGATTTTCTCATAACCTTGCGAATCTGGGGCAAGTCCTTCTGAGGTTTAAACCGGGGCAAACCACTACAAGGTTCAGACTGGGGCAAGTTCTTCCGAGTTCCAAACAGGGGCATATTGTTGTAAAATCTAGACACTAGGGCAATCATCGCAGACCATGTCATGGTATAAATCTTTAAGAAAAATCTTCAAATACCCTACAGGCTGGGGCAGGCTAGATTGAACAGGGGCAACTCCCTTCTGGCATCCAAGTTGGTCAAGCAGACCGTGCCAGACGCTAGTAACTGTTGAGTTCACAACAAGCGTCAAAAGCCTTGGGACAGAGCAAAAGCACGATCAACATGCATTGGTTAAGTCGCTACGCTCGCATATTCAACTTGCTTTGGTTACTTTGCTACACATATAATTTGCAAGCCGTCATGGCACATTGGCTAGAAATTAAGGTTCTCCCAGGAATAAGCAGCCAACTTCTGCAAGGATCTAACTTGGGGCACCGAGTGTCTTCTGAGCATATCATTATCAGATACCGTGTGTCGAGAAGTCAAATACTTTCACCAAATAAAGTCCACTTCTGTTGGCATCCCTTAAAACTCAAAAAAGTCCAATTTGTGTTGGCAACCCTTAAAAGTCCAACCCCGCTTGGCATCTCCTAAAGTCCAATTTGTATTGGCAACCATTAAAAGTCCAACCCCGCTTGGCATCTCTTAAAGTCCAATCCTTTATTGGCAAATACCAAAGTCCACCCTTGTTGGCACCTTCACCGATCTTCTGCTTGCATTCACATATTCATCACACAATTGACATGTATCATACGCATACATAGCACGATCATTTCCTCTTTCAACCCCCGAGTTGATATGTCTTTATTTTTCTCGACCCCCGAGTCGATATTTGCCTTTTCCTCATTCAACCCCCGCGTTGATATTTTGTTTTTTCCGACCCCCGAGTCAATATTTTCCTTTACCTTCGACCTCTGAGTCAATATTTTCCTTTACCTTCGACCTCCGAGTCGATATTTACCTTTCTTCGACCCCCGAGTCGATATTTACCTTTCTTCAACCCCCGCGTTGATATTTACCTTTCTTCAACCCCCGAGTTGATATGTCTTTATTTTCTCGACCCCCGAGTCGATATCTTTGTTATCTTTTTCTCTCGACCCTCGAGTCGATATTTGTCTTTATTTCCTCGACCCCCGAGTCGATATTGCCGTTATTTTCTCTCGACCCCCGAGTCGATATTTTCTATTCTTCTTCAATCCTCAAGCTGACTTGTTGTTCTGATTTATCCTCGACCCCCGAGTCGATAGTATATTTGTTCTTCTCAACCCCCGAGTTGATGTGCCAGTATACCCCGTAAATCTTTTCACCTTGTTTCACCTAATACAAAAAGTAATCCCTTGTGGAAAACCAGAAATAAAGCCTTACCAAATCCCGTTACAGGTTGCATTCTCATATACATTGCATTTCAATCATTGGCATATACATCTTGCATTCCATAGCAGTTGCATTTTAATTGCATATTTGCGCATCATACAAAGCATTGCATTTTTTCCCCAGCGACATAGCATAACAGGATCCAGGATCAGTTCACAAGCATCTTGGCCAGCCTTCCATCAAAGTCGGCAATATTTCTCTAAACAGAGTTGATACCCCGCACGTGTTCAAAGAATTCTATCCCCAGCAAGCCCTTCTTTAACCATGCAGTTGATAATGACGATGCCCAGCAGTCGTTGCTCTGGTGGCTCCCCAAGCAGAGGTTATCTTAGAGAGTTTCTTAAAGGCTTTCTCCCCTGCCGAGTTTGGACAACGCTTTTCCTCTGGAAGGATTTTAGCTCAACTATTCCTTAGCGAAATCATCACTCGAGATACTGCTTTGGTATCGCGAAGAGCCTTAATGGATAAGGTACTGCTTCGACCACCCGAAGAATCTCCAGTTTTGTTCGAGATACTGCTTTGGTATCATCGAAGGACCTTAACGAATGAGGGGCCGCTTCGACCACCCAAGGAGGATCGTTTGTACCGCTTTGGTATCATCGAAGGACCTTAACGAATGAGGGGCCGCTTCGACCACCCAAGGAGGATCGTTTGTACCGCTTTGGTATCATCGAAGGACCTTAACTAATGAGGGGCCGCTTCGACCACCCAAGGAGGATCGTTTGTACCGCTTTGGTATCATCGAATGACCTTAACGAATGAGGGGCCGCTTCGACCACCCAAAGAGGATCGTTTATACCACTTTGGTGTCGCGAAAGACCTTAACGAATGAGGGACTGCTTCGACCACCCAAAGAGGATCGTTTATACCACTCTGGTACCGCGAAGAACCTTATTGGGTAAGGGACTGCTTCGACCACCCAGGGAATATCAGGTTATCTCGTTCATCCATTTTGCATCTTGTCATCCCGTTCAGGTATATCCTATCTCTTTGCATTTTTACTTGCTTGTCGGACAAATTTCGGGGTCTTCTTGTATCTAATTGACTTCCACCTTAAAATGAACGCTCTGCAGCTGTTCATTCTCTCAGGTTCAAGGCAATTAGATAGGGGCATCTGTCATACCCCAAATTTGTCCTACCTTTTTTCAAATTTCTCATTTGCCCGACTTTGTTTTTAATTTACCTCGCTTATACAGCGTAGCGTATTTTTCAGCAAAAGCAGGCATTTTCGCTTTTTATCCCAATAAGGGTACGCCACGTGGCATTTGTTGTTTTATATATATATATATATATATATATATATATATATATATATATATATATATATATATATATATATATATATATATATATATATATATATATATATATATATATATATATATATATATATATATATATATATATATATATATATATATATATATATATATATATATATATATATATATATATATATATATATATATATATATATATATATATATATATATATATATATATATATATATATATATATATATATATATATATATATATATATATATATATATATATATATATATATATATATATATATATATATATATATATATATATATATATATATATATATATATATATATATATATATATATATATATATATATATATATATATATATATATATATATATATATATATATATATATATATATATATATATATATATATATATATATATATATATATATATATATATATATATATATATATATATATATATATATATATATATATATATATATATATATATATATATATATATATATATACCTTTTTTTATATAATTTCATTTTTCTCGCAATAGGTTAATATAATGTCTTTTTATTATGTTAGCTAGTTTTGAATTAGAAATTAGGATTTAATTTTAATTGTTTTAATTAAATAGATTTAATTTAGAGCTTAATTATAATTTTTAATTTAAAAAAAAATATAGATTAAAAAATAGAGTTAGAATTTAATTAGGATTTATTTTTAAAAAATCAGATTAGATTTTAATTAATTAGTTTAGATTTAAATTATAATTAATGGTTAGAATTAAATTAAATAGGAAAATAGGTTTTTAATTTAGTTTATTATTCAGAAAAATAAGTTAAAAGAAAAAAAAAAAAAAAGAGATGAATTAATTTGTTTAGGGTCACGGTGGATTAGGGGTTTTGGGGATTATATAAGGATATACTGTTCACCATACCCTAGAATGAAGGGGCAACATTGTTCACACAACCCTAAAGAAAAAACAGTCGCCCCAAATTCGAAGCCCTAAGTCACTGTTCATCATCCTAGAATCCCCAAATCGGCGCCGCTCCAATCCCTATTGTCCCCTTCAATCTCCGATTCTCATAACCATCTTCACTCACTCTGAACCCTCCGTTTTGTGCTTCACCCTTTACCATCATCTTTTTTTTCGCCATCACCACACAATAACCTTCACCTTCGTTTTCTTCTCCGAAACCCAACTTTCCTTCTTCAATCGACTCTTCCTCCTCCACAACCTATCTCAGTCTCTCTCTTCAACAGATCTATCTACCATGTCTGAAGCCGAGACGTTTTCCTTTCAGGCCGAGATCAACCAGCTTCTCAGTCTTATCATCAACACCTTCTACTCCAACAAGGAGATCTTTCTAAGGGAACTTATCAGTAACGCCTCTGATGCTTTGGATAAGATTCATTTTGAGAGTTTGACAGACAAGAGCAAGCTTGATGAGCAACCTGAGTTGTTTATCCATATCATTCCTGATAAGGCAAACGACTCTTTGACCATTATTGATAGTGGTATTGGAATGACCAAAGCTGATTTGGTGAACAACTTGGGTACCATTGCAAGGTCTGGTACCAAGGAACTCATGGAAGCTATTGCTGCTGGAGATGATATTGGACAGTTTGGTGTTGGTTTTTACTCTGCATATCTTGTTGCTGAGAAGGTGATTGTTACCACCAAGCACAATGATGATGAACAGTATGTGTGGGAATCCCAGGCTGGTGGGTCATTCACTGTCACTAGGGATACTTCTGGTGAGGTTCTTGGAAGGGGTACTAAGGTCACCCTTTACCTTAAGGAAGATCAGCTCGAGTACCTTGAGGAGCGTCGTTTGAAGAACTTGGTTAAGAAGTGTCTTGAACTTTTCTTTGAAATTGCTGAGAACAGGGAGGATTACAACAAGTTTTATGAGGCTTTCTCTAAGAATTTGAAGCTTTGTATCCATGAGGATTCTGAGAACAAGGAAATCAAGCGCGTAAGAAGACGACATGGAATGGTTCAAGTGCAGCACTACACCATAAACAAGTGTCTTCAAATGATACAGGTAGCTAACAGATTCGTTCTCTTATGTGAATTTGAGTTCTGGCGTGATAAGCGAAGGGAGGATGCGATGTTCGACGACACGATAACGACCCTGTCTCAAGTTAGCAACAATAGTTTTTTTAAATTTAAAACTGTTATCAACTGAGCAGTAAGACCCATCACAGCGGAGAAACTAATATGACTCATGCCTTCGGTAACATTTCAAGTCTTTCTTCTTTTTCTGAAGTGATGATATCACTGTTAAAATTTTTTGCATTTGTTCATGATTGTATTTGATGTTTATCTGATCTCGTAACTTTTGGTTGTACGGTAACAAATTTAATTTTTTATAATGCTCATTTATATTAATATTAGTATTGTATGAATCAAGTTTGTTCATGTTGTGCTGCTAGTTTGTAATCACACTATCATGAACAAAATTGCTGGCTGCTAGCGTATGTTTAAGCTGTTGAATCCGCTACATAACCTGCACAAAGTTGTGTTGCGTACCCGAATGGAATATTGCAGATAACGCGTTGGTTCGATGCATTGATGCTGCCACTGTCATGAAGAACTTGTTACGCGGTTACAACGCCTCTTACAACAACTTGGTGGTCTCGTAAATTGTTGGTCTCATATCCGTGCCGATAGGCATAATTTATGTTTAAATCTTTGCCTCTGTTGGTGTTATGCGTTTATGTGCAGGTTATAGGGTGCGTGATTTCGAAGTTGAATCCAACTCAATTCATTTTGACAACGTCAGTAGGTTGATGTCCAACCCGGCCTCGTAGCAGCAGATTCACCGCAACACACTCTGGCTATGCTTTTCATGTACTCCGACCATCATTATCTCAAGTCACATACACACCTTCAGTGATACGCAATGATCACACAGTAACTATGCCATGGTTTCAACACTCCTAAGTGACGAAGGACTCGGCGGTTTGTCACGTTTTGAGACAAGACGGTGACAAGCTTTTGGGGACAAATGAATGCAAAAAGTATATAGGTTACGGCGTCGCCGAGTTTTGATTTCGCAATGAATACAACAGTTGTTCTGTCAAATCTTGTTTAAGAAAGAGATTTAATATGTATTAAGCATGTTTGATCTTATAATGAGTAGGTTTCCTCTTTTATGTGATTATGTCTAAAACTTGATGCGTTGTAATTTCCATCTTGATGCGTTGGGTGACTGTTTTGGAAAGTTGGGAAATGGCTTTGGAAACAAATATACTCACACGTTACTGAATAAGCTTTGTTGTAATCTTGATGTGATCCTGTTTCTTTCTCTCTCATATGTTGTGGATTTTACTTTGACTTATATGGAAATTGAAGTGCCAATTTGTTTGTCAGTGCTTTGAAGCTTCTTTTAAGTTGTAATGAAGGCAACACCATTCGTACGATAAATAACAGGATGTTGTTGAAGACACCAAAGGTCTGCCGCATCATCTTCAATGGCGCTTTCGTAGTAACAACCTCAAGAAACAAGGAACCCGCATCAAACGCAGCAATACTAGCTCAACATCATATTCAATAGTTTTGATTTAAAAAAAGGGACACCTCGCGAGAACGTCGTAGCAGCCTCAAAAGCACCTTAGCTCAGTAGCAGCAGTTACTATCATTTGTGGATTTTAAAGGTGGTAACGCTTCAACTTCATTAGCCGTTAATTTTGTTTTTGATCTTCAAACAAATGGCAACGGTATTGTGCTTAACTCAAGGTAACAGTTTTGTTCTAATTTCATTTTAATATATTGTCTTTGTTCACTGCATTTTGTTTAAGTTTTGTGTTGAATATTGTATCGATTTCACCGTGTTTTATTTCCTGTTCACATTTTTGATGTTGTTGTGAGTTTGTAATTTTAACTGATGTTATTTAAGTAATGTCATTGCTGTTGCACATATGTCTAAGTGTAGAAACTTTGTTGAAACATGTCATTGTTTCAAGTTAAAATGGCTTACTAGTATGTTCACACCCTTGAGTTGAGTAACTCGTTATAGGGTAATGAATGCCACTGTGGATTTATGGATATCTTGTTGCAATATCGATCTTAGACACATCATTTTTGTTTTAATTTCAATACTATTGGGGATTGTCGCCTGCTTGTATCTACTGGAATGTATCTATGCAGCATTATCATGGGAACATGTAGCAGCTTTGGTCTTTTTTTTCGGATTTAACTCTAATGTTCTAGTGCGTTGTACTGAGCTTCTTTTCTTTGTGTTTGTTTCATGGTATCAAGTTATTAATGAGGTAACACCTTTTGCGTATAACCGCTAGTTGTTTTGATTGCGAATTTTCTTTCTGTTGGTTGTGGTATTATATTTGATGTAGTGTTCTGTTTTGAATTGACAATTCATGAATGTGATGTTTGCTATAAGTTGGTTGTAGCTTTATAACATACTGCTGTTGTGAGGATGCATATTACCAAATTCTGCATTCTGCATTATGATAATTTTCAATTTTTAGAATTTCCATTTTTTGCGATTTGTTGATTAGTGTTGATGTTTCAATCTTGATTGGATCTTGTGGCTATGATTTCATTACGGGAACCTTGTAAGCAACAATATCGCACGGTTCATCCCTTACTGCAAGGACCTGCAGTTTTGTATCTGACATTGTAGCGGTTCGATTTCATCAATAACAACTTGAAGCAAGAACCGCAGCTACTGACAGTGCCGCAACTCGGTTCCATTTCTTTCCAACAACAACAGTTCGCGTTGCTGCGAAATAACATCGTCCCAGCTCAACAACTCTTCTACTCAGTCCTTAACCGCGGCAACCAAGGAGGTCCCAGCTATGGATGCAGCAGCAACAACTTGACTTTGCGGCAATGCGGTCCATTCTCAAGCTCCGCCTCCGACAATCTCAAGTCGCAGCGATGTGCATACCTCTTCGGTTGGTATTTCCCCTTTATTCTGTTTCTGATTAATGTCATTGTATTAATGCGTCATTGATAATCGATACAGTAACTGTTGTTTTCATGGTCATATTTTGGTTGTCGCACGCCATGTTAGTTTTGTAAGAACTTCAACAGGGTAAGTGATGTTGGATTAACATTCTGTAACTACTGTATGTTACTTGTATGCTTGAAAGTTAGTTTCGGTTTTTACAGTATTGTTATCAATTTGATATAGAATACTTGTTTCTACTTATCCAAATCGAACCTATTGTTGATATCATTGGGGCGTGTTAACTACAATTGTTATAGTGCTGTTATTTGAGTCATCGTTCTCGATTACGGTATACCGAGTTTTACATTCTATTTTTCTTATGTGATGGGCTATCTATGAATTGAAGATTATGTGGTGTTTCTGTTTTCATCTCTAAAATAATTCTGCTTGTTTTTTATATATAGGTGTTGAAATGTGAAATACATAACAGGGCTGTAATTAATAACACCTGTAATTTGTGTAATTAAATTCATAAATTAGATCTTGTTTTTTATACACTTATACATGCGATGGTGAAAAGGGTTGGTACTAAGCTTTTATCTTTTCCATTTTGATTAACAAAAAGCAAATGATATGTTAATTTCTTCATCAAATCAAACATTGCGCCTTTTATTAGAGATCATGGTTTTCAGACCCGTATGGCTTGGGTCATTGGACTTTCATGGGCCCGATTTGGGGTAACACTAATGGTGATTATGCCTCGAATGTGGTTAATTTGTGACGTTAGTCTTGATTAGATTTGAACAAATTTGCGGTGATGCTTTGAGACCTCCTTCATCAATGGTATTTGTAAGTATTTTTCTTGATTTGATCATGATTATGTTACATGTCTTGATTAATTGATAAGAATCTCAATTCAATTTATTTCTCAATACTTAAGCTCTTTTAAAATTAAGTCTTAAATTAATTATTCTTTTTCTATAATTTAGATATAACGAAAGTAGTGGGCTTTTGGGGTCTAGCATCCTTGGAGTCCTTGGACAGCCGCTCTTAAGGCGCACGCCATGAGCCGTGGTTCTCCCGTCTTTCGATTTTTAATTTATTTTTCACTCAATTAAAATTTTTAAATAGTTTTTATTAATTAGATATTTTTATAAGATATTACTCTTATTCTTTTAAAAAATATATATTTCAAAATTATTACTAAATAAATATTTTTAATATTAAACTTTTAAAAAATATACTTTATTAATTAAGTCAACATCTTTTTCTAAAAATATTAAACTTTTCTCAAAAAAAATTAATTATAATAGTTTTTATCAAAACCTTTTTATGGATTTATTTTATATATGAAAATTAAAAACATTTTTATTAATTAAATTAAACTATTCTTCCTAAAACAATTCCAAAACAATTGAATTCTTGGATCTCGCCTTCCTTGAATTCTCGAGGGATTGCTCTCAAGGTGCACACCTTGAGTTGTGATCCTTTTGATCTTACATTTCTTAAATACCTAGCGCGCCTAGTCCGAGTACGCTAATCCATTCAAATTATTTTTCTAAATTAAATCACGAAAGAATCGAGTTCTTGGAGTCGCGCATTCCTTGAATTCGAGTATGATCACTATTGAGGCGTACGCCTTGTATGGTGTGCCATTCAAACTTTCGTTCTTAAAATACCTCCTCTAATTATTTGGATAAGCTTTCATTGTCCAACAAACATATTTTATAATTAATTGAATGAAAAAGGTATCGTTGGAATCTAGCATTCCAGTAATACCCCGATTAATTGATTGCGAGGCCGACGTCTCGTTTATCGATTAATCGTCATTCCTCCTAAAAATTTTCAACCCGTCCAATCTCGTTCCTCATCCTCGTGCGATCAAATCTAAACCCTAACACACATTTAAACTGTACGTTAAATTCAATTTATTTTCTTAATTAAATTACGAAAGAACTGAGTTCTTGGAGTCTCGCACTCCTTGAATTCTTGAGTAACTACTCTTGGGGCGTACGCTTTAGGTTGTGAGTTGCTCGACCTTTCGTTTTTAAAACACGCGCCCTAACTATTTGGACAAATATCGCCATTGTCCATTCAAATACAATTTCATAATTAATCGAATGAAAAAGGTGTTGTTGGGATCTAGCATTCCAATGATATCCCGACTAATTGGTTGCGAGATTGACGTCTCGTTTATCGAGTAGTCGTCATTCTCCTTTAAAATATTCAACCACGTCAAATCTCTTTCTCGCCCCCGTGCGACCATAACTCTAAAACCTAGTCAAATCCATCTTCTTTTCCAAAACAAAATTCTCAACAAACCGAAACTTCTCAAACACTAAATCCTTCGCCCTCGCGCGATTTCCAACTCATACACTCTTTCCAAAGAACATTGTTTAGTCCATTCTTCCGCGCATAACAAACTCGTGCTTCAGCCTCCCCTAGCGAGCAGACAAGCCAATGTTTAGCAGTTAGAATGCGACCTAAATTCTCGTTCGACTCATACACACCTTTGACCAAGAACATTGTTTAGTCCCTTCTTCCGCGCATAACAAACTCGTGCTTCAGCCTCCCCTAGCGAGCAGACAAGCCAACGTTTAGCAGTTAGAATGCGACCTAAACACTCGTTCATTCACAAACCTTTTACCGTAGTTATCCGAACTACGGCTGCTCTTATTCTTCATTCTCTTTCGAATGTAAGATACGTAGGCACAAGATTGCGATGATCTTGGCGAGCACAATCCCCTCTTTTTCCCGTAGTCCCACGAACTACGAATGCTCTGATTTTCCACTTCTTACAAGTGAAGATATGTAGGCACAAGGGCCCCAATCCTTGGCGAGCACCCTATCTTAAAACCACTCATTCCCCCAATAGGAGAAACCTTAGAAGAAAACAAATAAGCATAGTTAACTTTACTCGCGAATCGATCAAGAGGTTCCCGTTGAGTACAACGGACGTAGAGGGTGCTAATACCTTCCCTCTGCGTAATCGACTCCCGAACCTAGAAAATTGGTTGCGATGACCATGTTCTTATCTCCTTTAAGGTTTTATCGATATTTTCCTATTCCATCCTTGGAATGAATAAAGTTCGGTGGCGACTCTGTTTCGAACAGTATTTTTCCGCGGCCATCGCGAGGATCGTATTTTTCGAGGTACGACACATACCCAACAAGCAGGACATGTTCGCTTTAGGATATAACCCATCTTCATCCTCACAGAGCATGCCGTGCTATAAAAGGGCCTGTTCGGTTTACTAGCGGTGGAGTAATCTTCGAGCAGATTAATTCCGTCTCAGATGAAGAGGGTGATAGCGACTGTGACATGGACGCTTGGATTCGGCCTTGCATTCCGGGACAAAGCCTCAACAACTGGTCTGTCGAAGAAATCATCCAAGTGACGACAGAAAAGTAATGACTTGTTTTTCTGATTGTTGTGTAGCCCTATGTTCTACCCGGAGCATAGTGGTATTTGTCTTCAGGGCCTAATTGTTTATGCTTGAACAATCTTTTATCAATCAATCAAAGGGCGATTTTCTGCATTCAAATATTGTGATCCTTGTCTTTCATGTTTTTTTAAACAATAAAATGGCAATGTGGTTTGTGCTTGTTTGCATATCATTTTAAGCATTTAATCATCATCATTGCAGGTTTCACTTTGCAGATGACACCGCTCCAGAATCTTCTATGACTCGCTTTGACTTTGATAATCCAATACTTCAAGCCGAAGAAGAGATTGATGAAGATGAAGACTTACCAGAAGAGCTAGCCAGACTCTTGAAACAGGAAGAGAAAATCATTCTGCCTCATTAGGAGGAAATCGAGATCATCAACTTTGGTTCTGAGGAAGTCAAAAGAAATGTCAGGATAGGGGTTGCATTGCAGAGTGATATCAAGCAGAGATTGGTTGAAATGCTCAGAGAGTATAGTGATATCTTTGCTTGGTCATATGAAGACATGCCCGGTCTTGACACTGATATCATGGTTCATCGCAAGCTGTTGCGTGAAGAGTGTCCGCCAGTCAAGAAGAAGCTCAGAAGGACCAGACTAGATATGGCTGTGAAAATCGAAGAGGAAGTCCAGAAGCATTTGGACGCAGGGTTTCTCTCCGTAACAACTTACCCTCCGTGGGTCGCTAACATCGTACTTGTACCTAAGAAGGATGGTAAGGTACGAATGTGTGTTGATTATAGATATTTGAATAAAGCGAGCCCGAAGGACGATTTCCCGCTCCCTCACATTGACGTATTGGTGGATAGTACCGCTCAGTATTCCGTGTTTTCCTTCATGGACAGTTTTTCCGAATATAATCAGATTAAGATGGCACCGAAGGATATGGAGAAAACAATGTTCATTACACCGTGGGGGACGTTCTGTTATAAGGTAATTCCTTTTTGGTTGAAAAACGCAGGGGCGGTCTATCAGCGGGCTATGGTCACTTTGTTTCATGATATAATTCATCACGAGATTGAAGTATATGCTGATGATATGATATCAAAGTCGCAAACGGAGGAGGAACATCTGGTAAACCTTCTGAAGTTGTTCAAAAGGCTAAGGAAATTCAGACTAAGGTTGAATCCGTATACGTGCACTTTTGGTGTCAAGTCCGGAAAGCTGTTGGGGTTCATTGTCAGAGAAAAAGGAATCGAGGTCGATCCTGCAAAGATAAAAGCTATACAGAATATGCCAGCACCGAAAATGGAGAAAGAGGTTCGTGGTTTCTTGGGGAGATTGAACTACATTGCTCGGTTCATATCTAACCTCACAGCCACGTGTGGACCCATGTTCAAATTGCTAAAGAAAGATCAGGCGGTCGTCTGGAATGAAAATTGCCAACGGGCATTTGATAAGATAAAAGAGTATTTGCAGGAGCCTCCGATACTGATACCTCCAGTAGCTGGAAGACCATTGATAATGTATCTAACGGTTCTTAAGAACAGCATGGTTTGTGTTTTCGGTCAACAAGACGAGACTGGAAGAAAAGAGCATGTGATATACTACTTGAGTAAAAAGTTCAAAGATTGTGAATCCAGGTACTCAATGTTGGATAAAACGTGTTGCGCACTCGCGTGGGCTGCCAAACGTTTGAGACAGTATATGCTAAACCATACAACCATGCTGATTTTGAAGATGGATCCGATTAAATACGTCTTTGAAAAGCAAGCACTTTCGGGGAGGATTGCCAGGTGGCAGATGGTACTAATAGAGCACGACACCCAATATGTTTCCCAGAAGGCTATCAAGGGGAGTATTCTATCAGAGTATCTTACGGAACAGCCGATTGATGATTATCAACCAATGAAGTTTGAATTTCCCGATGAAGACATCATGTTCCTAAAGATGAAGGACAGCGATGAGCCATTACCCGATGAAGGTCTGGAGAAGGGTTCTCAATGGCAGATGATATTTGACGGCGCTGTAAACTCTTATGGTAGTGGAATTGGGGCAGTTATCACGATACCTCATGGTACTCATATCCCATTCACTTCCAGGTTAACATTTCCTTGCAATAATAATGAAGCCGAGTATGAAGCATGCATTATGGGGCTAGAATATGCTATTGATCTGAGGATCAAGAATCTAGATGTGTACGGCAATTCAGTGCCAGTTGTTAATCAGATCAAGGGAGAATGGGAAACAAGAAAACCTAATCTGGTACCTTACATAAACTATCCAAGGAGGCTGTTAGGGCGATGGCAGATGCTCTGGCAACATTGTCTTCAATGTCTTCAACGTTGTCTGCACTATCTTCGGTCGATAGGGAGATGAGTTGTGTTGCTCGATTTTTAGAGTCCTAGTTGAAGTCAAGTTGGATGAGGCATAATGGATAAGAAATAGATTGAATCAGCTTAGCCTGATGGACGAGAAAAGGCTAGCATCTATTGCATATGGTCGGTTATATCAGAGCCGAATGAAGAAAGCTTTCGACAAGAAGGTGCGCCCCCGAAGCTTTCAGACGGGCGATCTTGTGCTAAATAAGATTCTCCCGCCACAAACAAATCATAGGGGCAAATGGGCTCCCAACTATAAAGGTCCATATGTCGTGCGAAAGGTTTTCTTCGGAGGAGCCTTGTTGTTATCCACCATGGATGGTGAGGATTTCACGTCCCCTGTGAACGCAGACGCAGTTAAAAAATACTTTGCTTAAAGAGACCCGCTGGAAAGAAAAAAAGAATATCCAGGAAAAAACGGGGCATCTCAGCGAACCATAAAAAGAATGGGTTCGGGCAAAAGATAGGGATAAAAAGAAAAGATGTAAACCCGCAAATTTGAAAACCTGAAAAGGCAACTATGTCAAAAATGGGTATCCCGGTGAATTGAAAACCCGAAAGGGCGATTCAGGCAAAAGTTAGGGATTTTAAAAGCAAATGGATGCGGTCTGTGTATTGAGCTTCAGAGATTAGTGGATTGAGGGAGGACCTGCGGGTTGTTTATCCGAATCAATCTCCTCAGAAGACAAAGCGTCAGGGGATCATCGAAGTCAGGCGAGTCATAGATGGATCAACTCATTATGCTTGTCTGTGCCACATTGCCGACATTCTGTATATTTCTGTTAATTCCTGTATATTTTCTGCACAGCTTCCTCTTTTCAGGGGTTGCATCTATTGTAAAATCTGCCTATTTACAGGCCATTTGTCAATAAACATATACTATTCAGTAATTGTTTGCATTATTTTAATATTTACTGATTTGTTTGCAAAAATGCCCGATGTTTTTGATGAAATTGCGCATACATAAACTTGCAGGCCTTGGCCGATAATCGATAACACTTTGATTTATTTGAACAATGTCACGAATGATGACCGAGATAGTTCCCTTTGTGTAGGATATCTTGTCTGTTTTGTTCATTTTTGCAGGGTCGTTACCCTTGGGGAAACTTGTCAGAGGTGTATCTCCGGTATGATCAATGTTCCCCCCAGCAAGTGGAGCTTGTGCATCTCTTTCCCTAGTAGATTTGTATGCAAGTTAAGTGAGTAGTTAAGTGTGTATGCTTATCTCCAGCAGTTGGTCAGTACAGATTTAGCTCCAGCAGTGTGTCTGTATGGACTCATCCTTCAGCAGTTCAGACCAAGGTCTATTGCAGAGTAAAATCACTCTCAGAAGGTCGAGATTAATGTCCCCACGCAGTTCAGGTATGTACCTTTGTCCCCCTACAGGTGAGCCTATACTCCCCAGTGAGTCGAGATTGGATTTCTTTCCGTCAGGCAAGTCTGAGATTATTTCCTAGCAGCGAGTCGAGGCGGGATTTATTCCCACAGAGTCTGAACAGGTGATTTTGTATCCCCTCAGAGTTCGAGTTGGAATTGATGAGTTTGTTACTCATTTCCCCAAGCAGAGGTCGGCGCGAATTCCCTCACAGCTTGGTCCCCAGCAAAGTCGGCGGAATAGTTGTCTTCCCTAGCAGAGTGGGCAGCATTTTTATCCTCAGCAAAGGCAACAACAGTAGTGGTTCCCCGCTGAGTAATCTATAGCAGAGGTGGATTCTTCCCTGACAAAGTTGTTTGTTCCCTAGAATGTTATATTCTGGCAGGCTGCTCAGAGCTTGATTTTCCCGGCAGAGTGTGTTTAATCTCAGTGGGTAGTGTTGATTCCCTTGTAGAGTTGCCTGTTCCCCAGAATGTTATATTCTGGCAAGCCATTCAGGGCTGATTTCCTTGGTAGGTTATGATCAACCTTGGAGTTTGGTTGTACTTTCCCTGTAGAGTCGCTGATTCCCCAACATGGTGGACGTTTTCTCTTGTCTGGCTGTCTTTCCGGAACCGAGTTGTCTATTTTCTTTGAAAGAATCGTATCCTGGAAGGCCGGTCAGGGTGTTGTTCTCCAGCAGAATAGAATGGTTGTTTAGCATGTGGTTCTATTTCCCCAGTAGGGTCGCCTATTCCTCAGAAGGTTTATATGCTGGAAGGTCGTTCAGGGCATTTTCCTCAGCAGGATTTGATCTAATCCTCAGCAGGGTGGCTTTTTCTCCTCAGCATTTATTTTGTTGATTCAGTTTCGTTGCATCTGCATTCGTGCATAGCATCCTCCTAAATGCGTAGCATTTACATTTCGTATGGAGCATTACGCCATTTTCAAACATATGCATATGAAACATAAGCCAGGTAATTATCTCTTTTGTTTCAGGTGTATCTCCAGAGGATTGATCTCTCTGCCCGTGTGGTGGTTAGACCATAGCAATTTCCGTTAGCCCGTGTGGTACCCAAACCCCGTCTTACGTCCTTCCCCAACGGCGTCGCTTGATTGTGGTCGGTGGTGTTATCCTTTATTCCCCCACAGTGTCCATACCAGGGTAATTTGTGAGTCCATACAGGTATTCAGACCTCGACAAAAGATCCGTGATAGATGTGTTCATGATATCTTGTGCTTCTCAGTGAAGTCCCAACATAACTACTTGGTTAAGTTCCTCTTTTCTCCCTGCCAGAGTTGCTTGGTTAAGTTTCTCTCGCCCCTAGTAGAGTTTTTCTGTTGATTTATCAGCAAATGTTTATCAACTTCGTGTTGTTCCGACCTTCGGGTTCGATGCTCGCTTTTATTTAGTGAATTCCTGGCGGCGATGTCAAATGTTCTTACATTTGGGTTCGATGCTCGCTTTTATTTAGCGAATTCCTGGCGGCGATGTCAGATGTCCTTACCTTTGGGTTCGATGCTCGCTTTTATTTAGCGAATGCCTGGCGGCGATGTCAGATGTCCTTACCTTTGGGTTCGATGCTCGCTTTTATTTAGCGAATGCCTGGTGGCAATGTCAAATGTCCTTACCTTTGGGTTTGATGCTCGCTTTTATTTAGCGAGTGCCTGGCGGCGATGTCAGATGTTCTTACCTTTGGGTTCGATGCTCGCTTTTATTTAGCGAATGTCTGGCGGCGATGTCAGATGTCCTTACTTTTGGGTTTGATGCTCGCTTTTATTTAGCGAATGCCTGGCGGTGATGTCAGAGGTTCTTATCTTCGGATTCATGCCTGTTTTTATTTAACAAATACCTGACGGTGAAGTCAGATGTGTTTTCCGACTTAATGTTGATATCTGACGGTGAAGTCAGATGTGTTTTCTGACTTAATGTCGATGCCTGACGGGGAAGTCATACGTGTTTTCCGACTTAATGTCTATGCCTGAAGGCGATGTCAGATGTGTGTTCCGACTTGATGTTGATGCCTGACGGCGATGTCAGATGTGTTTTTCGACTTGATGTCGATGCTTGACGGCGAGGTTAGACGCCTGACAGCGTGGTCAGATGTTTTTCCAAATTGATACAAAAGCCTGACGGTGAAGTCAGAGGCTCATTATCTGTTATGTGATATCAGCTGATCCTTCCGACTTAGTGTCGATGCCTGACGGCGATGTCAGATGATCTTTTCGACTTAGTGTCGTTGCCTGCGCGTTAGCAGATTGTCTTCCGACTGCGTGTTAATGTCTTGATTATTAATCAATCAGCTTGTTGCTGTTGCAACTATTATTCAGTTATCTCATATTTTGGTCCCAATCAAAGTTTGCAGTTCTATTTCTGCGGTTGGCAAATTTCCAGGTTTTGTGGTATTCAACCGTGTTTTACCTTGATCGTTTGAAAGTCGTTCGCTTTTCACTCGTTCAGATCCAAGTCGTTTGAATAGGGGCAGCTGTTGTACCCCAAAATTTTCCCAACCTCTTTATTTACTTGGTTTATGTTTCATGTCATTTTCTAGCATTTTGCATCTTGCATAGCATTCTCATTTGCAAGGGATTAAGAGAGGTGTGCATCTCAAGAGATGGTTGTCAAATATTCATAGCCCAAGCAAGAGGGTTCAGTTCAAATCATCTGAGGATCACTAGGAGATGTTGGAAAAGCACATTGAGTGCTTTTGAAGTCATTGTGGAGCTCATCTAAGTTGTTATACCATGTGCAAGAGGTGGCAGTCAAAAGGTTGCATCCCTAGGGTTTCATCTGCCTAGTGCAAAGTCAACTGAGGACTTGAAGGAGAGTGAGACTTAATTCCAAGTCATTGGAGTCATGGATAGTTATGTTGGGACATCTAAGATGTTATTTCAAGATCAAATCAAGAAGAATCAAGAGGTGGAAGATTTGCTAAATTAGGGTTTCAAAGGTTTGTGAGTGTAAAATCCCATGTTTAGGAGCTAACTTCAAGACCATATATCTCAAGATACAAGTGTAATCTCACTTTTATGTAAACATGAGGCTTGTATAGAATGTTCTTAGCTTTCTTTTGATTACTAGAACTCATCCATTGGGTTTCTAGAACTCAAGTTATGATGTTGGCAAGATAGAGGTCTCAGATGAACCATATTTTCAGTCAACAAAAGTCAACTAACTTCCAAGACAGTTTTGAACTACAATCATGTTTCTCTTCAACTTTTGATGAACATGAAAGTTGTTCCTTATGATCTTAGCTTTCCAAAAGGTCCTAGAAGTCCTTCATCTCATTTGTGGAACTCAAGTTATAAAGCTTGCAAGGCAGGGGTATTTTGTGAAAGTAAGATTATAGGTCATTTTCATTATAGGTCCTTTTCATCCACTTATGCACTTCAAATGAAACTTTGATCAACATGAAACTTGCTCCAAATGATCTCAATTTCATCATGGAACACTAAATTGTCATGAATTTCTCAAGGATGAGGAGATTGGTGAAGAAAATCAAGTGAAAATGGACTTAAAAGTCATGAATTCAATTGAATTGGTTTTGGAACATTTACATGCCATGTCTATACTCATTTTGATTCACAATGGTCCAACAAGAAGAATGCCCAAGTCAATTTTGGTCTATGGTGGAAAAAGTGATTTTTGGATGGAAATCAGAGGAGGAGGATAGTATGGAAAGAAAGGAATTTCAGGTTTTTGAGGTAGGGATATGTTTAAAGCATTAAGCAAACGAGGTTTTGGTCTTCTGTTTGGGGTAACTACATCAAAAGGTGCATTTGAGTAGGGTTTGAAAGCAGATGTTGGTGGTTCAGCAGATGCAACAGTGTAATCAGATGCAATTTGCAGAGCTGAGCCAACAGCTTTACCAGATGTTGCAGATATGGTTGCTAAAGATCCTACATTTGACATTGATTGAATATATGAAACAAGCACAGATGGAATAGCCACTGTGAGTTTTGGTTTCAGAGGTTTGAGGGGTTCAGATGGTTCAACTCTGTCATAAAAGTCTTTCAGTTTGAAACCATAAGACAGATTATGAAAAAGAGAAGAAACTTGGGCACAAGATATAGAAGATGTTGGATTGGAGTTGGGGATTAATATCTCAGATGATTGTGCAGGTGGAGGCATAGGATCTGGAATGGGAGTTTTTGAAGGTATGGTAGTTTCAGGTTGGTTTATCTCAGAGTATTTTTCAGATGGAGAGATTAGAAAATCCGGATGGATTTCTGATTCTGAGGAGTTAGATGATGTGGTAGGTGTACAAGAGGTAGAAGATACTTGAAACACTGTTTTTAAAGGTGTGACATCAAGAACTTCTGTCTCAGGGATGTGAGGTTAAGAAGTATTGGTAGGTTCTGAAGGAATTTCAGATGGTTTGGATGGTGGTTCTGATGAGACAGGAGCAGAAGTTACTTTTGTAGGTTCAGAAGTAACAGGTGCAATAGGTTCAGAAGGTGGATTATTTGATGGTGGATTGTCAGAGGCTTTTTCTGGTTGAACTTCTTTTGGTTGGTTCTTTGGATGTTCAGAGGTTTGTTGTTGAACAGATGTTTGTTTTTCAGATGGTTGTTGTTCTGATGGTTGTTGATCTGATGGTTGATGATCTGATGGTTGAGGACGTGGAACAAAGTGTTTGATATGAATTTTGGGTTGAGAAGGTTTTGGTACAGAAACTGTTGGTGTTGTTGTTTGTGTTGGAATTTGAGTTGGAACAGGTGTTTGTTTTTGTGGTGAAACAGAACTGGGAGCAGTAACAGAAGTGGTTTGTGTAGCAGGTGGTTTTGGAACAGACTTAACATTTGAATCATTAATAACAAGATTTACAGAAGTTACAGAAGATTTTGTACCTTTTACTTTAATCCTCTTGGCAGGTACAGAGGCAGCTTCTTCAGAATCTTTTCTCTTCAAGAGCTTCTTGGGCTTCTCAGCAATCTAGTAGTGGTTGTCTAACTAGCTGAAACACATTAGCAGGAACAGGTTTTCCTTCCTTCTTGCATTCATCAATATACATAACCACTATATGTCTGGGCTCTTCAGCAAAGAATAAAGGAAAGTCATCTACAGGAACCCTCTTATTCAATTCAGACATATTCAGCTTCTTGGGAGCTGTTGTGAGTTCATCAACAATTTTGAGTCTCAGAAGACTTTTAGCATTCAGAGGCTTTCCCATTATAAACTCTAATTCCTCTGTAACTCAAGTAGCGTACAGAGCAGTTACTAAACCATTTTCAGTAAGAAGATCTGAGAGCAACCTTCCAAAGGGGATCCAAGTTCTGATCTTCTGTCCTTTCTCTTTCACATATTCTCTAGATGCATTGATATGGTTCCACAGATGCATAAACAGAATATATGGAAGATCTACCTTAGTGCTCTGACTAAGGCAATACATGAAATAGAGCTGTTCATTATTGACATAGTCTGGAGAATTGGTTGACTTCCTGTGGTGGATGCATCCCATGAAGATCTTGGCCTAGATCTTGTAATCAGGCTTCAGATCTTTGAATTTGTTAGAAGCTTGACCAGCAGTCATTACTTCTTCATAAACCTCATCCATGTCAACATGCCCAGCTGGCAAGTGGGAAACACCATCTGTTTCTTCATATCCTATCAATTTTCTTATCAGATCTTCTGTGATAATAATCTCTTTTCCAGCACAGAAGATAAGATGAACTTGGGATAAACTGATGCATGGATCCAGAATTCTTTCACAAGGAGAGGGTAAACTGGTCCAAAGAGCCTATCAAAGTACTTAACCCATCCTTGAGCTCTAATTATGGAACGAAACTCAAACCCATTTTCTGCCAGAGAATCAAACTCAACCATATATTCACATAGAACTTCCAATTTATCAACTGGCGTTAGAAGTGTTCTTTTGGGAGGAGAGTATGGAGCAACACCCAAGTTTTCTGAAGTTACAGCAGCCATAGTAGATTGGAATTGAGCAGTTGTTGATGATGAAGTTGCCATTGAATAATGCTTTGTCAAACACTTAGGTTTTGGGTTTTTATGCAGAGAAAATAGGAGATGAAAACGCATGTAAATTCTGAGAGAGTGAAAAGTGTGAAAGTGAATACAAGACAAGTATTTATACTAAAATACTTAGGCATATCAACAGTCAGAAAAATGCATGTTTGAACAAGCATTAAATGAAGAGAATAAAAATCATTTCAAAACATTAATTGCTTCTGACAATTTGGGGGGAAAACCAAGATTCTTACTATTTAAACTTCACCTCAAACGTCTCTTCAGTTATGTACACGCCACCTCTTCAGATTTTGTGTGACACGTGTTTACTTGCATGCTGTTCTGAATTCTCTTAAGAAATGAAACGTTAGCCAATGTTCAGATCTTCTAAAGATTGTTAGTTCAGAGTTTCACAAAAGAAATATTGATCAGAATAGAATAAACAATCAGAAGAAATACTTCAGAGCATTAAGCATTTTTGCATCTGTAAAAATTTGCTTCTGATAAATATTATTCTTGACAAAAATCCATACCAATATTTTTTAGAATAAAATTGAATCTATCTTCAACAAGGGGTTTTGTAAAAATATCTGCCCATTGATGATCTGTATCAACAAAGGCTAAGTTTATGATTCCCTTCTGAACATAGTCTCTGATGAAATGATGCTTAATTTCTATATGTTTTACCTTAAAATGTAAAATGGGATTCTTGGACAAACATATAGCAGAAGTATTATCACAAAAGATAGAAATGTTACTTTCAAAAATTTGATAATCTTCTAGTTGACTCTTCATCCAGAGCATCTGCGTGCTACATCCAGCAGCAGCAATGTATTCAGCCTCTGTGGTTGAAAGTGCAATTGTGGGTTGCTTCTTGCTGTACCAGGAGATTAGATTTCTTCCTAGAAATTGACAACTTCCATAAGTACTTTTTCTTTCCACTCTGTCTCCAGCGTAGTCAGCATCACAGAATCCAACTAATTTCAAATCATCAGATTTTCTGTAACACAAATCCACATTAGAAGTACCTTTCAGATACCTTAGAATCCTCTTGACAACTGTCAAGTGTGATTCTCTAGGATCTGATTGGAATCTAGCACACAGACAAACACTGAACAATATGTCAGGTCTAGAAGCAGTAAGATAAAGAAGAGAGCGAATCATACCTCTATAGAGCTTCTGGTCTACTTTCTTACTTACCTCTTCTTTACCAAGTGAGCTAGTAGGACGCATTGGAGTCTTTGCCAGCTTACTGTCAGACATGTTGAATTTCTTCAGAAGTTCTTTAACATACTTTGTCTGATGTATGTAGGTGCACTCTGGAGTTTGATTAACTTGGATTCCTAGGAAGAATCTGAGTTCTCCCATCATGCTCATTTCAAACTCTGCCTGCATACATGTAGCAAACTCCTTTCCAAGCATAATATTTGTTGATCCAAAAATAATATCATCTACATAAATTTGGCAAATTAGAAGATCTTTCTTAATTGTTTTACAGAATAGTGTTGTATCCACTTTGCCTCTGATGAAATTCTTCTCCAGAAGAAAATTGCTCAATCTCTCATACCAAGCTCTGGGAGCTTGTTTTAATCCATATAGAGATTTCTTTAATTTGAAAACATGATCTGGAAATTTTTCATTTTCAAAACCAGGAGGTTGGTGGACATAAACTTCTTCTTCTATAATACCCTTAAGAAAGGCACTTTTAACATCCATCTGATACAGAGTGATGTTATTTTGTGCAGCAAAGGAAATAAGAAGGCGTATAGATTCTAACCTTGCCACTGGAGCATATGTCTCAGTGTAATCAATACCTTCTTGCTGACTGTACCCTTGAGCAACCAGCCTTGCCTTATTCCTCTCAACTTCTCCTTTCTCATTTAGCTTATTTCTGAAGACCCATTTTGTACCAATTATATTGAATCCTTGAGGTTTTTGAACTAGATCCCATACATCATTTCTGCTGAATTGATTTAGCTCTTCTTGCATGGCAATAATCCAATCATTGTCTTGCAGAGCTTCTTCTACAGAAGATGGTTCAATTTCTGACACTAGTCCAAATAGTGATGCTTCAGATGATCTTAGAAAGGATCTTGTTCTGATGGGATCATCCTTCTTTCCAATAATGACATCCTCTGGATGAGAAGCTTTAATTCTGGACGATGATCCTCTAATTTTTGACTCTTCAGAAATGTTTAGATTATTCATCTGAGAAGTTAAAGGAGTAGCATCTGGAGTTGCTTCTGGTTCCTTCACTTGAATTTTGTCTGCTTCTGGAACTTCAAAGTCAATAAAGACTACTTCCCTATCTGCAGAGTTATCAACCTGCTTTGGCTTTTCAGAGTCAAGCTTATCATCAAATCTGACATGAATGGATTCTTCCACAATCTGTGTCTCAGTGTTGTATACTCTGTAGCCTTTAGAGCGTTCAGAATATCCAAGCATGAAACACTTCTGTGCTTTGGAATCAAACTTGCTCAGATTTTCCTTAGTGTTTAACATATAGCAAATACATCCAAAAGGATGAAAATAAGAAATGTTGGGCTTTTTGTTCTTCCACAGTTCATAAGGAGTCTTCTTCAGAAGAGGTCTAACAGACACTCTGTTCTGAATGTAACAAGCTGTATTGATTGCTTCTGCCCAAAAATGTTTTGCCAGATTTGTCTCATTGATCATGGTTCTGGCCATTTCTTGCAAAGTTCTGTTTTTCCTCTCTACAACCCCATTCTATTGTGGAGTTCTAGGACAGGAAAAATCATGAGCAATGCCATTTTCAGAAAAATATTTTTCAAAATATTTATTTTCAAATTCACCACCATGATCACTTCTGATTTTTATAATTTTGAAATTCTTTTCATTTTGGACTTGCTTTCCGAAGTCAAAGAACACAGAATGTGACTCATCCTTGTGTTTTAAGAACTTTACCCATGTCCATCTACTAAAGTCATCAACAATGACTAATCCATACTTCTTGCCTCTGATGGATGCAGTTTTCACTGGTCCAAACAGATCAATATGAAGTAATTCTAGTGGTTTAGAAGTAGAAACAACATTTTTTGATTTGAAAGATGTTTTTGAAAACTTCTCTTTCTGGCATGCTTCACAAAGAGTATCTGAAGTGAACTTCAGATTAGGGAGTCCTCTGACAAGATTAAGTTTATTAATCTGAGATATACGTCTCATATTAATATGGCCCAATCTTCTGTGCCAGACCCATTGCTCTTCATTAACAGACAAGAGGCATTTAACATTTTGAACTTTAAGTTCAGAAAGATTTATTTTATAAATGTTGTTTTTCCTCTTACCACTAAATAGGATAGAGCCATCCTTTTGACTAATAGCTTTACAACATTTTTTATTAAAGGTAATATCATAACCATTGTCACTTAATTGACTTATGGACAATAAGTTATGCTTTAACCCTTCAACAAGTAAAACATTAGTAATAGAGGGAAGTTTACCATTTCCAATAGTGCCAGATCCAATGATCTTGCCCTTCTGGTTCCCTCCAAACTTCACGTCACCTCCAGATCTAAGTTCCAGGCTTTGGAACATAGACTTTTCTCCTATCATGTGTCGTGAGCATCCAGAGTCCAGGTACCATGATTGGTGTCCTGACCTTGCTGCTAAGAACATCTGCAACAGGAATTATTTTGTTTTTAGGTACCCAGATCTTCTTGGGTCCTTTGGGGTTAGTTGTTTTGTAGGTTTGTCTAAACTTCTGTTTTTCAACATAATGTTTATTCTGACTTGCCTTGGGTTTAAACACATAAGTATTATTCTCAGAGCTTGTGTGTTTAATGTCATTTAAGTGACCAAATTTAAATTGAGAATACAGAGGTGTCTTCTTGATGAAAAGTTTGTCAACAGGTTTTGGATTGCTTCCAGATGAAGATTCATATCCAATACCTCTTCTGTTGTTTCCACTAACACCATAGATCATGGAAGCCATCTTGCTTCTGTCTATGCTCTTAGTAAGAAATCTCTGAAAGCTAGAGTCATATTTTTCTAAAATGTTTTCACATGACTTAGTCTCAGATTCAGATTCTTGTTGAGTTATTTCAAAGTCATTTTTGATTTTCAGATTAATTTCTTTTTGCTCAACAAGTTCTGTCTTCAGAAGATCAATCTCAGATTCAAGATTGCTTTTCAGCTTCTTGTATTTGAGTTTGATATTGTTATAACTTTTAAGAACTTCTGTTAAAACTTTTATGAGTTCTTCTTTGGTAAGTTTAGCCATTACCTCTTCTGCGTCATCATCAGATTCAGAATCTGATTCATATCCTGAGGTACCTTCCTTTTGATCCTCTATGCTGGCCATCAGTGCAACATTGGCACATTCTTCTTCTCATTCAGAAGATGATTCAGATTCATCTGAGTCATCCCATGTTGCCATCAGAATCTTATTCTTTTTGTTAAACTTCTTCTTGGGTTTTTCTTTCTGAAGTTTGAGGCAATCATTCTTGTAGTGCCCAGGTTCTTTGCACTCATAGCACACAACTTCTTTCTTGGCAGATCTTCTGTGTCCAGAAGATTCCTTTCTATTATCAGATCTTCTGAAGTTGTTGAACTTCTTTCCCTTGTGCTTCAAGAGTCTGTTGATCCTTCTGGACAGCATGGATAACTCATCTTCTTCTTCAGAAGAAGATTCTTCAGAGCTTTCTTGAATGACCTGCAAAGCTTTAGCAATTTTGTTAGATTTTAATGCAACAGATTTACCTTTTTCTTTCTTTTGAGGTTCATCTTCCTCAAGCTCAATCTCATGGCTCCTCAGTGAGCTGATGAGTTCTTCTAGTGAGATCTTGTTCAGATCTTTAGCCATCTTCAAGGCAGTCACCATTGGTCTCCATCTGGTAGGCAGACTTCTGATGATTTTCTTTACGTGATCTGATGTAGAGTATCCCTTGTCCAGAACTTTCAGCCCAGCAGTGAGTATCTGAAATCTGGAGAACATGGCTTCAACAGATTCAGAGTCTTCCATTTTGAAGGCCTCATACTTCTGGATCAGAGCCAGAGCTTTTGTCTCCTTAACTTGAGAATTTCCCTCATGAGTCATTTTTAGGGATTCAAACATATCAAAAGCAGTTTCCCTGTTTGTAATTTTCTCATACTCTGTATGTGAAATTGCATTCAATAATATAGTCCTGGCTTTGTGGTGATTTCTGAAATCTTTCTTCTGAGCATCTGTCATAGATTTTCTGTCAATCTTCTTGCCATTCCCATCTATGGGATGGACATATCCATCTATGACTAGATCCCATAGATCAGCATCATATCCTAGGAAAAAACTCTCAATTCTGTCTTTCCAGTAGTCAAATTTCTCCCCATCAAACATTGGGGGTTTGGTGCTGATCCTATCCCTTTCTTCATATTTATTGTTAATATTGGACATTGAATTATCAGCCATGGTAAAAAATAAATATATATCAAAGTATTTCTCTCTGGATCTTTACTGACACTGTTAAGTGGTAGCACACACAGAACCGGAGCTCTGATGCCAACTGAAGGTGAGATAATACTTAGAAGGGGGGTTGAATAAGTATGAAAGATTAAGACTTAAAAAATAATCACACAATTATTTTTATCCTAGTTCGTTTAAACAACTACTCCAGTCCACCCTTCCTAGAGTGATTTGCCTTTCTCAACAAGGACTTAATCCACTATTTAATCAAACTGATTACAATAGTAACACCTAAGAACAACTGTTCTTAGTCTTCTCAAGAGCTACTGATTCCAACTGAATCCTCTTAAGGAAAAACCTTTACAATCAATGTAAATCAAATACAAGAGTATTAATGCTTCTATAAAGCTTTTATCACAACAGTGATTTTTCTCATAAGTTTAAGTACAAGAAATTCTAAGAAGAATATGAAAGAATGAGAGCTTAGAATAATATGATTTCTTTTCAGCAAATTGTGTAACTGAAGAATGTTGTGGAGTCTTCCTTTTATAGGCAGCTGATCCAAGGATGCTGAGCGTTGAAAATAGAGTCCCAAAAAGGTCTGAGCCTTTTTGTCTTCACATCAAGTGACCTTTCCTTGAAGTAGATAACACAGAAAAATCTTTTTTGTCTGTGTAATTGTGTCTAGCACAAATGAGGAAAGAGACGTTGATTTACTCCAACGGATATATTCTTGAATATTTCTTCTTCAGTTTTCAGCAAGTTCTTCAGAGTCTGAATGGATCAGAGTCTTCTAATGATGTTCAGAACTTTGCTGTATCAGAGTCTTCTGCAGCATGTGTGCTTTCAGCGTGTTGATCATCAGAGCATATTTGACACAGAACTTCAGTACTTGGCAGCATTAGTACTTTCAGAAACTTCTGTAGAATTATGCTTTGAGAAACTCTTCAAACAATATTCTTCTTTGCTTCAGATGCTTCAGCTTCAGATGCTTCTAACTAGCTTCAGATGCTTCTGCTTCAGAATCTTCTGACTAGCTTCAGATGCTTCTGCTTCAGATGCTTCTGATGAGTGCATCTGGCGCTTCAGAGTCAGGATAACTTCTTGTATACAATACAGATTTGCTTCTAGAGAGTTAATTTCATTTCAATCTACAGTAAAACTCTCAAACAAATTTTAGAGTATATAATTCTTAAATATAAAATTTTCCTAACAGTTATCATCAAAACAAAGAGTTATTATTAGGAACCAATCTGTGTTCTAACATATTGGCCTTGACTTGTTGACTGAGCGTGATGGACATATGAGATCTACTCTGACCAGTCAGCGTGTACGTTGACATGCCACGCGTATTAGTGAAACGATGCGTTTCACACATGGATTCAGATTACTTGTGTTTTGGGCCTCATGTGCTAAGCGCACCCCCTTCTGGCTTGGACCATTAATTTGAACTGTGATAATTGCTATTTGCCACGCTTGTTTTTATTATTTGTTTTTTTATTTTTGTGGTTGTTGTGTTTTGCTTTTAATCATTTAAAAATAGCTCCAAATATTAATAAATTCCAAAAAAATATTTTTAGACACTTAAATGTATTAACTAATTTTTGAAATTTTTATTTTCATTTTTGATTTATTTTTGAATTAAAATGGAATTAAATGCTTGGAGTTGTTTTTAAATTGATTTTAATTGCTCCTTTCTTGTTCATGCCTTGTTTCTTGAGCAATTTTGATCTCCTATGAACAAGATTTTTTTCCTCACTTCCATGATGAGTTGAATGATCTTTGAGAATGATTTTTCCCCTGGTTTGATCAATTTTGGTTTGACTTTTAAGTCATTTTTGTTGACCCTCGACAACCCTCCTTCACAAAGGGGAACCCTTGGAATCAAATTCTTTGGTGATGTTGTGATGTGAATTTGGTTGTGATCTTTTGGCCTATGGTTGCCAACTCATTTTTGTACATTTGATATTTTATTTGGTTTATTTTGAGCCTTTTTCCTATTTTTGAGGTAATTGCGAGTCAAGTTACTTCTAAGGGTGGTTCATACATGCACTTGACCTAGTTTGAATGGGAAATGACTTATATGGATCCCTAATGCTTCCAATTCTTGTTGATTCATACTTCTAACATGTTGAGGTACTTGAATGCTCATTTATAGGTCATAAACTTGTTTGATGATTGTTGTGATTTGCATTTCTTTTAGGCATTCCATTTGGTTTCCAAATGTTGAAGTTGTTTAAGACTTAGGTCTTTTGCCTTGCCTATTCTTGCAATTCCTTTTGATGGGTGATCCTCTTTGTTTTGTGCATTCTCTCCTCTCATCCCCACTTCTGTCCAATGACCTTTGAATCCCATTTGAGATGGTTTGGTCCCTCCTTTGGAGGTACCTTGAACATATCATGAATGGTGATTCTTTGAGGACTCTTCTTGTGTTTGTTTACATGATTATGGTGTTACTTTGGTTGAGTTGCCCATTTGAGTTCCTTGTTGTCCTCACATTTCCTCCCATTCTCCCATTTAATCATGGCTTCTTCCCTTTCTTTTGGTTTGTCTTTGGGCATGGTGATTGATGACAAATGGTTGTAGGAAGTTCATTTCTCCCATTTCATCTCACTCTTGTTTGTGTTCTTGTTTGTGTGTGTGCATTATTTTCTTTGCTTGCATCTTTTTACATCTCCTCATATGCATGCTTGAGCTTGAGATGTACTTGTGGAGGCTACTGCCCCACACTTTGTTCCTCCCTCACTTTCATTCTAATTGTGCATTACATGTTTGCATACTTTCTTTATCTTTTGCTTCCTTCTTCTTTCTTCTTTGCCATGTTCCCTTAGGACCTCTAATCTCTCTTGTTCAAGATTGATTATCATAGACCTTAGGCTTGAACCCATGCATGATAACATTAGGTAGCATTCCCTTTTATCCCAATCATAGGTGCACTTTGTATGAGAACATTAGGTTGAGTCTTAGTCTCCCTTTAGAGTGTGTCTCTCTTTTCTCATCTTCAAACATCTTCAAAATACTTAATAAAGGATAATTTGTGTTGTACGCTACGAGCCTTAAGTACTTGGGGAATGATGATTGGGGGCCTCCTCTCAATTTCCTAGAGTGTTTAGCGTATGTCGTTTGGACGATATGCGACGCATTCGCTCCTAAGTCATAGTCTTTAGTGCAACATGAGTTTCAAACCATAAGTCAATTCACTTCTTGTCTAAAAAACACAAAAACAAACTTCAAACCTTTTTATCCTATGGGATCTTAATTTGGAAAACCCTTTTCATAAAGAGAGTTTTTGTTAACTCTTGGTTCTACCGCAAACAGGTAACGCCTAAGTCTCCTATGGTCGAGCTGCATACACCTAACTACTAGAACTAAGTTTTAACCCTACTCTGGCCTAAAACAGTTGAACCAACCTTCGGTCTTTGTTAGCCTGAACTACGTTCACTCTGATTTCTCATACCAGATGACAATACGTAGGCACAAGACGACGATGTCTTGGCGAGCAACCTTCCCCCACCTTCACCCGTATTTTTACGAACTACGTTGACTCTGACTTTCCCATTGCACGAGGGAGTACGTAGGCATAGAGCAGCGATGTTATATCGAGTCTGTTTTCTTTTCTTTTGTCCCTGTTGCCTTTAGCATAGATAGTTCAACACCCTTTTAGATAGACAACAAGCATGGATCCCGTCGAGTACGACGGACGTGAGGGGTGCTAATACCTTCTCCAATAGGAAGAAGATAATCAAGATGATGTATTTTAATGAAGGATATGGATGTTGGTCTTCCCTCTGAAGCTGATAAAAGATTCAGGTTCATTTAGGAGAAAATGAGAGCCTACGAGAGCCAAAACTCTTTAGGACCTGACATGTCAGATTTGGGACTTGTACCAGGGGTCAGAACTCCCCCTAAGTTCAAGGTACCAGACTTTGACAAGTACAAAGGGACAACTTGTCCTAGAGTACATCTCCAGGCGTATTTCAGAAAGATGTATGCGTATTATGATGATGAAAAGTTATTGATGCACTTTTTCTAAGACAGTTTATCAGGGTCATCTCTAGAGTGGTATATGGGGTTAGAAAGGACCCACATAAGAAGCTGGAGGGAATTGGGAGAGGCTTTTGTTTTCCACTACCAATATAATAGTGACTCGGCACCAAATAGGGTGCAGCTACAGAATCTGTCGTAAAGAAGCAATGAAGGATTTAAGGAGTACGCCTAGAGGTTGCGGGAACTGGCAGCTAGAGTTCAACCTCTGATGATGAAGCGAGAGCTGGTGGATATGTTCATGGCTACATTGCCAGGGACATACTATGAAAATTTAGTGGATTGTATGTCAGAGAGTTTCTCATATCTGGTTATGGTAGGGGAGAGAGTAGAAAGTGGTATCAAGACAGGGAAGATATACAGTGGAGCAGGATCCTCATCTGGAGGAATGAAAAAGCCGTATAATGGAAATCCGAAGAAAAGAGAAGGAGATGTCAGTTTAATATCTTATTTCAGGGGTAAAGGCCGAACACAACCACATTATCACCAACAAGTTGCTACTGTATCCATCCAGGCTTCACCACAACAACAAGTTAACACGCCTCGTCGATACCAATACAAAATATAAATGGCTAATAGACATTTCTAGACACCACCAATGCCTTATTCTCAATTGTTACAGCATTTACTTCAGTTACAACTTATTTAGAAAAGAACCTTGGCACCTCTCACTGGTGCACCTCCTCCGGGTTACGATGCAAATGTAAGGTGCGAGTTCCACTCAGGAGCTCCAGGCCATCATATTGACAACTGTAAAGCATTCAAGCACAAAGTCCAGCATGTGCTTGATTCGAAGGCGACCAACTTCACTAATGAAGGCCCGAATGTAAATCAAAACCCAATGCCGAATCATGGCGTTCCCAAGACTAATGTTGTGATAGAAGGGGAGAGGTTAAATTTGATCATGGATGTTGAAGAACTGAAGACCCTTTTAAGATTTGTGAAGGATAAGTTTCTAAAGGGAGGTGTGTTTCCCGAGTGTTCCGTAGAATGTTCAAAATGTGCTTTGCAGCCTGAGGATTATGCTTTATTGAAGAATGTTATTCAAAAGTTGATTAATGAAGGCAGTTTCAGTTTGACAGGGTTGTGGAAGAAGAAGTGGAAGATAGAATAAGTAATGATGGAAATGAAGTCGCCGCGATTTCAATTCCCTACCGGAAAATTAAGATTTCAGCGCCTGCAAGGACAACTCCAGTCATCATTACCACTTCTGGACCTATATCATACGAGAGCACTAAGGCAGTCCCATGAAATTATGGGGCAGAAGTGTTTTGTAATGGACAGAAACAGGAATTGTCAGGGTCGTTGTATGGTAGATCTTCAGTTGAAAATATAGTAGGAGCGGGAGGTATTACTAGAAGTGGGAGAATATTCTCTCCACCTGAATCCAGTACTAATAAAAATGATAAGGGGAAGGGTAAACTGGTAGTTGAGGAAGATGTTCAACATCAGGTTAATAAGGATGCTTTTACAAAGGACGTCGAGGAATTCATGAGACTCATTCGCAAAAAGTGACTACAAAATTATGGATCGCTTACATCAGACTCCGTCAAAGATTTCTATTTTGTCGTTGTTGTTGTATTTTAAGGCACATCGAAATGCACTGTTGAAGATTTTGAGTTCGACTTTTGTACCGTAAGATATTTCGGTGAACCAGTTGGAGGGAGTGGTAGCTCATGTCAACGCTGTCAACGGTTTAGGTTTTACAGACCTGGATTTAACTCCCACCCGGAGGAATCATAAGCATGCCTTACACATCTCAATGGAGTGCAGAGGGTCCCTACTGTCACATGTCCTGGTTGATATAGGATCATCCCTCAATGTACTACCCAAGAATGCATTGATGAAGCTAGAAACTCAGGGGTTGGTGTGCACGCCCAGTGACTTAGTGGTAAGAGCGTTTGACGGCTCGAAGAGGTCGGTGTTCAGGGAGATCACAACGCTTATACACGTTGGGCCTGAGATTTTTGACGCAACATTTTATATTATAGATATCCAACCAACATACAGTTGCTTTCTCGGTTGGTCGTGGATACATGTTGCAGGGCCAATTACCTCGACGTTGCATCAAAAATTGAAATATATGATGGAGGGTAAAGTTGTTATAGTATGCAGTGAGGAGGATATCATGGTAAGTCAATTATCGTCATTTAAGTATGTGGAAGTGGATGGTGAAATCCATGAGACACTCTGCCAAGCTTTTAAAATGGTGCAAATTCAGGTGAAGCCTCATGTTGAAATTAAAATCCCAGAAGTCTCTATGTCGTCGTTTCAAGAAGCTCGTGCTATCATGGAATTTGAGTCTTCCTAGAGCTAGGGCTAACTACTTAACGTTCCTTTTAAACAAGACAAGTTCGGTTTAGGGTATAAGCCATTTGTTCCTTCTCAAGACCCTCAGAGGTATAAAGGACCTGTTAGATTCACCAGCGGTGGAGTTATCTTCGATAGGATTCACGTTATTGGGGATGACGAAGGAGATAGTGACTGTAATATGGATACTTGGATTTGTCCTCGTGTCCTCGGACAGAATCTATGCAACTGGAATGTGGAGGAAATCATCCAAGTCACTTCTAGAGAGTAATTTCTGTTTGTTTTTTTATTATGTCTAGTCCTACGTTCTTCCCAAGACGTAGTGACTCTTCTTGTAGGGCCCCTTTGAATTTTTCAATCTTTTATCATGAATGAAAAGATGTCCTTTTTTGCATTCAAATATTTTGATCCCTGTTTTTCCTTTTTATTTTTTACATTTCGATTAAACAGAAAAATTGCAATGTGTTTGTGTTTGTTTGCATATCATAATAAGCATAAAACATCAATCATGCAGGTTATACATCCCAGAAACCATCGATTCTGATTCAGCTATGGCTCAGTATCATTTAGAATATCTTATCTATCAAGCTGAAGAAGAGACCGATGAAGACTGCGACCTACCAGAGGAACTAGCCAGACTTCTGAAGCAAGAGGAAAACATCATTTTGCCTCATCAGGAGGATGTTGAAGTCATTAATATGGGTACCGTGGATGAGAAGAAGGAAGTTAAAATTGGGGTTACATTGGAAGATGATGTCAAGGAAAGATTGGTAGAGATGCTCTGTGAGTACATGGATGTCTTTGCCTGGTCATACCAAGACATGCTTGGGTTGGATATCGATATAGTAGTACATTGGCTGCCTCTTCGAGAAGAATGTCCATTAATAAAAAAAATTGAGAAGGACGAGGCTTGATATGGCAGTCAAGATCAAGGAAGAAGTTCAAAAGCAGTTGGACTTTGAGTTTCTTGTTGTCACCAATTACCCTCCATGGGTCGCTAATATTGTTTATGTGCCTAAGAAAGATGGAAAGTTTAGGATGTGCATTGATTACCGAGATCTGAATAGAGTAAGCCCGAAAGACGATTTTGTGCTCCCCCACATTGATGTGTTGGTTGATAACACTGCTCAGTATTCTGTGTTTTCCTTCATGGGTGGCTTCTCTGGGTATAACCAAATCAAAATGGCCCTAGAGGACATGGAGAAAACTACTTTCATCACATCGTGGGGGACTTTTTGCTACAAAGTGATGCCCTTTGGATTGAAAAATGTTGGGGCAACTTATCAGCGGGTAATGGTAACTCTCTTTCATGATATGATTTATCATGAGATCAAAGTTTATGTTGATGACATGATTGCTAAGTCACAGACGGAGGAAGGACATTTGTTCAATCTTCTAAAGTCATTTGAAAGACTAAGCAAATTCAAGCTGATATTGAACCCTAACAAATGCACTTTTGGGGTAAGATCTGGGAAGCTGCTAGGTTTCATTGTCAGCGAAAGAGGAATTGAGGTGGCTCCTGCAAAGATAAAAGCAATTCAAGAGATGCTTGAGCCAAGAATAGAGAAAGATGTTTGTGGTTTCCTAGGAAGATTGAACTACATTGTGAGGTTCATTTCCCATCTTACAGTCACTTGTGAGCCTATTTTCAAATTGCAGAGAAAAGATCAGGTTGTCGTCCGGAATGAAAACTGTCAGAAGGCTTTTGAGAAGATAAAAGAATATTTGCAGGAGCCCCCAATATTAATGCCTCTAGTTGCTGGAAGACCTTTGATTATGTATTTAACGGTTCTTGAGAATTTGATGGGTTGTGTGCTTGGTCAACACGACGAGACAGGTAGGAAATAGCATGCCATTTACTACCTGAGTAAGAAATTCACTAATTGCTAGTCGAGATACTCGATGCTGGAAAAAAACATGTTGTGCACTTGCTTGGGCAGCTAAACACTTGAGGCAATACATGTTAAACCATACAACCATGTTGATTTCAAAGATGGACCCAATCAAATATGTATTTGAGAAGCAAGCTCTTTCTGGAAGAATAGCTAGATGGAAGATGGTTCTGACAGAGTATGGCATGCAATATGTTTCACAAAAATCCATTAAAGGGAGTGTCTTGTCATATATCTTGCTAAATAGCCGATTGAGGATTATCAGCCAATGAGGTTTGAATTTCTTGACGAAGATATTATTTTTTTTTAAGATGAAGGACTACGATGAGCCTTTGCTTGACAAGGGTCCTGAGATTGAGTCTCAATGGAAACTGGTTCTCAATGGTGTTGTTAACTCATACGGCAATGGGATTGGGGCAATTATTACTACTCCTCATGGTTCTCATATACTGTTCACTTCCTGGTTGACATTTTCCTGCACAAATAACAAGGCTGAGTATGAAGCGTGTATCATAGGTTTAGAAGAAGCCATCAATTTGAGGATTAAGAATCTAGATGTGTATGGTGATTCACCATTAGTTTTCAATCAAATCAAGGGAGAGTGGGAAACTTGTCAGGCCAACTTGGTGCCTCATAAAAACTACGCAAGAAGACTGCTGCCTTTCTTTGATAGAGTTTAGTTTAATCATGTATCAAGGGCTGAAAATCATATGGCAGACGCCTTGGTAACATTGTCATTGATGTATAAAGTGAATTTCTGGAATGAAGCTCCAGCAATCACTATTATGCGTCTTGACATACCAGCTTCGTATTTGTAGTTGAAAAAGCGTCAGATGTGAAGCCCTGGTATTTTGACATCAGACATTTTCTCAGGACTCAAGAGTATCCACCAGGGGCATTAAGCAAAGACAAGAAGACTCTGAAAAGGCTTTCAGGAAACTTCTACTTAAACAAGGATGATGTGTTGTATAAAAGAAACTTCAACATGGATATGTTGCAGTGTGTTGACGAACACGAAGCGGGCCTGTTGATGGAAGAAGTTCACGAGGGTTCCTTTGGTACTCATGCCAGTGGGCATGCAATGGCAAGAAAATTGTTAAGAGTTGGATATTATTGGATGACTATGGAGTCCGATTGTTTCAAATATGCTAGGAAATGCCACAAATATCAAATATATACTAATAAGGTGCATGTGCCACCTAATCCTCTGAACGTGTTGACATCTCCTTGGCCTTTTGCAATGTGGGGAATCAGTATGATTGGAAAGATAGAGTCGAATTCATCCAATGGGCATCACTTTATTCTGGTTATCGTCGATTACTTTACAAAGTGGGTAGAGGTAGCTTCCTTTGCCAATGTCACCAAGCAAGTGGTTGCTCGTTTTATAAAGAAAGACATTAACTGCCGTTATGGAATACCAGAATGAATCATTACTGATAATGGTTTGAATTTGAATAACAAGATGATGAAGAGTTGTGCCATAATTTCAAAATTGAACACCATAACTCTTCTTCGTACCGTCTGAAGATGAATGGCGTTGTTGAGGCAGCAAATAAGAACATCAAGAAGATCATACAAAAGATGGTGGTGACTTAAAAAGATTGGTATGAGATGTTGCCCTTTGCTTTACATGGTTATCGTATTTCGGTGCGTATATCTACTGGGGCAACTCCTTTCTCGCTGGTGTATGGTAAGGAAGCAGTCCTACCATTAGAAGTTGAAATCCTTTATTCGAGAATTTTGTCTGATGTGAAACTCAACGAAGCTGAATGGGTTCAGGTCAGGTTGAATCAGCTAAGTCTTTTTGATGAGAAGAGATTGGCAGCCTTCGCCCATGGCCGGTTGTACCATAGCAGAATGAAAAAGGCTTTTGATTAGAAGGTGCGTCCTTAGTGCTTCTTGTAACGCCCCGATTCTGATTTCTCATTTTGTTGAGTCTTTTTGATTTATTTCGGTGATTAATATTTTAATTGTGAAATTGATGTGTTAATATGTTATGTTTGCATATTATGTTATTTTACCGATTTTGAGAGTTTTCAGGGAAGATAGATTGGAGGGTATTTTAGATATTCCTTATTTAATGTTAAGTTGGATATTTTGTGAGAAAATGGATTAGTAGATGTTTTGAGAGAAAATATAATAAAAAGAGTTAAAATAGAAAGAGATATTAAGGGAAAGAGGAAAAAAAAGAAATAGAGAGAAGAAAAGAAAGAGAAAGAGGAGATAAGAGGAAAACTTGGAGAATCATCAAGAACAACCTCTAGGATTTGATTAATCGGGTAAGAGTGTGAAATCTTATTATCTTATCAATGTGTATGATTTTGTATGGGTTTGTTGGATTGTCTGGATGTTTTTCCCTATTTTCAATTTTAGGTCGAAATGGTTTAATCGATAGAAGCCGATGTTTTAACGATTAGAATTTGGAATAAGTTGTGTAGTTTAGTCGAGCAACGTTGGACTAAGACTATTGGGACTGGTTTGGTGAGAATCGGGTGATTTGTGAGCTTCTGATGATTTTTGGACAGTTGGGGTTTTGAGTGTCGCAGGATTCGCTAGGCGAGTCGCTAGCGAGCTGCAAGAGAACGTTCCCAGACTTGGACAGAACCAAAAAGACCCTTGTTCGCTGGAGCGAGTAGAGTAGCGAGTATTCGCTAAGGCTTCGCTAGGCGAGCTGAGTAGCGAACACTTCCAGTAGCTAGAAATCAGTCTTCGCTAGCATGTTCGCTAGGTGAGCTAGTAGCGAGCGTTCGCGATGACCTTCGCTAGGCGAATGGTGTGGCGAGCCTGGTAGAACAACATTTTATTTTTGGTTTCCATCCAACTTTAATTCTTCGATTTTTTGATGTGTAGCTTGTGTGCTGTTATATGACATGTTGTGGGTAGCCGTATGGCGTGAATCCTAGATTGTGAATTGTGAAGTGTGAAATGTGGTCGTTTGGCAAATATATGCATTGTTTGAATTAAATGAAAATGCATGATTATTGTGATAAGAGTTCATAGCTGTGTGAGTGGTAAAACGATGCTCATTGCCGTGTGGCATGATTGATGTGAATGTATGTTGATTGTATGTGATAGTATGAGATGAATGCATGAATATATCTAATTGTGAATATGTATGCATTTCAAGAGTGTCATGAGTCATTTTGCATGTGAAGCATCATGATGTGCATTCTTGTGCTATTTGATTCCTCCGAGAATCTACTAAACAATATTTGATTCCTCGGAGAATCTGCTGAACGATATGTGATTTCTCAGAGAATCTGTTGAATGATTCTGTGCCCATTTGGGGTGTGAGCAATCGGATTGTGTGCCCGTGTGGGATGTGAGCAATCCATAAACATTGTGTGCCCATGTGGGGTATGAGCAATGGGTGAACATCGTAGGCCCGACGGGGAGTTACTTCGGTAACGAGCGATGGTTCCAATAAGTTCCTGAGTGAACTTGAGATGATTGAGTCAGTACCGCATTTGCATCTGCATAGATTCGTGAATCGGTCTCTATGATTTGCATTTATCATTTTATGATTGTGAATTGGTGAATAAACATAAATGTAAATGTTTATGTGAAATGATGTGAATTGTAGAAGCATGAATGATGAATATGCTTGGTTTTATACCTATTTATATACATACGTTGTGATGTATATGAGTGAATTGTGATGATTTGTGGTGAGAATGCAGAATATATGAGTTATATGCATTGTTATTATGATAATATTTCTCACCCTTCTGCTGTTTTATGATGCTCTATGAGGCATTGTAGAGTAGGATGGCTGGAGGTCTTTTTGTGGAGTGTGTCTTCATTCTTTTGGTCGGTCGGCTCTGATATGTAGCACCGGGTAGCTAGAAGATATATGATTCTTTTGTGATACATTTGTATATGTATCTGGCTGTTGAATGTTTATGTAAACATGACTTGATTGATGAACCTTTATAGATGATACATATATGTATATATGTTTGATTTTATTCAATATTTAGATGTTTCCGCTTTTATTCTAAATGTTAAGATGTGGGTGTAAGGACTAAGTTCCTCTGTTGCAAGTTACCCCACTGTTGCATATCCTTTGTTGAGCAAGTGTTGTATGTTTTAATTTCACGTATAATGTGACATGCCTCTTTTATACCATGTTATTAATTATACTCTGATGAAATTTTTAATATGTGCCAAAATGATTATATGATTTATTTTGGGGTATAGAAAGGGGGTGTTACACTTCCAAATAGGGGATTTGGTGTTGAAAAGGATTCTTCCTCCTCAAACAAATCACAGGGGCAAATGGACTCCAAACTATGAAGGTTCGTATGTGGTAAGAAAGTTTTTCTCTGGTGGAGCCTTATTGATATCTATTATGGATGGTGAAGATTTTACGTCCCCTGTGAATGCAAACGTAGTCAAAAAATATTTTGCTTAAAATAGACCCGCTGGACAGAAAAAAGAAAGGTCCAGGCAAAAATGGGGCATCCTGGTGAACCATAAAAAGAAAAGGTTTGGGAAAAAATTAGGAATAAAAGAAAAAGAATAAAACCGCAAAGTTGAAAATCTAAAAATGTGACTTTGGCAAAAATTGGTATCCCGGTGGATTGAATACCCGCAAGGGAGATCCAGGAAAAATTTAGGGATTTAAAAGCAAATGATTGTGGTCTATGTTCGATCTATGAACTCATATCTACACATGGATATCCCGAAGGATAAGAATCAGTTTAGTCAGTCTCTTCAGAAGGCAGAGCATTGGTGAAACGTTGAAGATATACAAGTCATAGCCGAATCAATACATGGTAGTTGTCTGTTTCCACATTGTTGATATTTGTATATTTCTTTGTTGTACTTTTAGCGCAATTACCTCTTTTCAGGAATTGCATCAAATAGTTATTTGCCTACTTACAGGCCATTTCAATCAATAAAGCATTATTCACATAAAGAGATTTCCTTTTTCCTGTTTTTACTTTTACTATTTTGTGCAAAAAGGGCGTCCGATATTTTTGATAAACTTTACATGTGAAAACATTGGGGTTTTACGAATCATATTGAAAACAATGATTTTACTTGAATGATGTCATGGATGGTAATCGAGATAGCCATTTTCGCGTATAGGACATTGTTGCGGTGAGAATCGTATATCAAGCTATTAATTAACTTGAATCGCAAATCTTTAAATATTTACCACCGAACTTTGATTTATCCAAAGGAAAGGGTAGAGATCGAAGAAAAGCCTAAGTGTGCTACGTAACAATGAATCTAAGAGATTGAGGTGTTCGGGGGTTGGTTATACTAAGGAAGGTATTAGCACCCTAAGAATCTGTAGTACTCTACAAGAGCCTCTTGTTTGGTAATTATGTTATTGTCAATGTTTGTCTGCTAATGGTTATATGCTAAGGTAAGGACCTACGGGTTTGTACAATAAGTATGCTCTCCAAGACGTCACATCTCGTGCCTACGTATCCTAACAAGGATGGAATCAGAGCAACTGTAGTTCTCCTAACTAGGGAGAGAACTCTTGACTATGGTCAAGGCTCAAGGAGAATAAGCATTCATAACAATGATACTTATATAAAGTTAACAAGCTCTCTAAGTCTAAGTTGAGAGACTAACTGGGGGTTTTGAATTTAACAAAAGTCAAAAAGGAAAAAGTGAGTACCCATAACAATGGTACACACATAAAGTTAACAAACTCTAGACCTATGCTCTAAGTTATAGGATTCCTAACAAGGTGTGCTAAAGATCTTGACTTGACAAAGTCAAAAGGATGAGGTTATAACTTAAGACTAAGTTGGAAGTCCTAATGACTTTAACAAGGTCAATTGGAGACTAAAATAATAATGAGCTATCTATGATACTGAGTCAATAGAGAGACTTTCCTTTGGAATTAGGGACACAAGGAAACTCTTTGGGGATGAGAGCTAACAAGCCACATCACTTGGGGAGAAATTAACAAAGTTAAGCATACATATACATTCATTCAAACATGATGAAGATATAATAATCATGGTAACAACCAAGAAAGGTAAGGGCAAGCAAGTGACAGTATCAAGCAAAGATTTCATAACAAGGTTATAACCAAGTATATCCATAGAAGAATCAAACCAAAGGGTTACAACCTAATGTAAACATAGATGGTACAACATCTAAAAGGGTATGAGGTAAGGTTCTTACAAGACCAAACATCATAAGTGACAAGTGGATCATGCATAACTCAAAACATTACTTATAACAAAGTTCAAAGATCAACATGCATAAATCATAACAATATTTAAGCATGGATACAAGTAGAGAATCATGTATAAGTCAAAATATTACTGATAACAAAGTTCAAAGGATCAAGATTAACATGCATAAATCATAACAATATTTAAGCATGGAATACATAGAGGATCATGTATAAGTCAAAACATTACTTATCATGGATATAAATCAAGTATAGGTAACAACCAAAACAACTTGGACGTGTGTGACAACAACATGTGAGTTGTCGTGAATCATGTTAGACAAGTAGGTACCAACCAAACATGTAAAAGGGATTCAATCATGGATTTGTAAACAACAATAAGAAACATATCAAATGGAATTCCTACACACCAAATATGCTTCAAAGCAAACAACAAGTGTATAAGAACACTCAACGTAAGGTATTGAAATACATGAAACACATTCCAGCCATTCAATCAATGGAAGAGAAACATATGTCAAATGTAAGGTAACAACCAAAATTTTATGATGTTCAAACATACATTCATATGTTAAAATGGACTTGAAAAATTAACAACTATCATGTAACACAAGGGTGTGCAAATTCACACATCAAGTGAGGTCCATACAAAGTATAATGGGTGCATACAAGCAAAGAGAAACAAAGGAATCAATCACAAAGATCAAAAGAAAGCCTAAGAAACTCTAACAAGTCAAAAATTTTGAACATGCACAAAAGCAAGAAAAAATTTATTTTTGGATTTTTATTGACATGAAGAAAAAATAGACATTCTCATGAACATTTAGCAAAAAGAATGGAATCAAAATGATAAAAATCAAAGAAGTTATGATCAATTCAATTTGTGAAGAAAAACATAAAAACAAGGTATTAAAAATAAGGAGGTGCACTCAATGGGGTTTGAACCCACGCACTCAAGGCTACAGGTCAAAACCTTAACCAGCTGAACCACACACGTGTGTTCTAAAACATGTAGAAACAATCAATAAAATACCAAAAACATCAATTAAATCAAGAAAACAAGCAAAAGGATTTATCAGTAGGATCGAATCCAGGTCAGGCAAGGCAAGAAGGTACTAAAGCGTGCATGTTAACCACTAGGGTGGTGATATATCCACTGTATCATCTCCCCAAAAATGAATATATGCTTGGAAGTGACCAAAAATCTGACCTAAGGCGCCATGGCTGGCCTTGGTCATCTTCATCAATTTTGATCAGTTGCAAGAAGCATCCTAACTCACTCAATACTTAATGAAATTAGATGATCCAAAGATCAAACTCGCTCAAACTTTCACAAGGAATTCAGTGGTACCATTGGTTTTTGCTAATAATATTTATATTTGAAAACCCAAAAGTGAAACCTCAAAAAGCTCAAATTTGAAAATTCAATGGTGCAGTCATATTCAAACATGATAATCATCAAGAAATGGTTTTAACACATCACATATGACATATCAAACAAGTTTATGGTCAATGTACTTCAAAAGAAAGCATGATTTGAAAAATCCCAAGTTTGAGGAAACTTACCTCTTGAATCAAACTTGAACTTTCACAAGACTTGATACATAAATGCTTTAATGCCTTGGACACCTTCTATGGACCTCTTATGAAGCTTTAAGATGCTTGGAACCAAGAGAATCTAATTGGAACAAAATAGAGCTTCCCTCTTGCAAAATGTCAAAAGTGACCAAAAGGGAACTTCAAGTAAATGAAGTCACAGAAGCAAAACAAGGTTTGTAACAGGTTAGGGATGTTTATTAGGGAGTGTTTAAAGTTTTGGAATGATTGAAAATGGTTTGGATAGGATTCTGGATATGAAAATGCAAGAAGTCAAATCTTTGAGGTTTGAGAGTTGACTTTTAGATTTGTTGTTTTTTTGGTGGTTGTGATGATCTGAACACCTATAAAACATGTTTTGTGATGCGTTAGAATGGTTGGTTTGGTGGTTTACTGGCTGGAAATGATTTTGAGAAGTTTTGTGCAAAGTGGTGTTTTTTGGCACAAATGGTGTTTGATTTGCAAGATGTTGTTTTAAGGGTGTTTTTCTCTGGTTTTAAACTCTTGTTATCCTTCCTTTTCTTCCGTCCTTTAAGCATGGATTGAGCCTCTATTTTTAGGGAAAGGATTGAGATCAGGTTATGCAGAATTTGTACCTTGATAGTTCCATGGTTTGGTTGAATTCCAACATGAAGTTTTGTGGTTATCCCATGGTTTCAAGGCAAAGTACAAGGAGATCTTGAGTGGTTAAGATGTTGCTTCTGACTTTGAAAGATCTTGAGTGTAGAAAGGATAAGTTGGAGGCTCAAGAAGCTGGTTTTATGCATAAAGTTACCTTTATCAAAATGGAAGTCATGCCTTTGTGCCAAAAATGGAAAAATCCTTAAAATCAAGCTTTAACCTTTTGGATAATGCACTAAAGCAATGTGTATTTATCTTATTTAAGCCAATTTAACAAGTAATAGGGTCTTCCACATGAAATCTTGGAGATTTGAATGGTTTTGCAAATTGAATTCATGAGGTCATGACCTAGAAATCATGTTTTGGACTCCAACTTCTTCTCTTCGAAACTCCTAGCTCACAAATGCTATGAATGAGTTTTTTTATTTTTTGGAAATCCTTAAACGTGCCCTACAACTTTCATGTTTTGAGAATTTCTTGAATCTCAAAGGATCATGGTGAAAAATAGCCTTGAAGTTGATTGAAAATTGGAGTAACAAAGTTGTCTTGAAAGTTTTCGAAAGTGTGATATGTAACACCCCAAACTTAATCGGAATATTTTAATTAATTTATTTAATTGATAATATTCATTTTCGGTGATTTTCGGTGGTTTGGTGAAATATTGAGAAAATGTGCATTTTTGGACTATTTAATTGATTAATAGTATATAATAGTAAATTATTAGTATTATTATTAATTAAAAGGAATATAAGTGGAATAAGGGTAATTTGGATATTTGGAGGAGTTAGTAAGGGTAATGAGGGAAAAGCCCAAATTGGGAGGCCCAAGACTAAGTTAGACAAAATATAATTTTGAAGAGATTTAGAATTCATTTGTTAACCGTAAAAAATTTGGTGGCCAAAGCTCTGAAGGAAAGGTTGGAGGCAGAAGGTTCCCAGAGTCAATCGTGAAAGCTTTGAATCAGCTAAGGTATGGGGAGTATAGCTTTTCATGTTCCCTCTGACATGTTCCCTTAGGGCTCTCACTTCCTTGTTTAAGGATAGTGATGATAGACACTAGGTTCTAATCCTTTGCATGATAACAAATAAGATATATTCCCCTTCTAAACTCAACCTTACGACCATTTTGCATGACAACATTAGGGTTTTGATTAGTTCCCCTCTAGAGTCTTCAAACCACAGTAATACACCTAATAAAGGCTAATGAGTATTGTACGTTACGAGCCTTAAGTTACTTGGGAAATGGTGATTGGGGGCTTCTCCTTAATTACCTAGAGTGTTTAGTATACGCCCTTAGGGTGATATACGACGCATTCGTTCCTAGGTCATAGTCTCTAGTGCAATATGAATTATAAATATTCATTCAAAACATTTCTCATAAAAGACAAAAATAAACATTCAAACCCCTTTTTCCCTTTAGGGCTCTCTTTCTCTAATCAAGAAAAATCTTTTCAGATAAAAGAGTGTTGTTAACTCTTAGTTCTACCGTAAACGGTAACGCGTAAGTCTCCACGAGCGAGCTGCGTACACCAAACTGCCAGAACTACCTGTTAACCCTACTCGGGTAAAAACATTTGAACAAACCTGTGTTCCGTTTTATCCCGAACTAAGTTAGCTCTAATCTCTCATACCTGTTGAGAGTACGTAGGCACAAGATGCGATGTTTTTGCGAGCAACCTTCCCCCATTACCCGTAGTTAGCCGAACTACGTTGACTCTGACTTTCCCATTGCACGAGGGAATACGTAGGCCCAGAGCAGCGACGCTCTTTCGAGTCCTTTTCTTTCTTTTGACCCAGACCCTTAGCTAGATAGATAAATAACCCTTTAGATAAACAACGCAAGCGTGGATCCCGTTGAGTACAACGGACGTGAGGGGTGCTAATACCTTCCCCTTGCGTAACCGACTCCCGAACCCGATATTTGATTGCGATGATCGATCGTATCCCTTTTCGCTAGGTTTCTCCTGATCGTTTCCTTTCCCTCCTTTGGGATAAATAACGATAGGGGCGACTCTTCTGTCATTGTCGGCACCTTTTTTCGTAGTAGCGACAACCCGAAAGTCATTTAACGATCAAAAATAGAAATTTAGACTGTCAGGTTTGCCAGACGAGCAATATCCTTCGCCTAGCGAACAGCTCCAGGAGAAATTGGCCGCTCGCCTCTGTGTTCGCCGGGAGAAAATGTCTTAGGGCAGAAGAATGTTGTTTTCGTATTTTTGTCGTAACGGGAGAACCGTAACTCAAAATGACGCACGGTTCGAAGCGTTGGAAAACTATTTCAATGCTCTATGTGATGGTGGAGTAGTGGCATGGAATTATGTTATTTATTGATAAAATATAATTGGATTTTGTAGTAAATGCGGAAAGTGTGGTTCGTGTTTCCGCCATAACTCACAAATTGAGTGCCCGATTGGCATGGGGCTTCAGAAGGATGATGGCTTTGGGTTGAATTACCATTCGGGTAAAGCAGACGTGGTAGGTGATGCACTGATTTGGGATTCTTTGCATATACCGATGTTGATGGTAAAAGAGTTAGAACTTATTGAGCAATTTCGTGATATGAGTTTGGTTTGTGAAGAGACTTCTTATAGAGTTAAGCTTACCATGTTGGAGCTTATTAGTGGTATTCTTGATGAAATTCAAGAAGGTCATAAATCTGAATTGAGTTGGCAGATTGGTGGAATTTGATGAATTAAAGTCGAAGAGTTGATTTTCGGATTAATGGAAATGGTATCATGAGATATCGTGATAGAGTTTGTGTTCCAGATATTGTTGAGTTGGAAAAAGAGTATTATTGAAAAAGGATATTGAGGTAGATTGAGTATCCATCCCAGTGCTATGAAGATGTAACTAGATTTTAGGAAATTGTTTTGAGGACCATAGATGAAGAGAGAAGTGGTTGAGGATGTATATGCTGGTTAGAGTTGTCGAAAGTCGAAGGTTGAACATCAGAGACCGTTGGGTCTGATGCAACTGTTGGATATTTCAGATTGGAATTGGAATAGTATTTCCGTGGATTTTGTGTCGGGTTTTTCGAAGAGTGTGAGAGGGATATGATTCAATTTGGGTGATTTTGGATAGATTGACTAGAGCAGCTCATTTTATACCGATGAGGATTAACTATTCTATGCTGAAACTAGCTAAGATGTATATTGAGGAAGTTGTGAAGTTATATGAGATATTGTCGAATATTGTGTCAGATGGAAATCTGAGATTTACATCGAGATTTTGGGAGAGTTTGCAGATGCTTTAGGTACTAAGTTGAGGTTGAGTTCTGCCTATCATCCGTAGACAGATGGACAGACAAAGAGAACTATCCGGTCTTTAGAGGATTTTTTGAGAGTTTGTGTTTTGGATCAAGGTGGTTCATGGAATAGTTATTTGTAGTTGGTTGAGTTTACCTACAATGAAAGTTACCATTCGAGTATCGGAATGGCACCATATGAGGCTTTGTATGGTAGGAGGTGTAGGACTCTGTTGTGTTGGTATGAGTCAGGCGAGAGTGTTGTACTCGGACCTGAGATTGTGCAAGAGACGACTGAAAAGACCAAGATGATCCAAGAAAAGATGAAAGTGTCGCAGAGTCATCAGAAGAGTTACCATGATAAGAGGAGGAACACACTTGAATTCCAAGAGGGAGATCACGTGTTTTTGAGAGTTACGCCGGTAACTGATGTTGGCCGAGATTTGAAGTCTCGAAAGCTCACACCTTGTGTTGTTGGTCTGTATTAGAGTGGCGCAGCGGAAGCGTGGTAGAAGTAGCACGTTAGACTGTTTTACCACTGTCGCTTGTGAAATTGAATGATGTGTCTAAGTTGAGGAAGTACATTCCAGATTCGTCACATGTGATTCCGATGGATGATGTACAAGTGAGAGATGATCTGACTGTTGAGGTGTTGCTACTTCGGATTGATGAACGAGAAGCAACTTTGAGGTGAAGGGATTGCCTTGGTAAAGGTAGTTTGGGGAGGACCAACTGAGGAAAGTTGGATTTAGGAGCGTGAGAATCAGTTGAGGGAGTCGTATCCGACTCTGTTTTCTTGAGGTAATTTTCGAGGATGAAAATTTTTTTAAGTGGAGGAGAGTTGTAACACCCCAAATTTAATCAAAATATTTTAATTTATTTATTTAATTGAGAATATTCGTTTTCGGTGATTTTCGGTGGTTTGGTGAAATATTGTGAAAATGTGCATTTTTAGACAATTTAATTGATTAATAGTATATAATATTAAATTATTAGTATTATTATTAATTAAAAGGAATATAAGTGGAATAAGGATAATTTGGGTATTTGGAGGAGTTAGTAAGGGTAATGAGGGAAAAGCCCAAATTTGGAGGCCCAATACTAAGTTGGACAAAATGGAATGCTTAAGAGATTTAGAATTCATTTGTTAACCGTGAAAAGTTTGGTGGACAGAGCTCTGAAGGAAAGGTTGGAGGCAGAAGGTTCCTAGAGTCAATCGTGAAAGCTTTGAATCGGCTAAGGTATGAGGAGTATAGCTTTTCATGATTTTCCACGTATGCCTTTCGATGTGTTTATGGTTGATTTAAGATTTAAGGTATTTTGGGTTGATTGTGGGAAAATTAGGGAAATTGATAAGACTCTGAGGTTATGGCTAGTGGTTAGTATTCTTGACTGTTTGATGTGTAACATGAGGAATTAGGAAACCTTAGGCCTTCATGGCCAAAGCCTTGCAATGTTATAAGTCTGACCCTGAAGGAATTTGATATGGGAAATTATGATGCCTTGGATAATTGTAGGAAAATATTGGTTTAGGACGTAAATATGTCCCGGAATTGGCCTAATAAACCGTAGGTTTTGTTCCTTTATCGTCGTATGACCTTAGGGATGTTTTGGGAGCATTGGGTAAGTGAATCGTATGAGTTTTTGGGTGAAAATCAGTTCTGGTGCATAACAGATTTTGCTGTCATCGCACTGTTCGCCTAGCGAACCATGTTTTTCCAGAATCGCCTAGCGATGAAAGCTTTGCCTAGCGAACCATGTTTTTCCAGACTTGCCTAGCGAAGAAAGCTTCGCCTAGAGAAGAAACTTGCCCCGACTCACCTAGCGAGCATGTCAGCAGACGTAGCAGAGTTTCGCGAATTTTGATCGTGTGCAGCGATGCCTTGATGTTTGATTATGAGATTTCTGAGATAAGTTAACATGAGTATGACAGTGAGGAATTATGTGATTGATAGGCGATAATGTGAGGATTACCGCGAGTATAATTTAATGAATTAATATGAGATAATATGGGGTAGTATTATGAATTAGTATGAGATAATATGGGATAATATTATGAATTAATATGAGATAATATGGGGTAGTATTATGAATTAATATGTGATAATATGTGATAATATGATGGGCTAATATGAGGGTGACTATGAGCTAATATGTGATTTGTACGTGATTATATGACGATTTCCATGATGTGTGATGATAATTATTATGATGAATTATATGATGACATGATGTGTGAGATTAATTATTATGATGAATTATATGACGAAATGATGTGTGATTATGAGTGTTATGATGTGCTGTGATGACATGATGAATGATGATGATTATTTTGATGAGCTGTGACGACATGATGTATGATGATGATTATGATGATGAGCTATGACGTTTGATGATGATGAATATGATGAATGATGATGCACCTATGATGTTATTATGAGGATGATTTGTGACGTGTGCATCATGCATTCATGTGCATCCGGACTTTGGTTCAGGACCTCGATTACTTTGGCTTCAAACCCACTGTGCGGATGTGAAGTATTTTTATGTGCTCCGGTTCTCAAGTAGAATCGATCCTATTGATGGGGATCTATGGAGGGTTGATGCCCTAGTGTCCATCGAGATGTGATGATTGGTACCACATGCATTGAGTAGTGTCGCATTGCATTGCATTTATGAGTCTTTTTGTATAAAGTATGACGTTGTGGCCTTTGAGGCATATTTGAGGAATATGAATGTGTTGAATATAATTATAATGTCGTTTATGCATTAATTGTTATACATTGATTATTATGAATTGTTTTACTCACCCTGCCTGTTTGAACGTTACCTCCACGTGGGTAACATGCAGATGACCAAGTTTAGTCGTGGACGCCGTCGAGGAGTTATATTTGAATATTTAGAGTTGTTAGCCTTTATGGTTAACTTAGAGGGTCTTGCTCTGATATGTAACATCGGGTTGGGTTCTTTTGAGTTAAACTATATACCAGTGGGTTATTTTACTAACTTTCCCTTATGAGGAAAACCTTGAGTTATGTTTTGAGTTCCGCTGCTTTGTGAAATTTGAATGTATTTTGGGAAAACCCGTGCGTTACGGAGTATTGACTTACTTTGAGACATTGAGAAATATACGCCCTTTGAGGTGATTTTTTATTGAGATTTATTTATTTACTCTTAAATCTGTGTTATTTTGCCTTAATAATTGTGGGGTAGAAAAGGGTGTTACATGAGAATCCTAAGCGACATGAAGGATTTGAGACCAATATTTATCATATTCCTAAGTTTGAGAATCCTAGTAACATGAAGGATTTGAGACCTATATCTTTGGGTAATGTGGTGTACAAGTTGGTTTCGAAACTCCTTGCGAATAGAATAAAAAAAATGCTTATCTAAGTTTGTATCAGATGATCAATTGGCGTTCATAGAGGGTTGATCTATTCTTGATAATGTTACGATAGCTATCGAGACTGTACACACTTTTAAGAGAAGGACGAAAGGAAATAGATCATGATAAAATCAGTGCTTCAAGCTATACCTTCATAAATTATGAGTGTTTTTGTCATTCCAAATAATATTGTTAAAGATATTGAGAAGATGTTAAACTCTTTTTGGTGGAGAGACGGTGATCAGAATAAAGGAATTAGGTGGCTTGCTTGGGATAGATTGACTTGTGCCAATGAGGGAGGTGGTATTGGATTTAGAGACTTCAAAAATTTCAATATGGCTATGGTGGTGAAACAATATTGGCATATTATGTCGAATCCTGATACGTTGGTGGCTAGAATCTTTAAAGCCAGGTACTTCCCTCGGTCTTCTTTTTTTAGAATAACATTGGTAATAAACCTAGTTTTGTTTGGAAAAACGTGTTAAAAGCAAGGAAAGTTTTATCTCTTAATTGTATATGGAATATTGGTGATAGGAGTAAAGTTAATGTTATGTCAGAACTGTGGTTGAAAGGAGAAGGAAATGGTGGCCTTTATGCACCACAAGGACAATGTGCATATAATATTACTATCAATAACCTTATGTTTCCTTATGTTAAATAATGGGATATTTAAAAAATTAGACATTTGTTTACACGTGATGCAGTGTCAGAAATTCTGAAGGTACCATTGTTGGAAAAAGTGAAGGAGGATTGTTTGGTGTGGAAAGAATAGTACAATGGTAATTATAGTGTGAAAATGGGATAAAGTTATTGAGGAAAGAGAAATCTGTTTGTCTTAACCTTAGAGTGGAAAGGGATTGGGGTAGTTTGTGGAAGATTATAGCTCCCTCGCAAGAGCTAAGAACATGCTTTGGAGAATTTATCGTGGATGCCTACCAACGCGTATTAGACTTTGTCAACACTTTGTGCCATGTCTTGATAATTGTCAATTCTGTGAAGGTAATAAGGAAGATGATTGACATGTTTTGTTTAGGTGCCCAACGAGACCACTCGATGTTGGATAGATGCAGGTTTGAACCATTTTATTGCTCATAGATTACATTCTTTTACATTTGAAGCATTTTATTGCTCCTAGATTACATTCTTTTACTGATATAAAATCCATCATTATTGACATTTGTAGTAAGGAAGATAGGCATGTAGCGAGGAGAGTTGTTGTTATGATATGGGTTATGTGGAATAATATAAATAATTGGATTTGGAACAATGAAATGGAGGATGCGAACAAGTTGGGTATGAAAGCTTTTCGTACATGGCAAGTTGGTTTCAAGCCCAAAAATTCTATTCTTCTCATTATGAATTCATTGATCATCTACTGGTTTGGCAACCACCAAATGTAGGGTGGTTGAAATGTAACGTTGATGCAGAGTTTAATAAGAATAATAAAACAACTAATATGGGTTGGTGTTAAAGAGATAGTAGTGGAAGGTTCATCAATGCGACAATAACTTGGGATTTTAGTCTATTATCCGTAATAGAGGGAGAAGCATTGGACCTAAAGGAAGCAGCGCAGACAGTCATCAATTTTCAGTTGGATCATTTTATCTTTGAGAGTGACTCTCAAGTGGTGGTGCAAGCAGTACACAATAACTATGGTGGTAATTTTGAGTTTATTTTAATTATCTCTTATATTAAGAACTTTTTAGTTTCTCTCTTCAATTTTGAGATGAAGTTTGTTAAGCGTCAAGCGAATTCGCCTGCTCACATGTTAGGTAAGGCGACAAATTCTTAGATAAAACGTAATATTTTCAATTTAATTGTTGTTTGTATTTAACAGCTTTTGATTAATGATATAAATTGAATTTGCTTATGTGAGGAAAAAAAACATACATAGCATGGTTGTTTTCATCACATTTTTATTTAAATAAACACGTCAAATAATATAATATCTAGTGATGTGTACGTACACGGAGTAGAAATCATGATGACATTATTAAAGTCAATAAAGTTTGGCAAATTCATGAGCAACTTCTCATAAAAAATGAAAGCCAACATAAATTGTACACTTTCTTTGCAATTTCAATTTCAATTATAATAACACTTTAACGAAGTTTCCTAGAACATCTCTTGTCCCCATTTGTTCTTAAACTAACATATTCAAAACTTACAAATATTTCAATTATAATAATTGTTGTTCTTTTCATCAGTTCAACTCAAAGGGTATCTGATTCTTTAACCTCTCTGATTCAAAATCTTTCTACTAATAGATTCTCTTTTTTGTTCTTCGACATGCTTCGGTGGTTACAGATGTTTCGAATCTGCAGTGTTCAACCATGTCATATGCAGAGAAATTATGTAGCTGGTTTTCGTTCTTTACATACAGGTTCTTTCATTTCTTATTCTAATTATATTTTATCTATTTCTTTTGTTAATTGTTTCTGTCTTTATTAAATCACGTTTGAAAAAGAACTTTTCTGTAGACAATTAGAATTTAATAAAGCTCTTAGTTTTAATTGCGTATAGGCTTATATAACATTGAGCATGTCATCATCAGATAAAAAATAATTTATATCAAAACAAAACTTAATTAGATAGTGGACACCACACATTCTTAGAAAATATGTGAGATTTATTATTCAATAAAAAAATGTTGATTGCATTTGAAGGATCCACGTCAACGAGAAAGTAAACAACGATCTTTCGCATCAAATTTCTTCTTTTAAATATCATTACAATTTTTTTATTTTATTTTGAGACTATACACATAGAGTTGGGTATATGTAAACAAGACTCTTTTGAATGCCCACCTCCGGACATGATTCCTATAAAACTAACCATAAGTCCTCTTAATTTATATACAGCGAAAATGGATTCAAGAGAAAACCAAATAGTGAAAAACCAACAGCATCCAGTTATGTCCCAAAATGTCGTCGTAATGAGGCACAGTGAACGCCTCGATAACGTTGAGCCATTATGGATATCCACATCCACACGACCGTGGGATCCGCCACTGACTCAGTCGGGTCGGGTTCTAGCATTCCAAACGGGTCAAGGTATCCGAAAGAGCCTCGGATTCCCGATTCATCGACTCTTTGTTTCTCCTTTTCTACGTTGCGTCCAAACTGCCGCAGAAATTGTTACTGCTCTCTCTGCCGATAACGATATCGATGGAAGTGTCAGCCGTGACGACATTTCTGCTGATCCTTCAGAATTCAAGGTTAGTATATGTGTCGTATATGTGGTGTCGGTCTCGTGTCTAATATCCGGTGTTGTTTCTATATTCGTGTTTCATAGATAAAAATGTCTGGCTTTCACAATTGCAGGTATCTATTGAGAATGGATTGTGTGAAATGCTAAACACAATAGCTATTCGGATCAACGTTGCTCCAAAAGATGGAAACTTTAGTTTTGATATTTCACAGCTTGAAACCATGTTCCCAAATGGAACTGTGGATAATAATCATGTAGATATGGTGTATAAGGAGGTATATCTTAATTTTATTATTATTTACTCTCTCTAAGATAAATATACACGCGTCAGGAATAAATATGCACACATTAATCTATGAAGTTGGGCACAAAGCATATTGATTCATACCAAAAAAATTTATTGAAGGTGATAAAATCTTGTTTTTCTTGATAAATCGCAGCTACCTAAATGGGAAGAATCAGTTTCACAAGCAAATGTTAGATATCAACAAACAATTACAAGCCTTGCAGATAAATATCCTAATGAAAACTTGTTGTTTGTTACACACGGTAAAGAAACAATTCTATTCTGATCCATTTAACATTATACTTAGTTGGTGATTTTTTTTAATTGAGTTGAACTTTTGCAGGGGAAGGAATTCAAGTGGCTCTTTCTTCGTACACAAAAGATGTTGTGGAACATAAAGTGAAATATTGTGGTTATGTACAACTTAGACGTCCTATCTATAAAAATGATCAGTCTTTTATCGGTGGAAAGTTCAATTTACTAACTCATATTGGTCAAAATGGGGTAAACTATATTTCCTCACAAGAACTTTGAGTAAAGATATCAACCAAACTTCAAAACACTTCACATATTGATAGTTTTTATATTTCAATTTGGTGGTTGCATCCGTTGATTAGGATGATGTTGTGATTTGTACTCTATTGATTAAGATTCTTTTCTCAATGAATAATAAAGTTGGTGGCGAAGTCAATCTATAAAGTTTGAGGTCAGTACAAAATTAAACTATAACTTATATCAAATATTCATAGTAAAATGTATATAAAAATTTTAAGTTGTAGTAACTATAAAGTTGAACATAAAATATTTAAAGGTGATTTATTTAAAAATACCTTGTAACAATGTTCTACGATTATTGAGTAGTTTGAAATCATCAATAATAATTTCAGAATCAATATTCGCAGTAATTTCTCTTTCAATGTGAATCATCATGCCATCTCCTAAAAAGTCAGCTTCCATTTTGTTTTTCAATCTCGTCTTAATAATTTTCATTGTCGAAAAAGATATTTTATTAGTGGTCGTAGATACAGGGAGAGTCATGACAAGGCGGAGCAATCTATCAATCAAATATTAAATTTCATTCTTTCTAGTTGCAACCAAAGAGGAACACAAGTCTTAAATAGTTGATAAGTTGTTCAAACTCGATGCTTGACGATCGTCACTAATAAATCCTCTCTTAGTCATTGAAGTCCACAAGATAATATTTTTCAATTAGAGTGCAAATAGTATCAAAGTTAAAAGCCTCGTAGTTATCCTTGGCAGACAAAGCACAAGTTAGAGTTAACACATCAATGACTTGCTCATTAAATCTGTTATTCAACTCTTGTAATTGTTTGTAAATGATAGTGAAAAATATTTCAACTCTAAAATAATGCTCAATGGTTATTGAAATTGTGAGATATTGGATCAAACTCTAGTATGGTCAAAGGGTAGCTTCTGGTTCGACATGAATTAAGCATGAGGTCGAAGTCTGTTCGCATGCTGTTGTCGAAAATAATGCGTGTTGTAGTCGAAGTTTGTTCTAACATGCATTAGTCAATATTGCTAGGTTGTTAGCATATTGGATTGGGCCTTACTTGTAAGCCTAAGTGTTTAAGTTAGCTTGTACCCTAAGTTAGCTTGTAATAGGTAATTTGTTAAAAAGCCCTTTAAGTTAGCGTGCTATTTTCTTATAAATAGGATGCTAGTTTCTCAATCTTGGCACAAGGAAAAATAGGAAGATAAAATTCTAATTTCAAGAGAGAGAGGTTATTTTGTTATTCTTGTATACTTGTAAACTTGTTCTAAGAGTAAGGAAAGAATAGCAGTTTAATAACCAATCCTTGTTTTTCCTTGTTTTCTTACCTTTTTTTCTTTGTTAACCCTAACCCTTGTGTGTTTCTTGAGCATAAAGAAACCGTTTATACTTTGTTTAAGGTATCCGATTCACAACAAATTAGTGCAGTGAGCGTGGAAAAGATGCCTTCAACAAAGTATGAGATTGAAAAGTTCACCAGAGTGAATGACTTCAGTCTGTGGCGCTTGAAGATGAAGGCCCTACTGGTTCAACAGGGTTGTTTGGAAGCTTTGAAGGGTGAGAAAGTCATGGACGTTGCGTTAACGACAAAAGATAAGACGAGCATGATTGAGAAAGCCCACAACGCAATATTGTTGAGTCTTAGTGATAAGGTTCTTCGACAGGTATCAAAGGAGACTACAACATTGGGATTATGGGTGAAACGTGAAAGTTTGTACATGACCAAATCTCTGGTGAATCGACTATACTTGAAGCAAGCTTTGTATTCATTCAAGATGAGTGAAAACAAAATGTTGGCTAAGCAATTGGATATGTTCAACAAGTCGATTCTTGATCTTGAAAATATTGATGTGAAGATCGATGATGAAGATTAAGCATTGTTGTTGCTGTGTGCTTTGCCCATAACACATGTTCACTTCAAAGAAACTCTCTTGTATGGGAGGGAGTCCCCGACCTTTGAAGAAGTTCAATCAGCCTTCTATTCTAAGGACTTGAACGAACAAAAGGAGCATAAACCTTCGACGGTGGACGAAGGTTTGGCCGTTAAGGGAAAATTCTTGCGATAGGATGGTAAGTTTGACAAGAAGAAAGGTAAAAGTCAACAGAAGTCTTATAGTGACGAAACATATGGTATTCGATGTTATCACTGTAAGAATAAGGGTCACACAAGAAAGGTGTGCCCTGAACGCCTGAAAGATCATGGAGGTAATGGAAACACAACCATTGTTCAAGATGACTTCGACTCATCTGATGTTCTTATGGTTTTAAGTGGAGACTCGAGAAAAGAGTGGATTATGGATTCAGGTTGCACTTGGCACATGACTCCAAACAGAGAATTGTTCGAGGAGCTATGTGATCCAGATGGTGGATCTGTGCTATTGGGTAACAAAAAATCTTGCAAAATTGCAGGTATTGGATCTGTGAGATTCAAGCTCCATGATGAGTCAATAAGGTTATTGACTGAAGTCAGGTATGTACTTGACTTGAAGAGAAATTTGATTTCTCTTGGTGAATTCAATATAAAGGGATACGTTTTTCAAGGGGAGAAAAGTATCCAAAGAGTCATGAAGGGGTCGAAAGAAGTCTTGAGAGGCGTGAAGAAATAAGGCATGTATACCCTTAAGGCTGAGGTTGTAAGTGGTTCGACAAATGTTGCATCCATGAAACCTATGTCGAAGACAGAATTATGGCACATGAGAATTGTCCATGTCAGCGAAAGAGGTCTGGTCGAATTGATGAAGCAGAACCTGCTAGAAGGTGACAAAGTCGTAAAGTTGGAGTTTTGTGAATCTTGTGTATTTGGTAAATCCTGTAGGGAGAAGTTTAACAAAGGCAAACAAAAAACACATGGATCCCTGGATTACATTCTTGCTGATCTTTGGGGGTCTGCAAGGAATCCTTCACACTCAGGTGCAAGGTATTTTCTATCCATCGTTGATGACTATTCGAGAAAGCTATGGGTATTCACTCAGAAGATGAAGGATGAAACTTTTGAGAATTTCAAAAGTTGGAAGATTCTGGTCGAAACTCAAACTGGCAGGAAGGTTAAGAGGTTGAGAACCGACAATGGCCTTGAATTCTGCAACGAAGCGTACGCCAGTTACTATGTTGAGTCTGGGATTATAAGGCATAAGATTGTAGCAGGTACTCCTCAACAAAATGACTTAGCTGAGAGATTCAATCGAACAATCCTTGAAAGGGTTATATGCGTGTTGGTTAGTTCTGGATTGAAGAAGGTGTTTTGGTGGAAGCTGTTTCGACAGTAGCTTACCTGATAAATAGATGTCCCTCGACTGCCTCGGGAATGAAGAAACCTGAAGAAGTTTGGTCGGGACATCCACCTAGTCTCGACAGACTGAGAGTATTTGGCTGTGTGGCATATGCTCATATTAGACAAGACAAGGTCGAACCTAGAGCTCTGAAATACATGTTCATAGGATACCCTAAAGGAGTCAAAGCTTATAGGCTATGGTGCCTAGAGCCAGGTCACAGAATGTGTATCACCAATCAAGATGTAGTTTTCAATGAAGTAGAGATGTCTTTCAAGAGAATTGATAATGCTAATGAAGATTTGGAACATGGAGAGATTCATGTTGAGGTGGAGCATATTGAGTTGAATTGCGTACCCCAGATGAAGTCAAAGAAGACACAGAAGATGTTATCGAAGATGAGGAGATTGATAATGACTACCTGCTAGCAAGAGACAGGTCGAGGAGAGTCATCAAGCCACCTCAGAGACTTGGGTATGCAGATCTTATAGCTTATGTCTTAATCTCTGCAAGTGAGGTTCTAGACGAAGAACCTATAGACTATAAGAAAGTTACGAGGAGTCGAAAGAAGACTAAATGGCTGAAGGCCGTGGATGATGAGATGAAATCTCTTCATGATACCAACACATGGGAACTGATCAAGAAACCTACTGAAGCCAGGTTAGTCAGCTGTAAATAGATTTTCAAAGTTAAGGAAGAAATCGAAGGAGTGGCGCCGAAGAGATACAATGCAAGATTGGTTGCTAGGGGGTTCACTCAGAAAGAAGGTATCAACTTTAATGATGTGTTCTCTCTTGTTGTGAAGCACAAATCCATTCGAATGTTGCTTGCCACAATGGCACAGTTCGATCTTGAATTGGAACAGATGGATGTGAAGACTGCGTTCTTGTATGGTAACTTAGATGAAACAATCCTGTTGAGGCAACCTAAAGGGTATGTCGAAAAAGGGAAGGAAGATTATGTGTGCAAGCTAAATAGATGCTTATATGGACTGAAACAATCTTCTCGACAGTGGAATAGGAGATTCGACAAGTTCATGGCACGCATAAGTTTCATCAGAATTCAGTTCGACCACTGCGTTTACTTCAAATTTTGACCGGGTAATTCATTTGTTATTTTGTTGCTCTATGTGGACAATATTCTAATAGCAAGCAATAATGTCGAAGAGGTAATGAGGGTGAAGGTTGAACTCAATAAGGAGTTTGACATGAAGGATCTGGAAGTTGCGTCCATGATTCTTGGGATTAACATCCGAAGAGATATAAAGCAGTCGAAATTATGCTTATCTCAAGAGGCATACCTACAGAAGGTTCTCGAAAAGTTTGGTATGTCGAATTCAAAGCCTGTTGTGACTCCAGCAAACCCTCAATTCAAGCTGAGTATAGATCAGTGTCCCAGCACTAATGTTGAAAGAACTTATATAAATAACATTCCATATGCTAACATAGTAGGTTCTTTGATGTATGATATGGTATGTACCAGACCCGACATAACATATGCAGTAAGTCTTATAAGTAGGTACATGGCGAATCCTGGAAAGGCTCATTGGCAAGAATTGAAGGGGATTCTAAGGTACATAAATGGGTCTATGAATAGAGTCCTAATTTATGGTGGAACCTTGGGTGAAGATAGTAAAGCAGCAATCGAAGTCTGTTCACATGTTGTTGATATGATCACCAAGACGTTGCCCAGTTGCAAGTTTTTCCACTGTATGCAGTTGATAAAACTGCATGAAGAAAGCTAGTTCCTTGATGTTATAGAGTTTGTTCCAAGGTGGAGATTTGTGAGATGTTGGATCGAACTCTAGTATGGTCGAAGGGTATCTTCTGGTTCGACAGGAATTAAGCATGATGTCGAAGTCTGTTCGCAAGCTGCTATCGAAGATAATGCGTGTTGTAGTCGAAGTTTGTTCTTACATGCATTATTCAATATTGCTAGGTTGTTATCATATTAGGTTGGGCCTTGCTTGTAAGCCCAAGTGTTTAAGTTAGCTTGTACCCTAAGTTAGTTTGTAATGGGTAATTTGTTAAAAAGTCTATTAGGTTAGTGTGCTATTTTCTTATAAATAGGATGCTAGTTTCTCAATCTTGGCATAAGGAAAAATAGGAAGATAAAATCCTAATTTAAAAAGCGAGAGATTATTTTGTTATTCTTGTATACTTGTAATCTTGTTCTAAGAGTAAGAAAATAATAGCAGTTTAATAACCAATCCTTGTTGTTCCTTGTTGTTTTACCTTATTTTCTTTGTTAACCTTAACCCTTGTGTGTTTCTTGATCATAAATAAATTGTTTATACTTTGTTTAAGGTATCTGATTACAACAGAAATCTTCTTTGTTAGTCTTCTATATCATACAATGAATATGTCTCTAATTGAATTTGATATGGATCCCATTTCAAATAAGCTCTCTGTATTTAATCCATTTGGTTTAGTGAATATTCCCACATTGAAGTATGTTTTACAAGATCACGTTCTAAATAATTCTCAATGTCATTTGGAATCAGGAAAACTTTATTCATATTTTCTTTAAATTTTGGGTTCTCTATAACTCTTTGAGGTTCAAACATAGAAGCATTATTTTCTTCATCTCTTTCTTTCCTCTTGAAAAATGAATCAATTTTTCTACTCTTCATCATCAATTTTGTGCTACAAAATCATACAAAAAATACACTTAATTCATAAACAAGTCCAAATCTAAGTCCAAAAAATACACTCAATTCACACAAAAATAAATCACTCTTAAACAATAAAGCTGAAGGTAGGAAAACACTTAGGAAGGGGGGGGGGTTGAATAAGGGGTTTTCAAAAGCAATTATGACAATATAAAATAACAAGTTATTTTTATCCTGGTTCGTTTGACCTCAAACTACTTCAGTCCACCCGGCCAAGGTGATTTCGCCTCTCTCAAACGAGGACTTAATCCACTAAATCAAAACATGATTACAGTGATATCCACTAAGACAACTGTCTCAGTCTTCTCAAGAATCCTGACCACAACTTGGTATCTCAAGGAACTTTTACTAGAGTAAATTACAAATGTGTTTAAGTTGCTTCTAAAAAGCTATTATCACAACTGTGATTTTTACACAAAATGAAGAACAAATAAAACTTAGTGTTTTATGAAAGTTGTTTGAATGTTTTCTTTGATAGCTTTTTGGAATTCTTCTTTTGAATTTCTTCTATCAATTGTTGTTGATGAAGTGTTGATGAAGACTTCTTTATATATGCCAAACCCATTGCTCATTATTAACAGACATAAAGCATTTAACATTTTGATTTTTCAGTTCTGAAAGATTTATCTTATAAATATTATTCTTCCTTTTCCCATTAAAGAGGATTGAACCATCTTTTTGACTAACAACTTTACAATATTTTTTATTAAAGATTATATCATAACCATTGTCACTTAATTGACTTATGGACAATAGATTATGTGTTAATCCTTCAACGAGCAGAACATTAGAGATAGAAGGGAGGTTACCATTACCGATTGTTCCAGAGCCAATGATTTTTCCCTTTTGGTTTCCTCCAAACTTCACGTCTCCTCTAGATCTAAGTTCCTGGCTTTGGAACATAGACCTTATTCCCGTCATGTGTCGTGAGCTGCCAGAGTCCAGGTACCATGACTGGTGTCTTAACTTTGCTAATAAGGACATATGTAACATAGATTATTTTATCCTTAGGTACCCATATCTTTTTGGGTCCTCTGGGGTTAGTTGGTCTGAAGTTCTTCCTGAACTTATTTTCCTTAAAAACTTTTCTGTTCTAATGAGGTTTTAGTTTAATAAAGCTTTTAGTAATCTGATATGTGCGTGTGTGCTCTATGTCATTTAGGTGACCATATTTAAAATGAGTGTACAGAGGAGTGTAGTTGATGATCAGCTTATCAACATGTTTTGGATTTAAATCCTTCGCAGAGGGTGATTCATATCCAACTCCTTTTCTGTTATTCCTGCTAACACCATAGATCATGGAAGCCATTTTGCTTCTATCTAGGCCTCTGGACAGGAATTTCTGAAAACTATAGTCGTACTCTTCTAAAATGTTTTTGGAGCAAGACGTAGTATCTGAATCAGATTTTTGTTGAGCTTTTTCTAACTCAGTTTTTATTTGAAAATTATTTGCATTAAGCTCAGCAATTTCTGAATTCATCTGATCAGTCTCAGATGCAAGATAGCTCTTAAGCTTCTTGTATTTGAGTCTGATTTTACTATAATTTTCAACCATCTCTGATAAGCTTTCAACTAGCTCAGCTCTGGTAAGTTCAGAAAATACCTCTTCAGAATCTGATTCTGATCCAGATTCAGATGTTTCTTCATTGTCTTCTGTGTCATCCTTCAGTGCAACATTTGCATATTCGTCCTCTGACTCTGATGAGGCTTCAGAGTCATCTGAGTCATCCCACGTGGCCATCAGGACTTTCTTCTTTTTCTCAAACTTCTTTCTGTGTTTCTCCTTCTGATGTTTGGGACATTCACTTTTGTAGTGTCTTGGCTCCTTGCACTCAAAGCACACCACTTCTTTCTTGCTAGATCTTTTGTGTGCAGAAGATTCACCACGTTGTTCTAGTCTTTTGAAGTTTTTGAACTTCTTTTGCTTATGCTTCCAGAGTTGATTTATCCTTTTGGAAAGCAAAGACAATTCATCTTCATCTAAGGAAGATTCTCCAGAGCTTTCCTCAAGTACCTGAAAAGCTTTTGTGTCAGATTTTTATTAGATTTCAAAGCAATAGACTTACCTTTCTTCTGAGGATCATCTTCTTCCAGCTCTATCTCGTGACTCCTTAAGGAACTGATGAGTTCCTCCAGAGTGACCTTGTTAAGATCCTTTGATAGCTTCAGCGCTGTGACCATGGGTCTCCACTTCTTTGGCAGACTTCTGATGATCTTCTTCACATGATCAGAAGTGGAGTATCCTTTGTCAAGGACCTTCAAACCAACTGTCAGAATCTGGAATCTTGAAAACATGGTTTCCACAAATTCTTATTCTTCCATCTTGAAGGCCTCATACTTCTGAATAAGTGCAAGAGCCTTTGTCTCCTTCACCTGAGAGTTGCCTTCATGTGTCATCTTTAATGACTCAAACATGTCAAATGTTGTTTCTCTATTTGTGATTTTCTCATACTCAGTATGAGATATAGAATTTAACATAATGGTTCTAGCTATGTGATGATTTCTGAAATCTCTTTTCTGTTGGTCAGTCATTGACTTTCTGTCAATATTTTTGCCCTCACCATCAGTGGGGTGAATGTATCCATCAATGACCAAATCCCATAGATCATCATCATAGCCTAGAAAGAAAATTTCTATTATATCCTTCCAATAATCAAAATTTTCCCCATCAAACATTGGAGGCTTTGTGCTGATTCTATTTTTATCGTCATATTTGTTGTATGAAGTTGAAGTTGAAGTTTCAGCCATAATAAATCAAGGATAATAAATTAAGAGTTTTCCCAACTGGATCTTTCTCTGTCACTGTTAAGTGATAACACTATCTGAGCCGGAGCTCTGATACCAACTGAAGGTAGGAAAACACTTAGAAGGGGAGGGGGTTAAATAAGGGGTTTTCAAAAACAATTATGACAATAGAAAATAACAAGTTATTTTTCTCCTGGTTCATTTGAACTCAAACTACTCCAGTCCACCCGGCCAAGGTGATTTCGCTTCTCTCAAACGAGGACTTAATCCACTAAATCAAAACTTGATTACAGTGATATCCACTAAGATAACTGTCTTAGTCTTCTCAAGAATCCTGACCACAACTTCGTCTCTCAAGGAACTTTTACAAGAGTAAATTACAAATGTGTTTAAGTTGCTTCTAAAAAGCTATTATCACAACTGTGATTTTTACATAAAATGAAGAACAAATAAAACTTAGTGTTTTATGAAAGTTGTTTGAATGTTTTCTTTGATAGCTTTTTGGAATTCTTCTTTTTAATTTCTTCTATCAATTGTTGTTGATGAAGACTTCTTTATATACACCATTTTCTCAATAGTGTGTAGAAGAAAGTACTATAGGATGTAGACAAAAAGGACAAATACTTTTCGTCTTGATTTGACATTCCCTTTTTGCCTGAACTCTTGTGTCATGCACGAATGAGAAATAGTACCATTGGTAGACCTTGGGTTTAGCAAGGTATCTTTCTTGAACACTTCCTTTTCCAATGAACATATATGAAAAATAATCTTGCATCAGATCCTCTGATGTTGTTCCTTGTTCTTCTTATCAGAGTCACTCTATCTAGAGTCTTGCAGCAAAGTGCTTAGCGTGAATTATGATCAGAGTTGACTTGATTCAGAGCCTCTGTACTCGCAGTGTTTAATTCTCAGAGTCTTCTAAATATTCTGAGTCTTTATACTCTGCGCTTAGAGTCTTCTGTAGGTAGTGCATCAGAGTCTTCTTCAGCAAGCGCTTTAGAGTTTTCTTCAGCAAGCGCTTAAGAGTCTTCTGCAGCAGGCGCTTTAGAATCTTCTGCATCTGGCGCTTCAGAGTCTTCTGCAGCTATACTTCCTACGGTCAGAGCCTTGCGTTATAATGTTCAGAGCCTTGCTTTAAATAATGTTCAGAGGAATTCTTTGTCTTTAGATGAATATTTATTTGATATCTGAAACAAAAACACTTGAACAAAATTAGAATATATATTTTCTTATACAAAATTTCATTAATGTTATCATCAAAACATTGAGATATATTAAGAACTAATCCGTGTTCTAACAAAAGCAACCTTTCTACCAAATAAAACAACCCTGATATAGTTTCAAAATTAAAATTTTATAAATAACATTCTTGTCTACTGTTTTAAATTTTCAAACACAAATTCAAAACATAAATTACTCATGCGCTTTCAACAAAACTAAGAGCAATTTAAAAATTTTCAACATGTTATTAATAACAATAAGTATCAAAACTACAAGCAAGAATTATAAATACATTTTTTATTGATGAAAAGAAAGTAACCTCGATCTCGAGAGCCAGAGAAAAAGAAACAAACGTAAGACAAGCAACTTCAAGGAAAGAATTTAGATTTACAAGAAATAACTTAATTGCATGAGAAAAGGTATTTTGATGATACCGGTAGTAAAAAGGAATAGAAAATAAACATAGAGTTTATGCTTTCAAATAAAAAAAGAGAGAAAGAGGAAAATATGTCGTAAATGGAAGAAGAAGAGTTTTAGGGCTAAGTGACAAAGTTGTAAATATTTTATTTTATTAAGGGTACTTGTCATACTCCAAATTTTGACCCCTAGATTCCATTATCATCCTAGGTTCATCAAGCATGTGTTATCTAACCTTAACCTTTTTCAAGTTTATCTTTGTCAAGATACAGATGAATTAGGGTTTCACACTAATAAAATCAAGAACCCGGTGGACTGATCAGTCAAGGTTTTAGATTGATCTTCTACAAATCAAGTCTTCATATCATTAATATGATCTATTTTGACAAGAACGAGTGCTATTTGAGATTGTTACCAAAAAAATAGGAGCAGTGCAGTACAAAAACCTAATTAGGGTTTCTAGTGGAAAAAGTCAACTGAAGTTTGACTTTTGGTCTAATTGGGTTTCAAAAGCTTGAATCATGGTTCACGGTACTCCTATGGATTATTAAAGTCTCCTCAAGAAGTTTGAAAGGCTCAAAGAACCCAGAACACTGAGGATCGATCCTGAAGATTTCAATGGTTCGATTCGTCTGTTTGAAAAGTCAACTCCTTGACTTTTAGATTTTTGACCCCAAATTGAAGCAAGAAAGTTTTCCAACATAATTTTATGCCTAACTAGTGAGTTTGGTGGAGATTTAATCAAGGATTGATGGATAACTTGCAAGTCAAGAAACTAGGATTCATGGAAAACCCTATTTTTAAGCCAACTTGAAATGACCATAACTTTCTAACCACACATCCAAATGGAGTGGTTCGAAGCTTGTTAGAAAGCTCTTGAGGAGCCCTACAAAAGTTTCCTGTGGTTTTGAGGTCCAAAAATTCATAGATTTGGAGTTATAAGCTCATCAAGTTGTGAAGAATTTCTTGACTTATAAGTCAGCTTTTGCGACAATCTTCAAGAGGATTTTTGACATAGTTCCTTTTGTAATTTGAACTTGTGTAAAACATGAATGTTGCAGATAATGTTTGGGGATTTTTAAAAAGTACAAGAGCATTTTCTCAACCCTTATGGTTAGGGAGAATCGAATAAGTCAAGTTGGGGGTTTGTCATGTCACAAAGTCAAGTGCGGCCTTTGCAAATTGATGCATAAACCAACCAAACCTCTTTTAATCACTTGGTTAGCTCATATTGTGATGTTTAGAGACTTAGCTGAGAGGATTAAAAGGGTTGGTCAAAAGACAAAACCAGATTATGGATTAAATGAATTCTTTATTCATGACAAGACAACCAAGTGGCAAGGAGAGAGAAACTTTTTGCAAGTTCTGTCACAACTTAGCTACTACATCAGCTGAACCATTCCTTTCACTTCAAGACCACTATTTGCAGGCTATGGATGATGATAAAACACATAGATAGGTGGCTCATGCTTAGAAGAAAGATCTCAAGATGGATTTGCTCCCTGTGCCTCCAAAAAGGGAAAATTTGGCAAGATAATGCAATCTGCCCATACCACTTGCTCTCTAACCTGGACTATAAATAGGACACTTTCCTCACATCCAAACTACACCAGATTGAGCTAGAAACCAAGCAAAATCTCCTTCATTCCTCTAATCACATTGTTCTTGCAACTTGTGAACTTGCTCCCTTAAGACACAAAATCTGTTTTTGCAAAACCCTTGCCAAAACCTTATATAACCATAAAACACTTCCAATAACACTTCAAACACATCACATATGATGTATTGAAGCTGTTAAAACACTCACTCCACCAGAAAACTCGTCACTCATAAAGTCAACTGTCAATCCACAAAAGTTTACCTTTTTGCATTTTCACAACCACAACTCTGTCCAACTCTTTTCCAGCCACTCTAACTGTTCAAACACCTCACATATAAGTTTTTTGAGCTATCGAAATCATCACCATACTTCTTTAACATCATTTCCTTGCATTTCACTTTGGAGTTCTTGGTCTTTTTCTGGCAAAAACTACCATTATGTCAAGGCAGCTGCTTGGAGGGAGTTTGGATCACTTGAACACCTTATTTGAAGTATCTTGAGGCTGTTTGAATCTTCACATCTCAACTGGACTTCTTGTTTTGTGAACTTCATTAAGGAGGATACAAGAGGTACGTGTTCATACTAGCTACTTTTGAAACCATGTTAGATTTTGATGTACATTGATGCTAAACATGTTTGATATGCATTATAGGTCATGTTTGAACTTTAGCTTGCCCTTAAACTTGTGTATATTTGACTGTCCACTTGTTCTTGCTTTTTAGCTTACATTATGATTCATTTTCATATGCAACTCTTATTTTATGTTTAGGAATTGATGTTTGACAGTTGTGAACATCTTTTATATGTCTTATATGTGATGTTTGATCACTTAGTTGCTGCGCAAACCATGTATTTGTGACTGTTACACTTGTCTTGCTCAAACTTGGCATTTTGGCCACACTATGTGCTATCTGTTGAATGAACTCATCTCTTGAGGTATGGTGTTTGTAAACATTCCTTATATGTTCCATATGTGTGTTTGATCCTTGGTTTACTGCTGAAAATATGTGGTTTGGATTGTCATAATGTTCTTGCACATAATATGTCATTTTTGGTATGGCTATCGAGTTTTTCATTCAATAAGTGATCTTTGAAAACTACCATCACCTTTGGATTCCTTGTTAAAAAATACACAATTTCCTTTTTTATTTCACTCTTGCAAATTTGCCTAAAGTTGCTTTGCCTAGTTTGGTACCCTATTTTCAAAAGTGCATAACTTCCTTGATTTTTATCATTTTGATTTCATTATTTTTTTCAAAATGTTCCTTGATATGTCTAGTTTCAATGTGTGAATAAAGAATTCAATAATTGTTATTCTTGAAACACTTTGGCCCGCTTGAATAATATGGCCTTTTTAGGGTTTTCCACTTGTTTTCACGAGTTTCCTTGATTTAGTACTTGGTTTTTCTTGTAAGATTGATCTTGTATGAATCATTTTTGAATTTTTAACATGTTTGTGTTTTTGAAAACATTTTTTACCTTGCTTTACCATGATCATATTTACCTTTGTGAATGTATGAATGTGAATGGTATACCTTGAAACTTCTTTTTGAATCCATGATATGTTTCTTGATGTTATAACCTCATAAGCATGATCGTTTAACCCCATCTTGATAGTTTATGTGTCTTGTTAGAACCATAAAATGTTTAGGTTTTATTCCTTGCCTTGGTTGTTACCATGATTCTTGTTCATCTTTCCCTTTGTGAAGTTTATATGCATGTTTGAACTGTTGTCACTCTTCTTGCTTATCCATGATTGATTATCATCAATATGCTTTGAAAATGATTGAATGTTGTTACATTTATCTTTTTATGATCCATATACCATGTTTAAACTCAAGTTGTAACTTGTATGAATGAGTTTTGTTTGTTTACCTTTGATGAACTTGTTGTTGTCACAACATGTTTCATGCTTGTTCTTATTAGGTTGTTACCTTCATAATCTGTGAACATTGTCATGATGAAGCTTCCTTGGTTGTTACCATGTTCTTATATATCTTCATCATGTTTGAATGATTTCTTATGTGTGCTTTAACTTTTTTAAGTTCTCCCTAAGTGATGGAACTTGTTAGTTCTCATCCAGTTGCGTCATTAGTTCCCTTATTCCAAAGGAAAGTCTCTTCATTGAGTCACAGTCATAGATAGCTCATTACCACTCCCCTTGACTTGGTTAAGTCATTAAGTCCTTTAACTTAGTTAAGTTAGAACCTATATCCATTAGATTTTGCTTTAATTCTAAGGACCTACTCCTTGTTAGGAGTATTCTTCAATTAGAACTTTAAGATAGAGTTTGTTAACTCTATGTAAGGATCATTGTCATGATTACTTACTCCCCTTTTGGCTTTTGTCAAACTCATTCCCTTTGAGTGTTTAACTTAGACCTAGAGAATTTTGTCAAACTCTATACAAACATTGTTATGTTTGATCCCCCCTTGGAGTCTTGACCATAGTCAAGTACTCCTCAACTTTAGTGAGGAGAACTACGGTTGCTCTGATTCCATCCTAGTCAGGATACGTAGGCATAAGATGCGTTATCTTTGCGAGCAAACTTAGAACTATCTTTAGGTATTTACCTCATACCTTTACCCTAACCTTGATCCATAACCCTAGCAAACAACTTAGATAACTTATCACACACACACACACACACACACACACACAAAAGGTTCCTGTAGAGTACTGCAAATGTCTAAGATGTGAAATACCTACCCTAGGCATAACCAACCCCCGATCCCCGAATCTTTAGTGTTGTAGTTACATCGCGCAAAAGGTTTTTCTTTCTTTTACATTTCCTTTGGATAAATCAAAGCTCAGTGGTGAATTTCCATGTATTAAGATTCAAGTTAATCAATAGCTTGATATCACAGTACTTCAGTATTTTCACATATATGAAAAAAAAATTTAAAACAAATATATTGGGCTTGTCGTGCCCCCCTTGTCCACACGTATCTCTGCCTCTGATTAAAGTTAGCAAAGATGTAGGAGTTGAACTTGGGTCAACATGCTTACGGATGTTGAACTTTAAATATTGTTTTATAGAGATTTATTATGATTACATATTCTTTTTACCTTTTTGATTGGTTAAAAGAAATTATTTAATTGATAGAAAATTTTTGAATTTTTTTTAACTTTACTATAAAATAAGTCTTGGAATTATGATTTCTTTTCAAGATAGAAAATATGAAATCAATTCTCCTCTTTGTTATGGGGATCAAACTATTTCAGAGAAATAATAGACATGGTAATTGATATCTTCTTTCAAATTATTTCAAATTATATAAGTGTGTCTTAAACAAGTGAATCACCTATTTTTGTGGTGGATTCATTGACAAGATCCACTAAGAAAGACTATTTTTAAATAGAAAACAATCTCAAGAGAATCGAAATTATTTTATTATTTTAATTCAATTATTTAATCTTGTATGTCAATTTGCATATGTTAACGGAGACCCCCCATGGAGATTATCTATTTGAAGTTTCGAAGTCGGGGATTATTTTCCCCACGAGGATGGGGATAGAGGAAAAAGTTCCCTCGATTACACTTTGGAGCGGGAATGGGGAAAGTACCCCCCGCCCTGTGGATTCCTCGACTCCAACCATATTATTTAAGTTTTATATATAATTTTATAATATTGCATTTTTAAAATAAAAAATAGATAATATATTATAAAATAAAGATTCATTATTGGATCATTTTATTTTTTATTTCATTGTATAACATATTCTTCCAACCCTAAAAAAGTGCACCCGTTACATATTGTATCCTCTTCTTTTATAAATTCTCTTTGTCTCCTTCATTGCTCATCTCCTTTAGTCTCATCTTCACAACAACCACTTTCTTTTTGTTCATTATGCTTATGGTAATTACTCTTCAACTTCACTATATTTCAATTAATAACTTATTTTTTTATTCAATTAGTAAATTATTGGTTGTGTTTTCTTAACTGTAATTGCTTTTGCATTTTTTTGTTATTGATACAAGATGTGTTTTTATTTTGAAAAAACTAAAGATGAAAAATATATGTTTTTTAAAAAGTAATTATAATAATAACAACGAAATCCTAATGTCATAGTTTTGATCGAAAAAGATAATTTTTTTTAAAGATTCAAACTCCGTGGATCTCCGATTCTCTGTGGGAATATGTGGGGATGGGGAATAATATTTCTCCGTGACGTGGATTAGGGACATGGATGGGGAAAACATTGGGGGGGCAGGGGATGGGGAAGCATCCTCTGCATATTCCCTGCCCCATTGAGATCCCCAGTTGTAGTTGCCTCCTTAACTTTCCAAACCTATTGGACATGATCCTTTCTTGGTGTCTGCTTGTTTGGTTGCTGTTTGTGAGAATAGTAGGGTCTACAATTTAGTTTGTAGTAGAAGGGGTGAATATGCCAAAAATTTCCATAGTAGTGACACCTCCAAAAAGTTTTTTTGATATGACTTCTACGTTGTTTTGACATGTAGTATGTCACCTGGAACTCAGTTATCTATTTAAGAGGAACAAATTTATTTTCTTCATTCATAGAACTATAATCAAAACCAATACCCTTCATGTCTCTAGCCACTTTTCCTACACCAAGTATTTCATCCAGAATCTCAGATCCACTGTTTAACATGCGAATTGACTTGGTCATACCAACAATCTTAGAGTTTAGAAGTGTAACTTCTTCCCTAAGATCAACAGTGATAATGGCAAGATTAGCTTTCTCTTAAAGTTGGATAGTTATTTTAGATTTTTTTTCTTTCACGAGACATGTATTCTTCTTTCCATCTGACATACATAAATATATATACTTCAACAACATCTTCATCTGAAAGTTCTTCATCATTTGATTCACCATCATTTTGATAATTTGTCTTGTAAAATTAAGCGAGCAGTGAACGTAGTTGCACAATTAGCATTTTCTTCATCACTCCCTTCTTCATATTCTTCACCTGAAAGAGTAATATTGTATCCATTTTTTATTTTATTTTAAAGGAAGTTGGTTCACACTTCCTGAATGTTTCCAAATCTTTCACATTCATGACATTATATCCCCTTGTCTTTGTTCAGATTTCCATCTTCTTTGATCCTACGTTGGGAGTTGGAGCCTCTTGAGTTGTTAGGAACTTTGTCTTTCACACTTGTCATGACATTGTTCCTATATCGTTTGTCAAGTATTCTCATTAATTTTCCGAACCTTTTTTTTGCAAGTAATCTAATAGAGTTAGACATGTTCTCACCAGTATCCTCTTCTTCTTACTCTCTGTCATCTTCCACATTAGCTTTGAAAGCAACACATTTTTTTTCAATTTTATCACTGATACCATGTTAAAAGTTAGCAATGAGCTAATAAGTTCATCCATTTTGATCGAACTGATGTCCTGAGTTTCTTTTATAGTAGTAAATTTCATGTCAAACTTCTTTGTAAGTGATCTAAGGATTTTTCTGGCCAGGTTTTCTTCAGACATTTTTTCACCAAGAGCAAACAAGCACTTTTCTATGTCACGAACACTAACGTAGAAGTCATATATGGTTTTGTCTTCTTTTATTCTCAGATTCTCAAACTTGGTGGTGAGAAGTTGAAGTCCTTACAAACTTTTGAGGTACCTTCATGCATAGTTTTTAGAATCTCCAAAGCTTCTTTGGGTTTAGTAGATGTGTTAATGAGACGAAAGAAACTTTTGTCAACTCCATTGAATATGGCGTTGAGAGCACATAATTTCCATGAGATTCGTCAACTTCCTTTTTGGACCAATTTGGCTTCAGGGATTCAGTACCATCTTGAGTACTAACTGTTTGTGCCATCTAGAATAGGTGACTAATTAACAAATTCTCCTTCTTTAGCGTTATCCATTTGAATAGAACTTATGGATACCTTGGAGCTCACCTAACCAGAACAGGGTGTCTGCTCTAATAAAAATTGAAATTTTATTATTCCTCTAGAAATATGTAAAATATATTGTGCTAGGCAATGTGTATGACAAGATTAATGTAGTAACAAATAAAATGCAGATAAAGTAAATAAAATACAAGGAATCGGTAACCCAGTCCAGTACAATCATTATAAGAAAAAAAAGGCATTTTGCAGCTGTTTTTTTTGTTTGTTATTATGGTGGTTCGAACCGCCTTAATACTTAGGTTGCGACAGTTTCTTATCTATCACAAAAGTGTGTGTCGCCAGCATGTTCTACGGCGTTTTAAATAACCACCACTCTAACCGTCGTTATTGTATGCAAAAATTATTAAACTGCCTTAAATTGTTAATTGCGACAGTTTCAAATTATCGTGAATTTTATTTGGTGTTTTGTTACTATTAGAGATCCATAAGTAAACCGAAAGCATTTTCACATGTAAATCTGCAGGTAAATCCATAGCTAATATATTTTTGAAATAAAAAATATGTGTGTATGTGTATGTGTGTGTGTGTGTGTGTGTGTGCGCGCGCGCGTGCGCGCATGCGTGTTTATGTATGTGTGCGTGTGCTAAAAGAAAAAAACAAAAAACCTACACAAAATTATATTTATGTGGTTCTGTTTTACAAAAAATAACAGATACTAACAATCCAAAAACATAAAGATAAGTTGCAACTTTATGCTAAACAAATCAAAAGAGATTAAAAGTTATAGAACATGTACAATAAAGTTAAAAGAGTATGTATAATATAGAATAAGTTACATATTCTCTTGTTGCTCCTATTTCTGTTTGTCACTCTGATCCAAACCATTAAAAAAAACATAATTAATTTAGTTTACGCCTCTGTTAGCTCCTAAATTCGACGCCTTAACTAGAAAGAAGGTATCTAAGACAAAAGGATGGAGAATCACTTGAATACAAGAAAGTGGTCGAAAGAAGAAAAAGCTAAAGTCGAAGGACTCACCCGGAGGCCAAGGGTTCGACCGCCTGCTGATACGAATGATGTGTCGAAGTATTTGAAATTTGAATGTTGGAGGGAACGCTTTTGCTTGTGGAAAATTGAGGGAGACGCGTGTCACCTTATGAATAATGGATCCATGCATTTGAGACAAGTGGCGGAAGGAGATTATGGTGGAAGTTATGAGAGGTTATTTTTTGTTACTATAAATAGAGTATCTTAGACATATCCAAAGTGTGTTGTAATTTACTATTGTACAAATTACTCTTGAAACTACTCCAAGTATCCGAGTGTAGGGAAAGCGTGTATTGTAAGAGAATGCACATGATGTAAACACACCATCTTTTAACTTAATGCAATTTACTTGTTTTTACTTTAAGTTTTACAAAGTCTTTTGTTCTCTTTACTGTCCTTACCCCTTTTTCTCCTTGCCTTATTTCTCTTCTTCCTATGCAATTCTTTTCTCTTTGTCCTCAATCTAAATTCACCTTTACCAACAAACTTTCTTCTCTTTTATTAGAAGCCTTACTTTACCTTAAAATTAACCCGTAGTCAAATAGATATTCTTTTAGGATTTTGTTAAACCCAACCCTGTTCGAGTGTGGAACTTGAATAAACTCCTAAAACCAAAAATAATTCTTTTAGCACATGTCCTAGGATCAATCTGATCGATCCTGTGAGTCACCAAAGTTAGATTTGGAAGATCAACGGTTGTTTTCCGATTTTCGAGAGAAACAAAATGGCACGCCCAGTGGGACGGTGCTAGAGAATCTGTTTTATAAAACTAAACTTATAAAAAATTCTGCAGTTATACTGGTCCCTTTTCGTGAGAAGGTACACTTTTATGTTACTGAGAATTTGTAAAATTACCGCTATAAACGAAGAGACGCGATCAAGACGAAGCAGTAAGAACATGGCTACAGATACAAACCAGCCAGATAACTCTAACCAACAAGGAAACAGTTCCATCGAAGGAATAAGAGACGAGGGAGTTCCCCCTCCGATACCGTCGACTGGAGAACAAACGGTGCTTCCTGTGAGGCCAGTGCCAACGCCTTTAGTACTTGGGGTGGGATCGACAGTGATAAGGCCTTATACTCAGCCAGTGTTGGAATACATTGGTCACCAAACTTCGAATCCTCAGATTTTGTTAGGAGGAAGTTCGACGTCCAGGCAGTTTGTGCCCCCTGGTTTTTCACAGTCGCCAAGAAACCCCTTATATGAGATGCCCACTGCTATGATGCAAGGGCTCCAAAGTGAACCCCCTATATTCTCATATCAGGCGATGGCTTCGCCACCACAAGGGTCGGGGTCAGGTGTGAACATGGGTCGAAACCCCCAAAGTCTAGGTTATTCGACACAAGGCCCCAATTTGACCAACACCTCAGTTGCTTGTTTGAGGCAGCAGATGGATGAAAGCAACCTACAGATGGTTCAGACTTTGTCACAAACTATGGGTGAAATATTTCAACCATTAATCCAAAATACAACCCAGACCAATCAACAATTGGCAATACAATTAACAAGATTGGCTGAATTCATGGTAGTACCTCCCTTAGCCAGAAACCAAGCCGCAGTAGCAGATGCCCCGCGAGATAACCTGGCGAATATGATAGAAGTCGACGTAGGAAACCAAGGAAGGATAGTCCCTCTGGTAGTAGAAGAGCTTAGGTAAGAGCCTTTGCAAAACCAACCCCGTGGCTTGGGAGAAAGAAATCCAGGAGTGGTGGTTGTGAATCGAAACCAAGACGCAGATAATGCAGTCCAGCGTGTTCGTCAAAACAACATAGTCGTAGACAATAATATAGCGGCCATGGTCGAGAGAATTATGGTAAGAAATGGGTTAAACACCGGTTTTACTAGGCCAAATTACACTTCACCTATAGTAGACTATATCCTTCAGGCGAAGTTACCTCCTAGGACGAAAGTACCTAAATTCACCAAGTTTTCAGGAGATACGACGGAATCCACCGTTGAACATGTGGCTCGTTACTTAATTGAGGCTGGAGAGATAGAGAACGACGAAAGCCTTAGGATAAAATACTTCACAAGTTCTCTTACTAAGAATTCCTTCACCTGGTTCACGAAGCTTCCCCCTAACACGATATGTAACTGGACCCAGTTAGAGCGTTTGTTTCATGAACAGTTCTATATGGGTCAGACTAAAATTAGCTTGAAGGAACTAGCTAGTGTGAAGCGTAAATTCTCTGAACCAATAGAGGAGTACCTTAATAGGTTCCGTTTGCTTAAGGCCAGATGCTTCACGCAGGTCCCTGAACATGAGTTCGTCGAAATGGCCGCCGGTGGTCTCGACTACTCTATTAGGAAAAAGTTGGACACCCAGTACCTAAGGGACATGGCCCAATTAGCCGATCGGGTTCGGCAACTCGAAAGATGAAAAGGCTAAGTTTAATAAAAATAAAAAGATAGCTTTTGTCGAATTTAATGATAATATCGAAGGTCTGTGTGACGAGTCCATGAGTTTCGACGATGGTGAAGCGGATCTTGCTGAACTCAAGCAAGGACAACCTTACTTATGCAAAGTATTAACTCCCCATAAGGGAAGAGTTATGTTGAATCTGAAAAGAATGATAGGTTCCCAAAGAAAACATATACCTTCGACATCACAAAATGTGATGAAATCTTCTATTTGTTAGTTAAGGATGGACAAATGATAGTGCCTCATGGCGCCAAAATGCCATCCCTAGAGCAAAGGAAGAAAAGAGGGTTTTGTAAATATCATAACTTCTTGGGTCATAAAACATCTCAATGTTTTCTTTTCAGGGACCTCGTTCAGAATGCGATCCAAGAGGGACGTCTAAAGTTCGGAGAGAAAGTTGGTGGCTAAATGAAGGTCGACTCAGATCCTCTGCAAATGGAAGACGCAAATTACACGGAGCCAGTCGAGGCTAATATGATCGAAGTTGTCAGCGGTTACGATTTCTCAATCAAAGTAACAGAAGCTGTTGGCAATCCTATAGACGAAGCTGTAATGGAGAAAGTTACCATCAGTTTCGGACAGAAGAGCTGTGTCGAAATGGAAGTTGATAGCTGTGACCAGAGGGGTGAAACCAAAGGCCCAAGCAACAGGAACAATCTGGGTTGGGAGATAGTGACCAAGGAAATAGCTGATGACTTCGTCAAGATCGATGAAGCCACCAAAGGCGTGGAGTTAAGCTTGAAGAAGCTTAACTTGGCCAAAGAAATTGAGATTAACATGGTTCAAATCACTCAACATGAGGAGGTAATGGATAGTGAGTCAAACTACCAGGAAACACACACAAGGGAAGCATATCCAGAGCAGGAGGAATCCATCATTTCTTTCCTTCACCGCTGCTAGGAGAAGGGTTCTAGTGTGATGCTCTGTCCTTGATGCAGCGCCATATTCGACAAGAAGGCTGCACAAAAGTTGGAAGGGACATGAAGGTTGAAACAAGAAAGCGAAAGGCCAAGATTCGACCCTCGAAGAGGCCTTCAGCAGAGATCTGACCCTCGCATAAGGCCTCCGATGAACAAGCCCACTAGCTTTAAGCACAATGCTGAGGCCACTGATGGAAAATGGATGAAGCCCAATAAGAACAAGCAGCAAGGGCAGAAGAGATGGAAAAATTTTGAAGTAGAAAGGGGATCTTCGTTAAGCTATCGAAAAGAATTTCAGTCTTCGAAGGCTGCTCATGTGTTAGAAAATTACAAAGGGAAAAATCCCATGTCTCGATCCCAATGGAGACGTGAGCAGAGAAGAAGGAAAGCACATAGAGAAGGTACACATAAAGACCAACCGCAATCCAGCACCAATATTCCCACAAAATAGGTGGGTCGAACAGAGGCTTTTAGGAAGTCACTTGTAGGAAGAAAGTTGTTTCCAACACGAATTGAAGAACAAATAAAGTCGGTCGACGATGAAATGACCGATAACTTTGATGAAGATTCTGATGATACGTTGGATATTCTAGTCAACATAGTATCAGTAATGCCTAGGGAGTTCGACAGGGTTTCAGTAGTCGAGAACTCAGACGCCTATACGGACTTGGAAATAACGGCTCATAAGCCGGTATGCTATTATTTAATGAGCAACGGCTGCGTCGAGGAGCAAAATGATTTCTTTGAATGTCCAACGAAGGCGATGAAAAGCCATCTGAACCCTCTTTATATTACAACACAAATAGAGAAGGTTCCAGTCAACAAAATACTGGTGGACTGCGGCGCTACGGTGAACTTGATGCCGCATTTCTTACTGAACAAAATTGGGAAAAGTGAGACAGACACCAAGCCACATAACATGGTGTTATCAAATTATGAAGGGAAGGTGGGTTCGACTATGGGGGTCATTCAGGTGAATGTCACGGTCGAAACCATCACTCGTCCGACCGTCTTAATGCTGGTGGAGACCACTGCCAATTATAATTTATTACTTGGAAGAGAATGGATCCATGGAGTGGGGGCAGTACCATCGTCGATGCATCAGAGGATTGCTATCTGGAGACCAGATAGTATTGTCGAAAACATCGAAGCGGATTAGGGATACTTTAAAGCACCTATAAATCAAATTGATAGAGGACAATTCGACAAACATTTGGCCAGCATAGGGCCATATGAACCTGCAGACTTCGACTTTACACCTAATGACGAAGTGTATTGTTCGTTATACTTGCATCCCTTCGAGGGTTTCCGATGGGACAAGGAAGTTCCAGGCGAAAGGTTACCATACCTTGGGGAATTTCCCGTAGATCCCACTGGATAGGGAAGTGAGTTCGATGATGATGACTGAAGTCGCAGTGCTTCAAAGGATTTCGGCCTACGTGGCCGAGAATAAACTACAAACGGCCCTAGAGGCCGCTAATAATGAAATGGCTGAAGGAGCCAATGAAAAATCCAAACAAGCAGGTCCAGTTGGGTATTTTGACCCTAAGATTCAATACGAGGGGCAAAGACTCGACGCCATATACGACGATGAGCCTTTGGGTTTCGAAAAAGATCCTTTGGCCAGCAATGTCAAAATGTTGGCGCAAGATCCACTGGAGGAAGTTGACCTGGGAGATGGAGCAATCAAAAGGCCAACTTATATCAGCGCCAGCCTCGACCCCTAATTTAGGGTCGAAATCATTCAGTTGCTACGAGAGTACAGGGACTGTTTTGCTTGGGACTATGACGAAATGCCAGGTCTAAAGAGAGATCTAGTCGAGCATAGGCTACCAATCAAGCCTGGCAAAAAACCAGTCAAGCAGAATCCAAGGTGCTTCGCCCCTAGGATCCTCTAAAAAATAAAGGAGGAAATCGAAAGACTCCTCCGATGTAAATTCATCCGTACGACCAGGTATGTCGAATGGCTAGCAAATATTGTACCAGTCATAAAGAAAAATGGATCGTTAAGGGTCTGTATAGACTTTATGGATCTGAATTCAGCAACCCCTAAAGATGAGTATTCGATGCCAGTGGCAGAAATGTTAGTCGATTCAGCTGCTGGCCACAAATACCTTAGCATGCAGGATGGATATTCTGGGTATAACCAGATTTTCATTGCTGAGGATGACGTTCCTAAAACAGCGTTCCGTTGCCCAGGGGCCTTAGGCACTTACGAATGGGTAGTGATGCCTTTTGGCCTAAAGAATGCTGGGGCAACGTACCAGTGGGCGATGAATTCGATTTTCCATGACTACATTGAGTCCTTTATGCAAATTTACATTGATGACACTGTGATAAAATCTGTGTCAGGAAAGGCTCATGTGGAACACCTGCGCAAATCCTTCATAAGAATGAGAAAATTTGGACTCAAGATGATTCCCCTCAAGTGTGCATTCTGTGTGCAAGCAGGAGATTTTTTGGGTTTCGTAGTCCACAAGAAGGGGATCAAAATCAACCAAAACAAAACGAAGGCCATCATGGAAGCGAAAGCGCCATCCAACAAGAAGGAACTTCAGTCCTTGCTGGGCAAAATAAATTTCCTAAGAAGGTTCATATCGAATCTCAGCGGAAAAACACAAGCCTTTTCGCCATTGCTTCGAGCCACTAAGGAGAAGTTCGAATGAACGAAAGTTCAGCAAGAGGCCTTCGACAAGATCAAAGACTACTTGACTCATCCTCCAGTCCTTGCACCTCCATGTCGAAACAAAAACATGAGATTGTATATAGCAGCATCAGATAAAACTCTAGGGAGCATGCTTGCTCAAGAGGATGAGAGTGGCGTCGAAAGAGCCATTTACTACCTTAGTAGAGTTTTAAATGATGTAGAAACTAGGTATAGTGAAATAGAGAAATTATGCCTATGTTTGTATTTCTCATTGTTGCACCCCAAATTTTGACCCTTTAGATCCTCACCATCATTTTAGGATCATATTCAGTTGATTAACTAACCTTAACCCATTTCAAGTTTATCTTTGTCAAGATGCAGATGAATCAGGGTTCCGTACCGTCAAAATCGAGGCTTCGATGGTTCGATCAATCAATGTTTTAGATTGATTCAACTATAAATAAGATCAAGAATACTCAATTGGGTCAAGTGTGAATCCAATTTGAGGTTGTCACCCAAGGATTAAGAACAGTGCAGTTTAGGACACCCAATTAGGGTTTCTGATTAGGAAAAGTCAACTGTACTTTGACTTTTGATTAAAATAGTGTTCCAATGATGGAATCATGGTCCATGAAGCTCATGTGGCTTAGTGAAGTTCACTCAAGAAGTTTCAAGACCTCAGAGGACCCAGAACACCAACAGTCGGTTCAGAGTTCTTCAATCAATTGGTTCGTCTCACTGAAAAGTCAACTCATTGACCAACATGGTTTTGACCCAAAACTGAAGGCAATTATGTTCCTAATGGTATATCACATTTATTCATGAAGTTTGGTGACCATTGGATCAACAATTGATAAGTAATTGAAAAGTTGAGAAATTAAGGTTTTGAAAAGGGCAAAGCCATAACTCCTTAACCACACAAGGGTTTTTGACCTAGTTTCAAGGGGAATGAGTTCCTAACACAAGCATAAATATTGTATTACCTAATTGGGGATTTTTAAAAAGTACAAGTGGGTTCCATAACTCTTCCTGGTTAGAGAGAACCAAGATCTACAAGTCGGCAAAAACTCACATTCGCAAAACTAGGTCAACATGAGTTTTTTTTTATTCCAAAACCTCTCCAAATTGATGCTAATCAAAGAATAAACCTCATTTATGATGTTCGCATTGATAATGAACATTTTTAATATCAATTCCCACGAAAATGGCACAAAGATCAAAGGAAATCATTATTTAATGCAAGTTGCAAAAGTGAATAGTGAAGAAAGAGAAACAAAGGTGGCTACCCTTGTCAAATCATCAACTTTACTTCAACAAGTCACCTCCTAACCTATAAAGCATGATGAAAACAATATATAGGGCATGGAGAATATCTTAGTATAGTGGCTTCAAGACAAGTATGAAGATTGCATTGGAAAACTCAAAGATTTTCATGATGGAAGGTTAAAATTGGCAATTTGCTTCACGTTTGCCCATACCTTGTTCCAAGGCCTTTGGCTATAAATAGAACTAAATTCCTACATCAAAAACACACCAGTTCTATGCTAGAAACCATCTAGAACTCTCTCCCTTACACAATCACCAAATTCTTGTAAAATCTCACTAAGTCTCCAAAATCCCTCAAAATCTATTTTTGCAAAACACCTTCCAAAACCATTTCCAAACTTTTTCCAACTCAAGAAACACTTCAAACACATCAAATATGATGTATTGAAGCTATCCAAATCACTTCCACACTTATGTAACAAGGTTTGAGTGAGTTGTTCTTTGAAACCTTTGGATTTTAGAGTTTTTCCTTCATTTAGAAGGCATTTCGTCCACTAGCTTGCTTGGAGGTTGTTTGGAGCATTTATTCATCAACCTAGGAACATTTGAAGACCTTGTAAGAGCTCTCAATATCTCTGGTTTTCTTATTGCTTAAGCTTGCTTCAAGAGGTAAACCTAAAACTCATAAATGTGAACTTTCTACTTGCATTTCACATGCTACCATGAATGTTTTTAGGGTTTTCACCTTCCTATTGATCGCGACTTTCTATGTCTAATACAATTTAACTGCAAGTTCACAGTATATCGCGTAGTAATAAAAGATATCGATCCCACAGGGACTCGTAATCAAACTAGTGTTCTTGGGAGTTACTATGTTTAGCTAGGTAGATAATGTTTGAGGGGATAAGATTGTCACTGAAGGGAACTAAAGATGTTACTTAAATTATAATTATGTGAATCGATATGCAGTAATTATGTTCTTCGGGGATTTGACAAGTTACCGGTATATGAAATATTTTTCAGAGTTTATTTAAGCAGAAAATAGTGATCTGAAGACTCTCGTCTCACGATGGTTGTTGACGCTAATCATAATTCTAAGGGTCAAATGTACGCTTTCGTGTCCCATTCGGGGTTAAAACTATTTTTTGGAAATCTCTGAGTTCTAATTCATTTTAAAGTGCTTTCACTGTTATTAAAACAAATGACTAGTGTTTACTATCTGGTCTTGCCGCAGCTTTCGCTTGTTGGTTCGTACCTTAATTAATTTCCCACTTTTGTGGCAAAACTACTTTTAAATAAGTTCTCGCTTTCGTGACGAAGTTTATTCAGTAAATAAATTTAAACACTCAGACCATAAACAACTTTTGAAAAAGAAAGTTTTCAACCGGTTATTATCAAATCCCTTCCGAATTATTATTACATATCGATTACTTCGATTTAGCTAGGCATGGATTTGGGAAAGGTAAAATATAAATAAAAACAGTAGGTAATAACATGCATCATAATGAAAACTGAAATTGCGATTAAAATTTAGAAACTTGTAAATATTCCAATTGACCTTTGGGCAGATCCTCCACAAATGTTGGCAGGATTCTGGTCTTTGTGCCAATTGATCGTACAAGGGAAATAGGAATTACAGAAGAAATGAAAGGCAACAAAAAAATAGAAAGAAATAAAACTGAACTTTTGCTCTGGAAATGAAATTGGGCAACACTTCGTTGTCTGAATGCGGCTCCCTTTTCTCAGCTCCCCTTCTTCCCTTTTTATAGAAATAGAATTCTAACGGTTATAACTTGAAGAAGGTGGACTTTGAGGCAGAAATATCAGGGAGTAGTGGTCCACTATTTGGGACTTGGAACTGCATCTTGCGCGTGCATTTGAAGTTGGGCGTTTTTGCCTGCATGACGGTCGTCACGGTGTGTGTGACGGTCGTCACCCGTGTGACGGTCGTCATGGAGCTGTGACGGTCGTCACAGCAGCAAAATATGCATTCTGCGTTTTTCATGTTGTTTTCATCCGGTTTTCGTCCATATTTCATCTGTGATTGCTTCTTTTCTTCATATTGCCTTGTTTAGACGTGATTATCAAATATCTGCAAAATATCAGACAAATAACACGGAAATAACCCGAAATCGGATCGAAAACAGTTAAACGTCAGTTGAATTATGCATCAATATATATATACGATTTCGTGTTATCAAACTCCCCTAAGCTTGAATCTTTGCTTGTCCTCAAGTAAAACAAGAAAAAGTCGGCAAGCACGAGGCAGCTTCTTCGTTCGCAAAGTTGGGAAAAACCGGGATTCTTAGTAAGAACAAAACGAGTACGGTGACAACACTGGACTACAAGTCTTCAGAGGTCTCTTTCTCATGAAAATCGGTCCCAGTCATGCTACTGTAGCTTGGCGTCAAGGTTCTCGCGGCAAGTTCATTCTGTTTGTTCTAGCGCAATCACATTAAGCCCGTTGTCCATACACTTTCATGGAAAGTCGACCTGTTAGTGAATATGATCTCATTTCTATTTTGATCTTTTTCATTGATCATAAGCTTATACCATTGATTTTTTTTCAATGAGTTTTCGTACCGTTGGGCTAAATGCTCGGGTGAGGAGCACCTAACTTAGAGGGAAACGCGTCTTTATATTTTGGCTAAATGGCTTTCTTTTCATGATTTTTCATCTTTTTGGAGATCATACACTTATTTGCATCGGTCGCTCACTTAGAAGTGTTTTAGGATGGTGCTGACTGCTAGTATAAACTACTTGGGGCTGAGTTTGCGTAGACACTTGAAACTTTGGTACACGTAGGTAGTGAAACCGACTCGCATAAACTGGAGGTCTAAGGTGTCAGGACGGTACTGGTTTTGTTAGAATTATCGTCTCCTCGGAGTTTCAAAACTTGGTTTGAACTTGGGCACATTCTCGTGATGCTTTTGCTTTTGAGGAACGAACGAAAATTTTTTGTTTACGTCGAATAAAGTGGGGATGTTTGCGTAACGGGAAAAAGATATATAAAAGAGCTTTTATTTGCTAAAACGTGAAAATGTTTGAAATAGAAATTACGGAATTCAAAGTACAATGGTATGGGAAATAAACGCTCTGCTCCTACACTATCTCAATCAGTGTCCCCACTGATTTGAAAGAATGCGAGAGGGAGATACAACAGAAATGAAAATACAAAGAAACTGAAAATATAGTAAACAAATAAGGAAAATGGTAACTAATCACGGCCTCTGCCTCGGTCACGTCCTCTGGCTCTGACTTGGTTGGCTCGTTCCTCAAAACTCATTGCTCCGGTATGATAGACATAGTCGCGGAGTCCTTCGAACTGCAAGGTCAGATTCGTCAAGTTCTCAGTAATGGTTTCTTGGCCGGTTTCTTTAATTTCATTCTCTTTTGAGTTTTATTTTAAAGTTATGATTTTGGCTTGTTAGCATCCTTGTGTACTTGAGTTTGACTAACACTCTTGCTTGTAAGCATTTGTGTTTGATCTTCTCTTAAAACTTGAAAGTATTTCCCATGAAGTTTTTAAACTTCTCACTTACATTTGTTGTGACATTATTTGATTACGCTTGACAATTGTAATTACATATGGCATCTTGTAAGCTCTAAGAAACCATTCTTTGTCAAGATACATCTTTATCTTTGTTAAGATCCCCTGTCATCTTTGTTAAGATATATCCCCATATTTGTTAAGATATGTTTGTGGTAGTGACTTCCTTATGCTTAAGTCTTGTAAGAACTTACCCTTCTTGATATTGTAATATCTTGATACTTGCTTTGGTTGTGACCATCTATCTTGATTGAAATCATTAATATTGTAATATCTTAAATGCTTGCTTTGGTTGTAACCATTCATCCTGATTTAGATCCTTGCTTATTATAATATGCTTGATCATTCTTGGTTGTAACCATATCCCTTATATTCATCATGTGTGAATGTTTATGCTTTGTTAAGTTTACTTTCCCCAAGTGATGGAACTCTTTAGTTCTCATCCGAGTTGCGTCATCTTTTCCCTTCCAAAGGAAAGTCTCTCTATTGACCCTTGGGTCATATATAGCTCATTAAACTCATAGGTCTGGATAGAACCTTCTCCCCCTTTTGGTCTGGATAGAACCAATAGGATTTAAACATCATAGGTCTGGATAGAACCTTCCACCTTTTGGTCTGGATAGAACCAATAGGATACACTCATAGGTCTGGATAGAACCTTCTCCCCCTTTTGGTCTGGATAGAACCATTAGGATTTAAACTCATAGGTCTGGATAGAACTTCCCCCCCCCCTTGGTCTGGATAGAACCAATAGGATAACCTTATAGGTCTGGATAGAACCTTCTCTCTCTCTTTTGGTCTGGATAGAACCAATAGATCCTTATTCTGTAGTTCGTGCCCGAACTACGAACGCTCTGATTTCTCATTGGACAATGAGAATACGTAGGCACAAGATGCGATATCTTGACGAGCAACCTTCCCCCTTTCTCCTACCTTTTGGTCTGGATAGAACCAATTGGTCTCACAATGTAGAACATTAGGTAGAGTTTGGTTAACTCTATGTAAGAATCATGGAAATGATTACTTACTCCCCTTTCTTGAGTGTTCAACATAGATCTAGAGAGTTTTGTGAAACTCTATACAAACATTGTTATGTTTGTTCCCCTTTGAACCTTGATCATAATCAAGTGTCCTTTAACCCTAGTGAGGTGAACTACGATTGCTCTGATTCTATCCTAGTTAGGATACGTAGGCATAGGACGCAATGTCTTTGCGAGCAAACTTAGAAACTATCATTAGGTTTTAACCTACACCTTTTACCCAATCCCAATCCTTAGAAAACATTTACCAACTTAGCATGCAATCAAACAAAAGGTTCCTGTAGAGTACTACAGATGTTTAGGATGTGAAATACCTACCCTGTGCATAACCAACCCCCGATCCCCGAATCTCTTAGCGTTGTTGTTACATCGTGAAAAGGGTTTTTCTTTCTTTAGACCTTTCCTTTGGATAAATTAAAGTCCGGTTGTAATTTAAGAATTAAAGATTCAAGTTAATTAATAGCTTGGTATCACGATTCTCACTGCAACAGAAATGGCGACTTCACTGGGGAGACTTACTTAACTTGAGGGTTTATCCTATTTTGTTTAATTGTATGCTATATTTGTAAATATTTGCTTAACATGTATATTTGTCAATATATTTGTTTGATTGTTGGATGTTGGGTGGCTTGAGTGGTGAGACGGTCCTATACCCGGACTTGAGTGCAATTATGATAGGATGATGGTATATTCAAGAAGGCTTATAGGGAGTTGATTCCCGACCAAGCTAACTTGAGAAACCACCGCTCAGTATAGGCCCTCTTGAAAGTTTAGTATTGTTGATCGAGTATTCGTGAAAACAATGTTTCTTTCAACGAAGGAGCCCATGACACTGTGGACTTTTAGAATACATTCTACCCCACTTTGGCCTTATTAGGACGTAGTGCGATGACTATAAGGAAGTATTTCCGAAATAGTTGATACGCGATACTACACTCAGACGAGATTCTCTTGAGAATATTATTGATTACCAAGTGATTTGGGAAGTTGATAATATCCAAAAGATGGGTTGATGACTCTGGGAACTTTGTAGAACCCGTTCGGCAGGTACAAACTAACCCATAGTACAAATCCTTAAGGGATGGGTGGACCTTTGACTCCTTGATTCGATCTTGAGCCTAGGAGCTCTTTGTGCATGCATTGTATTTGGGAATACTTGCCATCATGTTATGTGTGCATCATCCTATCATATCACCATAAGCATATCATGTCGCAACTAGTTTTGTAAAACTCAGTCGATCTCTGGTATTTTTAAAAGTTGTAACTTTTCCAACAATTGATGAAATGAGGGTTTTGACCTAGTCAATCTTCTGAGTTTTGTAAAACCAGTTCGCTTTCGCATTGCATTTGCATTTCTCAGCCTTGCGTCGCTTTTGATCAGAGAGATAGAGAAGGGATACCTAGCACATATCCAGGACAAATGACGATAATGGAGGGACTTTTGAAAGCCCAGGAAATGCTAAAAGAGGACATCAGAATTCTCAAGTGTCAGATGAATTGGGTTCTAGAGACATTGCAGAACATGATGAAAAAGGAAGGTCACCTTGACCATGTGACGTCCAGAGAAACTAGGGATGCATTATCTCCGATGATTCCTCCAACTCAAGGACATTCTCGGTATCAACCACCAGATAACCGTCAATCGCGTCAGCACGCCCTACAAAAACCAAGGAAACCAAAATGTCCGTTTCCAATGTCTTTGCGAGCAAACTTAGAAACTATCATTAGGTTTTAACCTACACCTTTTACCCAATCCCAATCCTTAGCAAACATTTACCAACTTAGCATACAATCAAACAAAAGGTTCCTGCAGAGTACTACAGATGTTTAGGATGTGAAATACCTACCCTATGCATAACCAACCCTCGATCTCCGAATCTCTTAGCGTTGTTGTTACATCGCGAAAAGGGTTTTTATTTCTTTAGACCTTTTCTTTGGATAAATTAAAGTCCGGTTGTAATTTAAGAATTAAAGATTCAAGTTAATTAATAGCTTGGTATCACGATTCTCACCGCAACACTCATGTATAAAGTTGAAGCAATATATAAAACCAGTTGATGTTTACGTATCTTCACATTTTGATGTTATTAAGCACATGTTGTCCAAACCTATTTTGCATATTCGAATCGGTAAATGGGCATTAGCATTAACTGCGTATTCATTAACTTATAGACCGTTGAAAGTGGTCAAAGGGAAAATAGTGGCAGACTTTATTGTCGACCACTCCATAAATGAAAATACCCTGAACTTTGTTGAACTAGAGCCTTGGAAGCTATACTTCGATGGGTCTAGTCACAAGAACGGGACAGGCATAGGTCTGTTGATCATTTCGCCTGACAAAATTCCAACAAAATTAAAGTATAGAGTGAAGGGCCTATGTTCTAATAATGAGGCTGAATATGAAGACTTTGATCGTCGGACTTGAAATTTTGTTAGAATTGGGGGCAACCCGAGTCGAAATAATGGGAGATTCAGAGTTGGTTGTAAAACAACTACCAAAGGAATACAAATGCGTTAAACAAAATCTCATCATGTATTTCGTAATAGCTAACAGACTGCTCAAAAAATTTAAATTCTGTACCATTCGACACATACTACGAATACACAATCAGATAGCCAACGACCTGGCGCAAGTTGCTTCAGGATACACGGTCTCGAAGGAGAACTTACAAGAGGCAATCGAGGCCAGAGGTATGGTGGTGTCTGTGGGCTTGAGACCATCAGACTTGGAAGCCACGAAATTTGGCTACGCCGACGAGGAAACCTTTGAGATTTTTACAGTCGAAGGTTTGACAGACAAATATTGGAGGAAACCTCTGGTCGAATACCTTCAAAACCCTTCATCGTCTACAGAACGAAAGATAAAGTACCAAGCACTAAGCTACGTCATGTTGGGGAACGAGTTATTTAAGAAAACTTCTGAGGGAGTTTTACTCAAATGCCTCAGTGAATCTGAAGCATACTTAGCATTGTCCTCAGTCCATGGTGGGACATGGGGGGCGCACCAAGTGGGCCATAAGATGAAATGGCTGCTGTTTCGCCAGGGGATGTACTGGCCTACGATGCTGAAAGATTACATCGAGTTCGCCAAAGGTTGTCAGGAATTCCAAATTCATGCTGGCATACAACATGTCCCAGCAAGCGAGTTGCATTCCACAGTCAAGCCATGGCCATTCAGTGGTTGGGCTTTAGACCTTATAGGAGAGATTCGACCAGCGTCTTCCAAAAACCAGAAATACATTCTGGTAGGGATAGACTACTTTACCAAGTGGATAGAGGCTATACCTCTACCGAAGGTAGACCAAGAAGATGTTATCGAATTCATTCAGAAGTATATCATCTACAGGTTTGGCCTACCAGAGACAATAACGACAGATCAAGGGTAAGTATTTATGGGTAGGAAGATGCAGGAGTTTGCTAAAGAAATGGGATTTAAACTCCTTACCTCAACACCTTACTATGCCCAGGCCAATGGCCAGGTTGAAGCGGAAAACAAAGTAATAATTGGCATGATAAAAAAACAGATTGGAAGCAAGCCTAGGAATTGGCACAAGACATTGGATCAAGTCCTATGGGCATGTCGAACATCCCCGAAGGAAGCAACCAACACTTCCCCTTATCGACTTACTTTCAGACATGACACAGTATTGCCAATCGAGATACACATACAGTCAGTAACAATTCAAAGACATCATGAAATCCCTCGAGAGATCTATTGGGACATGATGCTTGAGGAGTTAGTCGACTTAGACGAAGAGAGAATAAAAGCTCTAGAAATTTTGAGAAGACAAAAGAGGAGAGTGGAGAAATCATATAACAAGAAGGTTAAAGCGAAGACTTTCCTGGTTGGAGATTTGGTGTGGAGGGTAATCCTGCCTATGGATTGAAAGGTGAGATCCCTAGGTAAGTGGTCCCCGAAGTGGGAAGGACCATTCCAGGTATCGAAGGTATTCTTCAATGGGGCATATGAAGTGACAGAGCTGAGTAAGCATGAGAGAGTATTAAAAGTAAATGGCAAATATCTAAAGAAGTATAAGCCTGCACTTCGAGAGGTGAAAATATCAACAGAATAATTGTTAAAGATAAAGCGAAGCCATAAATGGTAATTTAAAATATGCCAAAATGGCCCAATGTCTTACAAACAAGAGAAATGGCTCGTAAAGGCCAGTATAATCTACTCTATTACAAAAGCCCAACAAATCAAAAAGGAAGATTCGCCTTCATCTTAAGGTAAGTCGACTTTTAAAGTTCGAGACAGTTTTGGCATTGAGCTTTATCTGCCCTTAGATGGGCAACTTCAGATTCCAAACGACGGGCTTCCTCAGCATAGGTGACGGCTTGATCAAGCTCAGCTGTTAAGGAGGTGTCGTCGAAAGAAGATAGTTCAACGTTCCTTTTCTTAGCCTTTGTTATCTGGCTACGGAGCTTTTTAATTTCCCGTTCCCAATAGGCGATGTTCGCCTCGTTAGTTAGGACCTCTTGTTTATTCTTCTCCTTGGTTTCTTCCAACTCAGCAATTTTCTCCTCAGAGTCGACAACGGCGCTCCAAGCGGCAACTTCGCTGCTAGCCTTCGTCTCAATCTCACCCTCAATCTGTGGCAGCAGTTGATAGTCTTTGTAAACTTGGCCGATCAGGGTATCAACCTCTCGAATAACACTCGCAGCCTCAGGAGTAAGGGATTTAATGTCCACTTTCTGAAGGAGAGCTTTGAGAGGAAGATGGATGGCAGGGCCCATCTGCAGGAGGGTAAAAAGATCCCCTTTGAAGATTTTTTGCTTGACCTTGTCGAGGGCACTGTCAGTTGGTGGCTTCGAAGTTTGCCCTTCAGAAGTCGAAGTGTTGAGCGTACGGCTAGAAGAACGGCTTCTCCTACTCAACAAAAGCCTGATATATTGTCGAGGGTTGGAAACCTTCAACGCATCCAGTTCGGCGAGAGTCAGTTGAGTTTCTCCTGGGAAGAGGTTTGTTGGAATATCCTTTGGAGTAGGAGGAACGAGAGTCCTTGCTGTTTCAGCAGTTTTAGGTTCTTGGACAAAAGTGTCCATAATTTTTAATTCTTTATCCTTACTGTCCTTGGTTTTGTCAACATCCTCCTCCATGGCATCCCCAGTGCTTTTGTCACTAGATTCATGCAATTCAGGATGGAGCTTAGCCTGATCTTCAATGGCTTGATTAACCTCGACAACTGCTCCATCCACAGTTACTGTCTGACCCAAAGGGGAGTTGGTCGTATCAGCCAGAGTTGTTTTCTCCTCTGAAGCGTCAACCTCATCATCCACTGCAATAGGATCAAACTGAGGATTGTCATCTTCATGATCAGACCCGTCAATCTGAGACTGCTGGGTAGTGGTCTGTACAGGAGAAGGAGGGGCTGTGAAAGAAGCAGGTTTATTAATTTCGCCGAGTGAACGCACACCAGAACCCAAATCAGAAGTGGGATGATAGGTAGGCTCACCTTGGCTATTCAAGGAGTATAGCGATAGAGGAATCGCGGTGGGATTAGATCTTGAAGTTCCAGCATTATCCTAAAAAAGGTGGACATTAGAAAGAATGAAGACTAAAGAATCAGTGCAAAGACCCAAGGAAAGATTGATGTATAACATACCTTGACAGTTTCATCAGCGGGACTCAAATTATCACTTTCCATAGGGACAACCGCTTGAATCGAAGCATCCCCTACGGGAGTAGGAGTAGGTTTTGGAGGAGGATTGGTAGGTTGAGGTGTGTTGGTCACGACAAGAGCAGTTGGAGCAACAGGAGCAGTTGGAGCAACAGGATCAGGTGGAGCATCAGGAGCATCCACATCATGAATAATCTTTCTTTTCCTTTTCGCTTGAAGACTCTCACGAGGAGACTCATCTTCGTCATTAGAATCAAGAATAATTTGGGGAGAAGCCCTTTTTAATCGCCATTGAGGAGTAGGTGGTTTTCAACTAGCCTGAAAACAACATGAAATGGTGAGATTGAGTAAGAAGATCGAGATAGTAAAAGCTGCAGAAGGCTACCTTTTGACCTCCGTCCTTGACTTCGGTCCTGGTTGTTGGGGCAGCTGAAAAAAATAGATGATACTTAAAACAGTTAGCAACAATAAAGCTCAGAGAGGGAAGTCCAAATCGAAGGGGGATGAACCTTCAAGAATGTCGGATTCGATGCGAACATCTTTGATACTGACATGAAGGTGCCCTTTAAACGTATCGAGTGTATGTTTAGTCGGAACCACCCGCTGTGCCTTGGGCTTAGACTGCTGTCGAAGAATTTTTATAGCATCTCCACAGATAAACCAATCTGGAAATGGAGGGGCAAGAGCCACGCCAAAACCAGCGGTTGGTAGTCGAGGGATTTTTGGGGGAAAAAGTTTAAAGGCAACCTCATACCGTTTCTCATGAGGAACAAAAGAGGGAATCTTTAAACTATCCAGTTTTTTGGAAAATTTTTCTTTTAAGGTAACAGCAGCCTCGCGGATGGTTCAACTAACATCATCTGGTCGATAGGCAGTTTTGAAATATTTTTGGAAGGCTTGGATCTCTTTGAGAGCTTGATTTGAAGATTTTGTACATCTGTTCATCAAGAATTGACAGGTATGTAAACTTCTTCCTCCAGCATAAATTAAGTAGAATTAGCACGGTTTGTTAGGTTAGAATGATTGTAGGTGGTTAGTAGAAGCTTTTAGATAACAATTGATGAGGTTTGGTGACAATTATTGGAGTGACCCAATTTCTGTTCCTGATCATATCTTGGTGGTTCTTGAGAGTTAACCCTAGCTAGATGGTGGAATCAACTCAGGATAACGTGGTGATGATGTTAGGGACTTTAATTTAGAGAATGGTGATGATTGGATCTTGGTCAGTTTCTGAGTTTTTGATCGTGTTTTGAGAATGATGATGATTCAATAAGAAGGATTGGCATGGTTAGAATCAGGGTGAGAAATGGAGTGGACTAGGGTTTCCAACTTTGATTTTTGGTGGAGATTTGATGGGATACAAATTTGGAAAAGATGAAGTTCTTGGCTGTTCATCCATGGAGGTTCTTCCCTCCAGATTTTCAAATTGGGGAAGATGATCCCAGGACCATTAGATCATAGGTGGACTTTTGACTGAAGAAGTAATCCAACGGCCACGCGTGCGTCTCATTTTGTGAAGAGGTCTGAACTAATTGAAATGATGCGTTTCATTAATCAGTGGTTTTTGGGCTTAAGGATCCAAGCGCTACTCACAACCCTTTGTTGGGCCCAACCCTGAAACGAACTGCTTTTGCTTACTATCTGCACCATGTGTTTATCATTTTAGTTTGATTTTCTTTATTTTTTTCATTATATTCATGGTTCTGGATAAAATCATAAAAAATGGAAAAATAGCTCAACTGATCCCATTCTTTTTGCATTGGATTCATGATAGGATCTAGTATTGTTTAGATAAAGCATATTTTTATTTCATGCATTTTCTGATTTTATGGGAATTTTTACATTTTAATTGATATTAAAATAGTCATGCTTGATGGTTGATATTGTTGAATTTTGTGTGATCATGTGATGATGATTTTGATCCTATTTTTTGTGATTAGTTAGCATAGATATGCATGCTCCCCATAGATTTTTCTCACATTTTTGTGATGAACATAAGTGGTAGTTTAGGTTGAAACCTTTAGATGCTCCATTTTTAGGGTTTATGGTTGATACCTTGTGGTTTAGATTGTATTTTTAGTACTAGGTGGATGATTCAACCTCTGATTTTTGTAGGATATATTCATGATTGAATTAGGATCCCTTAGGAAGTTTTGTAGGAATTTATAATGTAGTTTTCTATTTTTGATTGATTTTAGCTTAAGTGCTAGTTTTGGATGATTCTAAGGCACTAATTCAACTAGAATGACTTCTTTAGTTCCCTTAGATTAGGGTTTTATCTCTCTTGCTCTTGGATGATGTTGGAGGCAAGTTGAGGGTGCATTAGATTGCTTGAAGAGGCTTGGATTTGAAGATCTTCCCTTCTTTTGGTGTAGTTTTGATTAGGTATTAAGATTAGGGTTTTGTAGGCAGAGCTTCTAGATAGATTCTCTTCCTTCATAAACATGGAAGATGTTGATCACTTCCATTCTTCCCTATGATGTAAGGTCCCCTTGTAAAGGCCTCATCCCTCCTTTGGTAGGATGTGTGGCTCTTTGCAAGTTGGTAGAACCTTTGAGGGTCCTTTTCTCTGATGATAGGATGCTTAGTGGTGACCTTTGGTCTCCATTCTGCTACCAACCCTCCAAACTTTGCTCTTGATGGATGCATCTCTCTCCCTTGTTAGAGGATGGAGTTCCCAGATTGAAGAGGAATAAAGGATGGAGTTGATACTTCTTTATGTTTGGAGATTACCTTGAGAAACTGAAGCTTATAGGTGAAGAGGACCAAGTTGATATTGGTAAAGCAAAGGGAGCTGAAGCTTATAGATGAAGAGAACAAGTTGAAACTTGCAAAGAAGATCAAATTGAGATTGAGTGAAGAGCTGAGGTTTGAGGAAGAAAGGATAAGTTGATACTTACGATGATACATGGAGTCCCTGAAGGAGTCAAGTTAATACTTGATATGAGGAGTGAAGCCTGAAGGTGGAATTGACTGGAGAGCTAAAGCTTGAAGAAGGTGAAGAATAAGTCGATACTTGTGTTTGATGTGTTAGAAGCTTGAAGAAGCAAGTTGACACTTGCTATTGAAGATGATAGCCCTAAAGAGCTGTGGAAGACTGATGATTGGACTGCTGTCAAAGGAGAGTTTAGTTGTAGGAGTTGTTGATCTGTTTTCCTGTCTGTTTTCTTTTCTGTATTGAGGTGACTTGTTTGATTTACTTGATGCATTAGAATAAGTCCATATCTAGATAGATTTAAACTAGGATCATGATTGCACTAGAGGTTGAGTTGCTCCCTCTGCTTGTATTTTTATTGTATGGCTTTGCTTGCGGGTATTCGGTAGAGCCCAGCTCCCTTGCCTATGTGGTTTGTGTATGCTTGATAGCATGTTATTTCTTCTGTATGATTATGGTTATTGTGTTTGCTTGATAGCATGTTATTTTTTCTGTATGATTGCAGTTATTCATATCTGGCTTGAGGTTGAGGTGAGCTTGTGGAGGCTGATGCCCCACACATATTTCCTCCCTGACTTGCATTGCATGCACTTTACAGTCATTTACTATTTACTGTTTAAGCTGATGCTTTATCTGTTTCCGTTTACCATTGACATGATCCCCTAGGAATCTCACTTCCTTTGATAAGGAAGTGATGATTAGAACTTTAGGTTGAAACCTATGCATGACAACTTCTAGGAGTTCCCTGCTTCAAACCTCAACCATAGGATGAATCCTTGGCATGACAACATTAGGACTTGATAGTCTTCCCTTTAGTTGAGCCTGTTCTCTCTTCTCATCTCAAAACAAATCAAAATACAGTAATAAAGGTTAATTGATGTCGTACGTTATGAGCCTTAAGCTATCTGAGAAAGGATTGTTGGAGAGCTTCTTTTCAACAGTTTGGATGTTTAGTATGGTACCCTTTGGGTGACATGCGACACATTCACTCTCAGGTCATAGTCTCTAGTGCGATATTGGTTGCAAACATCCATAAAAAAACAGTTCTTCCGTAAAAGACAGAAAACAAACTTCAAACCTTTTTGCCCCGTGGGCCCGTAATTTAAGGGAAAGCTTTTCTGAAGAAAAGAGTGTCGTTAACTCCCAGTTCTACCGCAAACGGTAACGCTTAAGTCTCCAAGGGTCGAGTTGCGTACACCAAACTGCTGGAATTGTTTGTTAACCCTACTCGATAAAACAGATGAATCTGAATTCCCGTAATCCGTATTATCCCGAACTACGTAAGCTCTGATCTCTCATACTTGTTGAGAGTATGTAGGCACAATACTGATGTATTGGCGAGCCACCTTCCCCGTAACCCGTAGTTAGTCGAACTACGTTGACTCTGATTTCTCATTCTCTGATGAGAATACGTAGGCATAAAGTGCGACGCTTTGCCGAGTCATTTTCTTTTCTTTTAAGCCAGCCTTGATAGGTAGATAGATAAAACCAACCCGTCAGACAAACACAACAAGCATGGATCCCATTGAGTACGATGGACGTGAGGGGTGCTAATACCTTCCCCTTGCGTAACCGACTCCCGAACCCAGACAATGGTTGCGATGACCTTGTCTTATACCTTTTCGTCAGGTTTTTCCAATCGTTTCCTTTCCCGTTCTGAGGGATAAATAACGAAAGGTGGCGACTCTTCTGTTTTGCCGGCACCTTATTTTCGCAGAAGCGACAGCTGGCGACTCTGCTGGGGACTTGATAGTTTCCTGGGATCCAACGTCCTTATGCGAGTCAGTTTGGGGATCCAACGTCCCCTGCGAGAGTCAATCCTAGTGCTTGTATGATTACTTGTTGGGTTGTGTTTATTTATCGCATTTATTTCCCGCATTTTATTTTCAGTATGATATGATTATTTGTGCTGTTGTGGGAGGGGCATTCTGATGAGTGAAAAGCCAGACCCAGGCTTGAGTGTACATAGCATTATTTGTGGAAACTAGTGGGCGCGTGCTTGCTTTGCAGGCACTAGTGTCTCATGAAATCCATGCTCAGACGAGGTTCTCCCGGTTGACTTCTTTTTCAACCCTTTGGGTTGAGGGGGTTGTTGGTTTGGAGGATTGTCGAATCTGGAGACCGATCATTTGGGATTCAGCCGAGTGAGGCCGCTTCAGGAGCTGGTGATGCCACACCTTCTGGGTATCGTATCACCCCTCTTGAATGTCTGTGATGCTGATGACCGTATAGGATGCCGAACTTGAGTCAGTTTATGTCCATACCTGTGAGCAGGGTCGGGTTTGTTGTAGGAAACCTTAACCTTCAGACTACCTAGTTTTCTTGATAGTGAATCAGTTTTGATTGGGATCAGAGGATCTCATCAGCAGATGTATGTTTGTTCTTGACAGAGCAGATTTATGGTCCTGTATCAGAGGTCCTTATTATCAGATGTTTGTTCTTGACAGAGCAGATTTATGGTCCTGTATCAGAGGTCCTTATTATCAGATGTTTGTTCTTGACAGAGCAGAGTTATGGCCCTGTATCAGAGGTCCTTACTATCAGATATGTGTGTTCTTGACAGAGCAGATTTGTGGTCTGATACCGGGGTTTTCTTCTTATTAGAGATAATGGTTGTTCTTGACAGAGCAGTATTGTGGTTTTGTTGATACAGAACCTTTACCTTCATCACTGCAACAACACAGTTGTCTTGATCTCCTGCTGCATGACTGCATTTTACATTGCTTTGCATACTCATTTGCATTTCATTAACGTGTGTCTGTGTTGCAGGTACCGTTTCCCCCGATTCAGGTGTTCTTGCCTTCTATTGTGCTATCATGGGTTCTATGAGGAAGACAGTGGCTTACAAGCTCCCTACTCCCGATGTTGTTCAGCTGACTGGTTTGATTGCTTTGGCAGATGATTCTGTGAGAGAGGAATTCAGAGAGTCTTACGGTAAATTGCTCAGTTTGGTTCGTAAACCCTCTGTGTTTGAGTTGAATGGGTTGCACGCCTTGCTGCAGTTCTACGACCCTCCGTTGAGATGCTTTACTTTCTAGGATTTTGTTCTTGCACCCACGCTAGAGGAGTATGTTGATTTGTTAGGTGTGCCTATCAAGAGTCAGATGCCTTTTGTTCATATGGATGCTGAGCCTAACCTGGCTAGTCTGGCTCCGTCACTTCATCTGGATGCCTCCGAGTTGGTGTTGTCTAGTTGGAACAAGGTTCCCGGTTTCTCCTTGTAGTTCTTAGTGGGAAAGGCTCATCAGTGCGCCAAAGACAGATGTTGGGTCGTGTTCAACGCCATTCTCGCTCTGTGCATATATGGCATCATTCTGTTCCCCAATATGCCCGACTTTGTAGACTTCGACGCCTTCCACATCTTTGCTTCAGGGAATCCAGTCCCTACCTTGATTGGAGATGTTTACCATTCCGTCCACTACAAAAACGAGAACAGAAGGGGTAAGAACGTCTCGTGCTGTGTTCCTTTGCTCTATAAATGGCTTGATAGTCACCTACCCAAGAAGGGTTCCTTTGCTTCGTCTGCGGCCACAACTGAGTGGCCCGAGCGTCTGATGAGTCTATCTGCAGAGGATGTTGCCTGGTTTGACAAAGATAGGTTGGGTACCGAGATTATCTTCAGCTGCAGCGGATTTCCGAGTGTGCCTTTGATAGGCAGGAAGGGCTGTATAAACTATAACCTATCTTTGCTGGTCCGACAGTTTGCTTATGCTTTGAGAGCACCGTCGAAGGATGAAGAGGTGCAGGAATCTCTGTACCTCACTGGTCTTCTAGATGGGGATATGTTATCTAAGCTTCAGCACGCTTGGAATGGTATCAGTAAGCGAGGAAAGCCATTGTTGGGAAAAAGTAATAGCCAAGCCTACGCTCCATATGTGACTTGGGTCAGAGCCAGAGCAGGTGCTATAGGGATGCCGTTCCCTCCTGCCAAGCCAGAAAGCCTCCAGTGATTGAAGAGCCTACCACCGTGCCCATTCAGCAGCATAACCGGGTGTTAGCAGAAAGAGATGAGCTGAAGAAGGCAAATGAAGAACTGGAGAAAGAATTGGCTCAACTCAGAAGCGAGAGAACGAAGCCGTTCACTCCTTCAAGAAGCAAATAGAGCTGGTGAACCAGCTGGGGACATATTTGACTAAGCAGATAGCTGAGCGTGAGCGCATGGGTCGAGACTTCAAAGCTGTCAACGACGTACTGGCCACTAAGAAGCAGCACTTGGACGAAGCGTATCGAAGGATATCCAAATTTAACCAGCATTGGAAGGCCACCCTAGCCAATAGGAAAGAGCGGGAGGATAAGCTGATGCAGCAGATCTCCAAGCTGAAAGCCCAGGTGAAGGCTAGTGAGAGGAGGTTTGATGAAGAGACCGCTCGCAGATATACCGCTGAGGGACAGCTCAACAAAGCTCTCGCTAACCTGAAGGAGCACAAAATGTCGTTTAAATCCAAGAAGCGAAAGCTAGAAGATTGTTTCGGCGAAGGAGCATGGGAAGATTCGGTCGAAGGTCTTCAGTACACCATTATGCAGAGGGAGCTACTCGTCGAAGGGTTACTCACTCGGCCTGATCATCCAGAAACGAAGGGGTTGTTAGAAGAGTTTCGCGCCCGTGGCCGTGCTTGACTATTTGTATTCCTTTTGTTTTGATCATTGTTGTATGATGACCATCACCAGGCTTGTTGGTCGAGGTCATGCTATTGATTCAGCTTGTACTCAGTGACGTTGTGTACCGCCTTGATGGGCTTTCTTTATATATATGAGATGTTATTTCCATGACTGGACTCAGACTTCTTATTATCAGCACTGACACTCAGGCACTAGGATTGGGGGGGAAATCTCCCCAACGCACAGACACACATTTGCATTTGCATTGTGAGGCCACCCCATCTATTATAAATTTTCATGAAGCATTTGCATATCGAGCACTTTGTTGTCTTTTCTAACCCTTTTGTGTTGACAGGTTGTTTCAGGTTGTTCCAGGATTGATCAGAGACCTATCCACCGCTATCCGACCAGAGAAAATCAGACCAGAATTATGGAGCAAGTGCAAACTGATGTTCAATAACTCCGGGAAAGGATGGACCGTTTCATGGAGCTCATGCAAGCGGTCGCCAATGGCCAGGATCAGCTCAGAACCATGGTTCAGCCTCTGATTTCAAGGGTCGACAGCAATGGCGTACTCCATGGTGGGACTGTGCCAACTCCTCCACCTGTTGAAACTCCTCAGAATGGCGTCCCCGTGACCGGGGGGAATGGCGGTGCCAACGACAATGTAATAGCTATCATGGGACCCAATGGTAATACGACGGGCGTCGGTAATGGGAATTTTGAAGCTAACGTCAATGTTGGGCTGGGCAACGACAATGCGGGTGTTGGAAATCTATTCGGGCCTCAGCCGTGGTTAGAAGACCGTCAAGACGACGTGTTCTCTCAGAGAGGTGCTGAAGGGGAGCTGACTGCTGAAGCACGGCTAAGGTTTAAGGCACTCGAGGACAAGTTGAGGAATTTCGAGAACCAGAACACCATGGGTGTTGATATGTCCAAGTTGGGACTGATTGCTGATTTCAAGGTGCCTCCCAAGTTCAAGGTACCTGACTTTGAAAAGTACAAGGGCACCACTTGCCCCCGCGTCCATCTGAGATCATATTACCAGAAAATGTCCGCTCATTCTGAGGACGAGAAGTTGCTGATGCACTTCTTTCAGGACAGTCTGTCTGTGCCCTCCCTCGAATGGTACATGAGTCTGGAACCTACCAGTGTACGCACGTGGAAGGAACTTGCTGAAGCATTTGTGCACCACTACCAATATAACAGCGATTTGGCTCCGAACCGAGTCCAACTGCAGAATCTGTCGCAAAGGAACAACGAAGGGTTCAAGGAATACGCCCAGCGGTGGCGTGAATTGGCAGCCAGGGTTCAGCCGCTGATGGTTGAACGTGAGCTTGTGGAAATGTTTGTAGCGACCCTCCCAGGGGTTTATTATGAGAAATTGGTCAGCAGTATGTCTGGAACCTTCTCAGATCTCATTATCACGGGTGAACACATTGAAAATGGGATCAAACTGGGGAAAATTCAAGGTGATTCATCCTCAGCTGGAGGAGGCGGAAAGAAACCTTATGGTGGAAAAAGGAGGGAAGGAGAGACGAGCGCCGTGTCCAACGCTCGAAGGAAGGGTAAGGGCCCTCACCAGCAGGTGGCTAGTATAACTATCCCGGCAGTTCAACAACCCCAGCCACAGCAGCAACAGCAGCAACAACCGAATCAACAAGGGTACAGAAAGTATCAGAACAGGGCACCTCTGTCGAGCCGTCACCTCGAGACACCGCCCATGTCCTACGCTCAACTTTTGCAGACTTTGCTTCAGCTACAGTTGATCCAGAAGAGAACCCTGGCTCCCTTGACAGGGGCACCTCCGCCAGGTTATGATGCGAATGCGACTTGCGAATTTCACTCAGGGGCACCAGGCCATACGATAGAAAATTGCAAAGCCTTCAAGCATAAGGTGCAGGATATGGTGGACGCTAAGATCATCAATTTCTCAGATAATGTGCCAAACGTCACGAAGAACCCTATGCCGAATCATAGGGGAGGTGGAGTAAATGCCATTATTAAAGACAAGAGCTTGGATTTGTTGACTGACGTCAGAGATCTGAAGACACCGCTTAGCTTCGTTAAAGCTAAGCTGATGAAAAGGGGTTTCTTTCCAGGTTTTGGAGAACTGTGCATGGGATGTGCGACAAGTCCTGATGGATGTAAACAGCTGAGAGAGGGGATTCAAAGTATGATGACCAAGGGAATCCTGCAGTTTAGCCCAAGGGCCGAAAGCAGATCGGGAGAGATAATGCTGAAGCAAGATGATGAGGTTACCACCATCACCATCCCTGGTCGGACGATAACTATATCTGCACCCAGGCCGCCCACGATTACCATCACCAAGGCTGGGCCGATACCGTTTGAAAGCACTAATGCTGTCCCATGGCATTACGGGGCAGAGGTCTACTGCAACAGACAGAAGTTGGAATTAGAACCATCAGGGTCGTGTGTGGATAACCTACTGGGAATCAGTGGAATTACTCATAGCGGGAGAGTGTTTGTGCCACCTGAGGTCGTGGCGGACAAAGCGGACAGAGTTGACGCAACCGATAAAGGGAAGAGTAAAGTCGTTGAAGAAACCCCTCGTGGGGTAGAAAAAGACTTACTTGTTAAAGACGCCGAGAAATTTATGAGGTTGATTAAAAAGAGTGACTACAAGATCGTGGATCACCTCCATCAAACACCCTCAAAAATTTCCACCCTGAATCTGTTACTGTATTCTGAGGCACACCGCAACGCACTGCTGAAGGTGTTGAACGCCACGTATGTAACGCAGGAAATATCGGTCAACCAGTTGGAAGGGGTCGTAGCCCACGTGAATGCTGGAAATGGGTTAGGGTTCACTGACCTGGAGCTGACACCGAAGGGGAGGAATCACAATAGTGCCCTGCACATCTCGATAGAGTGTAGGGGAACAATTATGTCTCACGTGTTGGTAGACACGGGCTCGTCACTCAATGTTCTTCCGAAGAAAGCATTGATGAAGTTGGATACTCGTGACCTGGTTGTGAAAGCGTTCGATGGAACCAAACGGCATGTTTTCGGGGAGGTGACCCTGCCAATCCAAGTTGGGCCGGAAACATTCGACGCAGTCTTCTATATTATGGACATCATGCCGGCCTACAGCTGTCTCTTAGGCTGGCCATTGATCCACTCTGCTGGCGCCGTGACCTCCACGTTGCACCAGAAGCTCAAGTATGATGTCGGAGGAAGCATCGTGACTGTATGTGGCGAGGAGGATATAATGGTGAGCCATTTGTCGTCCTTCAAATATGTGGAGATGGATAGGGAAATTCATGAAACCCTATGTCAGGCGTTCGAAGCTGTTAAAGTCAAGAACGTAGCTCCTGTAATCACTGAGAAACCAGAGATGACTCTCTCTTCCTTCAAGGAAGCCCGGGCCGTTGTCCAAGCCGGATCTACCCCAGGCTGGGGGCGAATTCTAGAGATACCTAACAAGCAAGACAAGTTTGGGTTGGGATATTCTCCTGCGGCTGAAGCCTCCTCTTCTTTTAGCAGTGCGTCGCGAGGTAAAGGGCCGATCCAGTTTACCAGTGGCGGGGTGATATTTGAAAGTGTCAACGCAGTGTCTGAAGACAGTGGAGACAGCGACTATGACCTGGACTCTTGGATCCAGCCAAGCTAGCCAGGCGAGAGCCTCGACAACTGGTCCGTCAGGGATATCATCCAAGTGGCAGGCAACGAGTAATGATTTACTTTTTCCAATCATTGTACAACCCTATGTCCTACCCGGGGCATAGTGGTTTTATTGTCAGGGCCTTGTTTGATTATGTACATGCATTTTATCAATAAATCAAAAGGCGTTTTTCTTCGTATTCAAATGTTGTGATCTCTGTTATTCCTGTTTTATATTTGTTTTAAAAAACAATAAAATGACAATGGGGTTTGTGCTAACCTGCATATCCTTGTTTTAAGCTTAACCCTTGTTATTGCAGGATCCACATAGCAGATGACATCGACTCTGGACCTTCTACGACTCACTTCGACTTTGATTGCCCGATCTATCAAGCCGAAGAAGAGATTGACGAAGACGAAGACCTTCCCGAAGAGTTGGCCCGCTTGTTGAAACAGAAGGAGAAAGTTATCCTGCCTCACGAGGAAGAGATTGAGATTGTGAATCTGGGTTCTGAAGAACTTGTCCGGAACGTCAGGATAGGGGCTGCATTGCAGAGTGATGTCAAGCAGAGATTCGTCGAGATGCTAAGAGAGTATAGTGACGTCTTTGCTTGGTCATACGAGGATATGCCCGGACTTGATACTGACATCGTGGTCCATCACTTGCCGCTGCGAGAAGATTGTCCTCCTGTTAAGCAGAAGCTTAGGAGGACGCGACCAGATATGGCTGTTAAGATCAAAGAAGAGGTGCAAAAGCAGCTTGGTGTTGGCTTTTTAGCGGTCTCTACTTACCCTCCGTGGGTCGCCAACATAGTGCCTGTACCGAAGAAGGACGGTAAGGTGCGAATGTGCGTCGGTTATCGGGATTTGAATAGGGTGAGCCCAAAAGATGATTTCCCGCTGCCTCATATCGATGTGTTGGTCGACAATACAACTCAGTTCTCCGTATTTTCGTTCATGGATGGCTTCTCCGGCTACAATCAGATCAAGATGGCGCCGGAGGACATGGAGAAAACTACGTTTATTACACCTTGGGGAACGAGAAATGGTTACTTTTTTTCATGATATGATTCATCATGAGATTGAAGTCTATGTTGATGACATGATTGCGAAGTCCCAAACGGAGGAGGGACACCTGGTCAATTTGCTGAAGCTTTCTGGTAGCCCAACATGGGCCGTGTCACACAACACGGCCACCCGTGTCACACAACACGGGCCGTGTCACATAACACGGCCACCCGTGTCACACCTCTGCTTGCCCTAAAAATCATTTTTTCTCCCAGACCTTGTGACACGGGCCGTGTCACACAACACGGCCACCCGTGTCACACTTCTGTTTGCCTCAAAAACCCTAAGTTTCTTGGAACTGTGACACGGGCCGTGTCACACAACACGGCCACCCGTGTCAGACCCCTGTTTGGTTTTTATGCATATTTATTGTTGGTCATTGTTTTTACCTTTGGTTCTAAAAACTGTTTTCAAGAAAACAAACTCTCGATTCTCATCGAGCCATTTTTGACCTTGTAAGCCGATTGCCTTGTGCGTCGCCATCGAACTTGCTCGCTTCACCTCAAACCTTGTTAAGCAATTAAACCCTTGATCCAATGTCAAGCGGATTTTCTCAAAAGATTGTTAAGCCAACTCACCATATTCAACAAAAGGATAAAGTTCACTTTGTATTGAACTAAAGAGAGGGGATTAAGTGTAGACTTCTTCCTCTCCGAGTGTCAAGACGCTCACTGTAGTGTGGGTGGTTTTGACACTCGTCTTTCAATACGAAGATGTTTTCATCCACACCTTTTCCTCCTAAAAAACCTCGGCCCCGTACCAAGTGCATTTTCAAAACACTTACAATAAATAAATCGATTCTCTTTGTATTGAACTAAAGAGAGAGGATTGAGTGTAGACTTCTTCCTCTCCTAGTGTTGGGATATTCACTATAGTGTGGGTGGTCTCGATACTCGTCTTTCAATACGAAGACGTGACTTTATCCGCCACCTATCTCCCTCTACAACTTCTTTCTGCAACCCTTGTCACCTAAAAACCTCGGTCCCGTACCGAGCGCATTTTTAAACTCTTTTCGTAACAAAAACTTGAATGGTCGTGGAGTGGTTAGGCGTAGGCCTTCTCCTATCCCGGGTGCTGACGTTTACCGTAGGGTTCTCTGTCGCAAATGCACTTACCATTCAAAACCAAAAACGCTTTTAATAAGAGAATGAAGTTCTCTTTGTATTGAACTAAAGAGAGAGGATTAAGTGTAGACTTCTTCCTCTCTGAGTGTCGAGATGCTCACTGTAGTGTGTGTGGTTTTGATTCTCGTCTTTCAATACGAAGACGCTATGTTCGCCACACCCTTTCATAACAAAAACTTTGAGATAAAGAATTGGGTACTACCCGTAGGGGTTACTATCCGAGGACCTATCTCGCCCCTAAAAAATAATTCAACAAATCAAACGTGACATCTTGCCTCGCATGGCGAAAACTTATCTTTCGAAAAGGATATGATACGTCCGTTCTACCGCAAACAGGTAATGCCTAAGTCTCCAACGAGCGAGCAGCAATACACCTAACTGCTAGAACGCGTACGATAGCATCATCCATAAAAACATCAACAAATCGTAGGCCGAACTTCGGCTGCTCTGATTCTTTACTTCGTTCAAGTAAAGATACGTAGGCACAAGGGCCACAATCCTTGCCGAGCACATTCCCCCCATATTTGTAGTTCCCCGAACTACGTCGACTCTGATTTTCTCACATCCGTTGAGAATACGTAGGCCTAGGACCGCGAAGTCCTACCGAGTCTGTCCTTTCTCTCTTCTTCCCTGTTATCTCTCTTTTCCCAATTTCTAACCTTCCCCTCTATCCTTTGGAACACTCTTTTATAGCATAATTTTTAAGCAAATAAATCACACACGACAAACAAATGGTTCCCATTGAGTACGATGGATGTGAGGGGTGCTAATACCTTCCCCTTGCATAACCGACTTCCGAACCCAATCTTGGTTGTGAGACCATCTTGTCCATTCTTTTCTTAAGGTTTTCTCGATATTTTCCTTTCCCCTCATGGGATAAATAAAGTTCGGTGGCGACTCTTCTGTCCTTTTCCTTTTCGCCTTCCCCGTCGTTGCGCGTATTTTTCGAGTAGCGACAACTGGCGACTCTGCTGGGGACTCCTAGCAAGCCAAACCTAGTTTGTTTTTTGCATTTGTGTTTTATTTTCTTTTATGTTTTATTTTATTATTGTGTTTCTTTCTAACTTGTTGGGTTTATTGGGATTGTTTGTGAGGAAAAAGCTTTCTACTCGAGCTTTCGAGTATACACTAAGACTAGGAGGTGGTTTCTTTCTGATTTGCGAGATGTAGGACTCGTTGAGTTGGATCGAATTCCACCGCTCAGATGAGACCCCGTTGGAATGATTATGTATTACGTGTAGTCGTAATGGCGTTTTTATTTCCGACGTGGGATTCCGTGATTCTGAGGACCTCTTGTAGAACCTTATTCCAAAAGGTTACTAAAACATAACTCTGTGTTCATCCTTTTGAAGGGATTACCGTCTTACGAGTAGTCGTTATGATGGAAAACATTTGAGGGTTAGTGCATGGGACTTTGTTTAAAAGCCTTTTGGGATGCCCTCCTATAAACCAATAGATTGCCCACCCGTGGTGAGAGATATTTTGTTACAATACCCTGCAGGATTTGTGACTTTGATCCATGTGTTTCCATTCTTATATGCATCCATAAAGCATTGCATTTCATAGCATTATTGCATATAAAGGGACTTAAGAGACTGTGATTATCATAGGTATTGAAGAACAAGATGAATGATCAAAGTAAAAGAAGTACAAATTCCTTAAAGTTCAGAGAACCGAAGTTGGGACCAATCCAAGATCTTTTGATTGATGTCCCAAAAGCTATGAAAATTAACTTTCAAGGGAAATATGGGAAATTGCTCGACCTTATCCATTCTGGGGTCGATACATGGGCTTTGTTCGCTATGGTTCAATTTTATGATGCGCCTCTCAGATGCTTCACCTTTCAAGATTACCAGTTGGCTCCTACTCTTGAAGAATATTCTCACCTTTTGAATATCAAGATCAAGGATCAACCTATTTATACCGGCCTAGAAGAAGAGCCAAAGTCTTCTGTCATTGTTCTCGCTCTCCGTATGACCGAGGAAGAGGTTAAAGATGGTCTAACCAATAAGGGAGGTACTCAAGGCTTTCCTTTTAGGTTTTTGCTAGATAAAGCCGATCAGTATAAGACCAATGGGGATTGGGAAGGTTTTGGCATTGTCGTTGCTCTAATGATTTATGGGATTGTCCTCTTTCCAAATGTGGAAAATTTCATAGACATCACTGCTATCATTCTCTTCATGCAAAAAAATCCTATCCCTACCCTCCTCGCTGATGTTTACCACTCCATTCATTGAAGAAGTAAAAAGAAGACATGAATGGTCCAATGTTGTTCTCATCTACTGTTCAAATGGTATTCTTCCCACCTGCCGAAGAAAGGGCCGTTTGTGGAAAACAAGAAGAAACTAAAATGGTCTCAACGCATCATGTCTCTAGAGGCCAGTGATATTGCTTGGTACTCTCATGAGTATTACGACGTGGAGATCATCTTTAGTTGTGGGAATTTCGGTAATGTACCTCTAATCAGTAGGGCTGGATGCATCAACTACAACCCCGTCATGGCGTTGCGTCAGTTGGGCTATGCCATGGAAGATGAGCCCGAAGCAGAGAAGGTTCAGAGTTTCTTTTTGCTAGCCACAACAGACGATCCTGCGTTTGTCAGGAATATTGTTAAAGCGTGGGCCAAGGTTCATACGAAGGGGAGGAAAGAGTTAAAGGTGAAAAACTGTGTGGCTAAGGATCCCTACAACCGATGGTTGCAAGCTAGAGTGGCCGAAAGGTTGCTTCCATTTTCCTCCGAACCATCCATGCGAGAAGAACTTCCTGCTCCTACTCATGTATCCATGGAGGAGTATGAGAAACTAAAGCTAGTGATAGAAAGGTTGACAAAGGAAAATCAAGACCTTCAGGCTGAGGTTCACCAAGCAGGAGTGGAGAATGGCCAATATAAGAGGATAGTGGAGTTCGAACAAGACAAAGTGGCTGAGAGTAGCAAGAAGCTGAAGCTAGAAGCAGATCTGAGGGTCAGGTATCAAGAAGGTTTTGAAGGATCTGATGCATCGATAAAAGCCCTCTGGCAACGCCTAAAGGAAACCAAGGCCTCTTGTGATAAAGCGTGGAGATTCTTCGAGTTAGCCTCTGCTGAAAAGAAGAAGACAAGGGAGGAACTTGAGGCCGATATTGATGTCCTTGAAAAGGAGTTGAGGGGTGCCTTAATTCTAGCCGAAAGCGAGCGACAACTCAAAGAAGAAGCATTGAGAGCTTCATATGTCACCTCTGATGTATGGCACAACAAATGCTCAGAATTGAAGACCGCTCAGGAAACAACCACCTTGTGGAAAGACCGTTTCGAGGCCCTGCAAAGGAATAGTTCACTATGGTTGAAGAAGGAAGCTCAACTCAATGAACTTTTGGATACGTATGAGGATTCTCTTCGTTATTACCAGCCGACCCTAGACATGTGTCGCGCTAGGTATAACAATCTAGTGGAGCATTGCAACCTTATGATCTGTGATATCCCATGGAGGTTGGAAAGCGCAATTCAAGACTTGGAAGGAAATGATATTCCTCCTTCCATCCATCACTTTATCCGGCTCTGCGACCAAATGGTTAGAAGATTCATGTCCGAGACAAAAAAGCTTGAAGAACGTCTTCAGAAGAAAGATTTTTAGTTCATTCAGTATTTTCTTGTAGCATGAGTTTTTATTTTGCAGCCTATCGAACAATCATTTGTATTGAATCTTCCCTCAAAATTAATGAAAGTTTGCTTTTTGGCTTAAATTGTGCATTCCTTACTATTCATTTACAGTTCCATAATACCATTGATAATCATAAATCTTGAAAGTCCCTTGAACATCATTCGAGCATTGCATATACCCACACATCATTTTTGCATTCCCAGAAACCCGACCTCATACCGCTTGCCATTTTAGAAGAAAAGAAAGAGAAAGAGCAAGCTGACTTCTCAACGTTCATACAACACCAGAGGGAACCAACGAAGAGTCATGGATCAAGTACAACAAGAGTTGCAGGAGTTCAAGGAAAAGATGACGCAATTCGTGGAAACAATGCAAGGGGTAGCCAATGGGCAGGAACAATTGAGAACTCTGGTTCAACAATTGATAGCTCGAGTGGATGGCAGTGGTGTTTTTCATGGAGGAACTACTGATGTTCCTCCTCCGGCTAATGGTAGCACTTCGCAGGCCAATGGTGGTCCAACTATAGTCAATCTTCCGGGTGGAGAAAACCAAGATGGAATTCCCATCCCAGTTGCGGCAAGCGCCGTGCCTGTTAACAATGGTCCTCAGTGGAACCAAGATGAGCAAGATGATGTCTTCTCCATGGGAGACCTTGGGGCAGGATTACGATCTGACTCTAATAGAAGGTTCGATGAAATCGAAGAAAAGATGAGGAGCATTCTTGAAGGCCAGAATACTATGGGTCTTGACATGTCCAATCTGGGATTGATTCCGGGACGTAGGATTCCTCCAAAGTTCAAAGTGCCAGATTTCGATAAATACAAAGGAACAATATGTCCAAGGGTGCATCTTCGCTCCTATTTCCGAAGGATGTCTGCATACTCCGATGATGAGAAGTTGCTGATGCACTTTTTTCAAGATAGCTTGTCAGCTCCATCTTTAGAATGGTATATGGGACTGGAGTCGGTCCATATCAGAAGTTGGAAGGATTTGGCAGAAGCTTTTGTCAAACACTACCAGTATAACAGTGACCTAGCACCGAATCGTGTACAGTTACAGAACCTATCGCAAAGGAACAATGAAGGATTCAAGGAGTACGCCCAGAGGTGGCGCGAGTTGGCTGCGAGGGTTCAACCTCCAATGGTGGAGAGAGAACTCATCGACTTGTTTATAGCTACACTACCTGGTGTGTATTATGAGAAATTGATAAGCAACATGTCTGGAAGTTTCTCAGATCTGATCATCACAGGCGAGAGAGTAGAAAATGGGATTAAATTGGGTAAAATACAAGTTGGAGAAAGGACCTCATCTGGAGGTGGAAGAAAGAACTTCGGTATTAAAAGAAAGGAGAATGAGACAAACGCGATATCAAGTTTTAAGAATCAAAATTGGAACCAGAATCAGAATCAGTATCTCCCACGACCGTACTATCAACAACAACCACAAGTAGCTAGTATTGCCATCCCGGCAGTACAGCCTCAGCAACAACCACGTCAACAGCAACGAAAACAACCACCACAACAGAATTACGCTCCAAGACCATATCAAGACCGAAGAAGGATGGTAGATAGGCACTTTGACGCACCACCAATGCCTTACTCTCAGCTACTACAACACTTATTGCAACTTCAGTTGGTCCAGAAAAGGACGATGGCCCCTCTTAATGGCTCACCACCACCCGGGTATGACGCCAATGCTAGGTGTAACTTCCACTCTGACGCTCCCGGCCATCATATTGATAATTGCAAAGCCTTCAAGAACAAGGTACAAGACCTTGTTGATAGTATGGCCATTAATTTCAACCATGATGCGCCGAATGTTGATCAGAACCCTATGCCAAATCATGGAGCAGGTAGAGTAAATGTTGTTGTTGAAGGGGAGGATTTAGATCTGGTATATGATGTTGAAGAATTGAAGACTCCTTTAAGTTTTGTAAAATGCAAGTTGTTAGAAGGTGGGGTGTTTCCCGGGTGTGAAAAGGATTGTGAAAATTGTGCCGCCCATCCTGAAGGGTGTGAGAGTTTGAAGAGTTATATACAGTGTATGATAAACGAAGGTGTTCTGCAGTTTGACAAGATCTGTGAGAAAAAGAATGAGAACATAGTCAGTAAGAAAGAGGATGAGGTGGCCACCATCTCTATCCCTTACAAAACAATCACTATTTCTGCGCCGCCAGCGCGACCTACCATCATCTTTACAAAGGCAGGACCTATACCTTATGAAAGCTCCAAGGCGATCCCTTGGAACTATGGAGCGGAAGTCTACTGCAATGGACAGAAGCAGGAATTAAAAAGCTTGCCATTGGACTCAGTTGACAACTTGGTGGGAACCGGGGGAATGACTCGGAGTGGAAGGATATTCGCACCTCCCGAAGTAAGTGCAAAAAGAGCTGATAAAGGTAAATGGAAGGTAGTAGCAGAGGAAAGCTCTCAGGCTGGAGAAAAAGAAGTCGTGCTGAAAGACGCAGAAGAGTTCATGCGCTTAATAAGAAAAAGCGACTATAAGATCGTGGATCATCTACAACAGACGCCTTCAAAAATTTCTATCTTGTCGTTGTTGTTATGTTCCGAGGCTCATAGGAATGCCTTGCCCAGAGTCTTGGATAATGCTTATGTGCCACAAGAAATATCTGTCAATCAGTTGGAAGGAGTAGTGGCCCATGTCAATGCAGGGAATGGTTTGGGATTCACTGACCGTGATTTGACACCGAAAGGAAGGAATCATAACTTGGCTTTGCATATCTCTATGGAATGTAGAGGTGTCGTTTTGTCCCATGTATTGGTAGACACTTGGTCGTCATTAAATGTGCTACCCAAGAAAGCCCTCATGAAGCTGGACACTCGAGGGATGATATGTACGCCGAGTGATATGGTGGTCAGAGCTTTTGATGGGACAAGGAGGTCCGTGTTTGGAGAGCTAACCTTGCCAATTCAAGTCGGTCCTGAGGTTTTTGATGCGGTTTTCTATATAATGGATATCCAGCCGGCATATAGCTGCCTCTTGGGTCGGCCTTGGATACACTCAGCAGGAGTGGTGACATCAACCCTACACCAAAAGCTGAAGTATATGGTGGGTGATAACATTGTGACTGTTTGTGGAGAGGAAGACATCATGGTAAGCCATCTGTCCTCATTCAAGTATGTAGAGGTCGATGGTGAAATTCACGAAACCCTGTGCCAAGCCTTTGAGACCGTCCAAATCAAAGAGAAAGCAACAGTTAAAGCCAAGGCGCCAGAAGTTGCTATGTCATCCTACAAGGAAGCCCAAGCTGTGGTGAAGTCTGGATCAGCGAAAGGATGGGGGGAGGTGATAAGCGTCCCCAACAAACAAGATAAGTTCGGATTAGGGTACAACCCATACGCATCTTCTTCAAGCGCTCCTCGCTACAAAGGACCTATTGAATTCACCAGTGGTGGGGTGGTGTTCGAAAAGATCAACGTCGTATCTGATGAGGATGGAGATAGTGACTGTGACATGGATGCATGGATCCAGCCTTGCGTCCCCGACCAAGGCTTGAAGAATTGGACCATGGAAGAAGTTATCACTGAGACTTATGAAGAGTAATTGTTTTGTTTTGATTAATGTATTGCCATGTGCTCTGCCCGGGGCATAATGGTCTTTATTTGTTGGGCCTTATCTTTTATGTGTGTGAACAACCCTTTTATCATTATCAATCAAAAAGCGTCTTTTCATTCAAAACTTTGTGATCCTTATTTTTCTTATTTTTATTTACAACAATAAAATGGCGATGTGGTTTGTGTTTATTTGTTTGCATATCATTTAAGCATAAAACCATCATCATTACAGGTTGCACATTTCAGATACCACCGATTCAGACTCGACTATGACTCGGTGTGACTTTGACAATCCGATCTTTCAAGCGGAAGGAGAGATCGACGAAAATGAAGACCTGCCCGAAGAGCTTGCCAGACTGTTAAAACAAGAGGAGAAGGTCATCCTGCCTCATCAGGAGGAAGTTGTAGTCGTCAACCTGGGAACAGAAGAGGATAAAAAGGAGGTCAGAGTAGGGGTTGCGCTGCAGAATGATATCAAGCAAAGATTGATTGAGTTACTCCAAGAGTATAAGGATGTCTTTGCTTGGTCATACGAAGATATGCCCGGACTCGACACAGATATTGTAGTTCATCGCTTGCCTTTGCGTGAAGAGTGTCCTCCTGTCAAACAGAAACTGAGAAGAACCAGGCCAGATATGGCAGTGAAGATCAAGGAAGAAGTCCAGAAGCAACTAGATGTTGGATTTCTTACTGTGGCCAACTATCCCCCTTGGGTCGCTAACATCGTGCTCGTGCCTAAGAAGGACGACAAAGTCAGGATGTGTGTTGACTATAGGGACCTGAATAGAGCGAGCCCAAAAGACGATTTCCCGCTCCCCCATATTGACGTTCTCGTTGATAATACCGCACAATACTCAGTGTTTTCCTTCATGGACGGTTTATCCGGATATAACCAAATCAAGATGGCACCGAAGGACATGGAGAAGACGACTTTTATCACACCTTGGGGGACGTTTTGTTATAAAGTAATGCCTTTTGGGTTGAACAACGCAGGGACAACTTATCAGCGAGCAATGGTCACTCTCTTTCACGATATGATTCATCATGAGATTGAGGTCTATGTCGATGATATGATTGCGAAATCCCAAACGGAGAAGGAGCACCTGGTGAATCTTCTAAAGTTGTTTGAGAGGTTTAGAAAGTTCAAATTGAGGTTGAACCCGAATAAGTGCACTTTCGGCGTACGGTCAGGAAAGCTGTTGGGGTTCGTTGTCAGTGAGAAAGGTATTGAGGTCGATCCTGTGAAGATCAAGGCGATTCAAGAAATGCCAGCGCTAAAGACCGAAAAGGAGGTTCGTGGTTTCTTAGGTAGATTGAACTACATCAAGGTTCATATCTCACCTCACAGCCACTTGTGAGCCATTGTTTACGCTATTGAAAAAGGATCAGGCGATTATCTAGAATGAGAATTGCCAGAGAGCGTTTGAGAAGATAAAAGAGTATCTACAAGAACCTCCAATGCTGATGCCTCCGGTGGCTGGAAGACCGTTGATAATGTACTTAACAGTTCTTGATAATTCCATGGGTTGTGTTCTCGGTCAGCACGACGAGACTGGAAGAAAAGAGCATGCAATTTACTACTTGAGTAAGAAGTTCACAGACTGTGAATCCAGATACTCAATGTTGGAGAAAACTTGTTGCGCACTCGCTTGGGCCGCCAAATGCCTAAGACAGTATATGCTAAACCACACAACCATGTCAATTTCAAGGATGGATCCTATTAAGTACGTATTCGAAAAGCAAGCACTATCAGGAAGGATTGCTAGATGGCAGATGGTTCTGACGGAATACGACATCCAGTATGTGCCTCAGAAAGCAATTAAAGGTAGTGTCCTGTCAGAATATCTCACAGAGCAACCAGTCGATGACTACCAGCCAATGAAGTTTGATTTTCCTGATGAGGACATTATGTATTTAAAGATGAAGGATTGTGATGAGCCGTTTCCAGATGAAGGTCCAGAGATGGGTTCTCAGTGGAAATTAGTCTTTGACGGTGCTGTTAACTCCTACGGTAGCGGGATTGGGGCAATCATTACGACTCACCATGGCTCCCATATACCATTCACTGCAAGACTAACGTTCCCATGCACCAACAATGAGGTTGAATATGAAGCGTGTATCATGGGTATCAAAGAAGCAATCGACTTAAGGATCAAGAACCTTGATATCTATGGAGATTCAGCTTTGGTGGTAAACCAGATCAAGGGAGAGTGGGAGACCCGCCAGCCTAATCTGATCCCTTACATGAATTACGCCAGAAGGTTGCTACCTTTCTTTGACCGAGTAGAGTTTCACCATGTACCGAGGGTAGAAAATTAGATGGCTGATGCTTTGGCTACATTGTCCTTGATGTACAAAGTAAATTTCTGGAATGATGCCCCGAGAATTGTCATCTCACGCCTCGACAGGCCGGCTTTTGTTTTCGCAATAGAAGAAGCTTCTGATGGTAAACCGTGGTTTTATGACATCCAGAACTTTCTCAAGAACCAAGAATATCCGCATGGGGCATCGGCCCGGGATAAGAAGACCTTGAGAAGATTATCTGGTAACTTCTATCTAAATCCAGACGGTGCACTCTATCGGAGAAACTTTGACTTGGTGCTGTTAAGATGTGTGGACGAAAAAGAAGCAGGTTTGCTTATGGAAGAAGTCCACGAAGGTGCCTTTGGAACACATGCAGGTGGGCATGCCATGTCTTGAAAATTATTAAGGGCGGGCTATTATTGGTTAACTATGGAGTCGGATTGCTTCAAATACACCAAGAAGTGCCATAAATGCCAGATTTATGCTGACAAGATTCATGTGCCGCCTTGTCCTTTGAATGTCATGTCATCCCCATGGCCTTTCTCCATGTGGGGCATTGATATGATTGGAAAGATTGAGCCAACCGCATCCAATGGACATCGTTTCATATTAGTAGCCATCGACTATTTCACCAAATGGGTCGAAGCAGCTTCTTACGCCAATGTCACGAAGCAAGTCGTAGCCCGGTTTATCAAAAGGGACATCATCTGTCGATATGGAATACCCGAGAGGATCATTACTGATAATGGTTCTAATTTGAATAACAAGATGATGAAGGAACTGTGCCAGAATTTCAAAATCGAGCATCACAATTCTTCTCCCTATCGTCTGAAAATGAATGACGCTGTAGAAGCAGCTAACAAGAACATTAAGAAGATAGTACAGAAGATGGTTGTGACTTATAAGTATTGGCACGAGATGTTGCCTTTTGCTTTGCATGGATATCGCACTTCGGTGCGTACTTCGACTGGGGCAACTCCTTTCTCGTTGGTATATGGCATGGAGGCTGTCCTGCTATTGGAGGTCGAAATCCCATCTTTGAGAGTTTTGGCTGACGTCAAATTGGATGAAGCAGAATGGGTGAAGATCAGGTTGAATCAACTCAGTTTGATGGATGAGAAGAGGTTGGCGTCTCTTGCGTACGGTCGTCTATATCAGAGTAGGATGAAGAAAGCCTACGATAAGAAGATGCGTCCTCGAAGCTTTCAGACAGGCGATCTGGTGTTGAAGCGGATTCTCCCACCACAGAACGATCATAGGGGCAAATGGACTCCCAATTATGAAGGTCCGTATGTTGTAAGGAAGGTATTCTCTGGAGGAGCCTTGCTACTTTCAACTATGGATGGTGAAGATATTACGTCCCCTGTGAACGCGGATGCAGTCAAAAGATACTTTGCTTAAAATAGACCCGCTGGAAAGAAAAAGAAAATCCAGGCAAGAATGGGGCATCTTGGCGAACCATAAAAGGATAGGTTTGGGCAAAAATTAGAGATAAAAAAAATGTAAACCCACAAAGTTGAAAACCTGAAAGGGCGACTTTGGCAAAAATGGGTATCCCGGTGAATCGAAAACCCGCAAGGGCGGTTCAGGCAAAAGTTAGGGATTTGAAAAGCAAATGACTGCGGCCTGCGCATTGATCTTTAAAGCATAGTGGATTATGGGAGAACTCGAGAAGCAGTCGTTCAAATCAATCTCTTCAGAAGACGAAGCATCGAAAGGCGTCGAAGTCATGCAAGTCATAGTTGAGTCGTTCTATGGTGGTTGTCTGTACCACATTGCCGACATTTTGATATTCTTGTGCATTTCTGTATATTTCTTACGCAGCTTTCTCATTTCAGGAGTTGTGTCCCTTGTAAATTTGCCTATTTACAGGCCATTTATCAATAAAACATACTATCCAGAAAACCTTTTATTTTGTTTTTACCGTTTTGTTTTCAAAAGACGCCTGATGTTTTTGGTAAAACTTTGCATACATAAATTTGTGGGCTTTGCTATCTATAATTGAAGCATTGTGTTTGCTTAAATAACGTCTTAAGTGATAATTGAAATGGTACCTACTGCATAAAACATACTTGTTTATTTGTTATTTGCAAGAAAAACTTTTCTCAAGGCTTCTCCAGAAGTTCCTCATCTAAAGGAAGTGTGCAGTTTAAGTGGGTTTTCACCCCCAGCAGTTTGAAACCTTGATAATCAAAGGATATCCTCAGCAGGTCAAGATTGACATCTCCAGCAGAGCAGGATCATTTCCAGTAAGCGGGTGCGGGTTTATCCCTCAGCAGTGGAACGAGTTCAGAAATTTGTTTTTCCCATAGAGTTTGAACAACTGGCTCCTTTTCCCCTTAGAGTCTAGGTTATTGACTCATTCCTCAAGCGGAAGTTGTGTTTGTTGAGTTTATTGCTCATTTCCCCAAGCAAAGGTTGATATTGGTTCCCTCATTGTCTAATCCCCAGCAGGGTGGGTTTGCTCTTAGCAGAACAATTTCACCCGGAAGTTTGCTCAGAAAACCATCCAGGGTTTGTTTTCCCCAACGTTTGTACTAGACGTGTCTAGTCTTTTCCCCGGCGGAATTAATCCTTCCTCTTTGGCATTTATTTTGCTAAAGTGTTTCCTTTGCATTTGCATCATGCATAACATCCTCCCAAACGCGTAGCATTTCCATTTCGTATGGAGCATTACGCCATATTCAAACATATGCATGTAAAACATAAGCCGGGTTGCCACCCCTTTGTTTTCAAGCGTATCTCCAGCAGTTATCAGTACATTTCTCAATCCTGCGTGGTATCCAGACCTCCAGCCAGGTTATTAACAAATGTGTTCATCTTATCGATCTCCCTAGCGGAGTCTATTTATTCAAGTTCATGTTTCCCCAACGGATTTTTTCACCCAGATGGTGAATCGACGAATGTTCTTCTGAACTTAGGGTTGAGCCGACCTTTGGGTTCGATGCTAGCTTTTTAGCAAAATGAAGTGACGGTGAAGTCAAATGATTTTGATAGCTAGCGGCGAAGTTAGATGCTATTAAAAATTGATGACGAGGTCAGATTATGAAGAGAATTGACGACGAAGTCAAATTATGAAGAGAATTGACGACGAGGTCAGATTATGAAGAGAATTGACGACGAGGTCAGATTATGAAGAGAATTGACGACGAGGTCAGATTATGAAGAGAATTGATGACGAAGTCAAATTATGAAGAGAATTGACGAGGAGGTCAGATTATGAAGAGAATTGACGACGAGGTCAGATTATGAAGAGAATTGACGACGAGGCCAGATTATGAAGAGAATTGACGACGAGGTCAGATTATGAAGAGAATTGACGACGAAGTCAGATTATGAAGAGAATTGACGACGAAGTCAAATTATGAAGACAATTGATGGCGAAGTCAGAGCATGAAGAGAGTTGATGGCGAAGTCAGGTTATGTTCAGAATTGACGACGAAGTCAGATTATGAGAGGAATTGACGGCGAAGTCAGATTATGGAGGGGTGACGGCGAAGTCAGGTGTCCTACCAATTTGATGTTAAGGACTGACAGCGAAGTCAGGTGTTTTTCCGAATTTTATATGGAGAATTGATGGCGAAGTCAGATCATGTAGAGGTTTGACGACGATGTCAGAATGGTTTGAGAAATAACGGCGAAGTCAGATGATTTTAATTGACGACGAAGTCAGATTATGTTGTAAGTTGATGGCGAAGTCAGAGGATATGGAGGACTGATGGCGAGATCAGATGTTCTACCAATCAGATGTTTTTACAGATTATGTTGAATATTGACGGTGAGGTCATATCTCACAGATTTGATGTTGAGTTCCGACGGCGAAGTTAGATGCTATTAAGAGCTGACGGCAAGGTCAGTTGTTTGTATTTGATCGACGACTGATGGCGAAGTCAGATGTTCTACCTGATATAGGTGCCTGACGGTGATGTCAGAGGCTTCATTCTACGGTTGACAAATTTTTGGGTTCTTTTGTATTCAATCACCTTTTACCTCGAATGTTTGAAAGCGTTCGCTTTTCATCCCTTCAGGTCCAAGTCGCTTGAATAGGGGCAGCTGTTGCACCCCAAAATTTGCCCTCTTTCAAGGCTTGACTCATTTCTTCATTTCTTTCAAATTCAATGGCATAAGGGAGGCCCATCATTCCAAATTCAAGATTCATGAATTCAAGGCTAGATTCAAGAGTTTTTACAAAGAGAAATCTCTTGACATTTTCAAGAATGTTACATTGGTTACCAAATTTCAAACTCTTGATAATGCTTAGGAAATTAAGCTATTTCTAGTCTTAATTCAAGATTCTAAATAACTTCATGCCATGGTATCCCCCATGCTCCATCAAGTCCACATGACCCTCGTTGTGCTTACAAACATGCAAGGAAAATATTTAAGAGCTAATTCAATGTTGGAATATTTCAAGATCAATACCATGCATGTTCAACCATGAGCAATTTGAATATGATCCAAAACAGCCCCATGCAAGAAGTGGCAATGTGTATCATATTACAAAATCATTTTATGTCACAAAACCAAGGCTATAAGCTTATGTTGATACATCTACACATCAAAAATCAGAATTTGAAAATTCTGTCCAAAAGGTAATGGTGCTAGTTACATGAATATGTCCAAGCATGACCAACCAATGGGTACAAGGTTGGAAGGCAAGGTAGAGTGCTGCAGAAAAATACAGCAAAACAGGCCTAGAAGTGGAAAGATGTGGGGCTGCACCAAGAAAGAGGTGATAAGTACTCCCAAAAATGGAAACTTTGAAGATTGAAAGTTCTGCAAGAGCTATGCTTTTGGTACAACAGAAAATGCAGCAGAAAAAGTGAGATAAGGAGGCTTGGAGGCTGCACAAAAGGATCATTCACTATCATTCACTATCATTAACACATTTTGGGAATAGAGATATTGAGAGCATAGAGTAAGAGAAAAAAAACCAGAAAAATAGAGAGAGCAAAAAACCAGCAAAAGATTTAGAGAGTGAAAGAGAAATACAAGGGAGCCATTGAGAAGGAGAGCCATCAAAGCATAGAGTGAAGAGAAGTGAACACCTAGCCAAAATCAGTGGAGGCTTTGCAAGGAGGGAAACAACTCTTGGGTATCCATTTCTTCAAACTCTTCTCTTCTTTTATATTGCGCATTTATCATTTGTTCTCTTGGTTTGAGTGTTGTTGTATTGAGTATAACATGTAAGGTCCTAATAGGGACCAAGGAACCCTTTTGAAAGAACCACAAAAAGAAGCAAAAAACAAGGGAAAAGTTTGGATTTTTCTTCTGGTAGCCCAACACAGGCCGTGTCACACAACACGGCCACCCGTATCACACAACACGGGTCGTGTCACACAACACGGCCACCCGTGTCACACCTCTGCTTTCCCTAAAAATCATTTTTTCTCCCAGACCTTGTGACACGGGCCGTGTCACACAACACGGCCACCCGTGTCACACTTCTGTTTGCCTCAAAAACCCTAAGTTTCTTGGAACTGTGACACGGGCCGTGTCACACAACACGGCCACCCGTGTCAGACCCCTGTTTTTCACGTTTTCTCGACTTTTTTCTCAAGGAGTTCGCACGGTGAACTCCTTGATGGCACTTCGTGCCGTTTTTTTTTTGTGTTTCGTTTTTTTAAGTCGTTCAACCCGTTATGATTGTTTGGTTTTTATGCATATTTATTGTTGGTCATTGTTTTTACCTTTGGTTCTAAAAACTGTTTTCAAGAAAACAAACTCTCGATTCTCATCAAGCCATTTTTGACCTTGTAAGCCGATTGCCTTGTGCGTCGCCATCGACCTTGCTCGCTTTACCTCAAACCTTGTTAAGCAATTAAACCCTTGATCCAATGTCAAGCGGATTTTCTCAAACGATTGTTAAGCCAACTCACCATATTCAACAAAAGGATAAAGTTCACTTTGTATTGAACTAAAGAGAGGGGATTAAGTGTAGACTTCTTCCTCTCCGAGTGTCGAGACGCTCACTGTAGTGTGGGTGGTTTTGACACTCGTCTTTCAATATGAAGATGTTTTCATCCACACCTTTTCCTCCTAAAAAACCTCGGCCCCGTACCAAGTGCATTTTCAAAACACTTACAATAAATAAATCGATTCTCTTTGTATTTAACTAAAGAGAGAGGATTGAGTGTAGACTTCTTCCTCTCCGAGTGTTGGGATATTCACTGTAGTGTGGGTGGTCTCGATACTCGTCTTTTAATATGAAGACGTGACTTTATCCGCCACTTATCTCCCTCTACAACTTATTTCTGCAACCCTTGTCACCTAAAAACCTTGGTCCCGTACCGAGCGCATTTTTAAACTCTTTTCGTAATAAAAACTTGAATGGTCGTGGAGTGGTTAGGCGTAGGCCTTCTCCTATCCCGGGTGCTGACGTTTACCGTAGGGTTCTCTGTCGCAAAAGCACTTACCATTCAAAACCAAAAACGCTTTTAATAAGAGAATGAAGTTCTCTTTGTATTGAACTAAAGAGAGAGGATTAAGTGTAGACTTCTTCCTCTCTGAGTGTCGAGATGCTCACTGTAGTGTGTGTGGTTTTGATACTCGTCTTTCAATACGAAGACGCTATGTTCGCCACACCCTTTCATAACAAAAACTTTGAGATAAAGAATTGGGTACTACCCGTAGGGGTTACTATCCGAGGACTTATCTCGCCCCTAAAAAATAATTCAACAAATCAAATGTGACATCTTGCCTCGCATGGCGAAAACTTATCTTTCGAAAAGGATATGATACGTCCGTTCTACCGCAAACAGGTAATGCCTAAGTCTCCAACGAGCGAGCAACAATACACCTAACTGCTAGAACGCGTACGATAGCATCATCCATAAAAACATCAACAAATCGTAGGCCGAACTACGGCTGCTCTGATTCTTTACTTCGTTCAAGTAAAGATACGTAGGCACAAGGGCCACAATCCTTGCCGAGCATATTCCCCCTATATTTGTAGTTCCCCGAACTACGTCGACTCTGATTTTCTCACATCCGTTGAGAATACGTTGGCCTAGGACCGCGAAGTCCTACCGAGTCCGTCCTTTCTCTCTTCTTCCCTGTTATCTCTCTTTTCCCAATTTCTAACCTTCCCCTCTATCCTTTGGAACACTCTTTTATAGCATAATTTTTAAGCAAATAAATCACACACGACAAACAAATGGTTCCTATCGAGTACGATGGATGTGAGGGGTGCTAATACCTTCCCCTTGCATAACTGACTTCCGAACCCAATCTTGGTTGTGAGACCATCTTGTCCATTCTTTTCTTAAGGTTTTCTCGATATTTTCCTTTCCCCTCATGGGATAAATAAAGTTCGGTGGCGACTCTTCTGTCCTTTTCCTTTTCGCCTTCCCCGTCGTTGTGCATATTTTTCGAGTAGCGATACTTATGATAAGAAGGTGCGTCCTAGAAGCTTTCAGACGGGTGACCTCGTCCTGAAGAAGATTCTTCCTCCACACTCCGATCACCGGGGCAAGTGGACTCCCAATTACGAAGGTCCGTACGTCGTCAACAAGGTCTTCTCGGGAGGAGCTTTGTTGTTATCCACGATGGATGGTGAAGATTTTGCATCCCCGGTGAACGCGGACGCAGTTAAAAAATACTTCGCTTAGAAAATGACCCGCTGGAAAGAAAAAGAATATCCAGGCAAAAATGGGGCATCCCGGTGAACCATAAAAAAGGAAAAAGGTTCGGGCAAAAATTAGGGATATAAATGGAAAAAATGTACACCCGCAAGGTCGAAAACCCGAAAGGGCGATTCAGGCAAAAGTTAGGGATTTGAAAAAGCAAATGACTGCGTTCCGCGTGTGGACTTTCATTGTTTAGTGGTTTGGAAGACCTGAGGGCCGTTTATCCGAATCAATCTCCTCTGAAGTTTAAGCGTCGGAGAAGTATATATCGAAGTCGAGTGGGTCATAGAGGGATCAACTCATGGTGTTCGTCTACGCCTCGTTGCCGACATGTGTATATACTGATGTATATTTATGTTTTATATTTGCGCGGCTTCCTCATTCCAGGAGCTTGCCTCTGTTGTAAAACATTTTGGCCCATTCAGGGGTTCGTTATCAATAAAATGTATATTATTCAGCAATTATGTTTGTCTGTTTAGCATTTATCTGTTTTGTTTGCGAAAAAGAACGCCGATGTTTTTGATAAAATGCGCATACATAAACTTACTGGCCTAGGCCACTGATTGTTGAAACAATGAATTACTTGAACATTGTCACAAGATAATAACCTTGATAGGTCCCTTTGAGAAGGGTATCTTGTCTGTTTGTTTGTATTGTTGCAGGTATAGCCTATTCCGGGCAGTACGCCGTATGTTTCCCAAGCAGGATGATTCCTTCTCCTCCAGCAAAGTTCAGCAGCCTGTCCCCATAGAGTCTGAACATGAGATCATAGGCATTGATATGTCTCCCCAGGCAGAGAAGATTCTCTCCCCGAGTGGATGCATCCTGAAGGAACGTCATCTCCCCAGCTGAGTCATATACTGAAGTGTACAGCAATTGATAGTGCCAGACTGAAGTCTCCAGGAGAATTGAAATTCCCCACAGAGTCGTACTCTCCCCCGCAAGCAGGATGATTCCTTCTTCCCCAGCCGAGCTAGCAACTCCCCAAGAGAGCCGAGCCCTTGGGAGCCGTTTGGGCCATGATTGGTTTTCCCTAGTAGAGTGTTGAATAGCTGATGTTGTATCTCCCCATCAGAGTCGTTATCTCCAGGAAAGTTTTGCTGCGAAGGTCGTGCAGTTTATTTCTGCGATTGACATCGTTTTCCTCAGCAGTTGTGGTTCGTATGCCCAATTGAGCGAGTTCAGGTTCTTGTAGAACTTTGTTCCCCTGCAGCAGTCGACTGAAGTTCGTTCCTCCAAGCGGAGTCCAATTGAGATTGGTGTGACTTCTTCTCCTCGGCAGGATGATTTCTTCCTCACTACCAGAGTGGTTCTTTCTCCTTGACAGGAGGATGTTCCCTTCAGCAGTTATTTTGCTGATGGGGTCGTAGCATTTTGCATGATTGCATAGCATTTACCCTAAGAACGCGTAGCATTTCCACCGTGCGGAGCATTGCGCCATTGTCAATCATATGCATATGAAACATGAGCTAGGTCGTTACTGTTCTTGTTTTGCAGGTGTTCCCCGGCAGGGTGTTTGCTCAGGATGATTCCTGAAATCTCAGAAGAGTGGGGCGGTTCAAGATGTTTCTTGAATTCCCTCAGCAAAGTCGTTTGCCCAAGATGATTCTTGAATTCTCTAGCGAAGTGGTTCGCTTAAGATGATCCTTAAAATCCCCAGTGAATTCGCCAGGGAGGTGGTTGCTCAAGTTGATGCTTAGAGTCCCCGGCAGAGTGTTTGCTCAGGATGATCCCTGAAATCTCCAGCAGAGTTATTGGTTCAAGATGATTCTTGAAGTCCCTGGAGAAGTTGTTTGTTCAAGATGATTCTTGATTTCCTCAGCAGAGATGATTCACCCAGAATGATTTCTGAATTCCTCGAAGCAGAGTTACTTGATAGTTCTCCAGAATCCCCAGCGGAGATGCATCATCCCCAGCAGGTTTCCGAATAGCGAAGATGAAACTTCCCTTGAAGACTTGATGAGTGAAGTCCAACCGTATTAACGAAGCAGTTCCCTCAGCTAATGCGGAGCGCCGGAGGGCAGAAGTTTCGATATCCCCAATTGGTTCAGGATTGACCGAGAAGTCTATTCCCGACTTACTGATGGAGTTCGGCTGACGCCCAAAAATTTCTTTGAATGCCCGATGGCATGATTAACTTGATTGTTAAAAAGTCCCCAATGATCTGATGAGTCCCGAGGAATTCTGATGCCTGACGGCATGATCGATCGTGTATCGCCGGTTACCGTGTGACCAATTCCCCAGCTAGTTGTCGTGCAGCTATTATTTCAGTTTTCGAAGATTTGTTCCCATCAGAGTACCGTGTACTTGTGCAGTTGGCAAATTTCCGGGTTTGTTGGTATTCAACCGTCTTTTACCTTGATTGTTTGAGAACCATTCGCTTCTCACCTAGTCAGGTCCAAGCCGTTTGAATAGGGGCAGCTGTTGCACCCCAAAATTTGCCCAACTTTTCTTTACCTAGCTTGTGTTTCATTTCATTCACATTAGCACTATCATTTGCATTTCATTGACATGTGTGCAGGAGATCAAGAGGTATGGTTACCAATCAAGAGCTACACAAGGGTCTGAAGCTAGCTAAGAAGGTTATTCAAGTGTTCAAGGGTTGTCAGAGAAGTTAAAGGATTCTCAGAGGGAGTGGTTGAAACCAAGGTTGTGTGCCTCCTAACTTGAGAGTTGTGGAAAGTCATCAGATGATTATGAAGCCATGAAGATGGAATTGAGGTATTGAGAGAGCTCATGAGGAGTATTGAGGATCACTTTGAGGCCTAGATAGGTCATTGTGCAAGATTAAGAAGCCTCAGCCATGAATGGTGCAGCTAGGGTTTGACTTGTCAACCCTAAGTCAACTGATGATTTGAGGAAGGTTGAGACCTAATTCAAGATCCATGTGATCATGGATTGATACATTGAGATGTTATAAGGATGATTCCAAGGTCAGCTCCTCATGATTGAAGAGTTTGAGAAGTTTCAAGCTAGGGTTTCTAAGGTTTGACAGTGTAAAATCCCCTAGTTTGACCCCTATCTTCAAGGCAGTTTATCTCAAGATGGGATTGTCATCTCATCTTGCCCCCAACATGAATGTTGTAGAGCATGATCCTAGATTTAATTTGAGTACTAGAAGTCCTTGATATGGTTTGTAGAACTCAAGTTATGACTTAGACAAGTTACAGGTCATCTGAGGTATGTGAATCTGGGGGCTTGAAAGTTACCCAACTTGCATCAAACTTTTGCCCTAGAAGGATGATTCCTATGAACTTTTGGTCAACATGAATTTTGTTCCTTATCCTCTTAGATTTCTAGAGAGTACTAGAAGTCCTTGATAGGATTTGTAGAACTCAAGTTATGGCTTTGACAAGTCAAGGGCATTTTGGTCATTTGGAGATTATAGGTCATTTCAAGCATAAGGCCATAACTCCTACTTCCAAGCTTCAAATGGGAAAATGTTCAACATCAAACTTGTTCAAAATGATGTTTTAAGGCTATTAAAGAGGTCATGAGATGTTGGAATTGCTTGTAGCTCAAAGTTGGAAAAATGACCTAAAATGAGGGTATAAGTTAAATGAACCAAAGTTGGAAATTGATATTTTTGATCTACATGTCCAAACCAAGGCATGTAATATATCATTTTGACTCTAAAACACCTTTTAAGAACATTGGTTTAGCCACATTTTTGAATTGAAGTTCAATTTGTGGACTTGCTTTGAAAAGTAGTTACTTACATCTTAAGTAACCATTGCCAAACCCAAATTCAAGGCATGATCAAGGTCCCTTGCAAGCCAAACACTTCCAAAATGTCATGAGGGGAGAAATTGGAAGGAATTGGGATTGATTTCAAGCTGTTAGCAGAGTTGTGCATACCATGGCATATCATGAGAATTCAAGTGGCATGAGAAATTGAATTTCTCATTAGAAGGATCTAGAGCTTTCTAGATCATCCCTACACACTCTATATATTGAATAGAAGTGGTTCAGATCATTTTTTGGGTGGGAATTGAGAGGAAAAGAGAGAGTGAGTTTTGAAACTTCCATTTTGTAACTGAATTCGGTTACTCCAATTGAGTTCATTTCAATCCATTTTCTTGATCCCAATAGCTTCCATTTGCATTGTTGTATGATCCCAGAGTGAAATCATAGCAAAAGCATTGAGAATTCGAGTGTTAGCATTTGGATTTTTCAACCTGCAACTCACTATCGGGTTCCAAGTTCCAGGAGGTTTCAACCAGTTCTTGTGCATACAGAAGCAAGGAAATGATCCATTGATCGTGTCTGGAAGGTTTGAGAGCTTGATTTGAAGATTTTGTACATCTGTTCATCAAGAATTGACAGGTATGTAAACTTTTTCCTCCAGCATAAATTAAGTAGAATTAGCACGGTTTGTTAGGTTAGAATGATTGTAGGTGGTTAGTAGAAACTTTTAGATAACAATTGATGAGGTTTGGTGACAATTATTGGAGTGACCCAATTTCTGTTCCTGATCATATCTTGGTGGTTCTTGAGAGTTAAACCTAGCTAGATGGTGGAATAAACTCAGGATAACGTGGTGATGATATTAGGCACTTTAATTTGGAGAATGGTGATGATTGGATCTTGGTCAGTTTCTGAGTTTTTGATCGTGTTTTGAGAATGGTGATGATTCAATAAGAAGGACTAGCATGGTTAGAATCAGGGTGAGAAATGGAGTGGATTAGGGTTTCCAACTTTGATATTTGGTGGAGATTTGATGGGATACAAATTTGGAAAAGATGAAGTTCTTGGCTGTTCATCCATGGAGGTTCTTCCCTCCAGATTTTCAAATTGGGGAAGATGATCCTAGGACCATTAGATCATAGGTGGACTTTTGACTGAAGAAGTAATCCAACGGCCATGCGTGCGTCTCATTTTGTGAAGAGGTCTGAACTAATTGAAACGATGCGTTTCATTAATCAGTGGTTTTTGGGCTTAAGGATCCAAGCGCTACTCACACCCCCTTGTTGGGCCCAACCCTGAAACGAACTGCTTTTGCTTACTATCTGCACCGTGTGTTTATCATTTTAGTTTGAATTTCTTTATTTTTTTTCATTATATTCATGGTTCTTGATAAAATCATAAAAAATAGAAAAATAGCTCAATTGATCCCATTCTTTTTGCATTGGACTCATGATAGGATCTAGTACTGTTTAGATAAAACATATTTTTATTTCATGCATTTTCTGATTTTATGGGAATTTTTACATTTTAATTGATATTAAAATAGTCATGCTTGATGGTTGATATTGTGGAATTTTGTGTGATCATGTGATGATGATTTTGATCCTATTTTTTTGTGAGTAGTTAGCATAGATATGCATGCTCCCCATAGATTTTTCTCACATTTTTGTCATGAACATAAGTGGTAGTTTAGGTTGAAACCTTTAGATGCTCCATTTTTAGGGTTTATGGTTGATACCTTGTGGTTTAGATTGTATTTTTAGTACTAGGTGGATGATTCAACCTATGATTTTTGTAGGATATATTCATGATTGAATTAGGATCCCTTAGGAATTTTTGTAGGAATTTATAATGTAGTTTTCTATTTTTTATTGATTTTAGCTTAAGTGCTAGTTTTGGATGATTCTAAGGCACTAATTCAACTAGAATGACTTCTTTAGTTCCCTTAGATTAGGGTTTTGTCTCTCTTGCTCTTGGATGATGTTCGACGCAAGTTGAGGGTGCATTAGATTGCTTGAAGAGGCTTGGATTTGAAGATCTTCCCTTCTTTTGGTGTAGTTTTGATTAGGTATTAAGATTAGGGTTTTGTAGGCAGAGCTTCTAGATAGATTCTCTTCCTTCATAAACATGGAAGATGTTGATCACTTCCATTCTTCCCTATGATGTAAGGTCCCCTTGTAAAGGCCTCATCCCTCCTTTGGTGGGATGTGTGGCTCTTTGCAAGTTGGTAGAACCTTTGAGGGTCCTTTTCTCTGATGATAGGATGCTTAGTGGTGACATTTGGTCTCCATTCTGCTACCAACCATCCAAACTTTGCTCTTGATGGATGCATCTCTCTCCCTTGTTAGAGGATGGAGTTCCTAGCTTGAAGAGGAATAAAGGATGGAGTTGATACTTCTTTGTGTTTGGAGATTACCTTGAGAAACTGAAGCTCATAGGTGAAGAGGACCAAGTTGATATTGGTAAAGCAAAGAGAGCTGAAGCTTATAGATGAAGAGAACAACTTGACACTTGTGAAGAAGATCAAATTGAGATTGAGTGAAGAGCTGAGGTTTGAGGAAGAAAGGATAAGTTGATACTTATGTTGATACATGGAGTCCCTGAAGGAGTCAAGTTGATACTTGATATGAGGAGTGAAGCCTGAAGGTGGAATTGACTGGAGAGCTAAAGCTTGAAGAAGGTGAAGAATAAGTCGATACTTGTGTTTGATGTGTTAGAAGCTTGAAGAAGAAAGTTGACACTTGCTATTGAAGATGATAGCCCTAAAGAGCCGTGGAAGACTGATGACTGGACTGCTGTAAAAGGAGAGTTTAGTTGTAGGAGCTGTTGATCTGTTTTCCTGTCTGTTTTCTTTTCTGTATTGAGGTGACTTGTTTGATTTGCTTAATGCATTAGAATAAGTCCATATCTAGATAGATTTAAACTAGGAGCATGATTGCACTAGAGGTTGAGTTGCTCCCTCTGCTTGTATTTTTACTGTATGGCTTTGCTTGCGGGTATTCGGTAGAGCCCAGCTCCCTTGCCTATGTGGTTTGTGTGTGCTTGATAGCATGTTATTTCTTCTGTATGATTACGGTTATTGTGTTTGCTTGATAGCATGTTATTTTTTCTGTATGATTGCAGTTATTCATATCTGGCTTGAGGTTGAGATGAGCTTGTGGAGGCTGATGCCCCACACATATTTCCTCCCTCACTTGCATTGCATGCACTTTACAGTCATTTACTGTTTACTGTTTAAGCTGATGCTTTATCTGTTTCTGTTTACCATTGACATGATCCCCTAGGAATCTCACTTCCTTTGATAAGGAAGTGATGATTAGAACTTTAGGTCGAAACCTATGCATGACAACTTCTAGGAGTTCCCTGCTTCAAACCTCAACCATAGGATGAATCCTTGGCATGACAACATTAGGACTTGATAGTCTTTCCTTTAGTTGAGCCTGTTCTCTCTTCTCATCTCAAAACAAATCAAAATACAATAATAAAGGTTAACTGACGTCGTACGTTACGAGCCTTAAGCTATCTGAGAAAGGATTGTTGGAGAGCTTCTTTTCAACAGTCTGGATGTTTAGTATGGTACCCTTTGGGTGACATGCGACGCATTCACTCTCAGATCATAGTCTCTAGTGCGATATTGGTTGCAAACATCCATAAAAAAACAGTTCTTCCATAAAAGACAAAAAACAAACTTCAAACCTTTTTGCCCCGTGGGCCCGTAATTCAAGGGAAAGCTTTTTTGAAGAAAAGAGTGTCGTTAACTCCCAGTTCTACCGCAAACGGTAATGCTTAAGTCTCCAAGGGTCGAGCTGCGTACACCAAACTGCTGGAACTGTTTGTTAACCCTACTCGATAAAACAGATGAATCTGAATTCCCATAATCCGTATTATCCCGAACTACGTAAGCTCTGATCTCTCATACCTGTTGAGAGTACGTAGGCACAATACTGATGTATTGACGAGCCACCTTCCCCGTAACCCGTAGTTAGCCGAACTACGTTGACTCTGATTTCTCATTCTCTGATGAGAATACGTAGGCATAAAGTGCAACGCTTTGCCGAGTCATTTTCTTTTCTTTTAAGCCAACCTTGATAGGTAGATAGATAAAACCAACCCGTCAGACAAACACAACAAGCGTGGATCCCATCGAGTACGATGGACGTGAGGGGTGCTAATACCTTCCCCTTGCGTAACCGACTCCCGAACCCAGACAATGGTTGCGATGACCTTGCCTTATACCTTTTCGTCAGGTTTTTCCGATCGTTTCCTTTCCCGTTCTAAGGGATAAATAACGAAAGGTGGCGACTCTTCTGTTTTTCCGACACCTTATTTTCGCGGAAGCGACATAGGGGTTTAGTGGTTCTATAAGAAGGGAAGAAATCTTTGATGGCAGAGTAGTCGAGACCTGGAGGGGGTAAAGGCCCAGACATGGCTAAAGGTCTCCCTGCAACAGTAACAGGAATGATTACCTGAGATTCGTAAATGTGGTGTTTCTCCTCCGTCAGGGGTTCGCGGATGAAATGTTGATTCTTTACCGCCTGGGGGCCGCTCAAGCTAGCAAAGGGAGGAAGTGTGGATGCAGAAGTTTGTCCCTTAGGTTGCATTTTCTTTTTCTGATGATCATCCATTGTTAAGAGAAGTAAGAGTTGGTTGGTTGAGAGCAGAAAATTAGGGAAAAAGCAAGGAAAGTTATGGGGAGTGAGAGAAGTTGTAAAAAATGAAAACAACAAAGGGAAATTACTTATATGGTGAGTGGAAGACTGAAAGTTTCCATCATTAAGGGGCTGGAGTTAGTGGGCCACGTGTCTGATTGGATTTGGAATGGCAGAGGCAGTAGTTGCAAATCACGTCCCCGAGGATGGTAGGGTGATGATGGCCCACGATTTTGTTGAGTCCCGAGGAAATAGCCATGATGATAATGACGTCATAAAACGTGCGTCAAGGTGATGGAACAGTAGCTTGCGTGTTCATAGCTATCTTTCATTTTCTCTATCATTCCCTTTTAACTTCTCAGGCTTACATTGGTGGAAAGAGTATCAGACGAAACTCATGAGGGCAAAGCGGCGTCGAAGGTCATACGCTGTCAAAAAATGTACTTTTCCACGGTCGAAGTTGAAAAGACATTTTTTTGGGGGAAATTTGTTAGCTCCTAAATTCGACGCCTCATCTAGAAAGAAGGTATCTAAGACAAAAGGATGGAGAATCACTTGAATACAAGAAAATGGTCGAAAGAAGAAAAAGCTAAAGTCGAAGGACTCACCCGGAGGCCAAGGGTTCGACCGCCTGCTGATACGAATGATGTGTCGAAGTATTTGAAATTTGAATGTTGGAGGGAACGATTTTGCTTTAGGAAAATTGAGGGAGACGCGTGTCACCTTATGAATAATGTATCCATGCATTTGAGACAAGTGGCGGAAGGAGATTATGGTGGAAGTTATGAGAGGTTATTTTTTGTTACTATAAATAGAGTATCTTAGACATAACCAAAGTGTGTTGTAATTTACTATTGTACAAATTACTCTTGAAACTACTCCAAGTATCCGAGTGTAGGGAAAGCGAGTATTGTAAGAGAATGTACGTGATGTAAACACACCATCTTTTAACTTAATGCAATTTACTTGTTTTTACTTTAAGTTTTACAAAGTCTTTTGTTCTCTTTACTGTCTTTACCCCTTTTTCTCCTTGCCTTATTTCTCTTCTTCCTATGCAATTCTTTTCTCTTCGTCCTCAATCTAAATTCACCTTTACCAACAAACTTTCTTCTCTTTTATTAGAAGCCTTACTTTACCTTAAAATTAACCCGTAGTCAAATAGATATTCTTTTAGGATTCTGTTGACCCCAACCCTGTTCGAGTGTGGAACTTGATAAATTCCTAAAACCAAAAATAATTCTTTTAGCACATGTCCTAGGATCAATCTGATCGATCCTGTGAGTCACCAAAGTTAGATTTGGAAGATCACCGGTTGTTTTCCGATTTTCGAAGGAAACAACCTCTAAATTATGGATATATCTATAGTTTCCTCCAATATGTATACCATAAACGAAACAAGGTTGTTGTAGTAATCAATAAAAGGGAACAAATTTGGATTTGAAGTTTATAATTATGATAATATGGGAAATAATGATTGAGAACAATTAAATATTAACACACACGCACAAAATTTTTACATTGTTCTTTGTGAGTTGTAAGTTGTGAAGATTACGTTGCAGTTTCATCTCCATCAACACATTCGACAATTCAAGTAGGACAAGAAACTATCACTAAATATCGACCAACTGTCATACCCCAAATTTGTCCTACTTGTATATTACTTTCATCTGTACATCCGCCCACTGACCTTTATTCAAAAATCCAAAAAAAATGTTGCTTTCATCATGGGGATGAATTGAATCAAGTTTTGTTTAAGGTTCATCAAGTCAAGGATAAATGCAGTATTGATTGAGGTTTTAACCTAATTTTAGTCAGGTCAGGTTTGTTCAGGATTCAGAAGCTATCAAAATATGTCGTGATTTAGCTGAGAAACTCCGAGTCATAGAGGGGCACAACTCATCTTCTCTCAATGCTCTAGAACTGTGCTTGGTACCAGATGTCGTCATTCCTCCCAAATTCAAAGTGCCAGAATTCTCGAAGTAAAAAGGCCTCAATTGTCCTAACATTCATCTAAAGATGTACTGTCGCAAGACGACTGCCTATGCCGGAGATGAAAAGCTGATGATTCATTGCTTCCAAGACAGCTTGTCTGGAGCATCTCTAGAGTGGTATATACAACTGGAGCATAGTAGTGTGCGCACTTGGGCTGAGCTAGCTGACGCATTTTTCAAGCAGTACAAATACAACACCGACCTTGCTCCGAACCGTACTCAACTTCAGAGTGGCTCAATAGGACAACAAATTATTTAAGGAGTACACACAATGATGGAAAGATCTAGCTGCAAGGGCGCACCCACCTTTGGTTGACTGTGAACTGATTGACATCTTCATGGGTACCTTGCAAGACCAATACTATGAGAAGCTGACCGGTAGTGTTTCTGCTAGATTCTCTGACTTGGTGATTGTCGGTGAGAGAATTGAAGAATGTTTGAAAAGTGGAAAGATCCAAGGAGGTTCTAGTAGCCAGGCGGGTGCCAAGAAGCCTTTCAATGGATACAATAAGAAGGAGGGTGAAACAAATTCCATCTCTACGCATAAAGGGCAAGCTCCCCAATAAGCTCCTACTGTTATGCCTTACCAAATTCCGTAGTTCTAGTATCCGTATGTTGCTATTCCATAATATGATCCAATGCCTTATCCGCCAGTTGTTCAAGATCATATGCCTCAGTAACAGGCTCCTTAGCAACCATCATACAATCAGCAAGGCTATCAGTATCCTCCTCAGCATCAACAACATCGTTAGCCTAATCAACAGAGAGCAAGGAAGCCAGATAGAGTCTTTGATTGCCTACTTATGTCATATGCGAGATCTTTGCTCAATTGTTAGAGAAAAGGGCCATTACTTTGAGATACCTAGCTCCTCCAACTGTCATTCCTCTATATTATGATGCTAATGCCCATTTTGAGTTTCATAAGGGCGCTCCAGGGCATACAATTGAGGACTGCAGAGCTTTCAAACACAAAGTTCAGGACTTGGTTGATAAGAATGCTCTCACACTCAATGGGAAGATTCAAATGTCATCAACAATCGTATGCCACTGCCAAGCTAGTGCTAAAATCGAGTCAAATCAAATCAAGTTAAGTTCATTTCCTCGAAGAAGGCAGTCATCATGCAATTTCATATTTTGCATTTCTTGTAATTTGCCTTTTTTGTTTAAGTACTGTATGCTTCAAACATTGTCATTCGTATTTGGTTTTATTAATGTAGTGATTATGCATGCTTTGAATTTGTTATGTCATATTCACTAACTTCTTCCACTTACCACGAATCACAAACACGTATTTTTTCCACTTCACACTCTTTATCAACTGTTGTTTAACAATGATTAAAGGGAGGATGATGACAACAAAATGCCCATAATTGCAAACTATATGCTTTCAGAAGGAATCTCGTCGATGATGTACAGGCATTGTTTCAATCCCCCAAAACACTGGAGAGACAAGGAGTTAATCCTTAGTTAACCACTTCGAGCCGAGAAGTAGCAGTTTTCTTCAGATCTTTAAACCCTTACACTCAACCAAGGGCAGGATTCAGCTAATCTAATTCTGCACTCGAATCACAAAGAAAAATCCAAAAGACATGACAGTTGTTCATCAAATAACGATGACTTGGAAGTCACAATCCCCCAACAAAAATCAAAATCAAAATCAAAAGCCTGCTAAGTCGAGAACCTCAAAGGAGAATTAGGCAAAAATCAAGGCAATCCTGATGGACTCGACAAATAAAATCAATCCATGCAATAGTTAGGGATCAAAACAGAAACAAAAGAGGCCCTTGAATCCTCAATAAAAACAAAATAAGATTCAGTGACCACCATGTCAAAATCAAAGGGTCACTAACATCCATCTTAAAGAAAATAAGTTGGCTGCCAGTTCGAGCAAACCACGAATCATCTTCCTTACACCATCAAATCTTTTGGTAGACAAACATGTGCAGAATTAACTGAACGTATGACTGGAGATCATCACGAAGAAGGGGTGGTGTTCTACCCTAAAATTTGACCAACCATTTCTTGTACTTGGCTTATGTTTCATTTCATTTTAGAATTTGTATTTGCATAGAATTGTTCTTAACAGGGGATCAAGAGAGATGTGCCATTCAAGAGAAGAGTCACAAGGGTTTCAAGCTCAAGCAAGAGTGTTTACCATCATCATGAAGTTGTCAAAAACACCTTGAAAGGAAGGATGGATATGTGTTGGTTGTCTCCTATCTTGGGGGTCAACAAAGGATCATCAGGGGTTCATAAGATCTTTTTTTTGGATAAGATGTGTTTGAGATTCCCATTGAGTGTTTTGGAAGTCCTTGTGGAGCTTGTCTAGGCTTTTATTTCTGCAAGAGGTCACAGTTAAAGGATGTGAATCTAGGGTTTCATCTGGACAACTCAAAATCAACTTAGACTAGTGAGATTTCAAGACTTAGTTTTAAGTCACTAAGGCCATGGGAAGTTATCTTGAGACATTTAGGATGTCATGCCAAGTTCAAATCAAGAAGGATCAAGAGTTCAAGGGGTTACTAAATTAGGGTTTCAGAGGATCTCAGTGTAAAATCCCCTTCTTTAGTGTCTAACTTCAAGGACAATTTACCATATGATAAAAGTTCAATATCATTTTCATTCAAACATGAAACTTGTAGGGCATGTTCTTATCTTTATTTTGAGTACTAGAACTCATCCATTGAGTTTGTACATATAAAGTTATGATGCCAACAAGTTAAAGGTCTCAGATGAACTTATTTTTGGTCAACTAAAAGTCAACTTACTTCCAAGGCATTTTTGACCTAGAATGAAGTTTCTCCTCAACTTCAAGTGAACATGAATGTTGTTCCTCATGGTCTTAGTGTTCCAAAAATTCCTAGAAGTCCTTGATATCATTGTTAGAACTCAAGTTATGGTCTTGGCAAGGCAAGGGTATTTTGGGAAAGTTTCATTATAGGTCATTTGGTACAATGGTCATTTTGGTGACCTTATATACCTCAAATGCACTTCCAACCAACATGAAATTTGTTCCTAAGGACCTCATTTACATCATAAAGCTCAAGATTCATGTGAATTATGGATTGGTATGGCCACGAGGGAAGATTTTCAAGTAGAATTTGAACTTTTAAGCATGATATGAATTTGTTTCATTTTAAGTCTTACTTTGTCTCAGTTTTGAATCAATTCACATTACAATATGATCACAAGCAAGATTGCACAATTGAATGGGTACCAAATGCGTGGAAACATGACTATTTTCAAGTTTATTCATGAGAAAGGTTTGACTTCAATCTCACAATGAGGACCAAATCAAAAGCCCAAACCAATTCCATTGTAAAATTCACCCCACATGCTGTAGATTGGTGCAATTTTCATGTGTGGAGCAAGGCAAAACCTGTGTGCATAGGTGGCTTTCTTTTTGGGGAATAATTTTCAAAGATCACAATTGAAGCTTCATGGGCATGCATTACACGTTAAAATCCATAATATATAAGCCAAAAGGTTGCCCTAGAAGCTCAGAATGCGTATTTGGAGTTGGAAAGAGCATAATCATATTCAAATTTCTCAAGCATTTTTCAAATTCGAATTTCAATTTTCTCTGCAATTTAACTTTAATTGAGGCTTAATTCTTCTTCCTTGGAGCATTTGGAGTGAAACTGAAGCAAGGGAGTGAAGCTTGCATGCATATGAAGAGCCAACGAAGCTGCTCCATTCAGTAATTTTCCATCTCTCATTTCTCTCATTCTAGACCATGATTTTGGCTCACACTGGTTGCGTCTAAAGCCCTACGTTGTGTAGGCCATGTTTGATTCATTGTTGTTCATGTTTGGTGAAGTTTTCAGTTGTGCATCTCATTTTTCAAGCTCTCGGTTCTCTTATTTCATGAGTCTTTTTTGAAAATCTAAGGTTGGATTCATGATCCTTGCAAGCTCAGCTTTCCATTGGTATGAGATTTGACCATTTTATGGAGAATTTTGGAACCAGCTCCGGCGAGTTGGCCAGAGAAGACGACTGGAGCCCTAGCTCTGACGTCTGGTTCAAATTCAGATCAGATCTGATGTGGCTAGCTTGGACTTTTTGACCTGCATGCATGTTTGGTTTTGATTCGATTGACCTGTTCCACGTGGCACTTTGACTCCACGTCCGTTTAATGAAACAGAGCGTTTTGGTGAGTGAAATGAGTCTGGGTGGATTGGGCTTGAATTGTTATTCGCCCCCCCTCAGTTTGAGCCCAATGCACGTTTGCCTGATCTCCTTTGTTTCTTGTTTTGCTATTGCACCTCCCTTCCATTTCCATTTCTTTTTATTTTATTTTATTTGCTGTTTTCATTTGCAATTATTAAAAATAGTTCCAATTGGCCAAAAATTCCACAAAAAATATTTTCCATCATTTTAGAACCTTAATTAATTTTCCATAGTTTTTAATTCTGATTTTATTTTATTTTGCAATTTAATTTGAATTTTGAAATTCGAGATTAAATATTGTTTTCTTTGGATTATCTATGCTTGAGCTACCATTTGATATCACCAATGAGCATGGTTTTCTCTACATTTAGAGGATGGATTGAAGTACCTTTGAGGCTGATTTTGGTCTTGGTTTGATCATGTTTTGTTTGACTTTGAGTTAGTTTTGTTTCACCCTCGATATTAATTCAATAAGGTGGAGCACCCTAGTTGATCAAATAATTTGGTGATTCCTTAAATTGAATTTGGTTTTGAAACTTTGGCCTCTGTTTGCCAACATGCTTGGTTGATTTTTGTATTTTATTTGAGATTTATTGAACATTTCTTCTATTTTTGGTGAACCTTGCAAGTCAAGTCACCCTAGATGAAGTTCATACAAACTAGTTGACCTAGTTTCTTTGGGAAATGACTTTGATTGATCCCATATTCACCCTATTACTCTTGATTATCATTCTTGACATGATTAAGGTTCTGGTTTTGATTTTATAGGTCACACACTTGTGTAGTTTGTGTTACAAGTAACTTTGAATTAGGGCATTCAACTTGGTTGTAAGTGTTGAATGTGGTTTGAACTTTGGTTCTTTCTCTTGCCTTGACTTGTAAGTTGCTTGTGCCTTGGTTTCCATTTGGTTTTAGCATCTTCTTCTTGTGTTTATGATTTTGTCCTTTGGCTTTTGATACTCATTCAAAGCAATTTTGTATCCTTGGTTCATACTTTGAGTTTGCTTTGAATGAGGGATCACTTTGAGCACTTGTTTGCTCCTTTCTTTTGCATGATCAATATGTTGTTCTTGGTTGAGATATCTTCCATGTTGTTTGCTGCCCAAGCCTATTCTCCCATCTCCATTTTGATCATGGCTTCTCCTTTTGCTCTTTTTGTTTAGCTTTTGGTAAGTGATTGATGTTTGAATGGTTGTAGGAGTTATGACTTCTCACATTTCATCTCACTTTTTCTTTGACTTGTTTAAGTTTTTTGCTTCTTCTTTTGTTTGCATTGCATCTTGCAAACCATGTTTGCATTTCTTCTTGACTTATTTAAGTGAACTTCATCTCTTTCTTGCATCTTGTTTGTGATTGACTTATCTTGTGTTTTCTTGGTCTTTTGCCATGATCCCTTAGGATTCCTAGTCCCATCTGTTTAAGGCGGGAGTAGGAGAGACATTAAGTGTTCAATCCAAGCATGATAACAATAGGATAGCCTTTTCCCCTCTTAATCTCAATCTTAGGAGCACATTGCATGATAACATTAGGGTTGATTAGTTTCCCCTTAGAGTTTGTGTCTTCTCTTTTCATCTCAAAAACTTCTTCAAGACATCTAATAAAGGATAATAAGTGTTGTACGCTACAAGCCTTAAGTACTTGGGGAATGATAGTTAGGGGGCTTCCTCTCAACTGTCAAGAGTGTTTAGCGTATTCCCTTTGGGCGATATGCGACACATTCGCTCTCAAGTCATAGTCTTTAGTGCAACATGAATTACAAATCTAATTCAATTTACTTCTTCATAAAAAACACAAAACAAAATATCAAATCTTTTTATCCTTCGGGATTAATTGAAAAACATTTTCAGAAAGAGTGTGTTAACTCTTGGTTCTACCACAAACAGGTAAGACCTAAGTCTCCAATGATCGAGCAGTAATACACCTAACTGCTAGAATGAAGGTTTAACCCTACTCAGTTAAAACACTTGAACCAACCTGTGGTCGTGTCAACCCGAACTACGTTTGCTTTGATTTCTCATACCAAACAAGGATACGTAGGCACAAGACGGTGATGTCTTAGTGAACAACCTTCCCCACCTTTCACCCGTAGTCTTCCGAACTACGTTGACTCTGACTTTCCCATTGCACGAGGGAGTACGTAGGCATAGAGCGGTGATGCTCTATCGAGTCTCTTTTCTTTTTTCTTTTGTCCCTGTGGCCATCCTTATAGATTAACACCCTTTTATATTAGACAACAAGCGTGGATCCTGTTGAGTACAACAGACGTGAGGGATGCTCATACCTTCCCCTTGCGTAACCAACTCCTGAACCCATGATTTGGTTGCGATGACCTGTCTTTTCCATTTTTGTAGGTTTTCTCTGATCGTTTCCTTTCCCCCTCTTTGGGATAAATAACGAACGGTGGCGACTCTTCTACCTTTGCTAGCCCCTCTTCGTAGTGATGCGATAGCTGGGGACTCTGCTGGGGACCTCTTCCCATCCCCTATGTGAGTCAATCCTAGCGTTGATGTGCTTTATTTTTGGGTGTGTATATATGTGCATTTGTGTTGTATCTATACTTTACCGCATTTGAATTTTACTTTCAGCATTTTATATATCATTATTGTTGTGTTGTTGGGTGGGAATGTTCCATTGTGTGATAAGCCAAAATCCAAGCTTGAGTATAACCCTAGAACTAGAAGTGGAAAGTAGTGATGAACCTGTATGTTTGGCATGCACTAGTTCTCACCAAATTCGCGCTCAGACGAGATTCTCTTTGATGACTACCTTTCTAGTCTGTTTCAGACAGTTGAAAGGATGTTGGATCTGAGGATTGTCAACTCTGGGGATTGATCATTTGGAAGTCAGCTAAGTGAGGCCGCTTCGTTAGACTATGATGCCAAACCAGAAATGGTGAACGTATCATCGTTTCTCGAAAGTCTGTGACGTTGATGACCGCATAAGATGGCAGACCTTATTAGAGATAGGTTCATACCTATGAGTGGGGAGGGATATGCAGGAAAACTTGACCTTCAACCTACCTGGTTTTCTCGTCAGTGTGGACTTTTGATCCTTGATACACTGGGTTCCTTATGTCAGTGTTGTGTTATCGCCGAAGCGAAGCGCTGGTTCATCTCAGTCAACAGCACAACAATCTTGATCCCCTGCTGCATATGCATTTTCATTTGCATATTAACATTGACATGTATTTATGTTTCAGGTGCATATTTTCCTCTTGATTCTAGTAAACCAATTCCCTGCTGACATGGAGAGTTGTTTGAAGAAGACAGTTGTGTATAAGTTTCCAACACCAGATATATGGTCTTTACTCAGTTTGATTTCTGCTACTGATCACAGTGTGATGGAAGATTTCAAGAAAGAGTATGGGAAGCTTCTGGGTTGTGTCTACAAAGCTTCAGTGTTTGAGTTAGGAGGTCTTCACACCTTGCTTCAGTTCTATGACCCTCAGCTGAGATGTTTCACTTTCTCTGGTTATGTATTGATGCCTACTCTGGAGGAGTTTGCCCTGTTGTTGGGAGTTCCTATTTTGGACCAGATGCCTTTTTATCATACTGAAACTGAGCCTAATATGACTAAGCTTGCTAATGCTCTTCATCTAGATTCTTCTGAGTTAGAAGGAAAGTTAGTTCAAAGGAATGGAATTTCTGGTTTCCCATTAACTTTCTTGGTTGTTAGGGCTCAACATTTTGCAAAAGAAGGTTGTTGGATTGTCTTTAATACTATCTTGGCTCTGTGCATATATGGCATAATTCTGTTCCCAAACATTCAAGACTTTGTCGACTTAGATGCTTTCCATATCTTTGTCTCGAAGAATCCTGTGCCTATGCTCTTGGGAGATGTGTATCACTCTGTGCATTATAAGAATGAAAGTAGGAGGGGGAAGAATGTCTCTTGTTGTGTACCTCTTTTGTATAGATGGTTTATGAGTCATCTTCCTAAGTCTGGGCCATTTGTAGACATCTCAGACACCGCTGATTGGTTAGAGAGGCTTATGGGGTTAACATCTGAGGACATTGTATGGTTTAACCAAGACTTATTGGGTACAAAGGTAATCTCTAGCTATGGTGGTTTTCCTAATGTCCCTTTCATTGGAAGAAAGGGTGGTATTAACTACAATTCAGCTCTTGCAGTGAGGCAATTTGGGTATGCCCTAAGGGAACCTCCGAAGGCAGAAGAAATACAGGAATCTCTGTATTTCACCGGCTTGATTGACATTGAGACCCTGATCAGATTAGAGAAGGTTTGGAGTAAAATTCACCATAGGGGAAAATCTTCTCTGGGAAAGAGCAATAGCAGAGCTTATGAGCCTTATGTGGTTTGGATTCAGGAAAGAGTTGAGAGATTGTCGTTACCTGTTCCATCTCGAGAACCTTTGTATCCTCGAATGATTGAAGAACCAACAATAGTTGATATTCAGAGATACAATCAACTGTGGGCCGAAAAGCAGGAGTTACGCAGGGTAAACGAGGAGTTGGAAAAGGAAATTATGTAGCTCAGAAGTGAAAAGAATCAAGCTACCTACTCATCTAAGAAGCAGACAGAACTGGTGAACAAGATGGGTAGAGAACTAACAGAGGAGATTCGCGCCCGAGAACGAGTGGGCCGAGACTTGAAGAGTTCTAGTGATATCCTCAAAGATAAGAAGAAGGCGCTAGAAAGAGCACATCTAAAGATATCTAAATTCAATGCTCAATGGAATGCAATTCTGACTAACAAAAAAGAACGAGAGGATGGACTGCAGCAACAAATTGTCAGGTTGAAAGCTCAACTCCAGGTGAAGGAGGAGAAAGATATAGTTGAATCCTTACGCTGATGCGAAAGTGACCGCAAGTTGAATGGAGCTCTTGCAACATTGGAAGAGTACAAGTTATGAGCGGATCTGAAGAGGCCTAAGCTTGAAGAAGCATTTGGGGTAGGCACCTGGGAAGATTATGCTCAGGGCTTGCAGGATACTATTAGCAGGAGGGATTTGCTCATCTAGGGGTTGATTGCTAGGCCAGACCATCCGGATACGAAGGAGTACTAGAGGAGTTCCATACTCGCTGGCATACTTGATGTATTTTCTCCTTTAGTATTTGTTGTTATGTTATATCTTGACCATCACCAGGATTGTTGAATGGGGTTGTGTTTGATTCCGTTATAGTTCCTCAGTGACATGATGTGTATTAACTCTGGTTCTCATTTTATTTATGAGAAGTCTATGTGACCTTATCTGTTGGTTCTGCATTGTCTTGTTGTTCTCAGGAAACAAGAATCAAGGGGAAATTTTCCCTAAAGCATATTTGTATGTCGGCATACTGCATCATTTCTCATTTTGCATCGCAGGTGTTCCAGGTTCCTTTAATCTTATCTCATTTCTATGGTTTGTTCATCTTGTTTCACGATTGAAAACCAAGCGATTCATCGCTACTCTACCAAGGGAAATAAATGCAAAGCTATGGACCAGATTCAGCTCGAGTTGCAGGAGTTCCGCGACCCTATGGACCAATTTATGGATATGATGCAAGGGGTCGCCAATGGCCAAGAACACCTTAGAACACTGGTGCAACCTCTGATTGCAAGGGTTGACGGGAATGGGGTTCTACATGGAGGAACTGCCGCTATACCTCCTACAACTGATAATGTTACCCCTCATGCTACTGCCATTCAATTGTTATTATCCCTCCGGGCGGAGGTAATCATACTGGAATCCCTATTCCTGCACCAACATGTGCTGTGCATGGAAACGCTGGCCCTCAGTGGGATGAGGATGACCAAGATGATGTTTTCTCTATGAGAGAGCTTGATGCTGGTCTGCAATCTGACGCATGCATAAGGTTTAAGCTGATAGAGGAAAAGATGAAGAATTTTGAAAATCAAAACTCGCTGGGTTTAGATATGTCAAATCTGGGGCTGATCCCAGACCTGAAGATTCCTCCTAAGTTTAAGGTTCCGGACTTCGATAAGTATAAGGGGACAACTTGTCTTAGGGTGCATCTCCGCTCTTATTACCGAAAGATGTCTGGATACTCCGATGATGAGAAGCTGCTCATGCATTTCTTCCAGGATAGTATTTCTGGTCCATCCTTGGAATGGTATATGGGTCTAGAGCCGGTCAACATCAGGAGTTGGAGAGATTTGGATGAAGCTTTTGTTAGACATTATCAGTATAATAGTGATTTGGCACCAACCAAGGTACAGTTGCAGAACCTGTCACAAAGAAGTAATGAAGGTTTCAAGGAATACGCCCAAAGATGGCGCGAGCTGGCAGCAAGAGTTCAACTTCCTATGGTGGAGAGAGAGCTGATTGATATGTTTGCTGCTACACTGCCGGGAGTGTATTATGAGAAATTGATAGGCAATATGTCGGGTAGTTTTTCAAACTTGATCATTACAGGCGAGTGGGTTGAAAATGGAATCAAATTGGGGAAGATACAAGCCGGAGAAGGATCCTCGGCTGGAGGAGGTAGGAAAAGTTTTGGCAATAAGAAAAGAGAGGGGGAAACAAATGCAGTATCAGGTTTCCGAAGCTGAAATAAGAACAGAAATCAACAATATCGTCAATAGCAACCTCAGGTCGCAAGCATTATAATTCCAACTGCTGCACCACAACAACAACAACATCGTCCACAATAACAACAAAATTACGCTCTGCGAAGATTCCAAGATCGGGGAAGAGTAGTGAACAGACAATTTGATGCACCGTCGATGCCTTACTCATAGTTACTACAACATTTGATGCAATTACAATTAATTCAGAAACAAATGCTAGCTCCTTTAGCCGGCGCACCACCCCTAGGGTATGATGCTAATGCCAGGTGCGATTTTCACTCTGGTGCTCCCAACCATAACATTGATAATTGTAAAGCCTTCAAGCATAAGGTGCAAGACCTTATCGACATTAAAGCTATCAATTTTTCACATGATGCGCCTAACGTTGTGCAAAATCCCATGCCAAAACATGGAGCCGCTGAGGTAAATGCCATTATTGAGGAGGAAGGTTTGAATCTGGTAACTGATGTTGAAGAACTGAAAACTCCATTGAGTTTTGTGAAGGATAAGTTGTTGAGTGGAGGAGTATTTCTCGGTTGTGACAGAGACTGCGCAAGTTGTTTAACCCATCCTGAGGGATGTGAGAAATTGAAGGGTCATGTTCAAAGGTTGATGGATGACGGTGTTCTACAGTTTGATAGAATTAGAGAGAAAGTAATTGCTGAAGAGAAGGATGAAGTGACTACAATTTCCATTCCTTATAAGACAATCACTATTTCTGCGCTGCCAAGGCCACCCACCCTTATAATCACTAAAGTAGGGCCTGTACCTTACGAGAGCACCAAGGCGATCCCATGGAATTATGGGGCCGAAGTCTATTGTAATGGTCAGAAGCAGGAGCTGAAGAGTTCATTGTTTGATTCTGTTGATAATTTGGTAGGGACCAGGGGGATAACCAGAAGTGGAAGAGTATTCTCACCTTCAGAAGCGAATGTTGAAAGGTCCGATAAGGGAAAAAGAAAAACTGTGGTTGAAGAGAACTCTCAGAGTGGTGAGAAAGAAACTTTGTTGAAATATGTGGAAGAGTTTATACGCTTAATCAAGAAAAGTGATTATAAGATTGTAGACCACTTGCAACAAACTCCATCGAAGATTTCAATCTTATCTCTACTTCTATGCTCCGAGGCACATCGAAATGCCTTATTAAGGATTCTGAATACCACGTACGTACCACAGGAAATTTCTGTGAATCAATTAGAAGGAGTGGTGGCACACGTCAACGCCGGGAATGGGCTGGGATTTATAGATCTTGATTTGATGCCTAAACGAAGAGATCATAATCACGCGCTGTGTATCTCCATTGAATGCAGAGGGGTTATACTATCGCATGTGCTGGTGGACACTTGATCATCACTTAATGTGCTACCCAAGAAAGCTCGGATGAAGCTGGACAACCGGGGAGTAATGTGCACCCCAAATGATTTGGTTGTGCGAGCTTTCAATGGGACAAGAAGGTCCGTTTTCTGAGAAGTGACTCATCCAATCCAGGCTGGACCAGAGGTTTTCAATTATGTGTTTTACATTATGGATATTCAACAAGCGTATAGCTGCCTATTGGGATGACCGTGGATTCATTCGGCGGGAGCTGTGACGTTAACCCTACATCAAAAGCTGAAATATATGGTGGGCGTTAATATTGTCACTGTTTGCGGGGAAGAAGATATTATAATAAGCCACTTGTGTTAATTCAAATATGTAGAGGTTGGAGGTGGGATTCATGAAACGCTGTGTCAAGCTTTCGAAACCATGCATATTCAAGAGAAGACGCCAGTTGTGGGCAGTGTGTGTAACACCCTTCTAAACCCCACAGAAAATATACGAATAATCAGAGTAAATTATCATGCATTTACAATAGGGCGTCACACATAACTTTTAAAAGATCAAAAACCATCTGTCATGATCATTAACACTTATAATAAATAATCATGCTTCTCACAATTTCACTTTGCATGTAGCAGCAGATTCATTTTATAACATAATTCTCTTAACAGAATACTTAGATTCATCATATACTTCAACATTACTTATGCATCAAGGCCAACATCATAATATTCCCATGAATATAAAAACATAACATAGAATACATAATGCATCTCTAAAATATAAACCAAACTATCCCAGTGTTACATGACCAGAGCATGACTCGACCCAATATAACTAAATTACTAAATGGCTACACCAACAATGACCATGCAACTATGAGCAGCTCTATTCTCGATACCTGCACGATATCAGATAGGACACCATTTCAACAGAAGGGTGAGAAATATTATCATAATAATCAATGCATATAATTATATATCTACAATCTTAGAACACGCATAATCATCATTCTCACCACAAGTCATCCATATACGTCACAATGTATATACAAATATATGGATAATCACCAAGCATATTTCCTCATACATACATCCACAATTTCAATCACTTCACCTAAACATACATATTATGTTTAAGTCACCATAATTCATATAAACATATACAATCATGTTTATTCATTAATTCCTCAGTCAATATCATTCACAATTACACATTCACAATTCACATTATTGCACATAAACATTTACAATTATGTTTATTCATCACAATTCATCATAAAGTATATATACACATATATATATGTATAACACCAAGCATATTTATCACACATATATCCAAAGTTCTCATTCAACAATTCACACACATACGCACACTTTCATACAACAATCACATATTCATCATTCTCAACTACACAAGTCATGTACATACACATATGCATAACTTCATAAAACAATCACATATTCTTGCCATGAGACTCAATGCAACTCATGCCATGTGGTACCAACACTTGTTATCATTTTTGGGTTTTTACATTTAAATCGGGTCCGTCCTCTAGACCGATAACAACAAAAGCCTGTCCTCTAAGCTTTCAAATCCACTCTTCTAGGTTTGGGACAAGTCACTAGTTTCCACGAAACTAGCAAGCATTGCCTCTTGACTAAATGATGTGTATGCAATCAACAACCATATGCACTTAAGATCGTTCTCGCATCTTAATCCCATGCATAGTCAAATAATTCATCACACAAGAATTATATCATGATTGCACACTCACACATCATATCAAAGTATTCATACTTTCAACATCATCACATTTATCAAGCAATGCACACATATTCACAATATGTTCTCATGCATTATTCACAATATTGCATACAATCAATATGCATTCACAATTCAATGCCATCACCACATTTTCAATCAATGCACACATATTCACAATATGTTCTCATGCATTATTCATAATATCGTGCCGAGCGGCAACAAACCTCATCATAAATCATCATGCATTTTTAATCAATTTAAACAATGCATATATTTGTCAAAAGACCATATTTATCAAGCAATGCACACATATTCACAATATGTTCTCATGCATTATTCACATACAATCGCATAGAAATCATTATGCATTCACATCATCATGTCAAACGGCAACCGAACGCTCTAATTATTTAAGCCTCACTTACTTAAAATAATTAATCTCGATTAATCGTTAAAATCAGCTAAAAGTCGGCTAAAAATAATATTTCTTTTCACTAAGTTATAGAACATATTATTAGCTTCAGTTCGATATAAAGAACGACAAAATCCGATAAATGGTGAAGAAGTTATGGATTTTCATAGTTTTGAAAAATAACATTTTTCTCACACTTACAGTGGTAACCGATTAACCCTTTCTGTTAACCAGTTAACACACCCAGATTTTCAAAATCCTGGAACATTAACACTCCGTTAATCGGTTAACCCAAAGCGTTAACCAGTTAACGGCTCCAATCAACTCAGTTTTTTAGGCCATTTTTATACCGTTAATTGGTTAACCCAAAGCGTTAACCGGTTAAGACCTGAAAATTTTGGAAAAACAAGGTTTCGGGTTTGTGCCCAAAACTCCAAAACCCGACCGATTTAATTATTTTCTCCAGATTAAATACCTACTCATCATTACGAATCATATAGTAACAATTTAGGATCCTAAAACGCAAATTCTACGACTTCCGATTTTCATCCAAAATCTTAACCTCCAGTTATCCAAAAATGTCAAAACTCACAAATTTAACCAAATTCAATCAAACGAAATCCAATAATCACGGCTAAACATTACCCGACTAAACTACGCAATTTATTTCGAGTTTCATCCGCAAAAACATCGATTTCTATCGATTTAACTCATTTCTGCCCTGAAATGGAAAATGGAGAAAAACATCCAAACAATCCAAACAATCCATACATAATCATATACATTGGTAAGATAAGAACATTTCACACCCTTACCTTGGTTAATTGGAAGCTAAAAGTCGTTCTGATGATTCCAAGTTTTTCCTCTATTTTCTCCTCTTCTCTCTTCTTCCTTCTTTCTTTCTCTTGTTTTTCCTTTCTCTCTATTTCTATCCTTTTTTCTTCTTCACTTTCTCTTATATATCCTTCTCTTTTATCTCCCCTCAATATATCTCATCTTATCATTAATTAGAGAAGATCTAGTAAATTCACCTTATTCTACCAAATAGAATAAATCAGTTAAATCCATTAACTCATATAAATTAAATAGATCCAATAATTCATTAAATCGATTAATTAGTACAAATAATCAATTATTGAAAATTGGGCTATTACAACCCTCCCCCACTTTAGGAATTTTCGTCCTCGAAAATGTTACCTTATTCAAACAATTCTGAATACGACTCTTGCATCCAAATCTCCCAAATCCAACACTCTCCTAAACTACCTCACCAAAGGAATCCTTTTACTTCGAAGTTGCTTCTCGTTCATCAACCTGAACTAACAATGCCTCAACAGTAAAATTCTCCCCCACTCGTACACCATCCATCTGAATCAATGTACCTCCTCAGCTTAGACACATGAACATATCATGCAATTCGCACAAGTGACAGCGGTAAAACAGTCTAACATGCTATTTTCCCCACACTTCTGCTGCGCCACTGATACAGATCAACAAAACATAGTGTGTGCTTCCGAGACCTCAAGCTCGACCAACACCAGTTACTATCGTAACTCTCAAAACACATCCTTTCTTGGATCCTTTTGATCTTTTCAGTTATCTCTTGCACAATCTCAGGTCCGAGCACAACACTCTCGCTTGAATCATATCAATACAAATGAGTCCTAAACTTCTTACCATACACAGCTTCATACAATGTCATTTCGATACTAGAACGATAGCAGTTATTGTAGGTAATTCAATCAATGATAATTAACTATCCCACGATCCACCTTGATCCAACACACAAGCTCTCCACAAATCCTCTAAAGACTGGATAGTTTTCTCTGTCCGTCCATCCATCCACGGATGATAGGCAGAGTTTAACTTCAGCATGATACTCAAAGCGTCTGCAAACTCTCCCAAAATATCGAAGAAAACTCAGATTCTTGTCTGACGCAATATTCGACGACATCTCATACAACTTCATCACTTCATTGATATAAATCTCAGTTAGCTTCAACATAGAATGATTAATCTTCTTTGTTAAGAAAAGAGCCAATTTAGTCATTCTATCCAAAATCACCCAAGTAAAATCATATCCCTCAAATTCTCCAGAGAACCCAACACAACATCCATGGGAATACTATCCGATTTCCACTCTGGAATATTCAACGGTTGCATCGGACCCAACGGTCTCTGACGTTTATTCTTCGACTTCTAACAAGTCTAACTAGCATATACAAACTCAACCACGTCTCTCTTCATCTATGGCCATCAAAATAATTTCCTCAAATCTGGTCACATCTTCATAGCACCGAAATGGATACTCCATCTACTTAATACTCTTATTCCACTTAATAATATCTAGAACATAAACTCTATCACGACACCTCATGATACCATTTCCATTAATCCAAAAATTAGCCCTTCGACTTTAATTCATCAAATTCAACCATTCTACCAACTCAGACCAGAGTTGTGACCTTATCGAATCTCATCAGGAATACCTCTAAGTAAGGTCCAACATACTAAGCTTAACTCCATAAGAAGTCTCTTCACAAACCAAACTCATATCACAAAATTGCTCAATCTGTTCTAACTCTTTTCACCAACATCATTAGTATATTCAAAGATTTCCAAGTCAATGCATAAGCTACTACGTTTGCTTCACCCGAATGGTAATTCAATCCAAAAACATAATCCTTCAGAAGTCCCAATCATTTTCTCTACCTCATATTCAACTCTTCCAAATCAAACAAATAACTTAAGCTCTTGAGATCACCAACCATTTCAAATCTCACACTAACCAATTGAAACCTTCAACTCCAGCACAAACACAACAACAACCAACTCTAATTCAATTGTCAGATAGTTCCTCTTATGTACTTTAAATTTTCTCCAAACATAACTAGACCCGTTGATGTTGCACTTAACATATCTCCCAATCATATCAACAATGTATTACAAAACACAACGAACAGTTATGTTGGATTCGGCAAAAATAAACACACGAGTTGTTGACAACTCTCCCAAAACTCCTTGAACTTCTTTCACAGTGGCATATAACTGCTTCCTCTCCAACACTGATAACTCAAGTTCCCGATTCTCAACACGACCCTCTATACTCTTCGAATATATCAAAATATCATCGGTTAACACAACCATTGACTCACACAATTTGTGAGTTATGGCAGAAACACGAATTGCACTTTCCGCACTCACTACAACATACAAACGTATTCCATCAATAAATAACTTAATTCTATGTCACTACTTCACCATCACATAGAGCATTATAATAGCTTCCAACGCTTCTAATCTGGCGTCATTCCGAGTTACGGTTCTCTCGTTACGACAATAATACGAAAACAACCTCTTCACACTTAGAAGGCCATTCAACACTTCTCCAACTCTTAAAATGTTTAAAGGTCTAATTATACCAATATTGTATTCCACCTCTTACTTTAATAATCACCAGAAGTCACCATCCACCATTTACATACTCGACCTCACAATCTGTTGTCGTAGCACACACACCAGACATAAGTTTCAAAACTACTCAATCAATTTTAATTCCTTGACCATCCAAATAGACATAGAATATGGAGCTCTCAATATCAGACTAGTTTCCGTAACTAATTCAATCACAACTCCACTTCACGTCCTGGTTGTGTATCACCACCTTGTCAGGAAACTTCCAGAAAACCACAATTAATTGGCAAACCGCCAACTTCCCACTTTCATTAACACTCAAAATTCCCATCAAAATTAAACATCTCAACATTGTCTTGTGCTGACTCATCAAAACAATTTTGAAGCACTTAGCTTAACTCAAGACAATTCACTGCATCACGCCATCTAAGCTTGCAAGATACATCTATCCCATCCAACACAATTCCAACTACTATCAACAAGAGATTAAGGGTGATAAGTTCCTCAATTTGTCAATAGACAGCCGAAATCATGATGGGGAATAAACCATCTTTACCAAACTATAAGAGCGTTCAACCACACACTGAGCTGCAACTTCACACTTGCAGCATCCTGGAGAAGCACAAGTTTCTCCCCCACTTGAGTCATTCCCACTTCTGCAGACAAAGGTTAGGCAACAAACACATATCGACAGTGTTTTCACACACATGTCGCATACAAGGGAACAAACAACATTAGACAACTTGGTCGGATGGACCGACCTGCTCTGATACCACTAATGTAACACCCTTCTAAACCCCACGGAAAGTATACGAATAATCAGAGTAAATTGTCATGCATTTACAATAGGGTGTCACACATAACTTTCAAAACATCAAAAACCATCTGTCATGCTCATTAACACTTATAATAAATAATCATGCTTCTCACAATTTCACTTCGCATGTAGCAGCGAATTCATTTTATAACATAATTCTCTTAACAGAATACTCAGATTCATCATATACTTCAACATTACTTATGCATCAAGGCCAACATCATAATATTCCCATGAATATAAAAACATAACAGAGAATACATAATGCATCTCTAAAATATAAACCAAACGATCCCAGTGTTACATGAACAGAGCATGACTCGACCCAATATAACTAAATTACTAAATGGCTACACCAACAATGACCACGCAACTATGAGTAGCTCTATTCTCGATACCTGCACGATGTCAGATAGGACACCACTTCAACAGAAGGGTGAGAAATATTATCATAATAATCAATGCATATAATTATATATCTACAATCTTAGAATACGCATAATCATCATTCTCACCACAGGTCATCCATATACGTCACCATGTATATACAAATATATGGATAATCACCAAGCATATTTCCTCATACATACATCCACAATTTCAATCAATTCACCTAAACATACATATTATGTTTAATTCACCATAATTCATATAAACATATACAATCATGTTTATTCATTAATTCCTCAGTCAATATCATTCACAATTACACATTCACAATTCACATTATTGCACATAAACATTTACAATTATGTTTATTAATCACAATTCATCATAAAGTATATATAGACATATATATGTATAATACCAAGCATATTTATCATGCATATATCCAAATTTCTCAATTCAACAATTCACACACATATCCACACTTTCATACAACAATCACATATTCATCATTCTCAATTACACACGTCATGTACATACACATATGCATAACTTCGAAAAAAAATCACATATTCATGCCATGTGGTACCAACACTTGTTATCATTTTTCGGTTTTTACATTTAAACTGGGTCAGTCCTCTAGAATGATAACAACAAAAGCCCGTCCTCTAAGCTTTCAAACCCACCCTTCTAGGTTTGGGACAAGTCACTAGTCTCCACGAAACTAGAAAGCATTGCCTATGACTAAATGATGCGTATACAATCAACAACCATATGAACTTAAGACCGTTCTCGCATCTTAATCCCGTGCATAGTCAAATAATTCATCACACAAGAATTATATCATGATTGCACACTCACACATCATATCAAAGTATTCATACTTTCAACATCATCACATTTATCAAGCAATGCACACATATTCACATTATGTTCTCATGCATTATTCACAATATTGCATACAATCAATATGCATTCATAATTTAATGCCATCACTACATTTTCAATCAATGCACACATATTCACAATATGTTCTCATTCATTATTCACAATATCGTGCCGAACGGCAACAAACCTCATCATAAATCATCATGCATTTTTAATCAATTTAAACAATGCATATATTTTTTAAAAGATCATATTTATCAAGCAATGCACATATATCCACAATACGTTCTCATGCATTATTCACATGCAATCACATAGAAATCATTATGCATTCAGATCATCATGCCAAACGGCAACCGAACGCTCTAATTATTTAAGGCTCACTTACTTAAAATAGTTAATCTCGATTAATCGGTAAAATAAGCTAAAAGTCGGCTAAAAATAATATTTCTTTTCACCAAGTTATAGAACATATTATTAGCTTCAGTTCGCTATAAAGAACGACAAAATCCGATAAACGGTGAAGAAGTTATGGATTTTCAAAGTTTTGAAAAATAACATTTTTCTCACACTTACAGTGTTAACCGGTTAACCCTTTCTGTTAACCGGTTAACACAACCAGATCGGTTAATCGGTTAACCCAAAGCGTTAACCAGTTAACGGCTCCAATCAACTCAGTTTTTAAGGCCATTTTTATACCTTTAATCGGTTAACCCAAAGCGTTAACCGGTTAACACCTGAAAAATTTGGAAAAACAAGGTTACGGGTTTGTGCCCAAAACCTCCAAAAACCCGACCGATTTAATTATTTTCTCCCGATTAAATACCTACTCATCATTACCAATTGAATAGTAACAATTTAGGATCATAAAACGCAAATTCTACGACTTTCGATTTTCATCCAAAATCTTAACCTCCAATTATCCAAAAATGTCAAAACTCACAAATTCAACCAAATTCAATCAAACGAAATCCAATAATCACGGCTAAACATTACCCGACTAAACTACGCAATTTATTTCGAGTTTCATCCGCGAAAACATCGGTTTCTATCGATTTAACTCATTTCTACCCTAAAATGGAAAATGGAGAAAAACATCCAAACAATCCAAACAATCCATTTATAATTATATACATTGGTAAGATAACAACATTTCACACCCTTATCTTGGTTAATCAGAAGCTAGAAGTCGTTCTGATGATTCAAAGCTTTTCCTCTATTTTCTCCTCTTCTCTCTTCTTCCTTCTTTCTTTCTCTTGTTTTTTCTTTCTCTCTATTTCTATCCTTTTCTCTTCTTCACTTTCTCTTATATATCCTTGTCTTTTATCTCTCCTCAATATATCTCATCTTATCATTAATTAGAGAAGATCTAGTAAATTCACCGTATTCTACCAAATAGAATAAATAAGTTAAATCCATTAACTCATATAAATTAAATAGATCCAATAATTCATTAAATCGATTAATTAGTATAAATAATCAATTATTGAAAATTGGGCTGTTACAGTGTGCCTGAGGTTGCTATGTCATCTTTTAAGGAAGCACTGGTAGTGGTGAAGTCCGGAGCATCTCAGGGTTGGGGGAAATTTCTGAGTATCCCCAATAAGCAGGACAAGTTTGGACTTGGGTACAAACCATCCTCTTCTTCTTCACAGAGCACTCCGCGCTATAGAGGACTAGTCCAATTCACCAGTTGTGGGGTGATTTTTGATTAGATCAATGTCGTGTCGGACGAAGAAGGTGATAGTGATTGCGACATGGATGCATGGATCCGACCATGTATTCCTGGTCAGAACATGAGCAACTGGACCATCAAGGAAGTTATCCAAGTGACTCGTGAAGAGTAATTTTCCTGTTTTCTTGATAATGTGTAGCCCTATGTTCTACCGAGAACATAGTGGTCTTTGTCTGAAGGGCCTTATCTTTTATGTTTGAACATTCGTTTTATCATTAATCAAAGGGCGTTTTCTTGCATTCAAATATTATGATCTCTGTTTTTCTTGTTTTATTTTAACAATAAAATGGCAATGTGGTTTGTGCTTATTTGCATATCATTTTAAGCATTAAATCATCATCATTGTAGGTTTCACATTGCAGAGGCCACCGATTCAGACTCGTCTATGACTCGGTATGACTTTGATAATCCGATCTTTCAAACTGAAAAAGAGATTGAGGAAGATGAAGACCTGCCTTAAGAGCTGATCAGGTTACTGAAACAAGAAGAGAAGGTTATTCTGCCTCATAAAGAGGAAATTTAGGTCATCAATTTGGGCACCGAGGAAGCCAGAAAGGAAGTTAAGATAGGGGCTGCATTATAGAGTGACGTCAAACAAAGAGTGGTAGAAATGCTCCGGGAGTATAAAGATGTCTTTGCTTGGTCATACAAAGATATTCCCGGTCTCGATACAGATATTGTGGGTCATCGCTTACCTCTTCGTGAAGAGTGTCCACCTGTGAAACAGAAGCTGAGACGAACAATACTGGATATGGCGGTAAAGATCAAAGAAGCGGTCCAGAAGTAGTTGGATGCAGGATTTCTCGCTGTGACAAATTACCCTCTGTGGGTTGCTAACATTGTACCTGTACTAAAAAAGGATGGTGAGGTAAGAACGTGTGTAGATTACCGTGATCTCAATCGAGCGAGCCTGAAAGATGATTTCCCGCTCCTCCATATTGATGTGCTCGTTGATAATACTACTCAGTATTCAGTGTTTTCCTTCATGGACGGTTTTTCCGGATATAATTAGATCAAGATGGCTCCGGAGGACATGGAGAAAACAACTTTTATAACGCCGTGGGGGATTTTTTGCTATAAGGTAATGCCCTTCGGATTGAAGAATGCAGGGCAACCTATCAGTAGGAAATGGTGACTTTGTTTCACGATATGATTCATCATGAGATTGAGGTTTATGTTGATGACATGATCGCGAAGTCACAAACGGAGGAAGAACTTCTGGTGAATCTTTTGAAGCTGTTTGAGAGGCTAAGGAAATTCAGGTTGAGGTTGAATCCGAACAAGCGCACTTTTGGCGTACGGTCAGGAAAGTTACTGGGGTGCATAGTCAGTGAAAAAAGAATCGAGGTCGCTCCTGCAAAAATAAAAGCTATACAGGAAATGCTAGCACCGAAGATTGAGAAAGAGGTTTGTGGTTTCTGAAGGTAGGAAAAACACTTAGAAGGGGGGAGGGGGTTGAATAAGGGTTTTAAAATAATTAAGATGATAGAAAAATAACACAATATCTTTATCTTGGTTCGTTTGAACTCAACCTAATCCAGTCCAACCTACCAAGGTGATTTGCCTTTCTCAACAAGGACTTAATCGACTAAATCAAACTAATTACAGTGTTAACCACTAAGACAACTGTCTTAGTCTTCTCAAGAAATCTGACCACCCTTGGTCTCTTAAGGAATATTTTACAAAAGATAACCTAACAATGTGTTTAAGATGTACTTCTAAAAAGCTATATCACAACAGTGATTTTTACACAAGATTTGGAATGAAATAAAACTATTAAGCGTTTTAAGAAAGTTTGTATGAGTTGCTTGTTGAATAATTTGTCAATAATTTGTTTGAAGTTCATTGGTAGTTCGTTTGTTGTTCGTTTTTTGTTCGTTGGTAGTTTGTTTGTTGTTCGTTTGTTGTTCATTTGTTTCTCGTTAACCTTTGAAGTGATGTCGAGACTTGCTTTTATAGTACTTTGAAATCCATTTCTCAATGACTGTGCATTCTGTTCTTTTTGTCTTCTATTGACTTTTCCTTTCTCAGAAGGGGAATGTTCTGACAAATCCTTTTTGTCTGAATTCCTGTGTCATGCACGAATGAGGAAAGAGTCGTTTGGATAATGACAAAGAATATGCCAACAGATATTTATTTGAACAACATCTTCTTCAACAACTATGGAACGCCTTGCATCAGAACTTCTGATAATGTTCCTAGTTCTTCAGATTAAAGTTAACTCAATCAGAGTTTGCAGCAAAGTGCTTTAAGCGTGAAATTCTTTATCAGATCATACTTGCAGATCAGAGGCTTCTGATATGTTGCTTCTAATGTTCAGAGCTTTTTTGTTCTGTAGTGTTCAGAGGTGTTCTTGCTTCCAGAATAATATTAATTTTGATATCTAAAACAAATAAACACTTAAACAAAATTAGAGTATATAAATTCTCTATACAAAATTTCATTAATGTTATTATCAAAACAATGAGATATATTAAACACCAATCTGTGTTCTAACAATCTCCCCCTTTTTGATGATGACAAAAACTATGGGAAATTTTGTTTAAATAGAAAAGAAATATCTCTCCCCCTGAGAATATTAATCTCCCCCTAAAATGAATACTTCTGAAAAAATTAAATACTTCCCTTTCAGCTTCTATATTGTTTTCAGCATCAGAGGAAACTTGTAGATTCTCAGACTTTGGTTCAGAGTTAATTCTTAGAATTTTTTCAGACAAGAATTATTAGCTCTGAAACACTCAAAAATATGATTAGATGAAATTTATCATGTATGAGTTGCCTTTGGTAACTGTTTATGTGAATTATCAAAATTACCATTTTCTCCTCCTTTTTGTCATATCAAAAAGAATCTGATTAAGAAAAACTTTAAGACAGAAAAAAAATAACAGAGGAAAAACAATAAATCATAAGATAGAATTAGTCAGAAAAACATAACATTCAGATGCATTAATAAAGATAATCCAAAACAGAAACAAACAGTTAACACATAAGTGCACAAACAACAAAGAAACTAAGAAGGAAGAGAAGCCAAAATCCTCAGAAGACTCGTTATCTCAGATGTTGACTCGTCTTGTTTCGCCATCCAAGTCTTGATTTATTCAATTGTCTTTTCCTGCTTTACCATATAGGATCTTATCTCAGTGTTGCTAGCCTTGAGCTCAGCAAACTTAGCATGCAGATCTTCGTCTTCTTTCTTCACTTTAGATTACTCTGGAGCAGATGCAGAAGCAGAGGCATCGTGAATAACCAAAGAAGCAGATGCATTCTGGACAATCATGTTAGAAGGTTGAGCAGAGTCAAGAATTTCTTTAGGAGCAGGAGTAGAAACTTCTGGAACGACTTCTTCAGGCCTAACCACTTCAGCAGTCTCAGATGCAACAAAGTCTTCAGAAGGAAGACACAAATCCTTTGCAGGGGTGTTTTCCAGAAGCAAGGTTGGATTTCTGCTAACACTCAAAAGAGTGAGTCTGACAGCTTCAGAAAATCTGACCTTTGCATCATCAGAACAAATCTCTTAAAGATTTGAAGTAACATAATTGAATCTATTTTTGAATCTCTTCTAGATAGCTTCAGAATCATCAGGATTCACACTTGAAAGACATTCCTTCTTGACAGTAGATAACCACATATTTATTTCTTTTTTCAAAACCAGCAAACAAAGTACCAACATCCAGCCTAGGTTTGGGTTTCAGGTAGGCGTCTAATGATGGTGTTTGGATGGGTGCAGAAGTTGAAGGTATGGAAAAAGAAGGGATAATGATAATAGGTGGATATAAAGAAGATGGAGTGAGGACAGATGAAGTATTAATAGTCTGAGGTTCAAATGGGGTTGTTTCAAAAGAAAAAGTATCATCATCAGGGTCAGATGGAATGGAAACAAAGGGTTTGAGAAGAGAAGAGATGACATCTGATCTATCAGAATTAGTGGAATCAGATGAATCAGAAGATTCAGATGATCCAGATGGAACTGGATAGACAGTCGTGAGAGGTTGCAGATCAAGAACGACTGGTTCAGGATCAGATGGTATGGTTTCTGGTTGTCGTGGTTCAGATGTTTGATTTTCAGATGGTGGATTTTCAGAGGGTTGGTTTTCAGAGGGGTTTGGTTCAAATGTTTGTGGAACAGAAGTTAGGGTTTTATTAGATGGATGTTGAAGGAAGGTGTGGATGGTACAGATGTTGTGTGTTTAGATGGTTGTGGTTATTGAGGTTTAGAAGTTTTATGTTGTTGAGGAGTAGAAGAGGGTGGTTGAGATTTTTGTGGTTCAGAAGAAATGGGTTCAGATGGAATAGGTTCAGAGTTGTGAGGAGGAGAAGGTGAGGGAATTGGGTCATAAGGAGGAGGAGGTTCAGATGTTAGTACTTCTCGTACTTGTTCTAAAATAGAAGATAAACTGGCATAAGTGTTACTTTTCTGCTTCTTGATGCATTTTGGCTTTGCAGAAGATGCTTCGCCAGAACCTTTCCTCTTGGGCTTAGAAGATCCTTCTTCTGAGACCTCTCTTTTCTTCCTCTGTCTCATCCATAGAAATCTAGTCCAGGTTCATCTACTCTTTGGATCAGATGTTCTGGAAAAGGGGTTCCATCTACTAAGCATTCATCTATGTAAGCCAGAATGATTTCCTTTGGTTCGTTAGCATAGAAGAGAGGAAAATCATCTAAAGGAATTCTTCTCTTGCTTACTTCTTCAATGTTGATCTGTCTTGGTGCAGAAGTATGTTCTTCCACTATCCTCATCCTCTGCAGACTCTTGCCATTCAGAGGTTTTCCAACAATTGAAGCTAACTCTTCTTTCATACCAGCCACTGTCAGATGACCAACTAGTCCATTTTCAGTCAGAACATATGAGATCAGTCTTCCCATAGGGATCCAGTTTCTCACCTTCTGATGATTTGTTTTGAAAGATTATCTGGACATTTTTACATGTCCCCACAAATGAGTGAAAAGTAAGTAAGGGAGATCCACCTTGATACCTTTACCCAGACAATACATGAAATACATCTGATCAGAGTTGATGTAGTCAGGAGAATTTGTAGATTTCCTGTGATGTATGCAACCTAAGAAGATCTTAGCCCAGATCTTGTATTGAACCTTTAAATCCTTTATCTTGCTTGAAGCTTCCCCAGAATTGAAGACTTCACTGTAAACCTCATTCATATTAATACGACTTGCTGGCAGATGAGTAACACCATCTATTTCTTGGTATCCTATCAACTTGCGAATCAGATCTTCAGAGATAATAATCTCCTTGCCCAAAACTGAAGAAACAATGAATTTGGGGAAAACGGTTGCATGAATCCAAAACTCTTTGACCAAGCAAGGATAAACTGGTCCTATCAGTCTATCAAAATACTTTGTCCATCCTTGTGATGACACAGCTGGATGCAAATCATAACCATTCACAAAAATACATTCAAAGTCTACCATGAACTCACATAAAACTTCTAGTTGATCAACAGGTGTGAGGAGAGTTCTTAAAGGTTCTTTGAACACAACATGGCCCATTGTAGAAGATGAAACCGCATCCATTGTAGATTCAAACTATTGAGAGGTTGAAGATGAAGTTTCCATTTATGGTCTTGAGAGATAACGAGTTCTTCTTTGGGATTTAGGTTTGGAGGAGAGGAAGAAGCAATGAAGCAAACAAAAATTCATAAAAGGTGTGAGAGAGTGAAAAATGTGAGAGGTGTTGTGTTGTGGAATTTATAGGAGCAAAAATTAGGGCACACATTCACACGACCAGCATTTAATTCAATTAATTTAAAACAAAAAGTCACATCAATTTACACTCCACCTTTTCAGATATCATGTGACACATGTTTGATGTGGATGTGCCTCTGAATATCTTTAGAATAAGAAACATTAAACAACGCTTAGATCTTCTGAGACTAGCTAGATCAGAGTTTCACAAAACAAATGATATACCAAAAGAAATAATCAGATGATTTACTTCAGAGAATAGACATTATTCATATTTCATCAGAATAAATTTTCTTCTGAATAATACTTTTATTCTAGACAAAAATCCATACTAATATTATTCAGAATAAATTTAAACCTATCTTCAGCAAGGGGTTTTGTGAAGATATCAACCCATTGATGGTCTGTATCAACAAAGTTCAAACTTATAATTTCCTTCTGAACATAGTTTCTGATGAAATGATGCTTAATTTCTATATGCTTTGCCTTAGAATGTAAAATGGGATTCTTAGAAAGGAATATAGCAGAAGTATTATCACAGAAAATAGAAATGTTACTCTCATGTATCTGATAATCTTCTAGTTGACTTTTCATCCAGAGCATTTGTGTGCTACAACCAACAGCAGCAATATATTTTGCTTTCATTGTTGAAAGTGCTATTGTGGGTTGCTTCTTGCTAAACCATGAGATCAGATGGCTTCCTAGAAACTGACAGCTTCCAGAAGTACTTTTACGTTCTACTCTGTCTCCAGCATAGTCAGCATCACAGAATCCAACCAATCTGTATTCATCAGATCTTCTGTAACACAAACCCACGTTAGTAGTACCTTTCAGATACCTCAGAATCCTCTTAACAGCTGTTAAGTGAGATTCTATAGGATCTGATTGGAATCTAGCACATAGACAAACACTAAAGAGGATATCAGGTCTAGAAGCAGTCAAGTACAGAAGAGAACCAATCATACCTCTGTAGAGCTTCTGATCTACCTTTTTACTTACCTCTTCTTTACCTTGAGTGCTTGTAGGATGCATTGGAGGCTTTGCTAGCTTGCTTTCTGTCATGTTGGATTTCTCCAGAAGCTCCTTTACATACTTTGTCTGATGTATGTAGGTGCTTTAGGGAGTCTGATTCACTTGAATTCCCAGAAAGAATCTGAGTTCTCCCATCATGCTCATTTCAAATTCTGCCTGCATAGATTGAGCAAACTCCTTTCCAAGCATAATATTGGTAGTTCCAAAAATAATATCATCAACATAAATCTGACAGATTAAAATGTCTTTCTTAATTGATTTATGGAAGAGAGTAGTATCAACTTTTCCTCTGATAAAATTATTTTCCAGAAGGAAATTACTCAGCCTCTCATACCAAGCTCTAGGAGCTTGTTTTAAGCCATAAAGTGATTTATTAAGTTTGAAAACATGTTCTGGAAATTTTTCATTTTTAAAACCAGGGGGTTGATGAACATAAACTTCCTCTTCTATGAATCCATTTAAGAAAGCACTTTTAACATTCATCTGATACAGAGTGTGTTGCACCCCAAAATTTGCCCAACCTTTTCTAACCTAAGAAAGATATCTTAACAGGGGATCAAGTGCCATTCTTGTCTCAAGAGGCATATTCAGAGGGTTTCATTCATATTCAAGACTACTCAGGTCATCAGGGAAGAATTTGAGCTTTGAAGTGTTGACAGATCACTCATTGGGTTCTCCCCTATCTTGAGGTTATCTGGGGATCATCAGAGGAAGTGTGAGCTATGAGCCAAGAGCATGAGGTGTGTATGGATGCTATGAAGATCCTAGATGTTCATTTTTGAGGAGTAACCAAGTCATTGGAATGATTACAAGAGCCCCAGTTGAAGGCAGCCAACTAGGGTTTCATCTAGGTCAACCCAAGGTCAGGGGCTTGATTTGAAAGGCATTAAGGCTCATCTGAAGAATGTGGGATTCATTATTTGCTATATGGATATGGATGTGGTGTTGTGCCAAAGAAAAATCAACAGGAGTCAAGGAGAAGAGGAGTTACCAAATTAGGGTTTCAGTGTAAAATCCCCTGATTTAGGTCAAACTTCAAAGCAGTGTAACTCAAGATGCAAGATTCATATGAACTTTTGGTCCACATGAAACTTGTAGATTATCTTCATAGATTTAATTTAAGTGGTGGAAGTCATCAAGATGATTTATAGAACTCAAGTTATGGTCCTTGCAAGTTGCAGGTCATCTGAAGGCACTGAAATTTGTGTGTGAAAGTTGTCTGTCTTCCAAGCAACTTTTGACCTTCAAGGAGATTTCAAATGAATTCTTGGCAAACATGAGACTTGTTCCTCATTGTCTTAGATTTCTAGGAAGGTATGGTATGCCTTCATATGATTTGTGGAACTCTACTTATGTCCTTGGCAAGCAAAGGGTATTTTGGTCATTTGAGAATTACAGGTCATTTCAAGCCTATGCACAAAACTCATACAAGGAAGCTTCAAATGAAAAACTTCACAACATAAAAGTTGCTCACAATGGCATTTTAAGTCTAGAAAAGAGGTCATGGAATGTTGGAAAAGCTTGTAGCAAGAATTGATAAAAGTTGGTGAAAATGACTTAAAAAATGGACATAAGTTGAAAAAGTTCAAATTGAAAATTGGTTTGGGCAATCTATAAATCCAAAATGGGTCATGTAATATATCAAATTGAGTCTAAACAACATTTTAAAGACATTGGTTCAGCCACAATTTTGAGATAGGGCTTTAAAAATGGACTTGCTTTGTAATTCCATTAATTGCATAATAAGGCACATGTGAGAAACTTAACACAAGGCAAGGGATTAGCTTGGTAAGCATCATACACTCTTCAATTTGTCATGAAATGAGATTCTCAAAGGTGGTTAAGGGGCTGCAAGTGGATTGAAATGAGATATCATGAGATATTGAATTATGCCATATCATGAGAAGTTCATGAAGTTTCTAGAATCATCCTAGACTGTTCCAGAAACTTCTAGATATTTCTATCATCATCTATATAATGGATTAAGATCATTAAGAGGAAAGGTTGGTGAAAAGAGAGAGAGGAAAGTGAGGACTCCATTGTTACTTCAATTGCAAGCAAGAGTGAATTCACACAATCAACATCAGTTCTGTTCATTCTTCTTCTCCATTCACAATCTATTGGCATTATTGAGTGTGTGCAAGATCAATTCAAGGTCCATCAATGGCAGTTTGAGGAGCTGGTTGTGGAAATTCAAGAAACTACCTCAAAGTTGCAGCCACCATTGCAAGCTTATTCAGCCATTTTCTTTGCAAACAGAAGGCACTACTCCATTAGAGGATCATTTGGAAGGAGAATCAGGCCTTGAATCAAGCTCTCCATACACCTGCCATTACCACCTAGTAGGTTTGAATTCTTATTCATATCTCCTTAATTATGTGCATTCAGTTAGATTGTTAGGGTTAGAATTGCTAGGTTAGGTTAGAGGATAATTTCCATAAGGTTTGAGAAGGTTTCATGGAGGTTAATGACAGACCCTAGAATCTTTAAGGATCAAGATCAGTTTGGATATTGAGTTTTAATTAGCATGTTATGGCTTGTTGAAACCAATGTAATGTCAAGAACAGCTTGACATCATTAGCATCTAGAATTGTTAGGGTGGGTTGCAGTAGAAATTCTTAGAACCAGAGATTGATAACTATCGGGTTAGGGGCTCTAGGGAGTTTTAACCAAAACTAAGAGTACAGTCATGTTCCTGGGAAAGAATAGAGTATTTTCGGTCTTTGAAGTTTGGAATTTCATGGAGAATCGAGGGAGAACAGAGAGGATGACTGTTCGTGCATGGGAGAGGTTTTCTGAACCTAGGGTTTCTAGAGGAAGAAGATGAAGTGAAGACCGTTAGATTAGGTTTGGACCATTGACTTGGAAGCAAATCTGATGGCTCACGTTTGATTTCAGATTTGGAGGGATAGTTTGAAACGCAAAACGCTGTGTTTCATTAATCTGAAACGTTGGGCCTGGATCCAAAAGCACTATCCCCACCCCCCTTTGTGAAGCCCATTAAAGTTGAACTAAAATCCTCTGCTATTCACACCGTGGGTTTTTCATTTTTGTTTTAATTTTTCTTTATGATTTTCTGAACACGCTTGGGCCTTGCACTTGATTTTCCCACCCCCTAGGTCTGAGCCCAATGATTAATTGAACTGAGCGCATATGCTAGTTGCACCTCCCTCTCTCATTTTCTTTAATTTCTTTGATTTTATTTCTTTTATTTTTCTTGCCTCTTTAAAAATTCATAAGTAAATGAAAAATGAATATTTTTAATTGCTTCTTTTTGTGTTAGTTTCATAATTCTGTTAAGAAAATTAACAAATATTAAAATTAGCATTTCTTTTCATTTTAGTATTTTTTGTGTATTTTTCATTTAAATAGCTTTTTAAGTGATTTAGGTTTATACATAAGTTTGTGGATTTTAGTTTAGTTAGATACGTTTGTATTTTGAACCTATTCTTTTATGGACATTTCACTTAGGACTTTAGCTTCCTTATAAGATTTAATTCATAATTTTAGGATTAATTCTTAGATGGTTTGATTAGGTGAGATTAGAGTGATTAAAATTAGGGTTTAGGCTTAACATAGGTGAGATAGATCATTTTCTTTTAGGAGTTTTAGTTTGATTTTGGGGTATGGGGATATAGGGATATTATGGGTAGGTGTAATAGACCATTGTAAATAAATGTTAGAATTTTCCCCCTTGTCTTTGTATTTTTAGAATATTTTCTGAATTGACTATTTGTGTAGCATGTTTTGTGGGGTTTATCTTTGGGGTATTATTGTGGGGCTTTGCTTGCTTGAAGACCTTGTGGAAGGAGCATGATGAAGGAAAATATTGAAGACTAGAGATTCAAAAGTTGAAGATGTTTGAGGCTTGCTGGTAGCTGTTGAAGGCTTTAGGGTTTAGGAGCTAGGTAGAGCTCTAGATTAGAGATTTGATTCATGAAACATGGAATGCTTCCTGTGCTTCCATTCTTTCCCAGTGACTAAAAGTCCCTCTAAGAACTTACCTCTCTCCTTTGGAGGGATAAGTGATTGATCTTAGAGGTAGAACTTTGAGGGAACCTGTCCCACTATGCTAATCCCTTATGAGCTTCCTTTGGTTGTTCATAAGCTGATTAGCATGCCATATTATCTCTCTTGATCCTATTCTGTTATCCTGGAGTGCTTGCCCTTGAAGATGGAGATCATTGAAGATGAGGACTGTCAAAGCAGGAAGCTAGCCAGAGCTTGGGGGTCCAATGATGAAGATTGAGCTTGGAGATTCATTTGAAAGAGGATGTGCTGTGCATCAATTTGGTATTTTTTTTTGTTGTCAGAGCTTGGGGCTTTTCTGTATTGTGTGTATTAATTCCCCTAGGTTTAAAGTGAAATGTGCTTCACTTTTGCCCATTGTTTTCAGGTTTGAGGAAGAGTTTGGCTTCATTGCCTAGCTCGTTTGCTGTATTCATTCATTATTTTACTGTTTACTGTATCTGTTTTTGCTTTCCGTTTATTCCCTTAGGTGCTCTGTTTCTCTTCGTGCAAGAGAGTAACATGACAGACATTAGGTCTTAACCCATGCATGATAACATTAGGTTAGTGTGATTCCCTTTTCAACCATAGGTTAGAATTCTGTCTCTTCTTTCTCAAAACAACAGAAAAACATTAATAAAGGCTATAACAAAATCAATTCATTTCTTCCGTCAAAAGATTTGAACAAACAAACCTTTTTGCAATAAGAAAACCCTTGTTTAAGGTGAGATTTTTCATAAAAGACACTTGAATAGCTTGTGTCGTGCGTAGCCCGAACTACATTTGCTCTGATCTTTCATGCTGTATGAAAGTACGTAGGCATAGGATGCGATATCCTAGCGAGCAACCTTCACCCACCTTCACCCGTAGTTAGGCGAACTACGTTGACTCTGATTTCTCGTTCCAGACGGGAATACGTAGGCATAAAGTGTGATGCTTTACCGAGTCATGTTTTCTTTTCTTTTCAGACCTCATCCTTTAGTTTAGATAGAAGTGTAATCCGTCCAAACAAGCAAGCATGGATCCCATCGAGTACGATGGACGTGAGGGGTGCTAATACCTTTCCCTTGCGTAACCGACTCCCGAATCCAGATTTTGGTTGCGATGACCATACCTTTTCCCGTCTTTGCGTTAGGTTTACTTCGAGCGTTTCCTTTCCCTCCTTTGGGATAAATAACGCACGGTGGCGACTCTTCTGTATTGCCGGCGCCGATTTTCGCAGTAGCGACAGCTGGCGACTCTGCTGGGGACTCCAACGGTTCCCTACGCGAGTCAATCCTAGCGCTTGTTTTCCCATCGTGGGCTTTGTATGGATTTACATTCCTGTATTTACATTTCAGCATTTTATTTGTAAGAGCACAGATTGTGTCTTAGTAATACCTCTATGTTTTGATGATAACATTAATGATAATTTGTATACAAGAATTATACTCTCTAAATTTGTTCTAAACTGTTTTCTACAGGCACAAAAGATTTTAATCTTAAAGAGCAAATTTGATGTGAACAATAAATTCTGAATGGCTCAAGAGCATCTGAAGATTAGAAGAATCTGAAGTATAAGAGCTTAGTTATCAAGATTCTGAAGATACAACACGCTGCATATATTATCAGAATCTGAATGAAAGAAGACTCTGAGTGAAGAGACTCTGAATGAGAGAAGACTCTGATCTGAGTGAAGACTCTGATCTAAGAGCATGTTACGCTTCAAGCACACAGCTGCACCAGACTCTGATTCATCAACATCTGAAGAACATCTTAGGCTCTGAAGTTTCCAGAAGAATCTGAAGACTGAAGACTCTGATATTGATGGTTGATCTGAACTATCTGAAGAATTATTTGAAGAAGATTATTTTAATATATCCGTTGGAATATGCCAGCAAATCTTTCCTTAATTGGGATAGACAAAATTCTCTGCAAGAATATTATTCCTCTGGTACATTCCATATATGGTATAATCACAGCTCAGCAGACAATTGCTACACCCACATTTTGTGCGCCGTCTCTCTGCTGTAATAGTACAAAGGACAGTACTATTTGATATTGGAAATATCTTCTCTAACGGTAAAATATTCTCTCCAATATTCAAGTGGCTATATAAAGGATATCATAGCTCATTCTTCAAGTGACGAATTAAGACGAAATTGACGAACTTATTGCAAGAACTCTCTCACGCTAAAAGCTCTCATATTCTTCACTGTTCATACATTGTTCTAAACTTAGAGAAATAACACAGTTGTGTTTATAGCTTTCTTAGAAGCACTTTCTTACTCTTACATTGTATTACATTAATTTGTAAAGGAAGTTTTCCTTAAGAGGATCTAGGTTAGATCAGTAGCTCTTAAGAAGACTAAGAACAGTTGTTCTTAGGTGTTGCTATTTGTAATCAGTTGATTTGAATAGTGGATTAAGTCCTTGTTGAGAAAGGCAAATCACTCTTGAAAAGGGTGGACTGGAGTAGTTGAGTTCAACGAACCAGGATAAAAATACTTGTGTTTTTATCTTTGATTATTTTCTGTCATACTTATTCAACCCCCCCCCCCCCCTTCTAAGTATTTTCTCACCTTCAGTTGGCATCAGAGCTCCGGTTCTGAGTGTGCATTCGCTTAACCGTGACAGATAAAGATCCAGTGAGAAAAATACTCTGTTATTTATTTGGTTGCTAATATGGGTGATATTCCTACATCAAGCAACAAATATGAAGGAGACAGAATCAGCACCAAACCTCCAATGTTTGATGGAGAAAAATTTGATTATTGGAAGGATAGACTTGAAAGTTTTTTCTTGGGGTATGATGCTGATCTCTGGGATTTAGTCATTGATGGGTATGAACATCCTACTAAGGATGGCAAAAAGATTGATAGAAAATCAATGACTGAGGAGCAGAAGAAAGAATTCAAGAATCATCACAAAGCCAGAACCATACTTCTTAATGCAATATCTCATACAGAGTATGAGAAGATTACCAACAGAGAAACTGCTCATGATATGTTTGAGTCTCTCAAAATGACTCATGAGGGAAATTCTCAGGTGAAAGAAACAAAGGCTCTGGCGCTGATACAGAAGTATGAAGCGTTCAAAATGGAAGAATCTGAGAACATTGAGACTATGTTTTCCAGATTTCAGATTCTAACAGCTGGGTTGAAAGTTCTGGACAAGGGCTACTCAACATCTGATCATGTCAAGAAGATCATCAGAAGTCTTCCTACCAGATGGAGACCTATGGTGACTGCATTGAAGCTGGCCAAGGATCTGAACAAAATCTCATTAGAAGAACTCATTAGTTCTTTGAGAAGTCATGAGATTGAGCTGGAGGAAGATGAACCCCAGAAGAAAGATAAAGGTAAATCCTTAGCTTTTAAATCTAACAAATCTGTTAAAGCTTTGCAGGTTAATGAAGAAAGCTCTGAGGAATCTTCTTCTGAAGAAGAAGATGAACTATCAATGCTGTCCAGAAGGATCAACAAACTCTGGAAGCACAAAGGGAAGAAGTTCAACAACTTCAGAAGATCTGATCAAAAGAGAGAATCTTCTGGACACAGAAGATCTGGCAAGAAAGAGGTCACTTGCTTTGAATGTAAAGAACCTGGACACTACAAGAGTGAATGTCCCAAACTTCAAAAGGAAAAACCCAAAAGGAAGTTTGATAAAAAGAAAAAGGTTCTGATGGCTACATGGGATGACTCAGATGAATCTGAATCATCTTCTGAATCTGAGGAAGAATGTGCAAATGTTGCGCTGATGGCCAACACAAATGATCAAGATGAAGGAACGTCATCATCTGAATCTGAGTCAGAATCAGACTCTGACTCTGAAGAGGTATTTTCTGAACTCTCCAGAGCTGAACTTGTTGAAAGTTTATCTGACATGTTGGAAAGCTACAGCAAGATCAAACTCAAATACAAGAAGCTGAAAAGCAATCTTGAATCTGAGATTGATCTTCTGAGAACAGAACTTGTTGAGCAGAAAGAAATAAATTTAAAACTCAAAAATGATTTAGAAACAACTCAACAAGAATCTGATACTGAAATAGAGTCAAGTGAAAATATTTTAGAAAAATATGACTCTAGTTTTAAAAGATTCCTCACTAAAAGCATAGACAGAAGCAAAATGGCTTCTATGATCTATGGTGTTAGTGGGAACAACAGAAGAGGCATTGGATGTGAATCCTCCTCTGGAAGCAATCCAAAGTCTGTTGATAAACTCTTCATCAAGAAGACTCCTCTATATTCTCATTTTAAGTTTGGTCATCTGAATGATATTAAACATACAAGCTCTGAAAAGAGTACTTATGTGTTTAAGCCAAGGGTTAGCCAGAATAAACACTATGTTGAAAAACAGAAGTTTAGGCAAAACCACAGAACATCTAACCCCAAAGGACCCAAGAAGATCTGGGTACCTAAAAGTCAAATAATACCTGTTGCAGATATCCTTAGCAGCAAAATCCAGACACCAATCATGGTACCTGGACTCTGGATGCTCACGACATATGACGGGCGAAAGGTCTATGTTCCAAAGCCTGGAACTTAGATCTGGAGGGGACGTGAAATTTGGAGGGAACCAGAAGGGCAAGATCATTGGCTCTGGTACAATAGGTAATGGTAACCTACCCTCTATTTCTAATGTTCTGTTAGTTGAAGGATTGAAACATAATCTATTGTCCATAAGTCAATTAAGTGACAATGGTTATGATATCATCTTTAATCAAAAATGTTGCAAAGCTGTATGTCAAAAGAATGGTTCAATCCTATTCAGTGGAAAGAGGAAAAACAACATTTACAAAATTAACCTTTCAGAACTTAAAGTTCAAAATGTAAAATGCCTTTTATCTGTGAATGATGAGCAATGGGTCTGGCATAGAAGATTGGGACATATTAATATGAGACGTATATCTCAGATTAATAAACTCAATCTGGTCAGAGGACTCCCTAATCTGAAGTTCAATTCAGATGCTCTGTGTGGCGCATGTCAAAAGGGTAAATTTTCAAAATCTCATTTTAAACCAAAAAATGTTGTTTCCACCTCTAGACCATTGGAATTACTTCATATTGATCTGTTTGGACCAGTGAAAACTGCATCCATCAGAGGCAAGAAGTACGGGTTAGTCATTGTAGATGACTACAGCAGATGGACATGGGTAAAGTTTCTAAAACACAAGGATGAGTCTCATTCTGTGTTCATTGACTTCTGCAATCAAGTCCAGACTGAAAAAGAATGCAAAATTATTAAAGTCAGAAGTGATCATGGTGGCGAATTTGAAAACAAATATTTTGAAAAATATTTTTTTGAAAAAGGAATTGCACATGATTTCTCCTGTCCTAGAACTCCACAACAAAATGGAGTTGTAGAGAGGAAAAATAGAACATTGCAAGAAATGGCCAGAACCATGATCAACGAGACAAATCTGGCAAAATACTTTTGGGCAGAAGCAATAAATACAGCATGTTATATTCAGAACAGAGTGTCTGTAAGACCTCTTCTGGAAAAGACTCCCTATGAATTGTGGAGAAACAGAAAGCCCAACATTGCTTATTTTCATCCATTTGGATGTATTTGTTATATGCTTAACACTAAAGATCATCTGAACAAGTTTGATTCCAAAGCACAGAAGTGTTTCATGCTTGGTTATTCTGAACGCTCTAAAGGCTACAGAGTATTCAATACTGAAACACAGATTGTGGAAGAATCTATTCATGTTAGATTTGATGATAAGCTTGGCTCTGAAAAGCCAAAGCAAGTTGAAAGTTCTGCAGATAGAGAAGTTATTCTCACAGACTCTGAAGGCTCAGAGGCAGACAAGACTGAAGACAAAGACTCTGAAGCAAATCCAGATGCTACGCCTCTAACTTCCCAACTTGACAATCTGCATATTTCTGAAAGACCAACAGTCAGAGGATCTTCTTCCAGAATGAAAGCTTCTCATCCAGAGGAAGTGATAATTGGAAAGAAAGATGATCCAATAAGGACAAGAGCATTTCTCAGAACTTCTGAATCTTCCTTCTGTGGCTTAGTGTCAATTATAGAACCAACATCTGTTGATGAGGCTCTGGAAGATAATGAATGGATTTTAGCTATGCAAGAGGAGCTGAATCAATTCACAAGGAATGAAGTCTGGGATCTGGTTCCAAGACCTAAAGGTTTCAATGTCATTGGAACAAAATGGGTTTTCAGAAATAAACTAAATGAGAAAGGAGAAGTTGAAAGGAACAAAGCAAGACTGGTTGCTCAAGGCTACAGTCAACAAGAAGGCATAGACTACACAGAAACATATGCTCCTGTTGCAAGGTTAGAGTCTATACGCTTGCTTATTTCATTTGCTGCACAACATAACATCACTCTTTATCAGATGGATGTTAAAAGTGCTTTTCTTAATGGAATTATAGAAGAGGAAGTGTATGTCCACCAACCTCCTGGTTTTGAAAATGAAAATTTTCCAGATCATGTTTACAAACTGAAAAAATCTCTTTATGGACTAAAACAAGCTCCCAGAGCTTGGTATGAGAGGTTGAGTAATTTTCTTCTGAAGAAAAATTTCATCAGAGGAAAAGTGGATACCACACTATTTTGTAAAACCATTAAGAAAGATTTGTTGATTTGTCAAATTTATGTAGATGATATTATTTTTGGATCAACAAATATTATGCTTGGAAAGGAGTTTGCTAAATGTATGCAGGAAGAATTTGAGATGAGCATGATGGGAGAACTGAGATTCTTTCTGGGAATCCAAGTAAATCAGACTCCAGAGTGCACCTACATACATCAGACTAAGTATGTTAAAGAGCTTCTGAAGAAGTTTAACATGCTGGATAGCAAAATGGCAAAGACTCCAATGCATCCTACAAGCACTCTAGGTAAGGAAGAGGTAAGTAAGAAGGTAGATCAGAAACTCTACAGAGGTATGATAGGATCTCTTCTTTATTTGACTGCTTCTAGACCAGACATTCTGTTTAGTGTTTGTTTATGTGCTAGATTCCAATCAGATCCTAGAGAATCACACTTAACTGCTGTTAAGAGGATTCTAAGGTATCTGAAAGGTACTGCTAATGTTGGTTTGTGTTACAGAAGATCTGACAAATATTCACTAGTTGGATTCTGTGATGCTGACTATGCTGGAGATAGAGTTGAGCGCAAAAGTACTTCTGGAAGCTGTCAGTTTCTTGGAAGTCATCTGATCTCATGGTACAGCAAGAAGCAACCAACAATTGCACTATCAACCACAGAGGCAGAATACATTGCTGCTGCTGGATGTTCCACTCAGATGCTCTGGATGAAGAGTCAACTAGAAGATTATCAAATCTATGAGAGTAATCTTTCTATCTTCTGTGACAATACTTCAGCTATATGTTTATCCAAAAATCCAATTTTACACTCTAAGGCTAAACATATAGAGATTAAACATCATTTCATCAGAGACTATGTTCAGAAGGGTGTAATAAATTTAGCCTTTGTTGATACAGATCATCAATGGGCAGATATTTTCACAAAACCCCTTGCTGAAGATAGGTTTAAGTTTATTCTGAAAAATATTTGTATGGATTTTTGTCCAGAGTAATATTTCTCAGAGTCAACTTCTCAGATGCTAAGTGTTTAACACTCTGAAGTATTTCATCTGTTTTGCTTGTTTAATTTATCTGTGATTTATTCTTTTTTGTGTGAAACTCTGTACTGACCATCTCAGAGGATCTGAAAGTTGAAAACGTTTCATTTCTTAAGAGTTACAGAATCACATGCAAGCAAACACGTGTCACTCAGAATCTGAAAAGATGGAGTACACCTACTGATTATGACGTTTAAGGTATTGCTTTGAAAATCTCAATCTGTCTTGATTTTCCCCCAAATGTCATATCATAATTAAAAATGATTACTTTTCATTTAATGCAAACGTGCGTATGTGACCTATGTATGTCTGTTGTGTTTCCCATGCGTGCTTTATTTGTCTATATAAACCACTCTCTTAACACATTCACACTTTTCACATTCTCAAACACATATGCGTTTTTGCTTGTTGTTCTCTCTCTTCGCAAACCCTAAAAGAACCCAGAAACCTTCATCTTCTTCATCATCATCAATAATGGCATCCACTTCAAAAGCAGTTTCTACCAAAGATGCTACCACTGTCATAGAACCAGTACGCACTCTCCTAACTCCTGTTGATTCACTAGAAGTTCTATGTGAAAGTTTCGTGGATTTAGAAGATCTTGCTGAAAATGGGTTTGATCTGATTCCTTCAATCAAAGCACAAGGCTGGGACGGTTACTTTGACAGGCTTATGGGTCCTGTGTATCCAAAGTTAGTGAAGGAGTTCTGGATCCATGCATTTGCTACTCCAAAGTTCGTTCATTCCTCTGTGCTGGGAAAGAAGATTGTTATCACTGAAAATCTGATCAGGAAACTCATTGGTTTTAAGGCAACTGATGGAGTAACCTCTCTGTCTTCTGCGCGTGAAGATCTGAAAGATGTTTGTCAAGAAATCTGTACCACTGGTGAACCTTGTAAGAAGGTTAAGTTCTTGAAACCCACTTACAAGATATGGGCTAAGATTTTCATGAACACCATCTTTCATAGACCCTCTTCAAACTCATCTGACTATGTTAATGCTGAACAACTTTACTTCATGTATTGTTTACACCAAAACATTCAGATTGATCTTCCATATCTGTTGTTTAATCATCTGGTGTCTCACGTCAAGGAAACAAGGGAAACAGCTAGAGATAAAACTGGAAAAGTCAGAACATGGATTCCTATGGGAAGGCTGATTTCAGATATTCTGATAGAAAACCAACTTGTGGCGCATCTGCAAGAGGCTGGGTTGACAGAAGATCTGAATTTTATCATTGGCTCTGAAATAAATGGTTTAACTCTGAGAAGGATGAAATTGGTTGAAGATTTATCTGAGAAACCAAGGAAAACTAACTCTGAAGAAGTTAAGGGAAGAAGGATTCCTGTTGAGGATTTTCCTTTATTCACCTCAGATGAACCTAGAGAACTCATTGCTGAGTATGTTGCTCGCTGCATAAGAGATGGTGTTGAGATTCCTGCCAATCTTGTGCAGAAGGAAGGCCAAGTTCTTCCTGAGTTGACAAGGGAAAGAAGACGTAAAAGAAAAGCTGATAGTGAAGGTCATCTGAAGAAAAGGAAGCATTCAGATGCTGAAAAGAAGAAGAAAAGAAAGAAGCTGAAGAAGGTTCAACAAAATCCTCCTGCAGCAACTTTTGAAGAGATTAGAGATACTCTGAAACAGGTATTTAACACTGATTCTAATCCTGTTCATCATTCTGCTACCCCCACACCATCTGACTCACCCCTTATATTTAAAAGATCTAGACCATCTGAGACTCATACACCACAACCAACAAACATTCCTCAACAAACTCAACAAACAACACCACAACCTCAAAACACCATCCCAGAACATACCATTCCAGAGGATGTTCACCCTGAACACTCTAACCAACCTGAAAATCTCATTAATCCTAATGAGATATTAGATATCACACCTTTAAACCGTTCTATCATTTTATCTTCAACTTCTGAAAAATCTAACCACTCTGATACATCATCTGATGATGAATCATCTGGTTACATTAATGAATGCTTGAATGATCTCAAACAACCTCGTTCTGAGAGTGTTTGGAAACAACTGTTTAAATCTCTCACTTCTGAACATCCACCCTCTCCACAAAATTCCCCAACTCAAACTCTCACTCCACAACCTCTTGAAATCCAAAACACTCCACAACCAACAGAAACCCAACAAACATCTGAACCAACCAACCAACCAACATCTGAACCAACCAACCAACCAACATCTAAACCAACCAACCAACCAACATCTGAACCAACCAACCATCCTCAAACTTCTGAACCACAAACATCTGAACATCCATCTTCACAACCTCAACCTTCTAAACAAACACCACAAACACAACCAACCCAACCCAGAATCCCTGATGAAGCAGAATTGGGATCAAGTGTTTATACTATGTTAAGAGATTTTGATAAGGATAATGTCTCAGACTTTGCTGACATTATGGATGTTTGCATGACTACTATGGACAAAGAGGCTGCTAACGCTGTCTGGAAGAAATATCTTTACAGACTGAATAGGGAGGCTTTGAAAATCAGGACTCAATGTCTTAGATTGTCAAAAGTAAGGCTTGCTGCTTATCAAAAACGGATTAAGAGAAACCCTCCTCCTATTCTTCTTCTAGAAGCTCCTCCACCTCCAGAAATTCCTGCACCTGATGTTACTAAGAATGTTTCAGAATCTATTGTTTCAGAATCTGCTATTTCAGAATCTACAGATCTTCAGAAGGATGTCAAAGAACTAAAGGATTTTATGGTTGATCAAAAGAAAACAAATGAAGAAATGAAAACTTGGATGGCCAAGCAAGATGAAAATTCAGAAAGGATTACAGCACTGCTGCAACTCATTGCTTCTCAACAAGCCTCATCTGCTAAACCTACTTGATGTTTTGCACAAATTGTTCATGTTTTGCTTTGTTTTGATTTTCTTCTAATATGTTTTGCATGCTTGTATCTGAATGTTCTCTTATCTTAATGACAATGATCTTTTTGCTTATCTGGATATGTGTTTCTTCTGCATCTTTACTGTCTTTTAAAAGTCTTTTTGATTATGACAAAAAGGGGGAGAAACAAAATAGAATCTGATTGTTCAAATCTATAAGCAATTATCTGAACTAAGTCAGACATGTTACTAACATTCTTTGTATCTAACCAGACTCTGACAAATTTAGATAACCAGACTCTGACAAATTTCATTGAAGTTTTTCCTGAGATCTATCTTTTCAGAACCTGATCCAAAATAGCTAAATCTGAGTAAACCAGACTCTGATATCTAAAGACCAGACTCTGATATCTAACCTTGAGTACTATGATCTAAAGATAACTCAAGACAGGATATGGCAAGATAAACAACCAAGTGTTCTGAACTTGTTCATCTGGCATCAAGCTTTGATATGGCATCAAGCTTTGACTCTAGAAGTCAAACATTTGTCAACCAGGCTTCAATCAGGATGTTAACCAGGATTCAATCAGGCTCTGAATCTGAAATGTAATCAGGCTCTGAATCTGAAATGTACTCAACCAGAAAGGGAAGTATCTAATTCCATTAGAGTATTCATTTCAGGGGGAGACTGTTAATCTCAGGGGGAGTAATTTTAATTCATACTTTTATTGAACAAATTGCTCATGTTTTGTCATCATCAAAAAGGGGGAGATTGTAAGAGCACAGATTGTGTCTTAGTAATACCTCTATGTTTTGATGATAACATTAATGATAATTTGTATACAAGAATTATACTCTCTAAATTTGTTCTAAACTGTTTTCTACAGGCACAAAAGATTTTAATCTTAAAGAGCAAATTTGATGTGAACAATAAATTCTGAATGGCTCAAGAGCATCTGAAGATTAGAAGAATCTGAAGTATAAGAGCTTAGTTATCAAGATTCTGAAGATACAACACGCTGCATATATTATCAGAATCTGAATGAAAGAAGACTCTGAGTGAAGAGACTCTGAATGAGAGAAGACTCTGATCTGAGTGAAGACTCTGATCTAAGAGCATGTTACGCTTCAAGCACACAGCTGCACCAGACTCTGATTCATCAACATCTGAAGAACATCTTAGGCTCTGAAGTTTCCAGAAGAATCTGAAGACTGAAGACTCTGATATTGATGGTTGATCTGAACTATCTGAAGAATTATTTGAAGAAGATTATTTTAATATATCCGTTGGAATATGCCAGCAAATCTTTCCTTAATTGGGATAGACAAAATTCTCTGCAAGAATATTATTCCTCTGGTACATTCCATATATGGTATAATCACAGCTCAGCAGACAATTGCTACACCCACATTTTGTGCGCCGTCTCTCTGCTGTAATAGTACAAAGGACAGTACTATTTGATATTGGAAATATCTTCTCTAACGGTAAAATATTCTCTCCAATATTCAAGTGGCTATATAAAGGATATCATAGCTCATTCTTCAAGTGACGAATTAAGACGAAATTGACGAACTTATTGCAAGAACTCTCTCACGCTAAAAGCTCTCATATTCTTCACTGTTCATACATTGTTCTAAACTTAGAGAAATAACACAGTTGTGTTTATAGCTTTCTTAGAAGCACTTTCTTACTCTTACATTGTATTACATTAATTTGTAAAGGAAGTTTTCCTTAAGAGGATCTAGGTTAGATCAGTAGCTCTTAAGAAGACTAAGAACAGTTGTTCTTAGGTGTTGCTATTTGTAATCAGTTGATTTGAATAGTGGATTAAGTCCTTGTTGAGAAAGGCAAATCACTCTTGAAAAGGGTGGACTGGAGTAGTTGAGTTCAACGAACCAGGATAAAAATACTTGTGTTTTTATCTTTGATTATTTTCTGTCATACTTATTCAACCCCCCCCCCCTTCTAAGTATTTTCTCACCTTCATTATTATCATTATTATTGCTGTATTGTGGGTTTGGTGGGGGGTTCTATGATTGAGAGATAAGTCGGACCTGGGCTTTAGTGCACCTAGAATTAGAGTAGAGATTAGTGGGGGTGTGCATGCTTTGCATGTACTAGCTTCCCGCGAAATCTACGCTCGGACGAGGTCCTTCTGGTTGACTTCCTGTTCCACCCTTTGGGTGCAGTGGGCTGTTGGTTAGTTGGATTGTCGACTCCGGGGACCGATCATTTGGAAGTTGGCTAGTGAGGCCTCTTCAGGATTTGATGATGCCACACCTTCTGGGTATCGTATCATCAACCCTGAAAGTCTGTGACGCCGACGACCGCATAGGATGCCGTACCTTGTGCCAGTTATAGGGACATCCACCTGTGAGAGCGACTTGGGGCATGCAGGTAACTTGACCTTCAGACTACCGGTTCATTTCTCATGAGATACAGGATTGTGGATATTTTATGGACTGTTACTAGGTCTGTCAGAGACCAGGTGTGGGTTATATTATTGGGTCTATCCGAGACAAGGTTGGAGTTCTTTGTGAGGTCTGTCTGAGACCAGGGTTTGATGAGTATTGGAGGGTCTGTCTGAGACCTGTTCTTGGTGTGACTTGGGTTTCTTATTTAGGGCACTTGATCCCCTGTTGCAGCTGTTTGTATTGCATTGTTTGCATACCCATTTATCATTGCATTTCATTAACGTGTGTCTGTGATGCAGGTGCATTACATACTTCCCTGTTCTAGTGCTCCGGACTTCTGATTGTTGATATGGGTAGTGTGCGGAAGACAGTTGCGTATAAGCTGCCCACTCCGGATGTGAATTCTATATTGATTTTGATTGCCCTTGCGGATGATGAGGTTAGGGTTAGCTTCAAGAAGAGTTATGGGAGGCTTTTGAGCTTGGTTTGTAGACCCAGTGCATATGATTTGAATGGATTGTATACATTGCTGCAGTTTTACGATCCTGCTTTGAGATGCTTCACGTTTACAGATTTCCTTATGGGTCCTACTATGGAGGAATATGCAGAATTCCTTAGTTTGCCAGTACAGAACAAGGTCCCGTTCATCCATTTTGACGCTAAGCCTAAGTTGGAGGATTTAGCGGTAGCTTTGCATATGGATGCTTCTGAGCTGTTAGTGACTTCTTGGTACGGGATTCCTGGATTCGCTCATAGCTTTCTGGTTAGCAAGGCGCGAGAGTATGCCAAGAGTGGTTGCTGGGTGGTATTCAACACTTTGTTGGCTTTGTGTATATATGGGATAGTGCTATTCCCAAACCTTCCAGACTTTGTTGACTTTGACGCACTTCATCTGTTTGCTGCCGGTAATCCAGTACCTACCTTGATTGGGGATTTCTACCATTCCCTCCATTACAAGAATGAGAACCGGCGAGGGAAGAGTGTTCATTGTTGCGTGCCTTTACTGAAGATGTGGCTTGATAAACACTTACCGAAGAAGGGTCCTTTCGTAGAGCTTGCAAATGAGTCTGATTGGTCCGAGCGCCTTATGAGATTGACTTCTGAGGAGATGGTTTGGTTTGATAGGAATTTGCTGGGTTCCGAGATTATTTTTAGCTGTGCAGGATATCCAAACGTGCCCTTAATTGGGAGGAAAGGATGTATCAATTACAATCCTTCTTTGCTTGTTCGTCAGTTTGGATATGCATTGAAGAGCCCGCCGAAGGCAGAAGAGGTACAGGAATCTCTGTACTTCACAGGTGACCTGAGTGGAGACTTATTGGCCAAGCTGCAGTACGCTTGGAATCACATCTCTAGAAGGGGAAAACCATTATTGGGAAAGAGCGACTGTCAGGCTTATCCTCCGTACAAAGCTTGGATGCGAGAAAGGGTCAAGCAGATTCAGATGCCATATCCTTTTGTGTCATCTCCTGTTCCTACTCCGGTAGAGGAACCCACGACTGTTCCCATTGAGGTTTATGAGAAAGTGGTGAAAGAAAAGGAAGCTTTATTGGTGGTTAATGAAGATCTAGAAAGAGAATTGGCCCAGATTCGAAGTGAGAAGAACGAAGTTGCGTACTCTCTTCAACAACAAACTGAGATGGTAACCTTGTTGAAGACTAAGTTGGTTGAAGAAAAGCAGAAGCGGGAACGCCTGGGACAAGACTTTAAGAGCTCTCATGACATGATGGAAGCTAAGAAGAAGTCGTTGGACATCGCTCACCGAGAGATCGCTTCATTCAATAAGACGTGGAATGCCACTCTTACTAACAACAAGGAACGGGAGGATAAGTTGAAGCAACAGATCTCCGATCTTCAGGACCAATTGAAGGCCACCAGGAGGCGGCATGAAGAAGAAGTCATGACTAGATATGCTCTTCAAGATGCACTGAAGCAAGTTGGTGCCCGCAGAAAGGAAGCTCGATCCCAGAAGAGGAAGCTAGATGAGTGCTTTGGTGAAGGCACATGGGAAGAGTCCATCGACGACTTACGGCGAGTTCTTAAGCAGAGGAGTCTACTCATAGAGGGATTGCTTGTTCAGCCTGATCATCCCAAGACAAAGAAGTTGTTAGGGGAGTATAGGGATTATGGGCATACCTGATTTGTTCATGCTTTATTGTATGCTGACCATCACCCGGCTTGTGGGTTGAGGTCATGCTTTTGTTCGTCTTGTGATACATTGGTGTTATACTTTTGCCTTTGAAGGCCTATTCAAAATATGAGTTGTTTTCTCTTTTGTGATTGAATTTCAACTTCTTGCAACTTTCGTCACCGCACTGTCACGGCGCTACCCTGTATCAAATGTATTAGCACTAGAATGGGGGAAATAATATTCCCCAATGCACAGGCACATATTGCATTTTGCATACATACTCATATTTGCATTACAGGTTTGTGATCCGTGTATCTTATCTCCTGCATCCATAGCAGGTATTTTCAGGATTGCAGAAAAGCGGGTCCATCGTTACTCTACCAGAACTAATCACAAGAAGATCATGGACAACGTGCAGAGTGAAATGCAAGAGATGCGTGACAGGATGGCCCTGCTCATGCAAACCATGGAGACCATCGCCAAAGGACAAGAGCAGCTGCAGAATCTGGTTCAACCGATAGTCGCACGGGCTGAAAACAACGGGACACCGCATGGTGAGAATATTGCTGCTTCTCCCCGAATTGAGAATCTGTAGGTGGAGGTGGGAACACCGGTAATATGAATGCCAATGCAGATACTGCTGGGGTATTTGTGGGTAATGTCAATCAGGGTTTCAATGGGGGCGTCGAGAATGTCGGAATGAATGGTATTAATGGTAACCAGGGCTTCAATGGTGTGAACATGGGGTATGGCAGCATTGTTGGCGCCAAGGCTGGGTTTGGTGGCTATGGTAATCTTGGATATGGAACTGGTGCATACAACGCGCAAGAGATGGGCAATCTGAGGTATGACCCCAGGTATTTCCAAACGGGTCCAGGCCGTGATGCAGATTATGTTGGATACGATGCAGTACCTCGCTGGGAGGATCGTCAGGAGGATGTGTTCTCTGGTCAGAACGAGGGTTATGAAAGAGCCAGGGATGACAACCATCGGATGAGATTGCTAGAGGAGAAAGTGAACGGGTTAGCCAGCCAGAATGCTCTTGGGCTGGATATGTCAAATATGGGGCTGGTCCCAGGGTTGAGGGTCCCGCTGAAATTCAAAGTGCCGTCATTTGATAAGTACAAAGGGGATACATGCCCTACGGTGCATGTACGCGCGTTTTACAGGCGTATGTCTGCGTATTCTGAGGATGAAAAGATGCTAATGCACTTCTTCCAGGATAGCCTGTCAGGGCCATCGCTGGAGTGGTACATGAGCTTGGAGCCTACTCAGATTAGGAGTTGGAAAGAGCTGGCACAGGCTTTTGTTCGACATTATCAATATAATAGTGATCTCGCCCCTAACCGAGTCCAGTTGCAGAGCATGTCTCAAAAGTCTAGTGAGCGCTTTAAGGAATACGTCCAGAGATGGCGAGATCTGGCTGCTAGGGTACACCTTCCGATGGTGGAGCGCGAAATGATGGATATGTTCATAGGAACTTTTTCTGGAATGTACTATGACCGGTTGCTCAATTTTTCGATGAGTACTTTCTCTGAGTTGATCTTGATGGGGGAGCGCATTGAAAACGGGGTGAAGATTGGTAAAATTCAAGCGAGTGAGTCCAGTTCCGCAGGAGGTAATAAGAAGACGTTTGGTGGTAAAAGGCAGGGTGATACCAACGCCGTATACAATGCTCGACGGAGGAATAGAAGTCAGAACTGGCATCAGCAGTCACAGGTTGCAAGTGTAACCATCCCTGGTCCGTCTCAGCAGCAGAGACAACAACCACAGCAGCAGGCTCAGCAACAGCCTAATAATAATCAGCGCAGACTTCAGAACCCACGACCGAGGAGAGTATTCGAAGTACCGCCGGTATCATATGCAGAACTCCTTCAAACTTTATTGAAATTGCAGCTAGTCGAGAAGAGGACCTTAGCACCACCAACTGGCCAGCCGCCAGTCGGATATGATGTTAATGAGCACTGTGACTTCCATTCAGGTGCACCGGGGCACAATATTGAAAATTGCCTAGCTTTCAAGCATAAAGTACAGGATTTTCTTGATAGTACGGCTATTAACTTCGGGAAGGACGGTCCCAATATCACGCAGCAGCCAATGCCCAAGCATGGTGGGGCTGGGGCCAATGCAATCCTGATTGATGATGGGTTGAACTTAGTGTCGGAAGTGAGCAAGCTGAAAACCCCTTTGAGTTACGTAAAGCAGCGTTTATTGAAAGGAGGTGTCTATCCCGGATGCAGTGAAGAGTGTGATGACTGTTTGGTTCAACCTGGGGGCTGTGAGAAGTTGAAAAGGGGAGTTCAAGGTTTGATTGATGAAGGAATCCTGCAGTTTGACAGGTCTGTGGGGCGAGAGAAGTCTGTTGAGACAAAATCTGGAAAAGAGCGCGGTGAGATTACTACGATCACCATTCCGTTCAAATCAGTGACGATTTCGGCATCATCGAAAAGGCCGACCATAACTATTACCAAGGCTAAGCCAGTCCCTTATGAAAGCACAAAGGTAGTCCCATGGAGTTATGGTTCGGAAGTGTATTATAATGGGGAAAAGATTGACTTGAATGATCCGCCAGCGGGATCCGTAGGCAACATAGTGGGAGCAGGTGGTATAACCCAGAGCGGGAGAATTTTCACTTCACCTGAGGTCGAGGCAGAGAGGCTCACCAGAGGTAAGAGTAAAGTTGTCGAGGGGGAATCTTCGGGGAGTAAGGAGAAAGAGCCGATAACCAAAGATGTGGAAGAATTCATGAGGTTGATTCGCAAAAGTGACTACAAGATTGTAGAGCACCTGCAGCAGACCCCGTCAAAGATCTCCATATTGTCGCTGTTGTTGTGTTCTGAGGCGCATAGAAATGCCCTGTTGAAGGTACTTGAGACATCCTTCATGCCGCAAGAGATTTCAGTTAATCAGCTGGAGGGAGTTATGGCACATGTTAACGCTGGGCATGGGCTGGGATTCACGGATTTTGACCTAACGCCTAGAGGGCGTGATCACAATAACGCCTTGCACATCTCTATCGAATGCCGGGGCACTATTTTATGCCATGTGCTGGTAGACACTGGGTCCTCATTGAATGTGTTACCAAAGAAAGCCTTGTTGAAATTAGATACCCGTGGGTTGTTGTGCACCCCTAGTGATTTGGTGGTGAGGGCCTTTGACGGAACGAGGAGGTCGGTATTCGGATCAGTAACGTTACCCATCCAGGTAGGACCGGAGGTGTTTGATACAGTGTTTTACATCATGGACATCCAGCCTGCATATAGTTGTTTGATTGGGAGACCTTGGATTCATGCCGCTGGGGCAGTAACTTCTACACTCCATCAGAAGCTGAAATATATGGTTGAGGGGAGTATTGTGACGGTGTGTGGCGAAGAGGATATCTTAGTCAGTCATTTGTCTTCCTTCAAGTACGTGGAGATAGATGGAGAGATTCATGAAACGCTGTGTCAGGCGTTCGAAGGGGTGAAGGTTAAAGGAGAAGTTCTAGTGAAGAGTGAAGGGCAAGAAGTGGTCGTCTCCTCATATAAAGAAGCCAAGACGTTGGTACAAGCAGGAGAGACTCAGAAGTGGGGGCAGGTTCTGGACATCCCAATGAAGCAAGATAGGTATGGCTTGGGGTACCACTCATCTCCCTCGCAGAGTGCGCCTAAGTACAAGGGACCTGTCGTGTTCACGCCCGGAGGAGTTAGCTTCGAAAGGATTAATGTCGCGTCTGATACGGAGGAAGGGGATAGCGACTGCGACATGGACGCATGGATTCGACCCAGCACGCCGGGGCAAAGCCTATGCAACTGGTCCATCCGGGATGTCATCCAAGTCACCAAACAGTAATGCGTTGTTTTTCAATCATTGTATGATCACGTGCCTTGCCCGGGGCATCGTTGGTCTTGTCTTAGGGCCTAACTGTTTACCTGTATGTTTGCATGATCAATAAATGACGGCGTTTTTTACATTCAAATATTGCGATCCTTTTCTTTCTGTTTTTTATTTTTTCAATAAAATGGCAACGTGGTTATGCATTTTGCTTGTATATCATTTTTGAAGCACTTAACCGTTTCCCTCGCAGGACTTATGAATTTTCAAATGACATCGACCAAAAACTTCCTATGACTCGTTTAGACTTCGAGCATCCGATCTTCCAAGCTGAGGAGGAGATTGTGGAGGATAGTGACTTACCAGAAGAGCTGAGTCGGTTGTTGAAGTAAGAGGAGAGAGTCATTCTGCCTCACCAGGAAGAGATTGATATTGTCAACTTAGGGTCTGAAGAGTGCGTCAGGAATATCCGTATAGGGGCCGCATTGCAGGTTGACATCAAGCAAGAGCTTATTGAGATGTTGCGTGAATACAGTGATATATTTGCTTGGTCCTACGAGGACATGCCAGGTTTGGATACTGATATGGTTGTTCATCGTCTGCCGTTGAGGGAAGATTGCCCGCCTGTGAAGCAGAAACTCCGAAGGACTCGTCCTGACATGGCCGTAAAGATAAAGGAAGAAGTGCAGAAGCAATGGGATGCTGGATTCCTGACTGTCACCACCTATCCCACTTGGGTCGCTAATATCGTGCCTGTGCCAAAGAAAGATGGCAAGGTTCGAATGTGTGTTGATTATAGGGATCTAAACAAAGCGAGCCCGAAGGATGATTTCCCGCTGCCGCATATTGATGTGTTAGTTGACAACACAACTCAGTTTTCGGTATTCTCCTTCATGGATGGATTTTCGGGGTACAACCAGATCAAAATGGCTCCGGAGGATATGGAAAAAACGACTTTTATCACCCCGTGGGGAACCTTCTATTATAAGGTGATGCCCTTTGGTTTGAAAAATGCTGGGGCAACGTACCAGCGGGCTATGACAACGCTTTTTCACGACATGATGCACAAAGAGATTGAGGTGTATGTCGATGACATGATTGCCAAGTCTCAAACAGAGGAAGAACATCTGATTAATCTACTGAAGTTGTTCAAAAGGCTGAGGAAGTTCAGGCTGAGGCTGAATCCTAATAAATGTACCTTCGGAGTGAGATCCGGGAAGCTACTGGGGTTCATTGTGAGCAAGAAAGGAATCGAGGTCGATCCTGCAAAAATAAAAGCAATACAAGAGATGCCAGCACCGAGAACAGAAAAAGAAGTTCGTGGGTTCTTAGGGAGGTTGAACTACATTGCTAGGTTCATCTCTCACCTAACGACCACGTGTGAACCATTATTCAAACTGTTAAAGAAAGATCAAGCGGTGGTCTGGAATGACAATTGCCAAAGGGCATTTGAAAAGATAAAAGAATACTTGCAGGAACCTCCGGTGTTGATACCCCCAGTAGCGGGACGACCACTGATCATGTATCTGACGGTTCTTGAGAACAGTATGGGTTGTGTTCTCGGTCAACATGACGAGACAGGACGGAAAGAGCATGCAATTTACTACTTGAGTAAAAAGTTCACGGATTGTGAATCTCGATACTCTATGCTCGAAAAGACGTGTTGTGCATTGGCGTGGGCTGCCAAACGTCTAAGACAGTACATGTTGAATCATACAACCATGCTGATATCGAAGATGGATCCGATCAAATATGTGTTTGAAAAGCAAGCGCTCTCTGGAAGGATTGCTAGATGGCAGATGGTATTAACAGAATACGATATCCAGTATGTTTCCCAGAAGGCCATTAAGGGAAGTGTTCTGTCCGAATATCTTGCCGAACAGCCAATTGAGGATTATCAGCTTATGAAGTTTGAGTTTCCTGATGAGGACATAATGTACTTGAAAGCTAAAGATTGTGATGAGTCGTTGCCTGGTGAAGGTCCTGAGCGGAGTTCCCAGTGGCAATTAATTTTTGATGGGGCTGTCAATTCGTACGGTAGCGGGATCAGGGCAATCATTACAACTCCCCACGGGTCGCACATTCCGTTCACAGCCCGATTGACTTTTCCAGTGACGAATAACGAAGCCGAGTACGAAGCTTGTATTATGGGGTTGGAGGAGGCTATCGATCTGAGGATCAAGAATCTAGACGTATATGGGGATTCAGCATTGGTTGTGAATCAGATTAAGGGAGAGTGGGAGACGCGCCAACCTAATCTGGTACCGTACATGAATTATGCGAGAAGGTTGTTACCTTTCTTCGATAGGGTGGAATTTCATCATGTACCTCGAGTGGAGAATCAAATGGAAGACGCCCTTGCAACGTTATCCTCGATGTATAAGGTCAACCACTGGAATGAGGCTCCCAGGATTGTCATATCTCACCTTGATAGGCCGGCCTTTGTGTTCGCGATCGATGACGCGTTTGACGGTAAACCTTGGTATCTCGACATACAGAATTTCCTGAAGAATAAGGAATATCCGGCTGGGGCATCCAGTCGTGATCAGAAGACTCTAAGGAGATTAGCAGGCAACTTTTATCTGAATCCCGACGGCGTTTTGTTTAGAAGGAACCATGATTTGGTACTCCTTAGATGTGTAGATGAGAAGGAAGCCAACTTGCTCATGGAAGATGTCCATGAAGGAACTTTCGGTACACATGCTGGTGGGCATGCTATGACCCGAAAGTTGTTGCGAGCAGGGTATTATTGATTAACAATGGAGACAGACTGTTTCAAATTTTCCAAGCGGTGTCACAAGTTCCAGATCTATGCAGATAAGATCCATGTGCCACCGAGTCCTCTGAACGTTATGGCATCCCCATGGCCTTTCTCCATGTGGGGAATTGATATGATTGGCAAGATTGAGCCTACTGCTTCTAATGGCCATCGCTTCATCCTGGTCGCGATCGATTACTTCACCAAGTGGGTGGAAGCAGCATCTTACGCCAATGTGACGAAACAGGTGGTGGCCAAATTTATCAAGAGGGATATAATTTGCAGATACGGTATTCCTGAGCGGATTATTACTGATAATGGTTCGAATTTGAACAACAAGATGATGAAAGATCTGTGTCGGGATTTCAAGATCGAGCATCATAATTCATCTCCCTACAGACCCAAGATGAATGGCGCTGTAGAGGCGGCCAATAAGAACATAAAGAAAATTGTTCAAAAGATGGTTGTGACGTATAAGGATTGGCATGAAATATTGCCGTTTGCGTTGCACGGTTATCGTACTACAGTGCGTACATCAACCGGGGCAACTCCGTTCTCACTGGTGTATGGCATGGAGGCAGTCCTGCCATTGGAGGTTGAGATACCATCTTTGAGGGTTTTACTTGATGTTAAGCTGGACGAAGCGGAATGGGTGAGAAGTAGATTGAATCAGTTGAGCTTGATAGACGAGAAGAGACTGGCATCCATTGCACATGGTAGGCTGTATCAGAGCCGGATGAAGAAAGAGTTCGACAAGAAGATTCGACCTCGAAGCTTTCAGACGGGTGATCTTGTGCTGAAGAAGATCCTCCCACCGCAATCGGATCACAGGGGCAAATGGACTCCCAATTATGAAGGTCCATACGTCGTGAGAAAGGTCTTCTTCGGAGGAGCCTTATTGTTATCCACCATGGATGGTGAAGACTTTTCGTCCCCTGTGAACTCGGACGCAGTTAAAAAATACTTTGCTTAAAATTGACCCGCTGGACAGTAAAAGAGAGTCCAGGCAAAAATGGGGCATCCTGGCGAACCAAAAACAGAATAAAAAGGTTCGGGAAAAAGTTAGGGATAAAATGAAAAAATGTACACCCGCGAAGTTGAAAACCTACACTGGGCGGCTTCGGCAAAAAAGGGTATCCCGGTGAATCGAAAACCCGCAAAGGGCGATTCACGCAAAAGTTAGGGATTTGAGAAGGAAATGACTGCGGTCCAAGTTTGATTGTTAGCGGTTTGGGAGCATCTGGTGGTCAACTATCCAAAGCAATTTCTTCCGAAGACAGAGATCGGGAAAGCGTCAGAGTCTGGCGAGTCATAGGAGGATCGGTTCATGGTGTTCGTCTGTAACACGTTGCCGACATGTGTACAAATTTTATTCTGTATATTTGTACACTTCTGCATTTTGTTTATGTGTGACTACCTCTTTTCAGGAGTTGCATCTGATGTACAAATCTTGCCTATTCTCAGGCCGTTATCAATAAAGTGTGTTATTCAGTGCAGTGTGTGACTTTGGTTTTAACTTTTACTATTTTGTTTGTAAAAAACGCCGATGTTTTTGATAAACTTACATGCGTGTAAACAGGCGGGCCTCGGCCGATGATTGTTAAAACTTGAAATTACCCGAATGGTTGTCATGGGTGATTACCAAGATGTTTCTTTTTGCATAGATTGTCTTGTGTTTGCTTGTTGACTTTTGCAGGTATTCAAAAGCTCGCAAGGCTCCCCGCCAGAGTCCATGGCAGGCTAGTACCCTCTCCAAAAGATGAACGTTGTGTCCTTCCCCAGTGGAGTCGCCCCAGGCAAAATTGAATGCTGTCTCCTCAGGAAAGTGGAGATTGCGTCAAAGGAAAAGATCAATGTATCTTCAGTAGTTCAGAATTAGCTTATCGAGCAGAGCAGAGTCCTCCCCAGCGAAGGTCGAGATGGATATGATTAACTTCCCCAAAGAGTTTCTTGCGTAGTGCGAATTAGAGCACGCCGGTCAGTCCCTAGCTCAGTGATAGCAGGATGAATTATCCTCACAGGACGTAATCAGAGTGTTGATACCTTTGAAAGCAGTTTCTGGGATTGCTTTTCCCTTTCCTCAACAGGTTGATCCTTCCTCGTCAGGATGATCATTTTTCAGCAGAGTTTCAAGTTTTGAGTTTGTGAGCTACTTTCCCCAGCAGGATGGTTATCCCCAGCGGAGTTAGTTCACCTTATCAACATTTATTTTGTTGGAAGGGTATCGGTAGTGTTCCGGTCATCCCCAGTGGATCCAGTTTGTCTTCAGCATTTATTTTGCTGAAGTAACTTTTTGCATAAGCATGCATCATCATATTTGCATTTTTACCCAAAATACTTAGCATTTCCATGCTGCATGGAAGCATTATGTCATCATCAAACGTGCGTTTTTGAAACATAAGCCAGGTGGTTACCTCTTCGGTTTCTGACATGTTGTTCCTTGCCGATAAGAGAAGTCGTGGTTCAGGAAGATGTTGATTTGTGGTCCAAATACGCAGTGATCGTATTCGTACCGTCTATGGGGTTCATGTTGTAGGACACGTATGTGTATTTGTGGTCGAATTGCGCAGTGATCGTGTTCGTCCCGATCTAAGAAGATTTTTTTATAAGGCACGCAGTGATCGTGTTGGTATCGTCCCGGGGGTTTGTTGGGCAGGACACGCAGTGATCGTGTTCATCCAGTTTTTGTTGGTCGAGATACGCAGTGATCGTATTTGTCCGTTATACGGTGGTTATGGCATGAGGCACGCAGTGAACGTGTTCATCTGGTTGTTTGTGGCCGAAGTACGCAATGATCGTATTCGTCCCATGTTTGAAGTTTTGTCACAAGGCACGCAGTGATCGTGTTCCCTCCAGTCAAGAGGGTCGTGGCATGAAACGCGCAGTGATCGCGTTCACCCTATGTATGGTTAGAATATGCAGTGATCGTATTCGTCCAGTTATGTGGGTTGGTTGAGACACACAGCACGCAGTGATCGTGTTTTCTCCAGGCAAGAGGATCGTGGCTCAGAACACGTGGTGATCGTGTCCAAGCATGCAGTGATCGTGTTCAAGATACGCAGTGATCGTATTCGTATGGCACGCAGTGATCGTGTTGGTAGTACCATGTGAACTTGTGATGCGGAGTACGCGGTGATCGTGGATATTATATCAGTTGGTTTTGTTGGTCGGCATACGCAGTAATCGTATTCGTCCTATTACATGGGTTGGTTTTGTGACACACGCAGTGATCGTGTTGATATTATCAGGGGGGTTGTTGGTCGAGATGCGCAGTGATTGTATTCATCCTATTGCAAAATATGCAGTGATCGTGTTTATCTTATCCGGTTGGATTTATGGTCGAAACATGCAGTGATCGTGTTTGTCCCATTATGTGGTTTTGTTTGTGGCATCGAAGCACGCAGTGATCGTGTTTCTCCTGCCACGAGGATTTGGGGTGCAAGGCATGCAGTGATCGTGTTCGTTATGCCACATGTTCCCCTAGCAGAGTCGCTTGGTCAAGCACTTCTCTTTCTCCCCAGCCGAGTCTTTCTCAGAGTGCGGTGGAAATAGCATGATGCAGATTTTGGGTGGTTACCCGTAGTTCCCCCAACAGAGTTATGTTCTCCAGCAGGGTGTTACTCCAATGAGTTACTGGGTTTAAGTCCCTCATAGTCCCCAGGAGGGTATTCGCCACAGGAGTTGTTTGGTTAAATTCCTCTTATTTTTCAACAAGGTTATTCTCGTCAGGGTGCTTGGTTAAGTTCCCAATTTCCCCAGCAGGTGTTTGACGGCCGTCGTCAGAATTGTCCTCTCAAAGTTGCTTGGTTAAGTTTCTCGTGCCCCGCAGGGATGCTCGTTCAGGTACGAACGGAAGGTTGGTAAGTGAAATCAGCATTTTCTCGCTGTTTAGTGAATGCTCGTTCAGATACGAATGAAAGGTTGGTAATTGAAATCAACATTTTCCCGCAGTTTAGTGGATGCTCGTTCGGATACGAATGGAAGGTTGGTAAGTGAAATCAACATTTTCCCGCAGTTTAGTGGATGCTCGTTCGGATACGAATGGAAGGTTGGTAAGTGAAATCAGCATTGTCTCGTTCGGTTAAGTGTTTGCTCGTTTCTTCAGGACACGAAAGGTTGATAAGTGAAATCAGCATTGTCTCGTTTGGTTAAGCGTTTGCTCGTTTCGTCAGGATACGAAAGGTGGATCAGTGAAATCAACATGACAAGTGAAGTCAATATTTTCCAGCTGGTTAGCGTGTGAAAGGTTGATAGGTGATATCAACAATTTCTCGTTGTTTGGTGTATGCCCATTTCTTCGGAATAGAGTGGTCTACGGACAATATCAGATTATTTTACAAAAACAGATTGACAGATGGATGGTTAGTTGTCGCCGTGACAACAGAAGCCAGTTCCCTGGGACTCTTCCCAAGCAGTAGTTGTATGAAATTTTAATCTTTGCGGTTGGCAAATTTCCGGGTTCTTTCGTATTCAACCGTCTCGTACCTCGAATGTCTGAAGGCTGCGTGCTCTTCATCCAGTCGGGTCCAAGCCGCTTGAATAGGGGCAGCTGTTGCACCCCAAAATTTGCCCAACCTTTTCTAACCTAAGCAAGATATCTTAACAGGGGATCAAGTGCCATTCTTGTCTCAAGAGGCATATTCAGAGGGTTTCGTTCATATTCAAGACTACTCAGGTCATCAGGGAAGAATGTGAGCTTTGAAGTGTTGACAGATCACTCATTGGGTTCTCCCCTATCTTGAGGTTATCTGGGGATCATCAGAGGAAGTGTGAGCTATGAGCCAAGAGCATGAGGTGTGTATGGATGCTATAAAGAGCCTAGATGATCATTTTTGAGGAGTAACCAAGTCATTGGAATGATTACAAGAGCCCCAGTTGAAGGCAGCCAACTAGGGTTTCATCTAGGTCAACCCTAGGTCAGGGGCTTTATTTGAAAGGCATTAAGGCTCATCTGAAGAATGTGGGATTCATTATTTGCTATATGGATATGGATGTGGTGTTGTGCCAAAGAAAAATCAACAGGAGTCAAGGAGAAGAGGAGTTACCAAATTAGGGTTTCAGTGTAAAATCCCCTGATTTAGGTCAAACTTCAAAGCAATGTAACTCAAGATGCAAGCTTCATATGAACTTTTGGTCCACATGAAACTTGTATATTATCTTCATAGCTTTAATTTGAGTGGTGGAAGTCATCACGATGATTTATAGAACTCAAGTTATGGTCCTTGCAAGTTGCAGGTCATCTGAAGGCACTGAAATTTGTCTGTGAAAGTTGTCTGTCTTCCAAGCAACTTTTGACCTTCAAGGAGATTTCAAATGAATTCTTGGAGAACATGAGAGTTGTTCCTCATTGTCTTATCTTTCTAGTAAGGTATGGTATGCCTTCATATGATTTGTGGAACTCTACTTATGTCCTTGGCAAGCAAAGGGTATTTTGGTTATTTGAGAATTACAGGTCATTTCAAGCCTATGCCCAAAACGCATACAAGGAAGCTTCAAATGAAAAACTTCACAACATCAAAGTTTCTCACAATGGCATTTTAAGTCTAGAAAAGAGGTCATGGTATGTTGGAAAAGCTTGTAGCAAGAATTGATAAAAGTTGGTGAAAATGACTTAAAAAATGGACATAAGTTGAAAAAGTTCAAATTGAAAATTGGTTTAGGCAATCTATAAATCCAAAATGGGTCATGTAATATATCAAATTGAGTCTAAACAACATTTTAAAGACATTGGTTCAGCCACAATTTTGAGATAGGGCTTTAAAAATGGACTTGCTTTGTAATTCCATTACTTGCAAAATAAGGCACATGTGAGAAACTTAACACAAGGTAAGGGATTAGCTTGGTAAGCATCATACACTCTTCAATTTGTCATGAAATGAGATTCTCAAAGGTGGTTAAGGGGCTGCAAGTGGATTGAAATGAGATATCATGAGATATTGAATTATGCCATATCATGAGAAGTTCATGAAGTTTCTAGAATCATCCTAGACTGTTCCAGAAACTTCTAGATATTTCCATCATCATCTATATAATGGATTGAGATCATTAAGAGGAAAGGTTGGTGAAAAGAGAGAGAGGAAAGTGAGGACTCCATTGTCACTTCAATTGCAAGCAAGAGTGAATTCACACAATCAACATCAGTTCTGTTCATTCTTCTTCTCCATTCACAATCTATTGGCATTATTGAGTGTGTGCAAGATCAATTCAAGGTCCATCAATGGCAGTTTGAGGAGCTGGTTGTGGAAATTCAAGAAACTACCTCAAAGTTGCAGCCACCATTGCAAGCTTATTCAGCCATTTTCTTTGCAAACAGAAGGCACTACTCCATTAGAGGATCATTTGGAAGGAGAATCAGGCCTTGAATCAAGCTCTCCATACACCTGCCATTACCACCTAGCAGGTTTGAATTCTTCTTCATATCTCCTTAATTATGTGCATTCAGTTAGATTGTTAGGGTTAGAATTGCTAGGTTAGGTTAGAGGATCATTTCCATAAGGTTTGAGAAGGTTTCATGGAGGTTAATGACAGACCCTAGAATCTTTAAGGATCAAGATCAGTTTGGATATTGAGTTTTAATTAGCATGTTATGGCTTGTTGAAACCAGTGTAATGTCAAGAACAGCTTGACATCATTAGCATCTAGAATTGTTAGGGTGGATTGCAGTAGAAATTCTTGGAACCAGAGATTGATAGCTATCGGGTTAGGGGCTCTAGGGAGTTTTAACCAAAACTAAGAGTACAGTCATGTTCCTGGGAAAGAATAGAGTATTTTTGGTCATTGAAGTTTGGAATTTCATGGAGAATCGAGGGAGAACAGAGAGGATGACTGTTCGTGCATGGGAGAGGTTTTCTGAACCTAGGGTTTCTAGAGGAAGAAGATGAAGTGAAGACTGTTAGATTAGGTTTGGACCATTGACTTGGAAGCAAATCTGATGGCTCACGTTTGATTTCAGATTTGGAGGGAGAGTTTGAAACGCAAAACGCTGCGTTTCGTTAATCTGAAACGTTGGGCCTGGATCCAAAAGCACTATCCCCACCCCCCTTTGTGAAGCCCATTAAAGTTGAACTAAAATCCTCTGCTATTCACACCGTGGGTTTTTCATTTTTGTTTTAATTTTTCTTTATGATTTTCTGAACACGCTTGGGCCTTGCGCTTGCTTTTCCCACCCCCTAGGTCTGAGCCCAATGATTAATTGAACTGAGCGCATATGCTAGTTGCACCTCCCTCTCTCATTTTCTTTAATTTCTTTGATTTTATTTCTTTTATTTTTCTTGCCTCTTTAAAAATTCATAAGTAAATGAAAAATGAATATTTTTAATTGCTTCTTTTTGTGTTAGTTTCATAATTCTGTTAAGAAAATTAACAAATATTAAAATTAGCATTTCTTTTCATTTTAGTATTTTTTGTGTATTTTTCATTTAAATAGCTTTTTAAGTGATTTAGGTTTATACATAAGTTTGTGGATTTTAGTTTAGTTAGATACGTTTGTATTTTGAACCTATTCTTTTTAGGACATTTCACTTAGGACTTTAGCTTCCTCATAGGATTTAATTCATAATTTTAGGATTAATTCTTAGATGGTTTGATTAGGTGAGATTAGAGTGATTAAAATTAGGGTTTAAGCTTAACATAGGTGAGATAGATCATTTTCTTTTAGGAGTGTTAGTTTGATTTTGGGGTATGGGGATATAGGGATATTATGGGTAGGTGTAATAGACCATTGTAAATAAATGTTAGAATTTTCCCCCTTGTCTTTGTATTTTTAGAATATTTTCTGAATTGACTGTTTGTGTAGCATGTTTTGTGGGGTTTATCTTTGGGGTATTATTGTGGGGCTTTGCTTGCTTGAAGACCTTGTTGAAGGAGCATGATGAAGGAAAAGATTGAAGACTAGAGATCCAGAAGTTGAAGATGTTTGAGGCTTGCTGGTAGCTGTTGAAGGCTTTAGGGTTTAGGAGCTAGGTAGAGCTCTAGATTAGAGATTTTATTCATGAAACATGGAATGCTTCCTGTGCTTCCATTCTTTCCCAGTGACTAAAAGTCCCTCTAAGAACTTACCTCTCTCCTTTGGAGGGATAAGTGATTGATCTTAGAGGTAGAACTTTGAGGGAACCTGTCCCACTATGCTAATCCCTTATGAGCTTCCTTTGGTTGTTCATAAGCTGATTAGCATGCCATATTATCTCTCTTGATCCTATTCTGTTATCCTGGAGTGCTTGCCCTTGAAGATGGAGATCATTGAAGATGAGGACTGTTAAAGCAGGAAGCTAGCCAGAGCTTGGGGGTCCAATGATGAAGATTGAGCTTGGAGATTCATTTGAAAGAGGATGTGTTGTGCATCAATTTGGGATTTTTTTTGTTGTCAGAGCTTGGGGCTTTTCTGTATTGTGTGTATTAATTCCCCTAGGTTTAAAGTGAAATTTGCTTCACTTTTGCCCATTGTTTTCAGGTTTGAGGAAGAGTTTGGCTTCATTGCCTAGCTCATTTGCTGTATTCATTCATTATTTTACTGTTTACTGTATCTGTTTTTGCTTTCCGTTTATTCCCTTAGGTGCTCTGTTTCTCTCCGTGCAAGAGAGTAACATGACAGAGATTAGGTCTTAACCCATGCATGATAACATTAGGTTAGTATGATTCCCTTTTCAACCATAGGTTAGAATTCTGTCTCTTCTTTCTCAAAACAACAGAAAAACATTAATAAAGGCTATAACAAAATCAATTCATTTCTTCCGTCAAAAGATTTGAACAAACAAACCTTTTTGAAATAAGAAAACCCTTGTTTAAGGTGATATTTTTCATAAAAGACACTTGAACAGCTTGTGTCGTGCGTAGCCCGAACTACGTTTGCTCTGATCTTTCATGCTGTATGAAAGTACGTAGGCATAGGATGCGATATCCTAGCGAGCAACCTTCACCGACCTTCACCCGTAGTTAGGCAAACTACGTTGACTCTGATTTCTCGTTCCAGACGGGAATACGTAGGCATAAGGTGCGATGCTTTACCGAGTCATTTTTTCTTTTCTTTTCAGACCTCATCCTTTAGTTTAGATAGAAGTGTAATCCGTCCAAACAAGCAAGCGTGGATCCCATCGAGTACGATGGACGTGAGGGGTGCTAATACCTTCCCCTTACGTAACCGACTCCTGAATCCAGGTTTTGGTTGCGATGACCATACCTTTTCCCGTCTTTGCGTTAGGTTTACTTCGAGTGTTTCCTTTCCCTCCTTTGGGATAAATAACGCACGGTGGCGACTCTTCTATATTGCCGGCGCCGATTTTCGCAGTAGCGACAGAGTGATGTTATTCTATGCAGCAAAAGAAATAAGTAAGTGAATAGATTCTAACCTTGCCACAGGAGAATATATCTCTGTGTAATCTATACCTTCTTGCTGACTGTATCCTTGAGCAACCAGCCTAGCCTTGTTTCTGATAACTTCTCCTTCCTCATTCAGCTTGTTTCTGAAGACCCATTTTGTTCCAATGATGTTGAATCCCTTTGGTCTTGGAACCAGATCCCAGACGTCATTCGTTGTGAATTGGTTAAACTCCTCTTGCATAGCAAGAATCGAATCATTATCGTTCAAAGCCTCATCCACAGAAGTAGGTTCAATGATAGATACCAAGCCAAACAATGACGTTCCAGAAGATCTGAGAAATGATCTTGTTCTGATAGGGTCATCCTTCTTTCCAATTATCATTTCCTCTGGATAAGAGGCTTTGATTCTGGATGATCCTTTAACAGTTGGTTCTTTAGAAATTGTCAAGCTATCCATCTGAGCAGTCAAGGGAGTAGCATCTGACGTTGCTTCTGGTGTTTTTGCTTAAGCTTTGTCTGCCTCTAATTCTTCTGAGTCTGTGAGAAGGACTTCTCTATCTGCGGAAATTTCAAGCTGCTTTGGCTTTTGATTGCCAAGCTTATCATCAATCTAACATGAATTGATTCTTCTACAATCTGTGTCTCAGTATTGTATACTCTGTAGCCTTTAGAGTGTTCAGAATATTCAAGCATGAAACAATTCTGAGCTTTAGAATCAAACTTGTTCAGATTTTCCTTAGTATTCAAAATAAAACAAACACATCCAAAAGGATGGAAATAAGAAATGTTGGGCTTTCTATTCCTCCACAATTCATAAGGAGTCTTCTCCAGAAGAGGTCTTACAGACACTTTGTTCTGAATATAACAAGTTGTATTCACTGTTTCTGCCCAAAAATGTTTTGCCATGTTAGTCTCGTTGATCATGGTTTTGGTCATTTCTTGCAATGTTCTATTTTTCCTTTCTACAACTCCATTCCGTTGAGGAGTTTTAGGACAAGAAAAATCATGTGAAATGCCATTTTCTTTTAAAAAAATTTGAAAATATTTATTTTCAAACTCTCCACAATGATCACTTCTGACTTTAACAATTTTAAATTCTTTTTTGTTTTGGACTTGTTTACAAAAGTCAATGAATTCAGAATGAGACTCATCCTTGTGTTTCAGGAATTTTACCCATGTCCATCTGCTGTAGTCATCAACTATGACTATTCCATACTTCTTGCCTCTGATGAATGCAGTTTTTACTGGTCCAAACAGATCAATATGAAGCAACTCTAATGGTTTGGAGGTAGAAACAACATTTTTAGCTTTGAAAGAAGATTTTGAAAATTTTCCTTTCTGACATGCTTCACAAAAAGCATCTGAGTTGAACTTCAACTGAGGAAGTCCTTTGACCAGATTGAGCTTATTAATCTGAGATATACGTCTCATACTAATATGACCCAATCTTCTGTGCCAGACCCATTGCTCATCGTTAACAAACAGAAGGCATTTTACATTCTGAACTTTAAGGTCTGAAAGATTGATTTTGTAAATGTTGTTCTTCCTTTTCCCATTAAAGAGGATTGAACCATCTTTTTGACTCACAGCTTTACAACATTTTTGATTGAAGATTATATCATAACCATTGTCACTTAATTGACTTATGGACAATAGATTATGTGTTAATCCTTCAACAAGTAAGACATTAGATATGGAAGGGAGGTTACCATTGCCAATAGTTCCATAGCCAATGATCTTGCCCTTATGGTTCCCTCCAAACTTCACGTCACCTCCAGATCTAAGTTCCAGGCTTTGGAACATAGACCTTCTTCCCATCATTTGTCGTGAGCAGCCAGAGTCCAGGTACCATGATTGGTGTCTCAACTTTGCTGCTAAGGACAAATGCAACAAAAATTATTTTGTCCTTAGGTACCCATATTTTCTTGGGTCTTCTAGAGTTAGTAGGTTTGAAATTCTTTCTCAATTTATTTCCCTTTAAGGCATCTTTGTTCTGATGAAGTTTTGGTTTATTAACCACAGGTTTGTTCTGATCAGAACGTGTGTGCTTAATATCATTTAAGTGACCATATTTGAAGTGAGTATACAGAGGAGAATACTTAATGATCAGTTTATCAACAGGTTTTGGATTTAAATCCTTCCCAGAGGGTGATTCATATCCAATTCCCTTTCTGTTGTTTCTGCTTACGCCATAGATCATGGAAGCCATTTTGCTTCTATCTAGGCCTCTGGATAGAAACTTCTGAAAGCTATAATCATACTCTTCTAAAATGTTTTTAGAGCATGATATAGGATCTGAATAAGATTTTTGAGCTTTTTCTAAATGATTTTTCATTTTAAGATAGTTTTCTTTAAGCTCAGCAACTTCTGATCTCAGCTGATCATTCTTAGATGCAAGACAACTTTGAAGCCTCTTGTATTTGAGTTTGATCTTGCTGTAGCTTTCAAGAATTTCAGATAAACTTTCAGTAAGTTCAGCTCTAGAAAGTTCAAAAAATACCTCTTCTGAATCTGATTATGATCCAAATTCAGCAGTTTCTTCGTGGTCCCCCAAGTCAGCCATCAGTGCTACATTAACACATTCATCTTCTGATTCTGATGAAGATTCAGAAGCATCTGAATCATCCCACATGGCCATTAGAACTTTCTGCTTCTTTTCAAACTTATTTCTGGGTTTCTCCTTCACAAGTTTGGGACATTCATTTTCACAGTGGCCTGGCTCCTTGCACTCGTAGCACACTACATCTTTCTTTCCAGATTTCTTATGTCCAGAAGATTCGCCACGCTGATCAGATTTCTTGAAGCTTCTGAACTTCTTTTGTTTGTGCTTCCAGAGTTGGTTTATCCTTTTGGACAGCAAAGACAGTTCATCTTCTTCAGAGGAAGATTCTTCAGAGTTTTCTTTAATTACCTGCAAAGCTTTAGCAGATTTGTTAGATTTTAGTGCAACAGACTTACCTTTCTTCTGAGGTTCATCTTGTTCCAGCTCAATCTCGTGACTCCTTAAGGAGCTGATAAGTTCCTCCAGAGTGATCTTATTCAGATCCTTTACAAGCTTCAACATTGTCACCATTGTTCTCCACCTTGTTGGCAAGCTTCTGATTATCTTCTTAACGTGATCAGAGGTAGAGTAACCTTTGTCCAGAACCTTCAGACCAACAGTTAGAATTAGAAATCTTGAGAACATAGCTTCCACAGATTCATATTCCTCCATCTTGAAGGCCTCGTATTTCTGAATGAGCGCTAAGGCCTTTGTCTCCTTTACTTGGGAGTTTCCTTCATGCGTCATTTTTAAAGATTCAAACATATCAAATGTTGTTTCTCTATTTGTTATTTTCTCATACTCAGTATGAGATATAGCATTTAATAGAATGGTTCTCGCCTTGTGATGGTTTCTAAACTCCTTCTTCTCTTGATCAGACATAGACTTTCTGTCAACCTTTTTTCCTTCATCATTAGTAGGATGAATATAGCCATAAGTAACCAAATACCACAAGTCAGCGTCATAGCCTAGAAAGAAACTTTCTATTCTATCTTTCCAATAATCAAACTTCTCACCATCAAACATGGGAGGTTTGGTGCTGATTCTGTCTCTATCATCGTATTTGTTATTGTATGAAGTTGAAGCTTCAGCAGCCATGATAAATCAAGAACAATAGATTAAGAGTTTTTCCCAACAGGATCTTTTTCTGTCACAATTAATTGAGAGCACTTACAGAACTAGGTAGGAAAACACTTAGAAGAGGGGGGTTGAATAAGGGTTTTAAAACAATTAAGATGATAGAAAAATAACACAGTATTTTTATCCTGGTTCATTTGAACTTAAACTAATCCAGTCCATCCTACCAAGGTGATTTGCCTTTCCCAACAAGGACTTAATCCACTAACTCAAACTGATTACAATGTTAACCACTAAGACAACTGTCTTAGTCTTCTCAAGAAATCTGACCACACTTGGTCTCTTAAGGAATCTTTTACAAAAGATAACCTAACAATGTGTTTAAGATGTGCTTCTAAAAAGCTATATCACAACAGTGATTTTTACACAAGTTTTGGAACGAAATAAAACTATTCAGCTTTTGAAGAAAGTTTATATGAGTTGCTTGTTGAATAATTTGTCAATAATTTGTTTGAAGTTTGTTGGTAGTTCGTTTGTTGTTCTTTGGTAGTTCGTTTGTTGTTCATTTATTGTTGGTTTGTTGTTCGTTATCCTTTGAAGTGATGTTGAGACTTGCTTTTGTAGTACTTTGAAAACCATTTCTCAAAGACTGTGCATTCTGTTCTTTTTGTCTTCTATTGACTTTTCCTTTCTCAGAAGGGGAATGTTCTGACAAATCCTTTTTGTCTGAATTCCTATGTCATGCACGAATGAGGAAAGAGTCGTTTGGATAATGACAAAGAATATGCCAACAGATATTTATTTGAACAACATCTTCTTCAACAACTATGGAACGCCTTGCATCAGAACTTCTGATGATGTTCCTAGTTCTTCAGATCAAAGTTAACTCAATCAGAGTTTGCAGCAAAGTGCTTTAAGCGTGAAATTCTTTATCAGATCATACTTGCTTATCAGATCCTATGTACTTGAAACGTTAAGTACTTCCAGAGTCTTCTGAAGCTTTACGTAGGTTCTTTACTCAAGTTCTTCTCAGCTTCGCTCAGAGTCATTTGTAGCAGATCAGAGTCTTCTGATATGTTGCTTGTGACATTCAGAGCTTTTTCGTTCTCTAGTGTTCAGAGGCGTTCTTGCTTCCAGAATAATATTAATTTTGATATCTGAAACAAATAAACACTTGAACAAAATTAGAGTATATACATTCTCTATACAAAATTTCATTAATGTTATCATCAAAACAATGAGATATATTAAACACCAATCTGTGTTCTAACAGTTTCTTGGGTAGATTGAACTACATTGCAAGGTTCATATCTCACCTCACAGCCACGTGTGAACCAATTTTCAAATTGTTAAAGAAAGATCAAGCGATGGTCTGGAATGAAAATTGCCAAAGGGCGTTTGAAAGAATAAAAGAGTATTTGCAAGAGCCTCTGATACTGATGCCTCTAGTGGCTGGAAGACCATTAATAATGTATTTAACAGTTCTTGAGAATTCCATGGGTTGTGTTCTCGTTCAACATGACGAGACGGGAAGAAAAGAGCATGCCATTTATTACTTGAGTAAAAATTTCATAGATTGTGAGTCCAGATACTCAATGTTGGAAAAGACGTGTTTTGCACTTGCTTGGGCTGCCAAACGTCTAAGACAATACATGCTTAACCATACAACCATGCTAATTTCGAAGATGGATCTGATTAAGTACGTTTTTGAAAAGAAAGCACTTTGGAGAAGGATTGCCAGGTGGCAGATGGTTTTGACAGAATACAATATTCAATAAGTTTCCCAAAAGGCCGTTAAGGGGAGTGTTCTGTCAGAATATCTTGCGGAGCAACCGATTGATGATTATCAATCGATGAAGTTTGAATTTCCTGATGAGGATATCATGTTCTTAAAGATGAAGGATTATGATGAGTCATTTCCTGATGAAGGTCCTGAGCCGGGCTCCCTATGGCAAATGATTTTTGACGGTGTTGTTAACTCATATGGCAGCGGAATTGGGGAAATCATTACAACTCCCCATGGTTCTTGTATCCCATTCACTGCCAGGTTAACGTTTCCCTGCACCAATAACGAATTTGAATATGAAGCATGTATCATGGGTATTGAAGAAGCGATTGATTTGAGAATCAAAAACCTTGATATTTATGGTGATTCAGCTTTGGTGGTCAATCAGATCAAATGGGAGTGGGAGACTCGGCATCCTAATCTAATTCCTTATATGAACTATGCAAGGAGGTTGTTACCTTTCTTTGACAGGGTACAGTTTCGCCATGTGCCAAGAGTGGAGAATCAGATGGCAGATGCTTTGGCTATGTTATCCTCAATGTATAAGGTGAACTATTGGAACGATGCTCTGAGAATTGTCATCTCGCGCCTTGATAGGTCGGAATTTGTATTTGCAATAGAGGAAGCTTCATATGGGAAGCCATGGTATTGTGATATCCAGAATTTTTGCAAGAACCAAGAATATCCGCCTGGGGCTTCGTTTAGGGATAAGAAGACCTTGAGGAGTTTGTCTGGAAATTTCTATCTGAATCAAGATGGTGTACTCTACCGGAGGAATTTTGACTTAGTGCTGCTAAGATGCGTGGACGAAAAAGAAGCAGGTTTTCTTATGGAAGAGGTTCACGAAGGTGCCTTTGGTACACATGTAGGTGGGCATGTCATGTCTCGAAAACTGTTGAGGGCAGGTTATTATTGGTTGACTATGGAGTCTGATTGCTTCAAGTATGCGAAGAAATGCCATAAATGCCAAATTTACGCTGATAAGATTCATGTGCCGCCAAGTCCTTTGAATGTCATGGCATCTCCTTGGCCCTTTTTCCATGTGGGGCATTGATATGATTGACAAGATTGAGCCAACCGCATCCAATGGACATCACTTCATCTTAGTGGCAATTGATTATTTCACTAAGTGGGTTGAAGCAGCTTCCTATGCCAGTGTCACCAAACAAGTGGTATCCCGGTTTATCAAGAAGGACATCATCTGTTGTTACGGAGTGCCCGAGAGAATCATTACTGACAATGGTTCAAATTTAAATAACAAGATGATGAAGGAACTGTGCCAGAGTTTCAAAATTGAGCATCACAATTCTTCTCCGTATCGTCCAAAGATGAATGGCGCTTTTGAAACGACCAATAAGAATATAAAGAAGATTGTGCAGAAGATGGTGGTGACCTGCAAAGATTGGCACGAGATGTTGCCCTTTGCGCTGCACGAAAATCGTACATCGGTACGTACTTCAACTGGGGAAACTCCTTTCTCGCTAGTGTATGGTATGGAAGTTGTCCTACCATTGGAAGTCGAGATTCCTTCTTTGAGAGTTCTGGTTGATGTTAAACTCGATGAGGCAGAATGGGTGAAGAACAGATTGAATCAGCTCAGCTTGATGGACGAGAAGAGATTAGTGTCCATTGGATATGGCCGTTTGTACCAAAGCAGGATGAAAAAAGCTTTTGATAAGAAGGTGCATCCTCTGAGCTTTCAGGCAGGGGATTTAGTGTTGAAGAAGATTCTCCCTTCACTGACAGATCACAGGGGCAATTGGACTCCCAACTATGAAGGTTCATATGTCGTAAGGAAAGTCTTCTCAAGAGGAGGCTTAATACTCTCAACCATGGATGGTGAAGATTTCACATCTCCTGTGAATGCAGACGCAGTTAAAAAAAACTTTGCTTAAAGAGACCCGCTGGAAAGAAAAAGAATATCCAGGCAAAAAGGGGGCATCCCGGCGAACCATAAAAAGATTGGGTTCGGGCAAAAGTTAGGGATAAAAATAAAAGATGTAAACCCGCAAAGTTGAAAACCTAAAAAGGCGACTTTGGTAAAAATGGGTATCCCGGTTAATCGAAAACCCGCATGGGCGATTCAGGAAAAGTTAGGGATTTGAAAAGTAAATGACTGCGGTCTGCATGTTGATCTTTAAAGCATAGTAGATTATGGGAGGACTTGAGGGCCATCTGTTCAAATCAGTCTCTTCCGAGGACGAAGCATTGGAAAAGCATCAAAGTCATGTGAGTCATAGATGAATCGACACATGGTGGTTGTCTGTACCACATTGCCGACATTTTGTATATCTTTGTGCACTTCTGTAAATTTTGTGCAGCTTTCTCTTTTCAGGAGTTGCATCTGTTGTAAAATCTGCCTATTTACAGGCCACTTATCAATGAAGTACATACTATTCAGTAAAGTGTTATTCTTGTTTTAGCCTTTACTGTTTTTGTTTGCAAAAAATGCCTGTTGTTTCTGGTAAAACTGTGCATACATAAACTTGTGGGCTTTGTTGATAATCATTAAAACTTTGATTTGCTTGATTGATGTTACAGATGATGACCAAGATAGTTTCCATTGTGCAGGATATCTTGTTTGTTTGTTCATTTGCAGGTAGAGTGTGTACACTTATCCCCAGCAGATCAATGTATGCGCTTATCCCCAGCAGCGGAGCAGATTCAGAGTTCCGGTTCCCCACAGAGTCCAAGTCTTTGGCTCCTTTCCCCTTTGAGTTTAGGTCGTTGACTCATTCCTCAAGCAGAGGTCGATGTTGATTCCCTCATTAATTGATCCTCGGCGAAGTTGTTGGAGTAGGTTATTTCTCATCCTCAGCAGAGAGAGTTTGGGACTGATTCCCAGTAAATCGTATTCGGTTACCCCTAGCGGTTTGGATTTAATATCCAATGGGTTGAAATCTACGGCAGAGTAGAGGTATTCCTGCCTACTCCCCGGTAGAGTCGTGTTCTAGGAGGCCATCCAGGGTTGATTTCCCCAGTAGAGTTGAGATAATCTCAGTAGTTGGCTGCCTTTTTCCCAGCCGAGTCTTTCGTTCCCCAGAAGAGTTGTATTCTGGTAGGCCATTCAGGACGCTTTCCTCAGCAGAATTTGAGTTGATCCCTAACTGAGTGGATTTTTGTTCTCGTCAGAGCAGTAGTACCCAGGAGAGTTCTTTTCTCGGAGGCTATCCAGCGCTTTTCGTTCCCAGCATAAGTCCAATCGTAATTGGCATATCCTATTTGTCCCCAGCGGAGTTGGTCTCTTCAGCATTTATTTTGTTGGAGTGGTTCCTTTGCATTTTCATTGTGCATAGCATCCTCCTAAATGCACATCATTTCCATTTCGTATGGAGCATTACACTATATTCAAACATATGCATTTGAAACATAGGCCAGGTTGTTAGCTCGTGTTTTCGTGTCTACAACAGACAACGACGGTTCGTTTAGCCTTTGTGGTATCCAGACCTCGACAAGTATTGGTGTTTTTCTTGAGCCTGTGTGGTATTCAGACCTCGAGCAAAATCATTGACAGATGTGTCCATCCTATCATTTGTTCTCTAGCAGAGTTTGCTTGTTTAAGCTTCTCTTTCCCTAGCGGAGTTCGCTTTCAGATTATGAATCAGTAGATTCTCTTCTCAACTTCGCATTGAACTGACCTTCAGGTTCGATGCTCGCTTTTATTTAGAGAATGCCTGCTAGTTAGCAGAGATTCTCAACTTTGTGTTGAGACGGCCTTCGGGTTTGATGCTCGCTTCTATTTAGCGAATGCCTGCTGGTTAGCAGATGCTTTCAACTTCGCGTTGAGCCGGCCTTCGGGTACAATGCTCGCTTTTATTTAGCAAATGCCTGCTGGTTAGCAGATGTTCTCAACTTCGTGTTGAGCCGACCTTCGTGTTCGATGCATGTTTGTTTAACAGATGCCTGACGGCGAGGTCAGATGTTCATCTCAACTTCGTGTTGAGTCAGCCTTTGGGTTCGATGCTCGCTTTTAGAGAGTGCCTGCTGGATAGCAGATGTTCTCAACTTCGTGTTGAGTCGGCCTTCGGGTTTGATGCTCGGTTTTAGCGAATTCCTGTTGGTTAGCAGATGTTCTCAACATGGTGTTGATCCGGCCTTCGAGTTTGATGCCTAGTTTTTTTAACATATGCCTGATGGTGGAATCAGAATATCTTTCCGACGTAGTGTCGTTGCATGCGCGTTAGCAGATGTTTCTTCTGACTGCGTGTCGAGGTTTACTGATTGGTAATCAGTTAGCTTATTATCGTTGCAACTATCAGATACAGTTATTTCCAGAGATTTTGTCCCAATAACAAGTTTGCAATTCCTTTTTTGCAGTTGGCAAATTTTCAGGTTCTTTGGTATTCAACCGTCTTTTACCTTTGATTGTGTGAAAGCCGTTTGCTTTTCACCCATTCAAGTCCAAGTCGTTTGAATAGGGGCAACTGTTGTACCCCAAAATTTGACCAACCATTTCTTGTACTTGGCTTATGTTTCATTTCATTTTAGCATTTGCATTTAGATAACATTGTTATTAATAGGGGATCAAGAGAGGTGTGCCATTCAAGAGAAGAGTCTCAAGGGTTTCAAGCTCAAGCAAGAGTGTTTACCATCATCATGAAGTTGTTAAAACTCCTTGAAAGGAAGGATGGATATGTGTTGGTTGTCTCCTATCTTGAGGGTCAACAAAGGATCATCAGGGGTTCATAAGATCTTTGTTTTGGATAAGAGGTGTTTGAGAAGCCCATTGAGTGTTTTGGAAGTCCTTGTGAAGCTTGTCTAGGCTTTTATTTCTGCAAGAGGTCACAGTCAAAGGATGTGAATCTAGGGTTTCATCTGGTCAACTCAAAATCAACTATAGACTGGTGAGGTTTCAAGACTTGGTTTTAAGTCATTAAGGCCATGGGAAGTTATCTTGAGACATTTAGGCTTTCATGCCAATTTCAAATCAAGAAGGATCAAGAGTTCAAGGGGTTACTAAATTAGGGTTTCAGAGGATCTCAATGTAAAATCCCCTTCTTTAGTGCCTAACTTCAAGGACAATTTACCATATGATACAAGTTCAACCTCATTTTCATGCAAACACGAAACTTGTAGGGCATGTTATTAGCTTTATTTTGAGTAATATAACTTATCCATTGAGTTTGTACATCTCAAGTTGTGATGCCAACAAGTTAAAGGTCTCAGATGAACTTATTTTTGGTCAACTTAAAGTCAACTTACTTCCAAGGCATTTTTGACCTAGAGTCAAGTTTCTCCTCAACTTTAAGTGAACAAGAAAGTTGTTCCTCATGGTCTTAGCTTTCCAAAAAGTCCTAGAAGTCCTTGATATCATTGGTAGAACTCAAGTTATGGTCTTGGCAAGGCAAGGGTATTTTGGGAAAGTATCATTATAGATCATTTGGTACAATGGTCATTTTTGTAAACTTATGTACATCAAATGCACTTCAAACTAACATGAAATTTGTTCCTAAGGACCTCATTTACATCATAAAGCTCAATATTCATGTGAAGTATGGATTGGTATGGCCATGAGGGAAGATTTTCAAGTGGAATTTGAAGTTTTAAGCATGATATGAATTTGTTTCATTTTAAGTCTTACTTTGTCTCATTTTTGAATCAATTCACATCACAATATCATCACAAGCAAGATTGCACAATTGAAAGGGTACCAAATGCGTGGAAACACGACCATTTTCAAGTTTCTTCAAGAGAAAGTTTTGACTTCAATCTCACAATGAGGACCAAATCAAAATCCCAAACCAATGCCATTGTAAAATTCACCCCACATGCTGCATATTGGTGCACTTTGTAACACCCCAATTTTTAGTAATTATTTATTAATTAAATTAATTGACTAATTATGTGATTTTAGGCCTAATTGAATTAACTAATTTATGTGATTTATTTGATATAATTGAATTAGTTGATTTATTGAATTTATATAAATTATTTGAGTTGTTTAGATTAATTGAATTATTGGACATATTCGAAATAATTGATTTAATTTTATTACTTAACTTATATGATATATTCTAATTTGTAGAATAATATAGAATTGTTAGATTAATTGATTGGGCCTATTTAGGGGTGTGAAGAGACATGAGTTATTAAGCCCATTGGAATTACTAGGTTAATTAAAATTGTGAGAATTTTTATAAAATAAGAGAAATGGGATAGAAGAGAAGAGAAGGAAAGAAAAGATAGAAAGGGGAAAAGAGGCATAGAGAGGAGTGGAGAAGAAGAGGAGGAAACTCAAGTGGAAGAGCAAAAGTTCAACAAATTCAAGGTAAGGGTGGGTTTTTATATGATTATTGGGATTATTTGATAGTGTGTGATGGGTAGAAATATGTTTATGATGAAACCCCTAAATTTTCATGATTTTATAGTTGTTAGGTTTTGATGATAATTTTTGAGATGTGGTGATTAATTATATTTGAAATTGATGTTTTGGTTTAGTGTAGCATATCAATTAGTATCATGATAAGTAGCATATTAAAAAGCTTAAACGAATGTCGCTTTGATTAGTTCTGATACTGTAGCGAAATATAAATCTGAAGACTTTATAATCGAACTGTAGCAATTGGGAGCACAATTACACTTTGATTGGCTGCTTGATAAGACTAGTAAAGCGGTTGGATAAGATATCAATCCTAGGATACAAATTGGAATATTGGATATACATGTATATATAGATGGTTTTGAGTCTTTTAAAAATAACAGGTAAGATGTTTTCAAATACATACTGTTTTCCTTGGAGTTGGAATTTTCTTTTGGTTAGTGGACTGTTAACTTAGCCGAGTTGAGTAACCTCGGTTTGTAACCCAGGTGGGGCCTTTAAGGTGATGTGGTCTAACTATGTAAGTTTGGTATGAATTCTCTAGCCCTTGCTTAGAACCAAAAATTGGATCATATAGCCATATCACTGGTCATACAGTTTGGAGCCTAGGATCCATTATAGAAATGAGGAGAATATAGTGGCAGATGTCAATTTTAAGATTCAAACAGGGTGTATGGAGTAAAAAAGTACTTTTGGTGTAATGTGATATAAATCACCTCTCAAGCTTATGTAAAACCTTACTTACAACTTGTCGCACCTCGAAAAATCACGGAGACATTTCGGAGAACGCGAACCTCGCGCGAAAGGCGCGGAAATGCGGTTCGACAGAGTCGCCACCGAAATTTATTTTTCCCGAACAAACGGGAGAGGAAAATATCGAGAAAACCTCTTAAAACGAAAGGACAGGAACAGGGCTGTCGCAACCAAGTTCCGGGTTTGGGAGTCAGTTACGTGAGGGGAAGGTATTAGCACCCCTCACGTCCGTCGTACTCGACGGGAACCTCTTAAGTTTAATTGTGGGGAATGTCGTTTAAGTTTACTTGTTAAAGACACTAAGGAGAGATGGGTGGTTAGAGGATAGGGTGCTCGCCATGGATTGGGGCCCTTGTGCCTACGTATGCTCATTCGGACGAGAATGAGAAATCAGAGCGTCGTAGTTCGACTACGATAAAAGATGGGGGAAATGAAAGATGGAGGGGATTGTGCTCGCCAAGATCATCGCAATCTTGTGCCTACGTATCTTATATTCAAGAATGAATAAAGAATCAGAGCGTCCGTAGTTCGTGGTAACAACCACGAAATGGATACGGGGAAATGGGAGAAATGGGTAACAGGTAGCTTGCCAAGATCATCGCAATCTTGTGCCTACGTATCTTACATTCGGACGAGAATGAAGAATCAGAGCAATCGTAGTTCGTGGAGACGACCACGAAAAGGTGAGGTTGAATAGATTGGAAGTTTGAGAAAAAGACGAAAGGGTGACTGACAAGCAACCCAAGAGCGCGTCTCAAGAGCTTGTCACTAAAGAATTCAAGGAATGCGAGACTCCAAGAACTCAATTCTTTCGGGAATTGACTGAATAGGTTGAAGATGAAGAATTGGATGTTTTGAAATCGAAAGAATAAACTAATAACAACTCAAGGGCGCGCCTCGAGAGTTACTCATTCAAATATTCAAAGAATGCTAGATTCTAAGAATATCTCTCTTTCGTAAGTTTTAAAAACGTATGTGAAAAGATCGAATCGAAGGATGGCATGAGAGGCCAAAAGGAAGTTGTTTTGAAGTAGTTCGACGACGTGTCGAGGATTTGTTTGAAAATGAAACCGACTTGACGACGTGTCAAGGGTTAGGATTGTGAGAAACGATATTAGTCCCTGAGGGTGCTCCTAATATCGAGACCACGAGGAATTGCGAATGAAAATGTGGGTTGCGAATGCGGACGAGCATTCGACTTAGGAGAATGTTGGAAACTGATTGAATTTGAAAGAATCGAAAGATTGAGTGAATAACAACTCAAGAGCGTGCCTCAAGAGTTATTCTCTCGAAGAAACAAGGAATGCTAGATTCCAACTGCCTCTTTCTTTCGGGGTTTTGATTAAAATGACGTTGAGAATATGATTTGAAACGGAATGGGGTATGAAAACAATTTGTGAGTGTACGAGATAAGGATATGAATTTTTAAAGTAAGAGAAATGACAATTATTTGATAAATGAGACGTAGGCCTCATAATCAATTAATTGGGGTATCATCGAGATGCTAGATCTCGACAATGCCTTTTTCATATATAAAATGTTTGGATGAACCACGGATATATCACACGGAATGCTTTATTCCTATGACATTTCTTTGTTCTAAATAGCGTACTAAAATGAAAAGTCGAACGATATATTATTTGAGGTGTACACCTCCATAGTGTTCGTCCAAAAATTCAAGAAGTGCTAGACTTCGAGAATTTAATTTTTTCATGACTTGATTGAGAAATAATTTAGTGTTGAAAAATATACTGAAACAGGATTTAAAGAAAATCAAACATATTTTAGAAATAAGCTCAAAAATAAATTGTAAGTTAAAATAAATTGATTTAAATTTAGCAAAAAATAAATTAATCAAAAATTAAAAGTAAATTTGAAAAAATCTAAAGTGTAATTTATTGAATTGTCTAAAACATGCTACTTACTCAAGCATATACAAATACAAAAGTTGAATTGCCTAATAAATTAATTATCTATAAAAAAAATGAACAATACATTATTTAAGGTGTACACCTTAATAATGTTCATTCGAAAACTCGAGAAGTGCTAGACTTCAAGAGTTTAAATTTCGTAATTGACCTCGAAAAAATAATTTGAATAACTATAAATTGAATTAATAGTTTTAAAAGAATAATCAAATATATTTTGAAAATACTTTTGAAAATAATCCATGAATTATATGCTATATATAAAAAAAATTATTATTATTATTATTTTTTTTAAAAAAACATTGAATTTTAAATATGAAATATATTTGGAATTTGAACAATAGCTATCGACTTTTAACGAAATCTTTAACAAAAATCTGCGGCATAATGGCATGAATTACCGAAACCACAGTTTTTTTGAGTCGGTCACAGCAGCCACAATACAATAAATCATCATTATCTAAATCGATACGTAAGTAAATACAAAAATCAAACATAATCACATATTAGTTAGAAACAAATAGTTGATAATGGGAAGACTCAAATAATACCAGTCACATTCAAACTGACTCAAGGCTCACACGATTCAATTTGTAATCCACACGCGTGTACCGAAATTGCAGCAACAAGAGTAACGGCATGGTGAAACCCAATTGACAATAGCGAACGCAACAAAACTAGAGAAACTTAAAGATTTTAGCCTCCTTCTCACTACAATTGTTGCTGCAGATTATTGAATTTGATCAAACTTAAAAAACGGTGCACTGCTGTTGTCGACTTATTGGCGCGAGAGCTCGTTGGAAAATGGTGGTCCAATTGTTGTGTTGCTACATAATAGGGTCGAGGTATTGTGAAACTGGATGACAATATTGTTGTTGCTAAACATGAGTTGAGAATGCTGCTAATGTTTGAATTAGTTTGCTGTGAGGTTGTCAACATTTCGACACTTCAAGATCTTTTCGTAACCAATGATTCAGCGATGCTGCCACCTGCACAAAATCAACAGCCAGCCCAAAGTAGAAATAGAAAATACAAATAATGAAAGAAATCCACAACATAAACCAACAAGGCACAATCGAATTGAAATCCAATTGTAATTTTAACAGCAGATTACATGATTAGCTATCAATCAAAATAACATAAACACAATATTGTTTGTTCAATATATACAATCTAACACCATATAAACATCTTAATTGAAACCACAAAAAAGGCTCAAATCCATAAAGCTGCGTTGAAAACAAAATTGATAATGAGAACATAACATCACAGGTATCAAACATCAGCAGAATAATGAAAAAATACCCCAGCCAAAAGACATGTTGAACTGATGCCTGCAAGCAGGATATCGAGCTGTGATTGAAGCTAGTCAAGAGATAATGTTGTTCCCGCCGTGTCGTTGTTGTGCAATAGTGCAGAACTGAACTCCTATTGTGATGTTGTTGTTAAATATTTTCGGTGCGAGATTGTCAAGCCCGTGAAATTTGATGTTATCGAACTGGGTTGGACATCAACCGTCGACTTGAAACCAAACATCTTGGATTCAAACTGCTGACGCACGTTTGAAGAGCGAAGCCGAAGACTCGTTTGCATTGACTGTATTGGTTCCAAACCCTGAGTTTAGACTTTAAAAACCTGCACATAACAGACAACAAACCAAGCAAACACAGAACACAAATTTTACAAATTCGAAATCGCCAAAACGGAGGTTGATAACCTTGTGCTTTTTGTCAGTATCAGTGTTAAAGACAACAACAACAGACATATAAAATCGGATGCTCAGAAACACAGTTGATACAGCAAACATCTAAAGTAATACATTTGCTTCTCGAAAAGACCTCCATCCATTGTGATAAGCCTGATTCATTAAACTGCAACTACAGATCCTGCAACAACCTCAAAACACCCGTTTGGTTAACTTTTTCGTAAAAATAAATATCACAGCCGAGTTTAGGGAATGAACAACCGTTAAAGTAAAAAGCCGTTCTTCATCTTCCTGACATGTGTATTCACCCTCAAAGAGAATCAATCAACCAACACTTGATAACCGTTAGAGCAAAATGAAGATTGAATAAACAACATGACAGTCTGGTTTTAAATAATCGATTAAAAAAACATGAAACAACATGCCATGGATAATAAACAACCACAACCATGATTACCAAATATCAGAATCGAGATAAAAGAAAGAACAGCAACCCACCCTTACGTCAAACTTTCGGTTGCCGTGCCCAAGTTTGATATGCGCTAGCTGAGATGGTGTTCTTTCCTGTTGAATACAGCTCAGTCTGGATGTTTGATGTAGTGGCGGAAACGCGGCAAGCTCAACAGTAGCAGCTTCAACTCTAAACAGCCATCGACTCAAATCGATATTCCTTCATGAAGTAGTTTTTTCTCTGCTGCAAAGTTCTCAACTATATTGACATAAGTACAATCCTGAGGTAGTCGACTCGTCGTTGCGTTGCGATGCACTGCTCGTAGTCTTGCTGAGTCACGACCGAAAATCAGGTCGAGGAGAAACTTCGCAACATCATCACCTGTATTGAAATCAAAGTTAACTTAAAAAAAACGAATGAAATCATCGCTTCACTGCTGCTATGAACTGGGGCGCGGCGTCATCGTCATCTTTGCCAAATCGAAAATGTGCGGGATTAGGCGATGTTGTATCGATGTTGGTGTAGTTGAAATTTGGTGATGGATCCGATGACAACGGCGCGGAGGGTGGTGGTCTTTTAATATCGGAGACCGTTTTTTGAGGTGGGAGTTGGGGTTTTGATGGGGCTGATAATGGTGTAACGGAAAAAAACGGGAAGAAAGAAAGAGGAGGAGGTGTTATATGGGCGGCGACGAACAGGAGAAAAGAAGAAAGGGGTCATACGGCTGCGAGATGAAGAAAGAATCGAGGGTTATTGGTGATGGAGAAGGTTTACGAAGCGGGAGAAGGAGGGTTACGATGGCGGCCGTTTTCGCTCAAAAAAAGAAGCATGAACAGTGCCCCTGAAATTAGGTTTTTTCATCCCCTTTAAGGAACCAAACGATCCTCTTTGGACACTCTATGGGCTGAAGAACACGGGCCCAATTCCAAATCCTGATTTCCCCTACTTTTTCTCCTTTTTTTTTCCAACAAATAATCAATTAGTTAAATATAAACAAAGACTAATTATATAAATTAACAATTAAAAAATTAACTAATATGACTAAATAATGAATAAATATTTAACCAAAAAAATTAAATATTAACTAATGTAATAAAATATATATAAAAAAAACAAAAACAAAAGTGAATAAATATTACTTAAAAATATTTTTAGTAATATTTGAAAAAAGAAAAAGTTTAAGAAACTGAGAAAAATTAATATTCACAAAAAAGGTTGTTAGGCCACGTGTCACGCCTTAATGGGTCATAAAGATAAATTTCTAAAAATCGACCAATTGCGAGCGGACATGTGTCTAAATGGCACGAAACAAAAAAAATGCGAAAATATTTACAAAAAGGGTAGGACAAATTTAGGGTATGACAGATGCCCCTATCTAATCGGCTTAAACATAGGAAAATGAACTGCATTAGCGTTCATATTCCTGAGGTAGAAGTCAATTAGATATGAAGAAGACCCTGAATTTGTCCGAAAGAAAAAGAGATGTTTGAGAATTGCAAATACTTGATAAATGTGAACCTCGAAGTGAACGGTAAATGATAGGCAAAAGGTCGTCATCACCAAAAGGATGATGGAAAGAAATGAACACGGCTACTACCACCAAAAGGACGGTAGAGCAATACCATCGCACAATCTGACATTAATGGCTACGACAGACTCCCCACCAAAAGGATGGCGAAGCGAAACACAACACACATCGCACAATCTATCATTAATGACCATGATAGACCTTTCACCAAAAGGATGACGGAGCGAAACTCACACCGGCCACTACCACAAAAAGGATGATAGAGCAAACACAAACACACATCGCACAATCTGACATTAACGAAATACCAGACCCACCACCAAAAGGATGACGGAGCGAAACACAAACAAACTATCGCACAATCTATCATTTATGACCATGATAGACCCCCCCACCAAAAGGATGACGGAGCGAAACACAAACAAACACATCGCACAATCTATCATTAATGACCATGATAGACCCCCCACCAAAAGGATGACGGAGCGAAACACAAATAAACACATCGCACAATCTATCATTAATGACCATGATAGACCCAACACCAAAAGGATGATGGAGCGAAACACAAATAAACACATCGCACAATCTATCATTAATGACCATGATAGACCCAACACCAAAAGGATGATGGAGCGAAACACAAATAAACACATCGCACAATCTATCATTAATGACCATGATAGACCCCCCACCAAAAGGATGACGGAGCAAAACACAAAACAAATCGCACAATCTATCATTAATGACCATGATAAACCCAACACCAAAAGCATGACGGAGCGAAACCACAAACAAAACATCGCACAATCTGACATCGACGAAATGCCAGACCCACCACCAAATGGATGACGGAGCGAAACCACAAACAAAACATCGCACAATCTGACATCGACGAAATGCCAAACCCACCACCAAAAGGATGATGGAGCGGAACACAAACAAAATATCGCACAACCTGACATCGACGAAATGCCAGACCCACCACCAAAAGGATGATGGAGCGAAACACGACACACAGGTCGCTATCACTAAAAGGATGATAGGACAACACATATTTGAAGTTTACCAACACCAAAAGGATGCAGGCTTAGGTTGAACTGGCGAGGTTCGACTATCACCAAAAGGATGATAGTAAGGAATTTGACAACGGTCACGCTTGCTGGGTACAACTCATTGGGGAACCTCCGGGAAGAAGATTGAATTTAAATGAGTCAATGGGGTACGCCCACCATCTTGTTTGGAGATTATAGTTTTGCTGAAATGATTTCATGGTTACGCCCATGAATTCTGAAGAGGCTGCCCCTGACTAGGCTGAGTTTGTCTTGATGTCTTGTTTTGCTCGACAAAAGGTTGAACAACTTCATGAGGAACGCTCATGGTCTTACTGAAGATGCCCCCGCTCGGGTTGGATCTTGCATTGAACTTCTTGGATTTGCCCAACAACAGGTTGAACAACTTCGTTGGGAACGCCCACGGCTTTGCTGAAGATGCCCCTGACTGGGCTGAATCTTGCTTTGAATACTTTGAAATTTTGGGAGAAACACACAATTGCGGAAGATTGCCCCTGCCTGGGCTGGTGATTACTTTGAAGCTCTTGATATTCGTGGGAGAAACCCACAATCTTGAAAAAAATGCCCCTGATTGGGCTGATGATGGTCTTGGAAACCTTCAAGATTGATCCTGGACCTTGACTTGCATATATGAATGTTGGATGATAAATGACATTTCATACGAGTGGAAGTGCAAATGCAAGTGCAGACACGCGGAAATGCAAGAGTCGGGGAAGTATGATATGATTGGGTATGCATATGATGCAAGATATTTATGAGGTCGAATGCGATGCGTATGATGCATATGATTGCAGAAGGGTAATTGGAAATGCAGGTGGAGTCGCCAGCGTGGTGGACTTTGGGTAGTTGCCAATGCGGATTGGACTTCGGGTGGTGGGAGGGCTTGACTTCCTCGACACGCAGTTTACTGAAGATGCCATGATTGACACAGGCGAAGACACTCTGGATGCCCCTGGTCTGGGTACTTGGTGATTTTGTTGTGAATTTCCCTCAGAGAAGGTTGCAACTTTGCTTGATGGTCAGGACGACCTGGTCTTGCCCCAGTCTGAACATGGTAATGGTCTGCCCCAGATTAACCAGTTCTGACATATGGAAGTTGAACTCGGATGACGTACCCCTGCTTGAGCTGTTGAGTGATTTGCCCCAGCCTGTGGGTTCTGAGGTAGTCTCGCTTCGTGTCGGCCGCTGAAGGTCAGGTTCCTCCTTAATTGCCCCTCGTTGAGATGTCTTTGAATACCTAGCACTGATTTGCAATTAAAATTGTACATTCACAAATGGTAATAATTAATGCAAATTTCAATGTAAGTTTTGAAAAAGTGCGTCATTTATTGAGGTGTCGTGAAAGTGTGAGACGAACGGACTGCTAGCCCAGACGTTGTGCTAATTTGATTGGTGCGAAAGATATAGCAAGCAAAATGACACCAATATTGATGATTAGAAATCATGTGAGGAGTCAGGTTACGCAACCTTGCGACAATATGCTTTCAGAATAAACCTCGCCTCAATTAGGTCTTTTGAGGGTTACAACGTGGTCTGGTTCACGGTTATGATGTAACAGCCCAAATTTCATTAAATAATTAATTATAGTAATTAATTGATTTAGTGGGGTTTTTATTAATGTTGGAAATTAATTTTTATTAATTGGAATTAATAGAGAATTGAGAGGGAAATTGGAAGGAAGGAAAATAAAGGAAATATATAAGTGAGGAAGAAAAGAAAAGAAAGTTAGAAACATTTGGAAAGAAAGAGGAAAGAAGAAGAAAGGAGAGAAAGAGAAGAGAAGAAGAGGAAAAGTGGAAATCATCAAGAACCAACATCAAAGCTCCGATTAATCGAGGTAAGGGTGAGAAATGTTTTTATTTGATCATTGTATGATGTTATGTATGTTGGGTTGGGGTTTTGGTAGAGTTTTCATCACTTTCCAATTAGGGCAAAAGTTGGAATAATCGGTAGATTTATGATTTAATCGGTTGAAACTGAGCAATAATGCCGTAGAATAGTCGGGTAACATGTGTTGATGCTGTTTGTACTGATTTTGTTGTGTGAGAAGTTGGATGATGGTGGATTGTGGAGGTGGAACAGAATAGGGTTCTGTTCTGCGCAGGTTCGCTGGCTCTCGCCAGGCGAGCGAAGGCGAAGCTTCGCCGGGCGAAGCCTAGCGAATGTTGGCGAATAATTATGATTAAGCCCCAGTGGACTTCGCTGGCGAGTTCGCCAAGCGAAGGTGGATAGCGAATGTTCGCCCAGCGAAGGTGCTGGCGAATGGTGGCGAATGAAGTCAGTAGCTACTGACTTGGGTTCGCTGGGAAGTCTCGCCAGGCGAAGCCTAGCGAGTGTTCGCTGAGGGAGTTCGCCAGGCGAAGGCCAGGCGAAGGTTCGCTGCGAGGGTTCTCCAGGAGAATGTGGGCGAGTTTGACAGCATTTTTCTTTTGCTGTGTTGATCATGTGGAGATGGTTTGGTTGTTCCACATAGGTGGATACCTCTATGATATGATATAGATATGATCTATTGTGATAACATGTGCTGTGGGTAGCCTTCGGGCGTGAATCCTAGAGTTGTGATATGAAGGATTAATTGTAATCGGTTAAAATACATGTGAACATAATAAGTGATTATGTGTGTATTATTTGATGAATTTGCGAATGCTTGATGTGTATACAATTATGTAATGGGTATGCATGAGAACATTTTGAATATGTGTGCATAACTTATAATTGTATGATTGGTATTGCAATGAGAATACCTTGATTGTTGTGATAATTAGAGATACATGGGAATACAATGAGAAATGTATGTGTATCGTCTAATGAATTGTGAGTGCATATATGTATGCGATTGTGGTGTGAATGCATGGGAACATATGTGATATGTATGCATTGTTGTTGAATATGATGATGTGTGAAATGAATACATTGATAAATGTTTGATATATGTTGTATGTGCAATCATGATGAAATTCTCGAAGGGGTGAATTATTCGAATGCATGAGATTAAGATGTCGGTCTTAAGTGCATTTGTTGTGGTTGATTGTACATGCATCATTTAGTCAAGAGGCAATGTCTGTTAGTTTCGTGAAAACTAGTGGCTGGTCCCAAACCTAGAAGTGTGGGTTCGAAGGCTTAGAGGACGGGCCTTTGTGGTTATCGGTCTAGAAGTGTGGACCCGGTTTAATGTAAAAACCGAAAAAAGATAACGGGTTATCGGTCTAGAAGTGTGGACCCGGTTTAATGTAAAAACCGAAAAAAGATAACGAGAGTCGGTACCGCATTGCATGAGTTGCATTGAGTTGTTGAGTCACATTGATATATGACATATGCATGAAGAGATGCTTATGTTTGAATGATGAGATTGTGGAAATTGTAAGTGTATACATAATGTGGGAATGCTTTGTGATTATCCATGTTTGTCTATATATATGTGTGGTAAATATATATGACTAAGAGAATGAAGTGTGGTGAGAAATGTGAATATGTGTTACATGACTACCTATATATATATATATAATCTTATGCTTTGATTATTATGGTTATATTTCTCACCCTTCTGCTGTTTTATAATGCTCTATGAGGCATTGCAGATTAGGATGCTGGAGTCTTTTGTGAAGTTAGTCTTCATTCTTTTGAGTCTGCTGCTCCGATATGTAACACCGGGTAGTTAGACTAGTATAGTCATTCTTTTGTGATACATTGCGATGTATCAGTTGATGTGATTGTGTAATCTAACTGATATGATGTATTAATTTGGATTAACATGTGTGTACGTGAATTAATATTTTGAGAACGATTAAATGATTTTATCTTCCGCTTAAATTTAAATGTTGAAATGTGATTTCTAAAACTACGAAAACGTTACATATTTTATGGAGCAAAAATGTTAAAGTGTTTTATTGGTGAAGTTGTGACATTCTTCTTTTATACCTTATTCTAAAACTTTTACTCTGATAATTGTTTTATATACATTTATTTGGGGTATAGAAGGGGGTGTTACAATAGTGGTATCAGAGCAGGTCGGTCCGTCCGGCCAAGTTGTTAGAGTGTTTTCTTCCTGTGTGTTATTGATATGCGTGTGTTGCATTATCAATATTGGTTGTTCTTACGTGGTTCTATTGTTGGAATTAGCAAGATGGTTGCAGGAAGGAACGACGAAGCGATTGCGGAAGCATTGACGAGATTGGCGGGGGCAATTGGGCAGAATCCTCCGGCCAATGTGAATGTGAGGAATCATGCTGATGATGGATTCCGTGCTTTGGGGAAATTCCAAAAGAATAACCCTCCGGTCTTCAAGGGAACTCATGAACCGGACAAGGCACAAATTTGGTTGAAAGCTGTGGAAAAGATTTTTCGAGTTATGAATTGCTCGGATGCACAGAAGGTGCAGTTTGGGACTCATATGCTCGAAGAAGAAGCTAAAGATTGGTGGGGTAATACACGCCAAAGATTTGAGGAAGATGATATGGTGATTACGTGGGGTTTGTTTAGAGAAACCTTTCTGGAGAAGTATTTTCCAGAGGATGTGCGGGGGAAGAAAGTGATCGAATTTCTTGAGTTGAAGCAAGGTAATTCGGCGGTTGCTGAGTATGCGGCGAAATTTGAAGAGTTGATCAAATTTTGTCCTCACTATAATACTGGTAATGCTGAGAGGTCTAAGTGCCTCAAGTTTGTGAACGGTTTGAGACCCGAGATTAGACAAGCTATTGGGTACCAGGAAATCAGACGGTTTTCTGAGTTGGTTAACAAGAGCAGAATTTATGACGAAGACAGTAGGGCTAGGTCTAGCCACTACAAGTGTCTAAGTGACAAGAAAGGAAAAGGACAATTTAGAGGAAAACCTTACGTAACTCCTGCTGATAAGGGGAAACAAAAGGTTGGTTTTGGCAAGAGTCCAAGTGGGGGAGTTTCTACCCCGGTTAGGTGTTACAATTGTGGTGAAGCGGGGCATCGTGCTCCGGAGTGCAAAAGTGTTGAACAGAAGTGTTTTAAGTGTGGCAAGCCAGGCCACAAGGCTCTAGAGTGTAGAAGCGGTGCGGGTGTTACTTGCTATAACTGTGGTGAGCGAGGGCACATCGGTACCAAGTGCGATAAGTCGAAGAAGAATCAAGGGAGCGGGAAAGTGTTCGCTCTATCTGGATCTGAGACTGCTAGCGACGATCGATTGATCCGAGGTACGTGCTTCATTAATGGTACACCTTTGATCGCTATAATTGATACCGGAGCTACGCATTCTTTTATTTCTTTGGATTGTGTTAGAAGGTTAAATCTTGAGTTGTCTGTGATTGGTGGCGGTATGGTTATTGATACTCCTGCTATGGGTTCAGTAACTACACCGTATGTTTGCTTGAATTGCCCGTTGAGTATTTTCGGTAGAGATTTTGGGATTGATTTAGTGTGTCTTCATTTAGATCAACTGGATGTCATTCTTGGAATGAATTGGTTAAAATTCAATCGTGTGTATATTAACTGTTTTAACAAAACGGTTATTTTTCCCGATTCGGATGTTGAAAGGGAATTGTTTATGACGAGGAAACAAGTGAAGGAATCAGTACAAGATGGGGCTAAGGTATTTATGCTTATGGCAACTTTGAGGACTAGTGAAAGTGAAGAGATTGATGTTGTGCCCATTGTTAGAGATTTTCCGAAAGTATTCCCTGAAGAGATAAAGGATCTACCGCCGGAGCGAGAAGTGGAGTTTTCGATAGATTTGATTCCTGGAACTAGTCCGATATTGATGGCTTCAGATCGTATGTAGGCCTCGGAGTTAAAAGAGTTGAAGAGTCAACTTGAGGATTTGCTTGAAAAGAGGTTTATTCGTCCGAGCGTGTCACCGTGGGGTGCACCGGTGTTGTTGGTTAAGAAGAAAGAGGGTTCTATGAGGCTCTGTGTGGATTACAGACAGTTGAACAAGGTGACTATTAAGAATAAGTATCCACTTCCAAGGATTGATGATCTGATGGATCAGTTGGTTGGTGCAAGCGTGTTCAGCAAGATTGATTTGAGATCTGGGTATCATCAGATCCGCGTGAAAGCTGAGGATATTCAGAAGACGGCCTTTCGGACGAGGTATGGACACTATGAGTATTCCGTGATGCCATTTGGTGTGACTAATGCACCAGGTGTATTTATGGAGTACATGAATAGGATTTTCCATCCGTATTTGGATACGTTTGTGGTTGTGTTTATCGACGACATCTTGGTTTATTCGAAGAGCGAAGGAGAGCATGCCGAGCATCTGAAGATTGTGTTATCTATGCTGAGAGAGAAGCAGTTGTTCGCGAAGCTTTCTAAGTGTGAATTTTGGTTGAAGGAAGTTAGTTTCCTTGGTCGTGTGATTTCTAGTGGTGGTATTGCGGTCGATCCGTCGAAGGTTGAAGCGGTGTCGCAATGGGAGACTCCGAAGTCAGTTTTTGAGATCAGAAGTTTTCTTGGTTTAGCCGGTTATTATCGGAAGTTTATTGAAGGATTTGCTAAGTTATCGTTGCCGTTGACACAGTTGACTAGGAAAGGTCAAGCCTTTGTTTGGGACGCCGAGTGTGAAGCGAGTTTTCAAGAACTTAAGCGAAGGTTGACGACAGCTCCTGTTTTGATTCTGCCAAATCCAGAAGAACCATTCGTTGTGTATTGTGATGCTTCTTTGATGGGTTTAGGAGGTGTGTTGATGCAGAATAACCAAGTTGTAGCTTATGCTTCGAGGCAACTCAAAGTGCATGAGAAGAATTATCCTACGCATGACTTAGAGTTGGTTGCCGTTGTGTTCGTGTTGAAACTATGGAGGCATTATCTGTTTGGTGCAAGATTTGAAGTGTTTAGTGACCACAAGAGTTTGAAGTATCTTTTTGATCAAAAGGAATTGAATGCGAGACAAAGAAGATGGCTTGAACTTTTGAAGGATTATGATTTTGGCTTGAACTACCATCCGGGTAAAGCGAATGTAGTAGCGGATGCATTGAGTCGGAAATCATTGCATATGTCGGCATTGATGGTGAAGGAGTTAGAATTAGTCGAGCAATTTCGAGATTTGAGTTTGGTATGTGAGAGAACTTCTTTTGGATTTAAGTTGGGTATGTTAAAGCTTACAAGTGGTATTTTGGATGAAATTCGAGAAGGACAGAAATCGGATTTGAGCTTAGTTGATCGGTTGACTTTAATCAACCAAGGCCAAGGTGGTGATTTTCGGATTGATGAGAATGGGATTATGAGATGTCGGGATCGAGTTTGTGTTCCAAATGTTGTTGAGCTGAAAAAGAGTATCCTTGAAGAAGGACATCATAGTGGATTGAGTATTCATCCGGGTGCTACTAAGATGTATCAGGATTTGAGGAAAGTATTTTGGTGGCCTAGTATGAAGAAGGATATCGCGGAATTTGTATATTCTTGTTTGACTTGCCAGAAGTCAAAGATTGAGCATCAGAAGCCATCGGGTTTGATGAAGCCGTTGTTTATTCCTGAGTGGAAGTGGGATAGTATCTCCATGGATTTTGTATCGGGTTTGCCGAGGACGCCGAGTAATTTTGAGGCTATGTGGGTTATCGTGGACAGGTTGACTAAATCTGCTCACTTTATTCCTATGCGTATGGATTACCCTTTGGAGAAGTTGGCTAAGTTGTATATTGAGAGGATTGTGTGTCTGCATGGTATTCCGTTAAGTATTGTTTCGGATAGAGATCCGCGGTTTACTTCGAGATTTTGGGAGAGCCTGCAGAGTGTTTTGGGTACTAAGTTGCGTTTGAGTTCAGCGTATCATCCTCAGACTGATGGTCAGACGGAGAGGACGATTCAGTCGCTTGAAGATCTTTTGAGAGCTTGTGTATTGGAAAAAGGAGGAGCTTGGGATAGCTACTTGCCTTTGATTGAGTTTAACTACAACAATAGTTTCCATTCGAGTATCGGTATGGCACCATTTGAGGCGTTGTATGGTAGGCGGTGTAGGACGCCGTTGTGTTGGTTCGAGTCCGGAGAGAGTTCTGTTGTTGGACCCGAGTTAGTTCAACAGACCACTGATAAGATCAAGATGATTCAAGAGAAGATGAGAATTACTCAGAGTCGTCAGAAGAGTTATTATGACAAGGGGAGGAAGGCACTTGAATTTCAAGAGGGAGATCATGTGTTTCTTCGAGTCACTCCGATGACAGGTGTTGGTAGGGCACTGAAGTCGCGCAAGTTGTCGCCGCGTTTCATTGGTCCTTATCAGATTTTGCAAAGGATAGGAGAAGTGGCCTATCGTGTGGCTTTACCACCGTCGCTTGCTAATCTTCACGACGTATTCCATGTATCTCAGTTGAGGAAATACATTGCGGATCCGTCTCATGTAGTCCAAATAGATGATGTGCAGGTGAGAGATAACCTGACTGTTGAGACATCACTTATGCGGATTGAGGATCGGAAATTGAAACAGCTTCGAGGTAAAGAGATTGCTTTAGTGAAGGTCGCTTGGGGAGGACCGGCTGGTGGAAATGTTACTTGGGAGCTTGAGAGTCGGATGAAAGAGTCTTATCCAGAACTGTTTGAACCAGGTAACATTTTCGAGGACGAAAATTCCTAAAGTGGGGGAGAGTTGTAACAACCCAAATTTCATTAAATAATTAATTATAGTAATTAATTGATTTAGTGGGGTTTTTATTAATGTTGGAAATTAATTTTTATTAATTGGAATTAATAGAGAATTGAGAGGGAAATTGGAAGGAAGGAAAATAAAGGAAATATATAAGTGAGGAAGAAAAGAAAAGAAAGTTAGAAACATTTGGAAAGAAAGAGGAAAGAAGAAGAAAGGAGAGAAAGAGAAGAGAAGAAGAGGAAAAGTGGAAATCATCAAGAACCAACATCAAAGCTCCGATTAATCGAGGTAAGGGTGAGAAATGTTTTTATTTGATCATTGTATGATGTTATGTATGTTGGGTTGGGGTTTTGGTAGAGTTTTCATCACTTTCCAATTAGGGCAAAAGTTGGAATAATCGGTAGATTGATGATTTAATCGGTTGAAACTGAGCAATAATGCCGTAGAATAGTCGGGTAACATGTGTTGATGCTGTTTGTACTGATTTTGTTGTGTGAGAAGTTGGATGATGGTGGATTGTGGAGGTGGAACAGAATAGGGTTCTGTTCTGCGCAGGTTCGCTGGCTCTCGCCAGGCGAGCGAAGGCGAAGCTTCGCCGGGCGAAGCCTAGCGAATGTTGGCAAATAATTATGATTAAGCCCCAGTGGACTTCGCTGGCGAGTTCGCCAAGCGAAGGTGGATAGCGAATGTTCGCCCAGCGAAGGTGCTGGCGAATGGTGGCGAATGAAGTCAGTAGCTACTGACTTGGGTTCGCTGGGAAGTCTCGCCAGGCGAAGCCTAGCGAGTGTTCGCTGAGGGAGTTCGCCAGGAGAAGGCCAGGCGAAGGTTCGCTGCGAGGGTTCGCCAGGCGAATGTGGGCGAGTTTGACAGCATTTTTCTTTTGCTGTGTTGATCATGTGGAGATGGTTTGGTTGTTCCACATAGGTGGATACCTCTATGATATGATATAGATATGATCTATTGTGATAACATGTGCTGTGGGTAGCCTTCGGGCGTGAATCCTAGAGTTGTGATATGAAGGATTAATTGTAATCGGTTAAAATACATGTGAACATAATAAGTGATTATGTGTGTATTATTTGATGAATTTGCGAATGCTTGATGTGTATACAATTATGTAATGGGTATGCATGAGAACATTTTGAATATGTGTGCATAACTTATAATTGTATGATTGGTATTGCAATGAGAATACCTTGATTATTGTGATAATTAGAGATACATGGGAATACAATGAGAAATGTATGTGTATCGTCTAATCAATTGTGAGTGCATATATGTATGCGATTGTGGTGTGAATGCATGGGAACATATGTGATATGTGTGCATTGTTGTTGAATATGATGATGTGTGAAATGAATACATTGATAAATGTTTGATATATGTTGTATGTGCAATCATGATGAAATTCTCGAAGGGGTGAATTATTCGAATGCATGAGATTAAGATGTCGGTCTTAAGTGCATTTGTTGTGGTTGATTGTACATGCATCATTTAGTCAAGAGGCAATGTCTGTTAGTTTCGTGGAAACTAGTGGCTGGTCCCAAACCTAGAAGTGTGGGTTTGAAGGCTTAGAGGACGGGCCTTTGTGGTTATCGGTCTAGAAGTGTGGACCCGGTTTAATGTAAAAACCGAAAAAAGATAACGGGTTATCGGTCTAGAAGTGTGGACCCGGTTTAATGTAAAAACCGAAAAAAGATAACGAGAGTCGGTACCTCATTGCATGAGTTGCATTGAGTTGTTGAGTCACATTGATATATGACATATGCATGAAGAGATGCTTATGTGTGAATGATGAGATTGTGGAAATTGTAAGTGTATACATAATGTGGGAATGCTTTGTGAATATCCATGTTTGTCTATATATATGTGTGGTAAATATATATGACTAAGAGAATGAAGTGTGGTGAGAAATGTGAATATGTGTTACATGACTACCTATATATATATATATAATCTTATGCTTTGATTATTATGGTTATGTTTCTCACCCTTCTACTGTTTTATAATGCTCTATGAGGCATTGCAAATTAGGATGCTGGAGTCTTTTGTGAAGTTAGTCTTCATTCTTTTGAGTCTGCTGCTCCGATATGTAACACCGGGTAGTTAGACTAGTATAGTCATTCTTTTGTGATACATTGCGATGTATCAGTTGATGTGATTGTGTAATCTAACGGATATGATGTATTAATTTGGATTAACTTGTGTGTACGTGAATTAATATTTTGAGAACGATTAAATGATTTTATCTTCCGCTTAAATTTAAATGTTGAAATGTGATTTCTAAAACTACGAAAACGTTACATATTTTATGGAGCAAAAATGTTAAAGTGTTTTATTGGTGAAGTTGTGACATTCTTCTTTTATACCTTATTCTAAAACTTTTACTCTGATAATTGTTTTATATGCATTTATTTGGGGTATAGAAGGGGGTGTTACATATGAAATAAAGGATATTGGGATCAAAGTATGATTTGTACCCACCCCTTCTTCTTAATGATCTCCAGTCCTATGCTTAGTTAATTCTACACTTGTCTAGACGGTGTAGGCTTGAATGTTCAAGATTTGCTTGACGTGGCAGTCACCTTATTTTGCTGGATGCCAGTGCCCCTTTGAACAAGGTGGCTACTGAACCTTTTTTGTTTTTGTTAAGGATTTCGGGGTCCTCTTTTGCTTTTGTTTTTGATCCCTAACTTTTGCATGGATTGACTTTGTTTGTCAGATCCATCGGGATTACCTTGATTTTGCCTAAGTCCCCTCTAAGGTGTCTGACTTAGCAGGCTTTTGATGATTTTTTTATTTTTTTGTGACTGCCATAGCATAGGTCATTGATGAACAACCGTCTTCTGGATTTTGCTTTGTTGATTTGAGTGCGGAGTTGAATTAGCTGAACACTACCCTGCCCCAAGTTAAGTGTAAGGTTTGAATATCCGAAGGAAACTGCTACTTCTAGGCTCGAAGTGGTTTACTAGGGATTAACTCCTTATATCTCCAGTGTTTGGGGAATTGAAGCAATGTCTGTACATCATTGACGAGATTCGGTCTGAAAGCATACGATTTGCAATTATGGGTATCTCGTTTTCATCATCCTCCCTCAAATCATGCTAAACAACAGTGAATATAGTGGAGTGAATAAATGTGTCGGTGATAAGTAAAAAAAAAAAAAAACATGAGTGAATACGACATAACTAATTCAAAACATGCATAAATGATACATTAATGAAAACCAAATACGAAATGGAAATTGTTCAAAGCATACAGTACTTAAATAAACAAAGACAAAACATAAGAAATGCGAAAGATTAAATGGCAGCATGACGGCCTTCTTTGGGGAATGAACTTGACTGAAATTGATCTGATGTTGGCACTAGTTGACTGGTGGCATCGGGTTGTTGATGATATTCGGAGACTTCCCATTGAAGTTGATAACATCCTTATCGATCATGTCTTGAATTATGTGCTTGAAAGCCCTGCAGTCCTCAATGGTGTGACCTGGAGCGCCCTTATGAAACTCACAATGAGCATTTGCATCGTAGTCGGCAGGAATGACAGTTGGGGGAGCCAAATCTCTTGGAACAATAGCCTTTTTCTCCATCAACTGAGCAAAGATACTAGCATATTTCATTGGCAGACGATCAAAGACTTTATCTGGTCTCCATGTTCTCTGCGGACGTTGTGGGCGAGCACCTTGTCGTTGCTGAGTAGCTTGCATCTGCTGTTGCTAAGGAGGATACTGATATCCTTGCTGGTTGTAGGCTTGTTGCTGAGGAGCCTGTTGTCGTGGAATTTGAGCTTGCACCGCTTGAACAGCTGGCTGATAAGGCATCGGAGCATATTGCGCGGCAGCAACATATGGATATTGATAGTAGGGAACTTGATAAGGCATAGGAGCAGGAGCTTGTTGAGAAGCTTGTCCTTTCTGCAAAAAGATGGCATTTGTTTCGCCCTCCTTCTTTTTGTGTCCATTGAAAGGCTTCTTGACATTAGCCTGGTTGTTAGAACCTCTTGGGATCTTCCCACTCTTCAGCCCTTCTTCAATTCTCTCACCGAAGATCACCAAGTCAGAGAATCCAGCGGAGACACTACCGATCAGCTTTTCGTAGTACTGGTCTTGCAAAGTACCCATGAAGATGTCAATAAGTTCACGGTCAACAAGAGGTGGATGCACCCTTGCGGCTAGCTCTCTCCATCGTTGCGCGTACTCCTTGAAGGATTCGTTGTCCTTCTGAGTCATACTCTGAAGCTGAGTACGATTTGGAGCAAGATCTGTGTTGTACTTATACTGTTTGACAAATGCATTGGCTAGCTCGGCCCAAGTGCGCACACTGTTACGCTCCAGCTGCATATACCATTCGAGTGATGCCCCAGACAAGCTGTCCTGGAAGAAATGGATCATGAGCTTTTCATCTCTGGCATAAGCAGCCATCTTGCGACAGTACATCTTCAGATGAATGTTTGGGCAACTGAGACCTTTGTACTTCAAAAATTCGGGCATCTTGAACTTGGGAGGAATGACAACGTCAGGCACCAAGCATAATTCCAAAGCACTGAAAGAATTTGAATTGTGCCCCTCCATGGCTCGGAGTTTCTCAGCTAGATCTCGGCACATCTTCATGGCTTCTGAATCCTGAGCGGCAACAGGACTGGCAATGGGAATAGCGGCATGATAGTTCTGAACGTCGTCATACTGATCCATCAAAGTATCTTCGATATGTGGAACTGGGATTTACACAGCAGTAGGCTGGGCCTGCGGGATAACTCCAACAGTAACTCCAGGCGTTGGGATTTGCTGAGAAGCGTTTCCTTCGGCTGCGTTGTTGAAGTTCAATGGCATCCCATGAGAATTTGGAATTGGAACCAAAGGGATGGCAGTAGACCCTTGTCCTTGACCATTGTTGACGACAGCAGCGGCTTGACGCTGTTCTTCCTCTCTTCTGGCAGCGAGGATGGCTTCGAGGATCTGGTCGATCTTTCCTTTCATGGAATCCAACTCTTCCCTGAAGGCGACTTGCTCTTGTTGAATCTGCTCCATCATTCGTCTGGTATTGGCTCTAGTTGCGTACTGGTGTCGGGGAATCAACTTGATTTACTGGAGAAGAAGGAACAGAGACATAAGATCCTGTTGGAGGACTAGAAATGCAAAATGCACAACATATGAAATGCAATGCGAATGATATGCAAGATGCAATGCAAGATACAAGATCCAGGATCACAAGATCATAGTTCGAGCAGCTCCTGAAGCTGGTAACTGTAATAGATAAGTAACCATAATTCCTGCTCAAATAAAAATTGACAGGTAAACCCTATACGGGAAGGTCTAGACACTCTACCCATAAACCCACTTACGGGATGGTTTCTATGTTTGGTTCTCAGGATCACGGACACTAGTCGTATTAGCGTCGCGCAACAGGCTGGCTGTATTACGACGATAATAACGATAAGGTCTCTCCTGAGCGGGGTCCTCATGCTAGGCGCACAAGGAGCGAGTCCTTGGAGACTAACACTACACGACCACCAATATCGGAACTGGTGCTAACAAAAGGTTCCCAGAATCACGGACCCTTCATTAATCAAGTCGTGCAACAGGCTGGCTGTGTTACAACAAGATCTACGAATAGGTCTCCTCTGGAGGAGCTTTCATGCTAGGCCCACAAGGAGCAAGTCCTCGGAGACTAACACTACTCGACTACCAATTCTAAACTATGTGTTCTCTCTGCTTTTACCAAAGCTCGAGCATAGAGCTTTACTCATGATGTTATCCCAAGAACCGATAGGCAACCAAGATAACAAACATAAATAAAATCTACAAGAGAACAAATACATAAACAAGGAGAAAACAGAATAACAACAAACACTCCTCACAAACCAAAAGATAGGCTCGACTCTATCTTTGCATGGAGCAAATGTTCCCCAGCAGAGTCGCCACCTGTCGCACCTCGAAAAATCACGGAGACATTTCGGAGAACGCGACCCTCGCGCGAAAGGCGCGGAAATGCGGTTCGACAGAGTCGCCACCGAACTTTATTTTTCCCAAACAAACGGGAGAGGAAAATATCGAGAAAACCTCTTAAAATGAAAGGATAGGAACAGGGCTGTCGCAACCAAGTTCCGGGTTCGGGAGTCGGTTACGTGAGGGGAAGGTATTAGCACCCCTCACGTCCGTCGTACTCGACGGGAACCTCTTAAGGTAATTGTGGGGAGTGTTGTTTAAGTTTACTTGTTTTCTTCTCGTTGTAAAGGTAGAATTGGTAGGTTAAAAGGTTAAAGACACTAAGGAGAAATGGGTGGTTAGAGGATAGGGTGCTCGCCAAGGATTGGGGCCCTTGTGCCTACGTATGCTCATTCGGACGAGAATGAGAAATCAGAGCGTCGTAGTTCGACTATGGGAAAAGATAGGGGAAATGAAAGATGGAGGGGATTGTGCTCGCCAAGATCATCGCAATCTTGTGCCTACGTATCTTATATTTAAGAATGAATAAAGAATCAGAGCGTCCGTAGTTCGTGGTAACAACCACGAAATGGATACGGGGAAATGGGAGAAATGGGTAACAGGTAGCTTGCCAAGATCATCGCAATCTTGTGCCTACGTATCTTACATTCGGACGAGAATGAAGAATCAGAGCAATCGTAGTTCGTGGAGACGACCACGAAAAGGTGAGGTTGAATAGATTGGAAGTTTGAGAAAAAGACGAAAGGGTGACTGACAAGCAACCCAAGAGCGCGTCTCAAGAGCTTGTCACTCAAGAATTCAAGGAATGCGAGACTCCAAGAACTCAATTCTTTCGGGAATTGACTGAATAGGTTGAAGATGAAGAATTGGATGTTTTGAAATCGAAAGAATGAACTAATAACAACTCAAGGGCGCGCCTCGAGAGTTACTCATTCAAATATTCAAAGAATGCTAGATTCTAAGAATATCTCTCTTTCGTAAGTTTTAAAAACGTATGTGAAAAGATTGAATCGAAGGATGGCATGAGAGGCCAAAAGGAAGTTGTTTTGAAGTAGTTCGACAACGTGTCGAGGATTTGTTTGAAAATGAAACCGACTTGACGACGTGTCAAGGGTTAGGATTGTGAGAAACGATATTAGTCCCTGAGGTTGCTCCTAATATCGAGACCATGAGGAATTGCGAATGAAAATGTGGGTTGCGAATGCGGACGAGCATTCGACTTAGGAGAATGTTGGAAACTGATTGAATTTGAAAGAATCGAAAGATTGAGTGAATAACAACTCAAGAGCGTGCCTCAAGAGTTATTCTCTCGAAGACACAAGGAATGCTAGATTCCAACTGCCTCTTTCTTTCGGGGTTTTGATTAAAATGACGTTGAGAATATGATTTGAAACGGAATGGGGTATGAAAACAATTTGTGAATGTACGAGATAAGGATATGAATTTTTAAAGTAAGAGAAATGACAATTATTTGATAAATGAGACGTAGGCCTCATAATCAATTAATTGGGGTATCATCGAGATGCTAGATCTCGACAATGCCTTTTTCATATATAAAATGTTTGGATGAACCACGGATATATCACACGGAATGCTTTATTCTTATGACATTTCTTTGTTCTAAATAGCGTACTAAAATGAAAAGTCGAACGATATATTATTTGAGGTGTACACCTCCATAGTGTTCGTCCAAAAATTCAAGAAGTGCTAGACTTCGAGAATTTAATTTTTTCATGACTTGATTGAGAAATAATTTAGTGTTGAAAAATATACTGAAACAGGATTTAAAGAAAATCAAACATATTTTAGAAATAAGCTCAAAAATAAATTGTAAGTTAAAAGAAATTGATTTAAATTTAGTAAAAAATAAATTAATCAAAAATTAAAAGTAAATTTGAAAAAATCTAAAGTGTAATTTATTGAATTGTCTAAAACATGTTACTTACTCAAGCATATACAAATACAAAAGTTGAATTGCCTAATAAATTAATTATCTATAAAAAAAATGAACAATACATTATTTAAGGTGTACACCTTAATAATGTTCATTCGAAAACTCGAGAAGTGCTAGACTTCAAGAGTTTAAATTTCGTAATTGACCTCGAAAAAATAATTTGAATAACTATAAATTGAATTAATAGTTTTAAAAGAATAATCAAATATATTTTGAAAATACTTTTGAAAATAATCCATGAATTATATGCTATATATAAAAAAATTTATTATTATTATTATTTTTTAAAAAAAAACATTGAATTTTAAATATGAAATATATTTGGAATTTGAACAATAGCTATCGACTTTTAACGAAATCTTTAACAAAAATCTGCGGCATAATGGCATGAATTACCGAAACCACAGTTTTTTTGAGTCGGTCACAGCAGCCACATAACAATAAATCATCATTATCTAAATCGATACGTAAGTAAATACAAAAATCAAACATAATCACATATTAGTTAGAAACAAATAGTTGATAATGGGAAGACTCAAATAATACCAGTCACATTCAAACTGACTCAAGGCTCACACAATTCAATTTGTAATCCACACGCGTGTACCGAAATTGCAGCAACAAGAGTAACGGCATGGTGAAACCCAATTGACAATAGCGAACGCAACAAAACCAGAGAAACTTAAAGATTTTAGCCTCCTTCTCACTACAATTGTTGCTGCAGATTATTGAATTTGATCAAACTTAAAAAACGGTGCACTGCTGTTGTCGACTTATTGGCGCGAGAGCTCGTTGGAAAATGGTGGTCCAATTGTTGTGTTGCTACATAATAGGGTCGAGGTATTGTGAAACTGGATGACAATATTGTTGTTGCTAAACACGAGTTGAGAATGCTGCTAATGTTTGAATTAGTTTGCTGTGAGGTTGTCAACATTTCGACACTTCAAGATCTTTTCGTAACCAATGATTCGGCGATGCTGCCACATGCACAAAATCAACAGCCAGCCCAAGGTAGAAATAGAAAATACAAATAATGAAAGAAATCCACAACACAAACCAACAAGGCACAATCAAATTGAAATCCAATTGTAATTTTAACAGCAGATTACATGATTAGCTATCAATCAAAATAACATAAACACAATATTGTTTGTTCAATATATACAATCTAACACCATATAAACATCTTAATTGAAACCACAAAAAAGGCTCAAATCCATAAAGCTGCGTTGAAAACAAAATTGATAATGAGAACATAACATCACAGGTATCAAACATCAGCAGAATAATGAAAAAATACCCCAGCCAAAAGACATGTTGAACTGATTCCTGCAAGCAGGATATCGAGCTGTGATTGAAGCTAGTCAAGAGATAACGTTGTTCCCGCCGTGTCGTTGTCGTGCAATAGTGCAGAACTGAACTCCTATTGTGATGTTGTTGTTAAATATTTTCGGTGCGAGATTGTCAAGCCCGTGAAATTTGATGCTATCGAACTGGGTTGGACATCAACCGTCGACTTGAAACCAAACATCTTGGATTCAAACTGCTGACGCACGTTTGAAGAGCGAAGCCGAAGACTCGTTTGCATTGACTGTATTGGTTCCAAACCCTGAGTTTAGACTTTAAAAACCTGCACATAACAGACAACAAACCAAGCAAACACAGAACACAAATTTTACAAATTCGAAATCGCCAAAACGGAGGTTGATAACCTTGTGCTTTTTGTCAGTATCAGTGTTAAAGACAACAACAACAGACATATAAAATCGGATGCTCAGAAACACAGTTGATACAACAAACATCTAAAGCAACACATTTGCTTCTCGAAAAGACCTCCATCCATTGTGATAAGCCTGATTCATTAAACTGCAACTACAGATCCTGCAACAACCTCAAAACACCCGTTCGGTTAACTTTTTCGTAAAAATAAATATCACAGCCGAGTTTAGGGAATGAACAACCGTTAAAGTAAAATGCTGTTCTTCATCTTCCTGACATGTGTATTCACCCTCAAAGCGAATCAATCAACCAACACTTGATAACCGTTAGAGCAAAATGAAGATTGAATAAACAACATGACAGTCTGGTTTTAAATAATCGATTAAAAAAAACATGAAACAACATGCCATGGATAACAAACAACCACAACCATGATTACCAAATATCAGAATTGAGATAAAAGAAAGAACAACAACCCACCCTTACGTCAAACTTTCGGTTGCCGTGCCCAAGTTTGATATGCGCTAGCTGAGATGGTGTTCTTTCCTGTTGAATACGGCTCAGTCTGGATGTTTGATGTAACGGCGGAAACGCGGCAAGCTCAACAGTAACAGCTTCAACTCTAAACAGCCATCGACTCAAATCAATATTCCTTCATGAAGTAGTTTTTTCTCTACTGCAAAGTTCTCAACTATATTGAGATAAGTACAATCCTGAGGTAGTCGACTCGTCGTTGCGTTGCAATGCACTGCTCGTAGTCTTGCTTAGTCACGACCGAAAATCAGGTCAAGGAGAAACTTCGCAACATCATCACCTGTATTGAAATCAAAGTTAAGTTAAAAAAAACGAATGAAATCATCGCTTCACTGCTGCTATGAACTGGGGCGCGGCGTCGTCGTCATCTTTGCCAAATCGAAAATGTGCGGGATTAAACGATGTTGTATCGATGTTGGTGTAGTTGAAATTTGGTGATGGATCCGATGACAACGGCGCGGAGGGTGGTGGTGTTTTAATATCGGAGACCGTTTTTTGAGGTGGGAGTTGAGGTTTTGATGGGGCTGATAATGGTGTAACGGAAAAAAAACGGGAAGAAAGAAAGAGGAGGAGGTGTTATATGGGCGGCGACGAACAGGAGAAAAGAAGAAAGGGGTCATACGGCTGCGAGATGAAGAAAGAATCGAGGGTTATTGGTGATGGAGAAGGTTTACGAAGCGGGAGAAGGAGGGTTACGATGGCGGCCGTTTTCGCTCGAAAAAAGAAGCATGAATAATGCCCCTGAAATTAGGTTTTTTCATCCCCTTTAAGGAACCAAACGATCCTCTTTGGACACTGTATGGGCTGAAGAACACGGGCCCAATTCCAAATCCTGATTTCCCCTACTTTTTCTCCTTTTTTTTCCCAGCAAATAATCAATTAGATAAATATAAACAAAGACTAATTATATAAATTAACAATTAAAAAATTAACTAATATGACTAAATAATGAATAAATATTTAACCAAACAATTAAATATTAACTAATGTAATAAAATATATATAAAAAAAACAAAAACAAAAGTGAATAAATGTTACTTAAAAATATTTTTAGTAATATTTGATAAAAGAAAAAGTTTAAGAAACTGAGAAAAATTAATATTCACAAAAAAGGTTGTTAGGCCACGTGTCACGCCTTAATGGGTCATAAAGATAAATTTCTAAAAATCGACCAATTGCGAGCGGACATGTGTCTAAATGGCACGAAACAAAAAAAATGCGAAAATATTTACAAAAAGGGTAGGACAAATTTAGGGTATGACACAACTATAACACCTATTATGCTATATTATGCTTAGCCTGGGTTAGTTTAATTATAAAGAGTTTTATGTTGCATTTTCTATATAGCATTTCAATTACCAATAAACCATGAACTAGAAAATGTAAATCCTTTTCTTTTCATTGATGCTACTGTAGCGCACAAACAAAAGAGAGGAACTAGGAGTATAAAATGTAAGCACCTCATTCTAATAGTCTTGTAGCACAGAGTAATAGGCAATGTGTGTGGACTTTTTTTTAAACTGTAGTGCAAGAATTAGAGTATTGAATTGTGACTCTCTTTCGCTATACGGAATGTAATATTTGCATGATTAATGAATTTGAATTATTTATTAAAATTACTAAATAATTATTAAATATTGAATGTTGAATAAATATTAAAACTATAATGATTGATAGAAATTTATTCAAAAATTGATTATTTATTTAGATATTGACTATTCATTTATGTATTGATCATTTAATTAGATATTGATTATTTATTTAGATATTGATTATTTATTAAATATTGAGTTAATTATTGATGACAAATTAATTACTCTATGATGAATCAGAATCGTGTTTTGTGAATTATGGTGAAAATATGTTGATTTTTGTGAATTACTTGCTATGTGCTATGTGGAGTGGTAATGTTTAAATTAAGAATGTCTTAATTATGAAAATGTGATTGTGTGTGCAAATGTGTGGTAATTCAAGTGTTGTGAATTATTGAAGATATGCATGAATGTTAAGATTAGGGAATGGTCTTAATAGCATATGGTTGTTGAAATTGCATACGCATCATTTGTGTCAAGAGACAATGCTTGCTAGTTCCGTGGGAGCTAGTGACTAGTCCCAAACCTAGAGCGGGGTTTGAAAGCCTAAGGAATGGGCTTTTTGTGTGTTATTGGTCTAGGGAACGGACCCGATTTAAGTGTAAAAACCGAAAAATAATAACGAGTGTTGGTACCACATGGCATGAATTGCATTGAGTCTTGCATTGAGTTTTGCATTGAGTCTCATTATGTATATTTATGTGCTATGAGATTACGTGTGATATGTGGAACTGATAAATTGGTGAATTATAGAGTTGTGTGTATATACTTATGAATAGTATGGTGACTTGAATAATATTGTGTTGATAAAACTTTTGAAGTGTGAGAATAATAGTGATTATGTTTGTATGCCTTAAATTATATATTATCTTATAATTTCAATAATTATGTGAATTCTCACCCTTCTGTTGGAATGATGTTTTATACGACATCGCTCAGGTACTGAGGAGTAGAGTTGCTTCTAGCACGAGGTAGCCGTTGGAGTAGCTTGAGTTGTGTCTTTATTTATTTTGGGTCGAGTCATGCTCTGATTATGTAACACCGGGGAATATTTTGATTTCATATTTGGAGAGATATTTTATGTACTCTACTTTATTCTGTTGTTGTTATTTTGAATTATATGAAGAATTGGCTTTTAAGCCTAAGTATTAAAAAATGAGATGAGCATGAGACTTTTATTATATCTATCATGATTAAAGCAAATCCGCTGCTACATGTTAATGTGAAGGTGTATGAAAAGCAGAAAGTTATTTTTATATTATTGAGCATGACAGGTGTTGTGTGATGTTTTGAAAAATTTATGTGACACCCTTTTGTGAAATGCATGATAATTACTCTGATCTATTTATATTTATTTTGTGGGGTTAGAAGGGTGTTACATTAGTGGTATCAGAGCCTGGTTGGTCCGTCCGGCCAAGTTGTCTAATGTTGGTTGTTCCCTTGTATGCGACATGTGTGTGAAAACACTGTCGATACATGTTTGTTGTCTAACCTTTGTCTACAGAAGTGGGAATGATCTAAGTGGGGGAGAAACTTGAGCCTCTCCAGGATGCTGCAAGTATGGAGTTGTAGCTCAGTGTATGGTTAAATGCTCTTATAGTTTGGTAAAGATGGTTTATACCCCATCATGATTTTCGGCTGTCTATCGATAAATTGAGGAACTGATCACCCTTAATCTCTTATTGATAGTAGTTGGGATTGTGTTGGATGGGATAGACGTGTCTTGCAAGCTTAGATGGCGTGAGCAATGAATTGTTTGGAGTTAAGCCAAGTGCTGAAGAATTGTTTTGATGAGTCGGCGCAGGACAGTGATGAGATGTTTCATTTTGATGGAAATTTTGAGTGTTAACGAAAGTGGGAAGTTGGCGGTTTGCCGATTAATTGTGGTTGTCTGGAAGTTATTTTGACAAGATAATGATATACAGCCAGGACGTGAAGTGGAGTTATGATTGACTTAGTTACGGGAACTAGTCCGATATTAAGAGCTCTATATTGTATGTCTATTTGGATAGTCAAGGAATTAAACTAATTGAGTAGTTTTGAGACTTGTGTCTGGTGTGTGTGCTGTGGCAACAGATTGTGAAGTCAAGTATATAAAGGGTTGATAGTGACTTCTGGTGATTATTAAAGGAAGTAAGGTGTGAGATACTATATTGGTGTAATTAGACCTTTGAACATTTCAAGAGTTGAAGATGTGTTGAATGGCCTTCTAAGTGTGGAAATATTGTTTTCGTATTTTGTCGTAACGGGAGAATCGTAACTCGGAATGACGCAAGATTAGAAGCGCGGGAAGTATTACAATGTTTTATGTGATGGTGAAGTAGTGACATGGAATTAATTATTTATTGATGAAATATGTTTGGTTGTTGTAGTAAGTGCGGTTTGTATTTCCGCCATGACTCACAAATTGAGTGTCCGTTTGGCATGGGATTCTCCATACTTAATTGAGTGAGTCAATGGTTGGGTAACCGATGATATTTGGATATACTCGAAGAGTATAGAGGATCATGTTGAGCATCGGGAACTTGAGTTATCAGTGTTGGAGAAGAAGTAGTAATATTCTACTATGAAGAAAGTTTAAGGAATTGTTAGGAAAGCTGTCAACAGCTCGTGTATTGGTTTTTCCGAATCCGACAGAACAAATTGTTGTGTTTTGTGATGTTTGGTTGATATGATTGAGGGATATGTTAAGTACAACATCAGCGAGTTTTGGTTATGCTTTAAGGCAACTTAAAGTACATAAGGGAATTATCTGACAAGTAATTGGAGTTGATTGTTGTTGCGTGTTTATGCCGGAGTTTGGAAGCCTCAATTGTTTAGTTGAGATTTGAGATGGTTGGTGATCTTAAGGACTTAAGGTATTTGTTGATTTGAAAAAGAGTTGAATATGGCGCAGAGGAAATAAATAGGGACTTCTAAAGGAGTATGATTTTGGGTTGAATTACCATTCGAGTGAGACCAAGTGGTAGCAGAGGTATCGAATTGGAAATTTCTGTATATACCAATGATGATGGTAATGAGTTAGAACTGATGAAGCAAACTCGGAATGAGTTTCGTCTGTGAAGAAAATATCTTAGGGAGTTGAGCTTTGTATCTTGAGACTGACTATAGGTATTCTTGATAAGATTCGAAGAAGTCGAAGTTCTAATTTGAGTTAATAGATTGATTAAATTTAATGAATTGAAGTCGAAGAGCTGATTTTCGGATTGATGAGAATGATACCATGAGATGTCGTAATGGATTATGTGTTCCAAATAGTGTGAGTTGGATAAGAGTACTCTAGAAGAAGAACATTGAGATAGATGGAGAGAGAAGTGGTTGAAGTGGTATGTGCTGGTTTGACTTATCGGAAGTCGAAGTGTGAACATCAGAGGTTGTTAGACCTGATACAACTGTTGAATATTTCTAAACGGTATGGGATAGTATTCCCATGGATTTTGTGTCGGGTTTTCCGAAGAAATATGGAGGGATATGATTCGACTTGGGTGGTTATGAATGGATTGGCAAGATTAACTCATTTCTTACTAATGAGGATGAATCATTCTATGCTGAAGCTAGCTAAGAGGTATAGTGAGGAAGTTGCAGGGTAGTATGGGTTACCGTCGAATATTGTGTCAGATGGGAATCTGAATTTTCGTTGAGATTTTGAGAAAGTTGTAGACACTTTGGGTGTCATGTTGAAGTTGAACTCTGTCTAGCACCCGTGGACGGACTGAACAGACAAAGAGAACTATCCAGTATGTAGGGGATTTGTGGAGACATCACCTATGCGGATAGAGGATCGGGATTTGAAGCAACTTCGAGGTAAAGAGATTGCTTTGGTGAAGGTTGCTTGGGGAGGACCAGCTGGTGGAAACGTGACATGGGAGCTTGGGAGTCAGATGCGTGAGTCTTACCCCGAGTTATTCGTTTGAGGTAATTTTCGAGGGCGAAAATCCTTTAAGTGAGGGAGGGTTGTAACACCCCAATTTTTAGTAATTATTTATTAATTAAATTAATTGACTAATTATGTGATTTTAGGCCTAATTGAATTAACTAATTTATGTGATTTATTTGATATAATTGAATTAGTTGATTTATTGAATTTATATAAATTATTTGAGTTGTTTAGATTAATTGAATTATTGGACATATTCGAAATAATTGATTTAATTTTATTATTTAACTTATATGATATATTCTAATTTGTAGAATAATATAGAATTGTTAGATTAATTGATTGGGCCTATTTAGGGGTGTGAATAGACATGAGTTATAAAGCCCATTAGAATTACTAGGTTAATTAAAATTGTGAGAATTTTTATAAAATAAGAGAAATGAGATAGAAGAGAAGAGAAGGAAAGAAAAGATAGAAAAGGGGAAAGAGGCATAGAGAGGAGTGGAGAAGAAGAGGAGGAAACTCAAGAGGAAGAGCAAAAGTTCAACAAATTCAAGGTAAGGGTGGGTTTTTATATGATTATTGGGATTATTTGATAGTGTATGACGGGTAGAAATATGTTTATGATGAAACCCCTAAATTTTCATGATTTTATAGTTGTTAGGTTTTGATGATAATTTTTGAGATGTGGTGATTAATTATATTTGAAATTGATGTTTTGGTATAGTGTAGCATATCAATTAGTATCATGATAAGCAGCATATTAAAAAGCTTAAACGAATGTCGCTTTGATTAGTTCTGATACTGTAGCGAAATATAAATCTGATGACTTTATAATCGAACTGTAGCAATTGGGAGCACAATTACACTTTGATTGGCTGGTTGATAAGATTAGTAAAGCGGTTGGATAAGATATCAATCCTAGGATACAAATTGGAATATTGGATATACATGTATATATAGATGGTTTTGAGTCTTTTAAAAATAACAGGTAAGATGTTTTCAAATACATACTGTTTTCCTTGGAGTTGGAATTTTCTTTTGGTTATGTGGACTGTTAACTTAGCCGAGTTGAGTAACCTCGGTTTGTAACCCAGGTGGGGCCTTTAAGGTGATGTGGTCTAACTATGTAAGTTTGGTATGAATTCTCTAGCCCTTTCTTAGAAGCAAAAATTGAATCATATAGCCATATCACTGGTCATACAGTTTGGAGCCTAGGATCCATTATAGAAATGAGGAGAATATAGTGGCAAATGTCAATTTTAAGATTCAAACAGGGTATATGGAGTAAAGAAGTACTTTTGGTGTAATGTGATATAAATCACCTCTCAAACTTATGTAAAACCTTACTTACAACTATAACACCTATTATGCTATATTATGCTTAGCCTGGGTTAGTTTAATTATAAAGAGTTTTATGTTGCATTTTCTATATAGCATTTCAATTACCAATAAACCATGAACTAGAAAATGTAAATCCTTTTCTTTTCATTGATGCTACTGTAGCGCACAAACAAAAGAGAGGAACTAGGAGTATAAAATGTAAGCACCTCGTTCTAATAGTCTTGTAGCACAGAGTAATAGGCAATGTGTGTGGACTTTTTTTAAACTGTAGTGCAAGAATTAGAGTATTGAATTGTGACTCTCTTTCACTATACGGAATGTAATATTTGCATGATTAATGAATTTGAATTATTTATTAAAATTACTAAATAATTATTAAATATTGAATGTTGAATAAATATTAAAACTATAATGATTGTGGAAATTTATTCAAAAATTGATTATTTATTTAGATATTGACTATTCATTTATGTATTGATCATTTAATTAGATATTGATTATTTATTTAGATATTGATTATTTATTAAATATTGAGTTAATTATTGATGACAAATTAATTACTCTATGATGAATCAGAATCGTGTTTTGTGAATTGTGGTGGAAATGTGTTGATTTTTGTGAATTACTTGCTATGTGCTATGTGGAGTGGTAATGTTTAAATTAAGAATGTCTTAATTATGAAAATGTGATTGTGTGTGCAAATGTGTGGTAATTCAAGTGTTGTGAATTATTGAAGATATGCATGAATGTTAAGATTAGGGAATGATCTTAATAGCATATGGTTGTTGAAATTGCATACGCATCATTTGTGTCAAGAGACAATACTTGTTAGTTCCGTGGGAGCTAGTGACTTATCCCAAACCTAGAGCGGGGTTTGAAAGCTTAGGGAATGGGCTTTTTGTGTGTTATTGGTCTAGGGAACGGACCCGGTTTAAGTGTAAAAACCGAAAAATAATAACGAGTGTTGGTACCACATGGCATGAATTGCATTGAGTCTTGCATTGAGTTTTGCATTGAGTCTCATTATGTATATTTATGTGCTATGAGATTACGTGTGATATGTGGAACTAATAAATTGGTGAATTATAGAGTTGTGTGTATATACTTATGAATAGTATGGTGACTTCAATAATATTGTGTTGATAAAACTTTTGAAGTGTGAGAATAATAGTGATTATGTTTGTATGCCTTAAATTATATATTATCTTATAATTTCAATAATTATGTGAATTCTCACCCTTCTGTTGGAATGATGTTTTATACGACATCGCTCAGGTACTGAGGAGTAGAGTTGCTTCTAGCACGAGGTAGCCGTTGGAGTAGCTTGAGTTGTGTCTTTATTTATTTTGGGTCGAGTCATGCTCTGATTATGTAACACCGAAGAATATTTTGATTTCATATTTGGAGAGATATTTTATGTACTCTACTTTATTCTGTTGTTGTTATTTTGAATTATATGAAGAATTGGCTTTTAAGCCTAAGTATTAAAAAATGAGATGAGCATGAGACTTTTATTATGTCTATCATGATTAAAGCAAATCCGCTGCTACATGTTAATGTGAAGGTGTATGAAAAGCAGAAAGTTATTTTTATATTATTGAGCATGACAGGTGTTGTGTGATGTTTTGAAAAATTTATGTGACACCCTTTTGTGAAATGCATGATAATTACTCTGATCTATTTATATTTATTCTGCGGGGTTAGAAGGGTGTTACACACTTTTCATGTGTGGAGCAAGGCAAAACCCGTGTGTATAGGTGCCTTTCTTTTTTGGGCATAATTTCCAAAGATCACAATTGAAGCTTCATGGGCTTGCACTACACGTTAAAATCCATAATATATAAGCCAAAAGGTTGCCCTAGAAGCTCATAATGCGTATTTGGAGCTGGAGAGTGCAGAATCAGATTCAAATTTCTCAAGCATTTTTCAAATTCGAATTTTAATTTTCTCTGCAATTTAACTTCAATTGAGGCTTGATTCTTCTTCCTTGGAGCATTTGGAGTGAAACTGAAGCAAGATAGTGAAGCTTGCACGCATGTGAAGAGCGAACGGAGCTGCTCCGTTCAGTAAGTTTCCATCTCTCATTTCTCTCATTCTAGACCATGATTTAGGCTCATACTGGTTGCATCTGAATCCCTCCATTGTGTATTCCATGTTTGATTCATTTTTGTTCATGTTTGATGAAGTTTTCAGTTGTGGAGATGAGATTTGACCATTTTTATGGAGAATTTTGGAACCAGCTCCGACGAGTTGGCCGGAGAAGACGAACGGAGCCCTAACTCTGGCGTCTGGTTCAAATTCAGATTAGATCTGATGTGGCTAGCTTGGACTTTTTGACCTGCATGCGTGTTTGGTTTTGATTCGCTTGACCTGTTCCATGTGGCACTTTGGCTCCACGTCCGTTTAATGAAACTGAGTGTTTTGGTGAGTGAACTGAGTCTGGGTGGATTGGGCTTGAATTGTTATTTGCCCCCCCCCCCCCCTCAGTTTGAGCCCAATGCACGTTTTCCTGATCTCCTTTGTTTCTTGTTTTGCTGTTGCACCTCCTTTCCATTTCCATTTCTTTTTATTTTATTTTATTTGCTGTTTTCATTTGCAATTATTAAAAATAGCTCCAATTGGCCAAATATTCCACAACAAATATTTTCCATCATTTTAAAAACTTAATTAATTTTCCATAATTTTTAATTCTAATTTTATTTTATTTTGCAATTTAATTTGAATTTTGCAATTGGAGATGTTTTTAATGTTGTTTTCTTTTGATCATCTATGCTTGAGCTACCATTTGATATCACCAATGAGAAAGGTTTTCTCTCCATTTATAGGATGGATTGAGGTACCTTTGAGGCGGATTTTGGTCTTATTTTATCACTTTTTGTTTGACTTTGAGTTAGTTTTGTTTGACCCTCGATATTAATTCAATAAGGTGGAGCACCCTAGTTAATTAAATTATTTGGTGATGCCTTGAATCGAATTTGGTTTTGAAACATTTTTGCCTCTATTTTCCAACATGCTTGGTTGATTTGTATATTTTATTTGATATTTATTGAACATTTATTCTATTTTTGGTGAACCTTGCAAGTCAAGTCACCCTAGATGAAGTTCATACAAACTAGTTGACCTAGTTTCTTTAGGAAATGACTTTGATTGATCCCATATGCACCCTATGACTCTTGATTTTCATTGTTGACATGATTAAGGTTCTGGTTTTGATTTTATAGGTCACACACTTGTGTATTTTTTGTTACAAGTCACTTTGAATTAGTGCATTCCACTTGGTTGTAAGTGTTGAATGTGGTTTGAACTTTGGTTCTTTCTCTTGCCTTGACTTGTAATTTGCTTGTGCCTTGGTTTCCATTTGGTTTTAGAATCTTCTTCTTGTGTTTATGATTCTTTCCTTTGGCTTTTGATACTCATTCAAAGCAATTTGGTATCCTTGGTTCATACTTTGAGTTTGCTTTGAATGACGGATCACTTTGAGCACTTGTTTGCTCCTTTCTTTTGCATGATCAATATGTTGTTCTTGGTTGAGATATCTTTCACGTTGCTTACTTTCCAAGCCTATTCTCCCATCTCCATTTTGATCATGGCTTCTCCTTTTTCTCTTTTTGTTTAGCTTTTGGTAAGTGATTGATGTTTGAATGGTTGTAGGAGTTGTGACTTCTCCCATTTCATCTCACTTTTTCTTTGACTTGTTTAAGTTTTTTTTCTTCTTATTTTGTTTGCATTGCATCTTACATACCATGTTTGCATTTCTTCTTGACTTGTTTAAGTCAACTTCATCTTTTTCTTGCATCTTATTTTTGATTGATTTATCTTGTGTTTTCTTGGTCTTTTGCCATGATCCCTTAGCATTCCTAGCCCCATCTGTTTAAGGAGGGAGTAGGAGAGACATTAAGTGTTCAATCTAAGCATGATAACAATATGATAGTCTTTTCCCCTCTTAATCTCAATCTTAGGAGTACATTGCATAATAACATTAGGGTTGATTAGTTTCCCCTTAGAGTTTGTGACTTCTCTTCTCATCTCAAAAACTTCTTCAAGACATCTAATAAAGGATATTAAGTGTTGTATGCTATGATCCTTAAGTACTTAGGGAATGATAGTTGGGGGGTTCCTCTCAACTGTCTAGAGTGTTTAGCGTATGCCCTTTGGGCAATCAGCGACACATTCGCTCTCAAGTCATAGTCTTTAGTGCAACATGAATTACAAATCTAATTCAATTCACTTCTTCATAAAAAACACACAACAAAATATCAAATCTTTTTATCCTTAGGGATTAATTGAAAACCATTTTCAGAAAGCGTGTGTTAACTCTTGGTTCTACCGCAAACAAGTAACGCCTAAGTCTCCAATGGTCGAGCAGCAATACACATAACTGCTAGAACGAAGGTTTAACCCTACTCAGTTAAAACACTTGAACCAACCTGTGGTCGTGTCAACCCGAACTACGTTTGCTTTGATTTCTGATACCAGACAAGGATACGTATGCACAAGACGGTGATGTCTTGGCGAGCAACCTTCCTGACCTTTCACCCGTAGTCTTCCGAACTACGTTGACTCTGACTTTCCCATTGCACGAGGGAGTACGTAAGCATAGAGCGGCGATGCTCTATCGAGTCTCTTTTCTTTTTTCTTTTGTCCATGTGGCCAGCCTTATAGATTAACACCCTTTTAGATTAGACAACAAGCATGGATCCCGTTGAGTACAACGGACGTGAGGGGTGCTCATACTTTCCCCTTGCGTAACTGATTCCCGAATCAAAGATTTGGTTGTGATGACCTGTCTTTTCCCTTTGCGTAGGTTTTCTCTGATCGTTTCCTTTCCCTCTCTTTGGGATAAATAACGAACGGTGACGACTCTTCTGTCTTTGTCAGCCCCTCTTCGCAACGATGCGACAGGTGGGTACAAACCAAGCTTTGAGCCTAATGTCCTTTGTTTCATAAACCGTGAACCAGACCATGTTACAACCCTTGAAAGACCTAATTGAGGCGAGGTTTATTTTGAAAGCATACAGTTGCAAAGTTGCGTAAACTAACTCCCCGCACGTTTGCTAATCATCAACATTGATGTCATTTTCCTTGCTATATCTTTCACACCAGTGAAATCAGCACAACGTCTAGACTAACAGTCCATTTGTTTCAAACTATCACAACATTCAATAAACAACTCTTTTTTCAAAACTTGCATGAACACTATATTAAGACCACCATTTGCGAATGTACAATTTTAATTGCAAATCAGTGTTATACATCCAAGACATTCCAACGAGGGGCAATCAAAGAGGAACTTGAACTTTCAGTGGCTGACACAAAGCAAGGCTACCTCCAACCCTCATCGGGGGAAAATCATTCAACAACTCAATCAGGGGCAAGCCATCTCAAAGCATCAAAGCTCATCTTCCACAGATCAAAAATGGTTAATTAGGGATAGACAATTACCATGTTCAGATTGGGGCAAGACCAGGCTATCTTGATCATCAAGCAAAATTGTGATCCTCTCGGAAGAGAATTCACAACAAATCACCAATTGATAAGACTTTAGGCATCAAGAACATCTTTGTCTGCTTCAAGCATGGGTTCTTCAATCAACTGTGTGTCGAGGAAATCAAAACCTCTCACTACCCAAAGTCCAATCCGCATTGGCAGCTACCAAGAGTCCACCGTGCTGGCACCTACATATCCAAACACCCGTCTGCAATCATGTGCATCATATGCATTACATTCGACATCATAAGCATCATTTGCATCATATGCATATCCAAAACCCAATCATACTTCCCCAATACTTGCATCTCCGCGCGTTAGCATTTGCATTTTCATTTCCATTTGATATGGAACATCACCAACATTAAGCATTCATATATGCGTAGGTCAGGATCTAGGATCAATCTCAAGACTTCAAAGGCCACATTTATCCCAGCTAGGGGCATCTTCTTCAAATTCGTGGGCATTGCTCACAAAGTTGTATCAACCTTTTGTTGGTCAAATCAAATTTCAAAGCAACATTCAGCCCAGTTATGGGCATCTTCTTCAAATCTGTGGGTGTTCCTCACGATGTTGTTTAACCTTTTATTGATCAGGATCAAGCAAACCTCAGCCCAGCCAGGGGCATATTCTTCAAGTTCATGGGCGTTCCTCATGAAGTTGAATCAACTTTTTGTTGACAAAGCTATGATCTCCAAGCAAGTCAGTGGGCGTTCCTTATTGAGTTGTGTTCCTCATCCTTTTGTTGTTGAAGTTGGCATCCTCAGCTCAGCCAGTGGCATTTCTCCGAGTTAATGGGCGTTCCCCATTGATTTGTTTCAAAATTTAACCTTCCTCTTGGGCGTTCCCCGATGAGTGGTTCCTTTCAACCTTTTGTCGACAAGGATGGTGTTCCTCAGTGACTTCTTTACTTCAAACTTTTGTTGGTGTCTCAAATAAGCCTCACTTATCATGTCTCCAGCGAACTTGAACTTTTGCCAATTTCCTTACTATCATCCTTTAGGTGATAGCCAAATCCTGTCACTTTAACCTAACCTGCATCCTTTTCGTGTTGGTGGCCTTCAAATTTAAGAAGTTCTCTATCATCCTTTTGGTGATAGACCCGTCATCCTTTTGGTGTCGGGAGTGTGTGCGTGCATTGTCTATCATCTTTTTGGTGATAGATCCATCATCCTTTTGGTGTCGGAAGTGTGTTAATTATCATCCTTTTAGTGATAAGACTGTCATCCTTTTGGTGCTAGATTCTGTGTGAGTTCTCTATCATCCTTTTGGTGTCGGAGGTATGTTAACTATCATCCTTTTGGTGATAGGTATGTCATCCTTTTGGTGCCAGATTATGTGTGTGTTTTCTATCATCCTTTTGGTTATAGATCTATCATTCTTTTGGTGTCGGAGGTGTATTAATTATCATCCTTTTGGTGATAGGTCTGTCATCCTTTTGGTGCCAGATTGTGTGTTGCTCTATCATCCTTTTGGTGATAGATCTGTCATCCTTTTGGTATCAGAGGTGTGTTAACTATCATCCTTTTGGTGATAGACCTGTCATCCTTTTGGTGCTAGATTTGTGTGCGTGTGTTGCTCTATCATCCTTTTGGTGTTAGATCTATCATCCTTTTGGTGTCGGAGGTGTGTTAACTATCATCCTTTAGGTGATAGGTCTGCCATCCTTTTGATGTCATATTGTGCGTGTGTTCTCTGTCATCTTTTTGGTGATAGATCTGTCATCCTTTTGGTGTCGGAGGTGTGTTAACTATCATCCTTTTGATGATAGGCCTTCCATCCTTTTGGTTCCAGATATTATGTGTTCTCTATCATCCTTTTGGTTATAGATCCGTAATCCTTTTGGTGTCGGAGTTGTGTGTTCACTATCATTCTTTTGGTGATAGGTCTGTCATCCTTTTGGTGTCAAATTGCTTTTGGTATCATCCTTTTAATGATAAAAACCTCTGCAAGCTATTCAGTGTCTACTCAAAGGTTGACATTGATCCATTATTCCACTGCCCAAGCATTTCCTTTCTTTTCGGAAAAATTCAGAGTCTTCTTCATATCTAATTGACTTCTACCTTGAAAGAATGAAATTCGTGGCAACTCATCTTCCTAGGTTAAAGCCAATTAGATAGAGGCATCTGTCATACCCCAAATTTGTCCTACTTGTATATTACTTTCATCTATACATCCGCCCACTTACCTTTATTCAAAAATCCAAAAACATATGTTGCTTCCATCATGGGGATGAATTGAATCAAGTTTTATTTAAGGTTCATCAAGTCAAGGATAAGTGAAATATTGATTGAGGTTTTGACCTAATCTTAGTCAGGTCAGGTTTGTTCAGATCAAGGCCATGGCATCCACAATTCAAATGGTGTATGTGTGAAGCTCCAATTAGAATTTGGTTTCATGGTCAAGTCATCTGTATATGGACTAAGTTGTCAGACTGTGCTAAGTCAAGTGTCTCATGACTGAAGATCATAAATAATTAGTGCATTTTCGATCAAGGATTTCATACAGTAAAGCTAATCATGATTAGGTTGTAGGTTGAGCTGGTTCATAAAGTTTATCAAAGGCAAGTCATAATCATTCGCATTTTTTATCCACATCCAATTCTTACATCCATTTGTATTCACTTCATTCCATCTTTCTTCTTTACAAACCAAATCCAATTCATGTCCGTTTATCAATTATCCATTTCTCAATTATTATCCATTTTTTCTAAAATCATTCTACCACTATTCTTTAAACCCTTTAATCATTCTCATTACTTTCAAATACCATATCCAAATTCAACAAACCAACATTGTTCATTTTTTCCACAAGGTTCTACCAAATAAAGTTCACAAGCCCATGTGATTTTCAATCACCAAAAAATCTCCTTTCATTTACAAAAATACTAACAGCATTATTGTGCATATCCATTAAAAAAAGGAAAGATCTTACAACAAAATTGCCAAAGAAGAGGATCATCATGTTGTGTATTGTCATTACAAGAAAAATATGCAAATCAAAGGCCATTTTAACCCTAAGTCCAAAATCACAATACAATGCCCGTCTTTCATTACAAAAAAAATGGAATTCAGCTCATGATTACACCATCATACGACCCACATCATGATTCATTACACAACCCAAAAGCTCATGAGTTCCTCACAACTATCTTTTCTGTACACATAAAAAAAACAATTCCTCCACCTACAAAAATAGCACGCAATGACCTATACACAACAAAGCCATAATATGTGAAAGACCCCACTAAAATAACAAAATGAAAACTGGTAGCAAAGAATACAACACCACACACCACAACCTGAGCCAAATCGTCACGTATCATATTACAATTCATACCAAGAGCAACGCGCACACCAAACAAATTCCTACAATTTGGCAAGCCAAAAAAATCACACATGACTTCAGCACAACATATACACCCTTCAACACACATCAAACCACCATGACTTTCACAACACGCCACAATTCAGGCACCTGCTCGCCGAAACTTTCCAACATTTCTTCCTACACATCGCACCACACCCACAAACCAATTTGTAAATGATTCAAAACACAAACACGCGGAAACCAAGTTTTTCGTATCGTTACGCATCAAAAGTGACACTACCATGACTCACAAAACCTCACAAACATTGTGCGACGTCACGTATGAAAACAACGTCACGACATTTCATTTCGAGAAACCTCAAATATTCTCCACTCACCTATAAGTGACCCTCAACCTCACCCTCTTCTGCGAAGGGATTTTCCTCTCCCAACCTTTATTTAACCTCACTCTTCAACAAATATTTTTTTTAAAAAATCCCTCTTCAACTCTTCCTCCAAACCATCTTTGAACCTTCATAAACACCCAAACCTCCACAAACTTTCTTACAACCACAACATTCAAATCACCATAACCCACAATCACCCAACAAACACAACAACCAAATCGACCCAGAATCAAACGGGTTGAGGTTCAAACACAAACCTGAGACGAATTAGCAAAAGATTGTGACTGAGGTCGAGCCAAACGGAAGGAAAAAGTTTTTTCGCGCAAGGAGGTTGGCATATTTGATTCGTTCTCGTTTAGATTGCTAGGCTGTTTTTGTTCTGGTATTTATAGTAAATGCAAATGGATGTTGAATCTGACGGCAATAATGTATCATGGCCGTGTTTGAACCTTGTTGGTTTTTTGTTTCTAAAACTTGGATCATGTGAGCGAAGGGCGCATCCCATTTCAATTGACACCCTTTCACTTTTTTCTGTTCTATTTTTTTAAGTATACGTGGGTTTTTTAAAGACCATGGTCATTTCTTAGCACACCCACCAGAATTCTGGACCCCCAACCCTTTTTTCTTCATGTGTTGTTTATTTTATCTATGTATTATTTTGTTTTTTTAAAGTTTTTAAAAGAAAGAAATGTAGTAATTCTTAATTATTATTATTATTATTAATTTCTTGTTTACTTTTGACTATGTATTAATTTCAATTTTATTTATCTTTTTCTTTTCAATTCTCACTATTGGATTTTTCGATGCAAATTTTGGTCAATGAAAGTCTAATATCATAGATTATCGATTTACTAATCTTGACTAAGATGAGACCAATTTCATTTCCATTTCCATTCTCATTCTATTTTAGATCGATTTTATTTAGATCTTGGTCCATGAAGTCTTTTCATTCATGAATATTGATTTATTAAAGTTGATAACCTTCATTATTTCAAATATGTAGAAATGATCATTGGGATCATTTTCTATACTTGGAGATCGTGATAGGTTGCCTTCGATTAATTAGTACAAGTTTGTGATTAAGACGAGACTATCATCTTTCCTTTTCGTGTGGCACGATTACTTTGGAAAATGATCCTCAATATCATTTCTCCATCGTGTTTTTAGCACGAATATCAACTTGCGCAACCTTATATAGTTTGATCTTTGTCATAGATTGAACTATGATGGTTTCACTCTATATTTCGACCCGATTCAAATCAATAACGACTAGCAACTAACTTTAATTTTAGTCAATATATTCTTGTTTTACATTTCAGTCAATATATCTTGATTTTATTATCATTGTTCATATACTTGTTAATATTATCTTAATTATACTATTGTGGATATTATCTTGATTATATTGTTATATATCTTGCCATATTATTCAAATTGTTCATATCATATTCATATTGTTCATATCTTGTTCATACTCTTCAAAAACACGTAATAATTATTGAAACCCTAAAAGCCTAAATTAGAGGACACTGGTTACTTTTCTGAGCAATGAAACTTGGACTGTATATAGAAACCTTAACTTGGAGCTTTTGTCCGACTCTTACTCAAGGCTTAGTTTAGTACACCTCGCACACATATGGCTTCCTCTTGGACTATCTTACAATGAACCATTTTATTTCGTGCAATCCCGTGTAACTTACATGTACCCCGTTCCCATTTCGATATACGCATTCATATTTGCTTTGAATGTGGTTTGTCTTCTAGGAGCACCCCAAGGGACTAGCGTAGACTAAACCGTTTTTCAAACTAATTCTCGATTCTTCATTAAGCCATTTTCAAATGCCCATTGTAAGTCAATTTCTCGTACACATTCGCCATCAACCTATTGCACACACTCACACATCTGACAGTGGTTTCGTTATTAGGACCACCCATAGGGACTAGTATCGTTTCTCACCTCTTTTCAACCAAACCCTCGACTTGTCGTCGAGCCATTTTCAAATCAACCTCTTTTCAATCCTCTTTGCACGCTAATATAATCAAATCCTTGATCCAACATCAAGCGGTATCATTCTCAAACTATTTTCTTAATCAATAACGAAAGAAGAAGATTCTTGGAGTCTAGAATTCCTTGGATCTTTGAATGAATGGCTCTTGAGATGCACGCTTTGGATTGTCATTCATTCAACATTTCATCCTAAAACACTTAATTCTTATTGTACCATTTCACATTTATCGTTGAGAAGAAAACAAACAAACTTAGATAATGCGCATCGCAAATCGAACTAAGAGGTTCCCATTTTTTATACCCAAAATTTTGACCCTTAGATCTTCATCATAATTCTAGTAGCATCATGATTTGCTTATCTAACCTTAACCTGTTTCAAGTTTGTCTTTGTCAAGATGCAAATGAATTAGGGTTATATACATTCAGGAATCGAGGTTTTAATGGTTTGATCAGTAAATGTTTTGGATTGACTCTCCATGAAACAATTCTCTAAACCATAAAAGATACTACATTGGATCAAGTATGAATCCAATTTGAGGCTGTCACCCAAAGATCAAGAGCAGTGCAACCCATGACTCCCAATTAGGGTTTCTGATTAGGAAAAGTCAACTATAGTTTGACTTTTGATTTAAATGATATTCCAATGATGTAATCATGGTCCATGAGGCTTATATTACTTATTAAATTCCACTCAAGAAGTTTCAAGACCTCAGGGGACCCACAACACCAATAGTCGATTAAGAGATTTTCGATCGATCAGTTCGTTTGACTGAAAAGTCAACTCATTGACCAAAAGGATTTTGACCCTAAAGTTGAAAGAAAATATGTTCCGAATATCATATTAAATCTAGTCATGAAGTTTTGTGACCATTGGATCAAGGATTGAGGAGTAATCGAAAAAGTCGAGAATTAAGGTTTTGAAAGGGACAGAACCATAACTTCCTAACCACACATCGAAATGAGGTGGTTCAAAGCTTGTTGGAAAGGTCTTGACAAGCATTACAAAAGTGTAAATTCGACCCATATGCAAAAAAATCAATGGATTTAGAGTTACAGTCAAAATCATTACAAGGGCGAAAAAACACTGTGAAATTCCAAGTTTCTAGCACTTTTTAGTCATGTTTTCAGCCAACTTCAAGAAGTGTTTTGACCTAGTTCCACTTGGAATTTGAAAATCCCAAAAACATGAAAGTTGTAGAGCATAATAAGGGCTTTCAAAAAAGTACAAGAACTCCTTCATAGCCCTTGTGAGCTGAGAGTTTTGAAGGAGACAAGTTGGGCCGAAACACTTAATTGTCATCATGTCCAAACTCAGCACAAACTTGCTTTTCAACTATCCACTTGAGTTCTAACCATGTATTGACATCTGATATGATGTTTAAGAGTGTATAATGAACTAAATCAGAAGAATATTCAAGAAAATCCTAAGTTTTGTCCAAAGGACCATTGTTTAATGAAGAAAAGTACAAAAGTACACTAGGAGAGAGATGATTTATGGCTGCAGCATGGGAGGTCTGTCCTTGCTACCTCTTTAGTCTTCCTTCCAAAACCACCACTTGCAAACCATTTATGCCAAGTCAGCCTCATGCTCTTTTGCCTATAAATAGGGGTTTCTTATATGCACAAATACACACCAGAGCAATCTAAATCCCAAGAGAAAACCAAGCTCTCTCATCTTGCCTTGCTTTACTTGTAAGTGAAGAAAAAGCTTCCAAACCATTAAAAACCTCCTTGTTCAAATTTCACACCAGCATCCTCACTAACCATTCACTCCTCCTAAAAATAATCCACACAATCTCAAAATCATTATTAGAAGGTGTTCCAACCATTAGTTTGGCTAAAAGTACCATAATTCTAAAATTTAACCTCTCACACCCTAACGTTTGACTTTTCTGCATAAGATGATGAAACTCACTGCCTAGAACAGTTTGGACCTCTTTGACACTTTGAACACCATACATTTATGTTGTACCAACTGTCCAAGTCTTTGAAAAACGGCTGGGACCTCATTTGCTAGGACTGTTATCAAGGATCACTCATTACTTCAAGAAGAAGTAATTTCAAAGCTTGCATCAAAGGAGGGATATTTTGCTCAATCAAAGCTGCCAGCTCACTTTGGAGGTCTACAAGAGGTAGGTGTTGCACCCCAAAATTTGACCAACCATTTCTTGTACTTGGTTTATGTGTCATTCTCATTTTAGCATTTTCATTTTGCATAACATTGTTCTTAAAAGGGGATCAAGAGTTGTTTTGTGCCATTCAAGAAGAAAGCTTCATTGCTCAAGCTCAAGCCAGAGCATTTGTGTAAACCATCAAGTGCTCACCATCATAGAAGGGTTCCATAGCTCCTTGAGAAGAGGTTTGGATGTGGGTGTCCTTTCTTATCTTGGGGGTCATCTGAAACTCATCAGAGGATCATCAGAAGTTCACGAGGTCATGGTTTTGAAGTTCATTGAGTACCTTAGAGGCTATTGGAGTTGGAGTAGTCATTCAATTCATTTGCAAAGGGCATTGAAACTAGGGTTTCACATATGGTCATCCTAGACTTGTTTCTTTGAGCAAGACATGGTTCCATGATCCTTCATGTGTCCTATGGTGTTTAGGGATAGAGGGTTGATAATCAATTTTAACCAGGAGAGCTCCAATTGGTCAGTCAATTGCAAATCAGGAGATTTGAGGAAAAGTCAACTCCTAACTTTTTAAGGTCAAAATCATGTTCCTCAAGTTCAATATGACCAATGGGTGAAATTTGACCAAGAAATGTCAAAGGGATCATGAAAAATCAAGAAGTGTGAAACTTGCCATTTTTGGGAAATTAGGGTTTTAGAGACTTTCCATTTATGGAAAGTTCCATGTGTAAACCAACTACTTTCCAAGCCATTTTTCTTCATGATCAAGGTTTCAAATGGGTTTTTGTATAACATCAAAAATTTTCCTCATACTCTGATCTTTTTTTTGAGTACTAATTCATCATCATCTGATGCTTGAAGCTCAAGTTATGATTTCCAAAAGTTAGGGTTTTCAAGAACCTCAAAGTTAGCAAGTTTGGACAGATTTTTGGACGAAGTTTCCAAGCCAATTTTCATCAAGTTCTTGTTGTCAAATGGAATTTTGTCCCACATGAGAGTTGTAGGTCTTGTTTCAAGCTTTTCATCCATTACTAGAAGTTTCTCATGTGATGCTTGAAGCTCAAGTTATGGAGGTTCAAAGTTGGGGTTTCAAGTTGATAAAAACTCATAACTTAGAATTTTTCTAAGTTATTTCAAGGCAGATTTTATGTCATGACTTTCAAGCTCAATTTTCATAATCTTCCAAGATGTAAACCAAGATTTCTTCAACATCAAAGTTGTTCCTTGCCATGCAAGCCTTCATTTGAGTCCAAGTTTTAATCAAGAGAGCTACAATGGTTCAAAGATGGTGGTTTGGAAGACATTTCAAGGCATGGTTCATAGATGATTTTGGGCATGTTATTTAACCTAGTGTTGCTGCATTGTGTTGCACCCCAAAAATTTGCTCAACATATTTTACCTGGTTTATGTTTCACTGCATCATCATTTGCATAGTTCTATCATTTGCATATCATGGCATATCATTCATCCAATAAGAGATCAAGTATGATTATTGTCAAGAGAAGCCTAGCAAGAAATCTTATCCAAGCTTGAGAAGTCATCCAAGTCATCAGGAGGTGGTGGGAGGTCTTGATCAGCTGAGGACCATCAATGAGATGTGAAGCATGACGTGTGAATATGAGATGTGTATAGAGCTCATGGAGTGCCTAGAGATCCATGTTGGAGCTCAATCAAGTTATTAATTCAAATGCAAGGGCTATAGTTGAGGTGTAAGCAATTAGGGTTTCATCTGGATCAACCCTGGGTCAATTGTGCAATTGAAAAGCATTCAAGCCTACTTTGAGGTCATGGAATTCATGGATTGATGTGATAAGACATTTGTGGTGTTGTGCAAAGATCAAATCAAGAAGGATCAAGAATGTGGGAAGTTGCTAAATTAGGGTTTCAGTGCAAATTACCCTGTTTAGTGCTTAACTTCAAGGCCACATAAGTCAAGATACATGTTTCAAATGGATTTTCGGCCAACATGACACTTGTATAGCATCTCAATACCATTAATTTGAGTACTAGAAGTCCTAAAGGGGATTTATAGAACTCAATTTATGGTCCAAACAAGTTACAAGTCCTCAGATGCTTCTGAAATTTGTCTGTGAAAATCATCTGACTTCAAGGCTATGTTTGACCTAGAAGGAGGTTTCACCTGAACTTTTGGTCAACATGAAAGTTGTTCCTCATGATCTTAGATTTATAAATTTTACTAGAAGTCATCCATCTTATTTGTAGAACTCAAGTTACGAGGTTTACAAGTCAAGGGTATTTTGGGAAAGTGAGATTATAGGTCATTTTCAAGCATAGGCCAAAAATCTCCAACTTGCAAGCTTCAAATGAAACATTTCTGAACATGTAAGTTGTTTGGAATGATGTTTTGAGTGTAACCAAGTGGTCATGAGAGTTTGTTTTAGCTCACATCAAAAATTCATTTGAAATGGCTTGAAAATGAAGAATTTTCAAATATGAAAAGGAGGGAAAATGGGATTTTGTGTTACAAAACCAAAACCAAGAAAATAAGTACATTTTTTGATTGGAAATTGCATTCTAAGATCATTGGCAATACCAAAATTTGGAGTTTAGTTCAAGTTTTGAGAGATAGCATATGGTTACGTCACTTGTAAGTTACATATGCAAAATCAAGGTACAAGGCAATTCAGGCCAATTTCTCCATCCAAACTCATTCTAAATGACATGTGCAAGGTGTTAGAACCTTCTAGAACTAATGCCAAGATTGCAATGCACGACTGTCATATTGAATTTTGAAGGAAAAATCAGAAAATGCAAATCACTGTTTTGGGCTTCAACTTGGATCCAAAGGCCCATGAAACTCTTCTATATATTCATTAGAATGAGTTCAGATCAATTTTGAGCATCATTTCGCGCCAGAGCAAGCAAGAGCAAGAAAATTTTCTCAACTGCAAGTTCAAATCGAATTCTCAGATTCAGACCAATTCAAGCCAAATTAAGGTTTGCAATCTCTTCCTTGTGGATCATTGAAGCTATCTGGAGCATTTGGAAGCAAGCCACGAGCTCTAAGTACCTCTGTTGCAAGATCTATACCAAGTTTGCATCTCTTAAAATTCAGCATGATTTAGCATGATTCAGTTAGATTTGAACTTGTGGTTAGGATCTAGACATGACATAGATCGTTTTAGGCTTGATTTGAACTCAATTGGTGAGGATTGAAGATGACATAGCTGATCTGTTTGGACTTGAATCTCTTGATTCATAAGGTTTCAATGTTAGTTGATTAGATCAGGTTGATGTACACAATGAGATGAAGAGATCTATATCATTAATTTTGAGTTTGGTGAAAGTTGTTGAGAATGCTATTTTTGAACTTTGCATCGTGTTTGACTGTGTGTTGAGAATTGGATGATTTTGATGATGGATTTGGAATGTACGTGAAAAACTGAGTTGATTTGGTGTATAGTTTGTTATTTTTGGTTGCCTGAACCTGGACTCTCGCCGGAGAAGACGACTGGAGTCTTCTCCGGCCACCACCAACCACCATCCCTGATCTCCACTCTGATGACATGAGATTTGGAGAAGATGACTTCATCATCGTTGGATCATCACTTGACCTTTGACTACAGCCAAGATCCAACGCTTGTGTTTTAATCTGAGATTGGAGAGTTTTAATTCAAAACACGGTCGTTTCACTTAATGCGCTGGCAGGCTGTGGCGCGTCCAGATCCTTGACCAGTCTCCAGATCCTATGGCTTGTGTTTTATCTCAACTTTAATTCATTTTTTATTTTATTTTGCTTTATTTTAATTGCCTTGTTATTCCCAAAATCATATAAATTCCAATTTTGATCAGAAAATTATTTTAAAAATATCCTCATGATCCTTATGGAGTTTTTGATTTTTTGGGATTAAAAAAATACAATTTCATGCATTTTTAAATTTAATGTGATTTTTCTTATTTTTGTTATTTCTTTTATTTTAGCATAATTAATCATCTGTTTTGTGGAATTTAATTCTCCCAATTGGTTTAGAGTTTGGCTTTGATTTTTCAATATGTGTTAGGGTAGACATGTATGTTCCCTTAGAATTTTTCTTGGATTTTTAGAACAATATTAGGATCTGTTTTAGGGATTGAGATTAGGACCCTCCCAAATTTGTGGATTCCCTTGACCTATCTCAATGTAGAAATTGTTTAGATGGCTTAGAAGTTGATTTAGGCTTCAATCTTTTTACATTAGGTTTTTCAAACATTCATGTTCCCCTAGGAATTTTATTAGATTTTTGCAACTTGATTTTCTATTTTAGTTGTATTTTGCAATTGGCTTATGTTTATGAATTCCTCTCTTGAGTGCTTTGGTTTGTTTGGCTTGGTTGGCTGCCTTAAAGTTGATTTGAGCTTGGATTCTTTTTGGTGGAGCTTCTGGATTCATTGAAGATGCTTGGGATTGAAGATTGGAGCTTGGAGTTGAAGGATTTTCCTCTTGTGGAGTTTTTGTTTAGGAGCTTAGAGAATTAGGGTTTTAGGAAGTGCCTTAGACCTAGTTTTGATTCTTTCTTCAAACATGGAGTGCATTATTTGCCTCCATTCTATCCAATGACACAAAGTCCTTCTTGGGAAGCTCCATCTCTCCTTAGGAGGGATGAGCGGTATGCCCAAGTGAGTAGAACTTTGAGGATACCTTTCATTTGCAATGTTGAGTTGTTAGTGATTTCCTTTGGTTGTCATTGAGTTTCTTAACATTATAACTTGATCTTGATGTTTAATCCTCCTCTAGGAGTATGCTTGTGGGAGCTTGAAGATTGGTGAGGGTTGAAGATAGAATCTTGATTGAAGATGAGGCCTTGCTGTCAACTCTGCTGTCTATTCAACTTTGTTGTTGCTGTTGCTGTTTGCTGTAGGAGTTTGGTACTGTTGCCTGGGCTGCCTCCCCTGAGTCTTTTGTTTTTCTTTGTATTGTCTGTTTAATTATGCTGATTACCTCTAGGTTTGAGGTGGAGCTTGTCTCCTCTTGCCTATTGTTTTCTCTCTTGCCTCAATGGTATTGTTGTATTGCATGCACATTTACTGTTTACTGTAATTGCTTGCTGTCTTTTGCTATTTATCGCCTAGGATCTCTGATTTCCTCTGTGCAAGAGGCAATTATGACAGACATTAGGTTTGTAAACCATGCATGATAACTGTAGGTAGATTCCCTTTCAACCATTGTTTTAGGGTCTTTCTCTTCTTACCTCAAAACACTTCAAAAAACACAGTAATAAGGATAACGCGCGTTGTACGCTACGAGCCTTAAGCTATTTGAGAAAAGGTTGCTGGAGGGTCACTCTGCAGTAGTCTAACTGCTTAGTATGGTACCCTTAGAGTGACATGTGACGTAGTCACTCTCGAATCACAAGTCTTTAGTGCAGTACAAGTTGCAAACAGACTAAAAAAATAGTTCTTTTCGTAAAAAACTCAAACGAACATTCAAACTCTGCTTTTGTCCTTTTGGACCTTTAATCAGGAAAACCCTTTCTTAAGGAGATAAAAACTGTCAGACAAGCGGGTGCCTTCCGTAGCCCGAACTATGTTTGCTCTGATCTTTCATGCTGTATGAAAGTACGTAGGCATAGGATGCAATATCCTGGCGAGCAACCTTCCCCTCCTTTCCCGTAGGTAGGCGAACTACGTTGACTCTGATTTCTTGTTCTAGACAGGAATACGTAGGCATAAAGTGCGATACTTTGCCGAGTCATTTTCTTTTCTTTTTAACCCAGACCTTTAGAGTAGATAGAATAACACACCCTTAGATAGAAAACAAGTGTGGATCCCGTCGAGTACGACGGACGTGAGGGGTGCTAATACCTTCCCCTTGCGTAACCGCCTCCCGAATCCAGGATTTGGTTGCAATGACCATTCCTTTCCCTCTTTGCGTTAGGTTTACTCTGAGCGTTTCCTTTCCCTCTTGTGGGATAAATAACGCACGGTTGCGACTCTTCTGTCATAGTCGGCGCCGATTTTTGCACATTGCCCTTATTCCAAATCATGCATATAAAATGACAAGTTTTGCACTCCAAAACATTTCCAAAATGAGACCAACAAGACATGTACCATGATGGTATGATTTTGAAAATTCTTGCCCAAAGAAGGAAAGGGACAAGAAGCCACTAGCCTGACCCTCACATATTCTCTCTGATTTTCCCTTCCACTAAAGAAAACAGCCACAATGCAAGGGCAATTCGTGCATGGCTCATCCTACACCATTGAATTCAAACTTCCCTTTGATTTGCAGTATCTGTACCATTGAAGTTTTACCATAGTTAAAACCCTTAATCTCATTTTAACATCATATGTAAGCCAAGAGAAAAACCCTAGCAAAGAGGCAGCCTCCATTTGAGTCAAAATCATACCTAGCCATCTTTGCTCTCTCTATTGTTTTTTCTTCGAATCACACTCTCCTTCGAGCCTTTCATCCATTTGCACCTCAGAATCCCTTCACCATAACACTCTCCACTTTCTGTTTGCAAAAGGAGCCTTCTGCAAACACTTTGGTTCACACCTGCTTCAAGTTGTTTGAAGGTTCAAGAGGAATTTCAAAGCCATTCAAGCTCAACTCAAGCTTCTACAACCTTCAAAGTAGAATTCTGCATATTTTGGAGGCTTCACAGCAAGCTTTGAAGAAGCAGTGAACATACTCCACTAGGTAAATTTTTGCACTTTTTCCTTCCATTATAGGCACATACTAGGAGCATGTTGTGTACATCTGAAGTCCTACTCAAGTAGGCAATGTTTGCATATCACTTTGGTAGTGTTTGGATGAGTTTCAGTTTGTGGTGTTTAAACTTGTGGCTTTCGATTCACCATGAAAACGAGTTTATTTTTAAAATGTGAGCTTGGATTTGAGATCCCCTTGAAATTCTGAGTCGAGGGGTATCTTTGTTTTGCATTTCTGGGAATTTTGGGGTCAGCTCCGGTGGGGGGTTGCTGGAGAAGACGACCGGAACTAGGGTTCCAACGTCTGAAGGTGGGAGACAGTCTGAGCTGGCCTTGACGCCATCTTTTGAATTCAAATGAGTTATGCTATTGTGTTTTCATTGGCTAGCATGCGTGACTGGGCGCCAGCTCAATTAATGAGCTCCCAGCGTGGCAGCTGAGTCTGGATTGGGCCCTGCTTCATTTGCTATCCACACACCCACTTATTTGGCCCATTTACGCTTTAAACTGAATTCCAGTTCATGTCTATTTTACTACCTCACCCCCTCCTCGTGTGCATTTGTTTTACTTTATTTTTAATTGTTGTTTTTATTTCATTTAATTAAAAATAGTTCCTTAATTCATAAAAATTCACCAAAATATTTTCTTAACATTTTGACATGTTATTTAATTTTCCAATATTTTTATTTTTATTTTCTTATTTTATTTTGAATTTACAATGTGATGTGTTTCATGGTTCCTACCTTGTTTGAACTTGGCCATTTGATCCCTAATTTTTAATCCCCAATGACCATTGCTTCTCTATCATTTAGGTGAGGGACTGAGGAATTTTTTAGGGTGATTTTGAGTTGCTAATGATCAATTTTAATTTGGTTTTACTTTGTATTTTGTTGAACCCGATAAACCCTCGATAAGGTGGAACACCCTTAACAATGGAATTGTTTGGTGATGCCTTGAGGTGAGTCTCACTCTGAAACTTTGGCTTCTGTTTTCCATTGGTCTTAATTACTTTGTACATTTTATTTGAGATTTATTGAACAATCTTTCCATTTTTGGTGAACCTTGCAAGTCAAGTCACCTTTGAAGGTGTTCATACAAGTTAGCTTGAACTAGTTCCTTTGGGAAATTATTTCTAATGACCCCATATGCATATTGTGAGTATTGCTTCATGTTTATAACTTGCTCAAGGTGCTGATCTTTCATTTTTGGGTCATACATTTGTTTAACTTGTTTCACAAGTTACTTAGAGGTTAGGCCATTCCACTTGATTGTAAGTGTTGAACATGGTTTGGAACATTGGTTCTCCCATGTGCCTTGAATTGATCTTTGCTCTTGTTTTGTTTGCCACCTTGATTTGAACTTTTCTCTTATGGTTCCACTGTTGTCCCACTTACTTTGATCATTATTTAAGACAATTTGGTATCCATGTTCATACTTTGAGTTTGTCTTGAATGATGGTTTACTTTGAGCACTTGTTTACTCTTTGTTCTTTCATGACCAATGTGTTGTGTTTGGTTGAGACATTTTCCATGTGCTTGCTGCCCAAGCCATTTTCTCCCATATACATGTTTATCATGATCTTTGCTTGTGAACTTTGGTTTATCTTTTGGTATAAGTGATTGATGCATGAATGGTTGTAGGAGTTGTAACTTCTCCCATTTCATCTCACTTTGTCTTTGACCTGTTCAAGTCATTTTGCTTTAATCTTTTGTTTGTGTTGTATCATTTGAACCTTGCATATCATGATTGCATTACCCCTTTGATTTGTTTAAGTCAACTTCATCTGTTTCTTGTATTTCATTTGTGATTGAATTATCTTGTGTTTACTTGGTTCTTTTGCCATGATCCCTTAGGATTCCTAGTCCCTCTGTTTAATATGGGAGTAGGAGAGACATTAGGTGTTCAATCCTTTGTATGATAACATTAGGATAGATTCTTACCCTCTTAATCCCAACTTTATGAGCATTGTGCATGATAATATTAGGGTTCAGTTTCCCTTTTGTTGTGTATTCTCTTCTCATCTCCTAAACATCTCAAAACACTGAATAAAGGATAATAAGTGTTATACGCTGCGAGCCTTAAGTACTTGAGGAATGATAGTTGAGGGAGCCTCCTCTCAATATGTCTAGAGTTTTTAGCATATGCCCTCTGGGCGATACGCAATGCATTCGCTCTCAAGTCATAGTCTTTAGTGCAACATGAGTTACAAATCTTAACTCAATTCACTTCTTCATAAAAAACACAAAAACAAAACGTCAAACCTTATTATCCTTGGGATTATTTAGAAAATCATTCTTAAAAAGAGTGTGTTAAGTCTTGGTTCTACCGCAAACAGGCATTGTCCCTAACTGTTGGGACCACTATTTAACCCTACTCAGTTAAAACACTTGAACCAATCTGTGGTCGTGTTAGCCCGAACTACGTTTGCTATGATTTCTCATACCAGATGAGGATACGTAGGCACAAGACATCGATGTCTTAGTGAGCAAGCTTCCCCCCATTCACCCATAGTTTTCTGAACTATGCTGACTCTGACTTTCCCATTGCACGAGGGAATACGTAGGCATAGGGAGACGATGTCCTATCGAGTCACTTCTTTCTGTTCCCTCCTATTTAGAAGCAGCCTTAGATAGTTTGTTTTCACACCCATATACTAGAAAATAAGCTTGGATCCCGTTGGGCACAACGGACGTGAGGGGTGCTCATACCTTCCCCTTTGCGTAACCGACTCCCGAACCCAAGATTTGGTTGCGATGACATGTGTTTTCCCTTTTTCGTAGGTTTTCCCAGATCGTTTCCTTTCCCTCTCTTTGGGATAAATAACAAACAATGGCGACTCTTCTGTCTTTATCGGCCCCTGTTTGCATCGATGCAATAGCTGGCGACTCTGCTGGGGAATTGAATCAGAATCATCCCCTAAGAGAGTCAATCCTAGCACTTGTGTGTTTTATCTTTGGGTGTGTATATATGTGTTGTATCTGTATTTTATCGCATTTTCATTTTACTTTCCCGTATTGTATCATGTTATTATTGTGTTGTGGGATGAGATGGTTCCATTGTTTGATAAGTCAAAATCCAGGCTTGAGTATAACCCTAGAATTAGAAGTGGAAAGTAGTGATGGACCTGTATGGAGACATGCACTAGTCCTCACGAAATTCGCGCTCACACAAGATTCTCTTTAATAACTACCTTTCCAGTCTGTTTCGGACAGTTGAGAGGATGTTTTATCTGAGGATTGTCGACTCTGGGGACTGATCACTTGGGAGTCAGCTAAGTGAGGCCACTTCGTTAGACTATGATGCCAAACCAAAAATGTTGAACGTATCATCGTTTTTCGAAAGTCTGTGACACTGACGACCGCACAGGATGCCAGACCTTATCAGAGATAGGTTCATACTTGTGAGTTGGGAGGGTTATGCAGGAAACTTGACCTCCAACCTACCCGAATTTCTTATCAGTGCGAACCTTTGATCTCTGATGTTATGAGGTTCCTATACTTTGGTGTTCCAATATTTTCTCGCCAAAGCAAAGCGCTGGTTCATCTCAGTCAGCAACACAACAATCTTGATCCTCTGTTGCAGTTGCATACTCATTTGCATTTTAACATTGACATGTATTTATGTTTCAGGTGTACATTTTCTCCTTGATTCTAGTAATCTGATCCACTGTCAGCATGAAGCCCAGCTTGAAGAAAACAGTAGTGTACAAGTTTCCAACACCAGACATAGGGTTCTTGCTCAGTTTGATCTCTACGGTTGATCACAGTGTGATAAAGGATTTCAAGAAAGACTATGGGAAGATTCTGAGTTGTGTCTGCAAAGCTTCATTGTTTGAGTTAGGAGGTCTTCATACTTTGCTTCAGTTTTATGATCCTCAGCTGTGGTGTTTCACTTTCCCAGGATATGTGTTGATGCCTACTTTGGAAGAATTTTCCTTGCTGCTAGGAATCCCAGTTCTGGAACAGATGCCTTTCTACCATTCTGAAGCAGAGCCAAACCTAACAAAGCTTGCAAATTCTCTTCACCTGGATGCTTCTGAATTAGATGGAAAGATGAATAGGAGGGGTGGAGTAGCTGGATTCTATTGCGGTGAGAATCGTGATACCAAGCTATTGATTAACTTGAATCTTAATTCTTAAATTCACAACCGGACTTTAATTTATCCAACGGAAAGGTCTAAAGAGAGAAAGAACCCTTTTTCACGATGTAACAACAACGCTAAGAGATTCGGGGATCGGGGGTTGGTTATGCATAGGGTAGGTATTTCACATCCTAAACATCTGTAGTACTCTACAGGAACCTTTTGTTTATTTGCATGCTAAGTTTGTAAATGTTTGCTAAGGTTTGTAAATGTTTGCTCGCAAAGACGTCGCGTCCTCTTCCTACTTATCCTAACTAGGATAGAATCAGAGCAATCGTAGTTCACCTCACTAGGGTTGAAGAACACTTGATTATGATCAAGGTTCAGAGGGGAACAAACATTACAATGCTTGTATATAGTTTCACGAAACTCTCTAGATCTATGTTAAACACTCAGAAGGGGAGTAAGTAATCATTGCTATGATTCTTACATAGAGTTTACAAACTCTATCCTAGGGTTCTAATTGAAGGAGCACTCCTAGTGTAGGTAAGGTTTTCTAGACTTTAAGCAAAGTCTAATGGCTCATATGTTCTAACTTAACTAAGCTAGGGTTAGGATGACTTCACAAAGTCAAGAGGGGTAAATGAGTTATCCAATGACACAAGGGTCAAGGGAGAGACTTTTCCTTTGGAAGGAGAGAGGGGGAGACAACTTGGATGAGAACTAGAAAGTTCCATCACTTGGGGAAGCAATACTTAACAAAGCAAGACTTTAAATGAGCAATATGAGATAGGAACAAGACAAGTAAGCATGCAAATTACAATAAGCATATACTTCAAGTGATATCAAGGGTTACAACCGATAGTCAATTATCTTAACAAAGATTTGGGGCATATCTTAACAAAGATTGAAGCGTGATAAAGGTAACAACCATATGAATAAATCACAACTTGAAAATAGGCAGGTCATAAGCTCAAAGCATAGTAAATGTGACAACAATGTGCATAGATGACAATCAAACTCAATTAAATCAGTTTAAACCTCATAATTTAGGAGGATGGTTGAGACAAGATTATGGTGCTATCCAAAGGGGTACCCTAACATGTTAACTAACAAGGGGAATAAACATCTTACATGAAATTCAATCATGCTCAGAGGAATTTAACTGTAAGTCGGATCACAACAAATGAACAAATTTTCACATGGGCAAAGTATATCACAAATTATGACAACAAGTAATATTTTCACATCATACAAAAGTAGACATTATAGCAAACATGTTGTAAAAATAATGGGCCAAAAATGATAAAATATGAACAAGTTAAAAATATTTGAAGTTTTGATGAATTATAACAATAAAACAAATAACACAAAATAAAAATGAAAAAGGGGCCAAGCTGGGAGTTGAACCCAAGCCCTTTAGTTTCCAGCACATAACAACAACCAATAAGCCACACGCGCATGCTGGTAGGAAGTGGAAGAGAGAAAAGAAAAATTAATCAAACAAGGAAATTAGAAAAAAAAACAAAATGGTTCGACCTCCACCCGGATCGAACCCAGGACATGCAGATGAAAGGCGCTTAGGTGACAAAGTTCTTACCACTGGGGTGGCTATACATCCGTTGATGTAGCCACCCCCATAAACATATATGGCATGGTTGGCAAGATTTCTGGGCAGGCTTGGAAGCAAGAACAAGTGAAAAATGAAGAATGCATTTTGATTCATAACTTGATGAAATCTTAGTCTTTTTTGATGAAACTTTAGTCAAACTTGACTGATTTTTCATGAGCAACACAATGGTCATAACCAAATTCTGAGATAACAATCACAAATTGAAACATGAATGCTTATGCAAAATTGTCCTTTGAGTTGCATTTTGATGATCATGAACTGAAACACGGGTGATTAGGATTGAAAAACAACATGAGCAAATCACAAATGAGATATTGAGAGTAATCTAACAAGAAATTAAAGCAAAGCAGCCCTGGATCCAAAAATGGTATATGAGTTGCAAAAGTGGCATTAATGTGGGCAGGCTGTCAAAGATGCGAGCAGGGGTTCAGTTCATTCATGCACACAGCCTACCAATCCTAAACATGTTGATGCTTACATTCATAAATTTTAACAAGGCAACTTCAAGCAAGAGACAATGTGTGATGCAGTTGTGTGCTTTGAAATTCAAGATGCAACATGGTATTCTTTGAAATGCAATAAGGAACTCATGACAGATTTTGAGTATATTCATGTCAAGACAGTGCCACAAACAAGTTATAAACATATACACCAATGATTCCATGCTTATGGATAAGTTGCTAATCAAACAGAAATGGGAATGGTCTAACAACTGCAATTTGACATTTTGAAATGCAAGAAAGAATTCCATAGCAGGTTTTGAGGATACTTATGTCAAGAACTCATCACACACAGGTTACAAACAAGCTCTTTGATGATTTTACAACTTAAGGTTGATCACAAGCTGAGTAAAGCAAAAGTGGTCCAATAGTAGCAAAAATGACATGAATATGAAATGAGATGCAAACTGTTTCTATGGTACAATATGGAAATTTCAAAATGAGCAATTTTGTGTTATGCCAATGATGCACACATACCATAAATATGCTAAGTGATAGTCCTATGCCAACAAAACAGGCTTACTACTTTCAAAACAAAAACATGACATAGTGATGGCAATTATAACTTGAACAATGCATTTTGGAATTGAAATGGTGTACCAGATGAAAACAGGTCCTGTAATCTATACATACACCTTACAATCATGAAACTAAATATGATCATACTCAAAATCAGGCACAAAACATCAAGGCAAAGTTTTGGCATATTGGATGTTCTTAAAAAAAAATAGGTTTTTTGCAAAAAGATGATTACAGCATATGTTTATCTCAAGATCAACTCAAACAAATTTCAATTTGCACATAAAAAATGAAATATGTACTTATGCATTAAGCTCAAAGAAAAGGGTTCAATTTCATACTGATTCACAAAGTGGTTGGTGGTTTTGAAAATGTGACAGAAGTTGCAATAACAAGTTCAAAACAGTTTGAGTAGAAAGAAAATCAACAATCAAAATAGCTCACACAGCAAAACTGATAGATTCTTTGATCAATTCCAACAGACTGGTCTAGACAGCAATAAAACATACCAACATCAAATCAAACTTGCCAATTGAGTTAAAGCTGACAAACCTACAACTGATCCTAAACAGGCTATTGACACAAATGCAAACCTAACATGATAATGCCTATATCATTTATCAATTTAAATCATTCATAGATGCAAGTTACAACCTTAGGATGATAATCCTTATGCATAAATCTCTAGGAAAGTTAACAAACAAAGCTACTAAATCCTTACAGTGGGCAGAATAATGCTTGCCCATCAAATTTGATTAAGAACCAAACAAATCTAGAACTGATGCAACCAGTTACAAAAGAAAGTGGTATGAGTGTGTGATGTTGTCAAACTGCAGATGGAAGGTGTTCAATTCATCCATGCACACAACCTACCAACTCTAAACATGTTATCATTCTCATTCATAGATCAATCAGCACAAAACAGTGCTGATGCAGTTTGTGTATATGCAAAAAAAACCTGTTGGGTTTGATGATGCACTTTGAAAGGGGAAACATGAGGCCAGTGATATCTACTCATACAAACACAACTCTCAGACTAGAAACATGATGATAAGTTAATTTGTGCCCCATACTTGATCACATTTTGGCTCAAAACAGAATTTGACATGATGATGGCATATGGATGCAAAGTGATACATTTTGAAAATGTCATGCTAAATCAAATGAGATCAGTCTCCACAAATCAAACTTACACATCAAAAACATGATTCTAAGTTTGTTTTAACTCACAAAACACACATATAGCAAGCATATCAGAATTTGGCACTTTGATGGTGTGACTGCAAAATAGTTTTGATACAAAGATGATGCAACCAGAATTTTTCAAAATAATGTAATCCATGCTAAGATAAAGATGTACACACCACAAACATGTTACATAATGATTTCATGCAAAAGGAAATAGTCATATACCTTCAAAAAAAGAAAAAGACATAGTAATGGTGTATTTGACTTTGGAAATGCATTTTGGAAGTGAAGTATTAAGCTAGATGCAAATAGATCATATAATCTATGCATACACATCATAAACATGTTAAAGGATACTTTCATACTCACAAATCAATTCAAATCATCATCAAACATAAAAGAGCATATTGAAACTCAAGAAATGCAAAAACAACAACTCATTAAGGCAACAAGTAAGTTCATGGCAGTTTGAGGCTTTAGACATCATACACGCATTTCAAATGAGTAAAGAAGTGATATTATGCATATAGATTATGTGTTGTGCAATTGAAACAGAATATGAGGTGTTGGTGGTATCATGATATTTTAAAATGCAAGTGAACGTACCAAAACAGTTTGAACACATAATGTAAATTTGAGCACATAGGCACCATACACATCTTCAAAACACATTATCAAATGAGTCTACCCCTTAAAAATAAGCATCAACTACTCCAAACTAGAAATGACAGGTCTACCCAATTTTGACAATAAAACCAACAAAGAATTTCATAGCAAGCCTCAAGGTTCAAAACTCATGCTCTTAATATTTCAACCAAACCAAACATCAAGTGAGATCATATAGACATTAACCACTGATTTAGAACATTTGAGATACAAAATAGCAAACACAAAACAGTCCAATACACAATTCATGGTAATGGTAAAGCTAAATGGCATAAAATGACACAAATGTGAAAACAAGAGCTACATTAGATTCAAACATGATCTTAAGGCAGGGGGATGTCATGAACAACTTACAAATAATTCAAATCTTATTAGTGGACTAAAGCTAAAGTCTCTAGGGCAAGCACCTTACATTTCAATGTTGAATACTTAAAAACTACCATATAGACCAAAACTTCAAAAACAAGTTAGGCATGATATCTAAGTACAATCTTTGTAACACATCACCAATATATCATTGACAAATGAAAATACATTAATACAAGCAAGTAACATAACCACAAACCTAAGTTCTTGACTAAGAACTAGTATGGGACTGTAATGGTATATTTCATAACAATCATCTCAAAAAATGGTAAACATGACAATGTATGATAAATGAATATTTTAAACATCACATACCTCTTGTAGACAAGTCTTGAGTAAGCTAAGGAGCTAAGAAACCCAGAGATCTTCTTCTTTGCCAAGGATTTGAAGCTTGCTTCCTCTTGAAGTAACAAACCACTTTTCAAGATAGTTGGAGTTAATGGTCTTCCAGCTGGTTTTTAATGCCTTAGACAGTTACAATATGATGTATGGGAAGTGTGTGGATGGTTAGAATAGCAAGAATCAGCTTCGACCAAGATTTGGCAAGTTTTGAGGGTTGTGGTCAAACTTTCTTAGTGTGAAAAGTTGACTTTTGGCAATTTGATAGTTTTTGAAGATTTAAAGGTATGGACACCTTCTATATGAAATTTTAAGATTGTAGGGGTGGTTTCTAGAGGTTTGGAAAGGATAGAACTGGTCTTGAGCAGAGTTTTGCTCAAGACAGATTTTTTTGTAAAAATGGAGGCTTTTGAAGATTTTGGAATTCTTGAGGAATGAGAGGAGAGTGAGAGCTGTGGTGTTATGATATTGCTCTAGTTTCCTTGAGTTCATAGAGGAGGCCTATATTTATAGGAGAAATGAGGGTGAGGGCTGATTTGGTTTTTTCCATTTTTGGAGGGAAATTTGAGATTTTTCAAGTGAATCTTCCAAAATCTTTGTGGCAGCTCCAACACATCAGCTCCATGGACCAATGCTGAGCCAATATCAGTTGAGATGGGAAGGATGGGATGGCTATGAAGATAGGGGACTGCAGCTGCCCAACTTGCTTGAAACGTTTCTCTTTCATGGTTTTAATGATTATTTTAATATCCACTTGTTATCAACTTGCCATGCTTATCAAACTAACTCATTTTCTGGTTTTCTCCTCATCCACACCTCACATTATCAGTTTGAATTACAATCCAAGGGTTGAGGATAGTCCAAGTTGTGAAAAACTGATTTTGGGGAAGTGTTGGAGTGTGGTTTCAAGTGTTGACAGTCCCAACTTCTATGGTGCATAACTTCCTGCTCAAACATGCTATTGAGGAGTTCTACCACAATTTGGAAAGCCCTTAAGTAGCTCTACAACTTTCATGTTTTGGGAATATCCAAATTCCTGATGGAACTAGGTTGAAAAACCCTTCAAAGTTCTGAAAAAAATCACATACAAGTGTTAAATAACATAGAATTTTTCTAAGTTATTTACCCTTCAAAAATGAATTTTGCTATAACTCCAATTCTATGCATTTTATGATCAAGGGCCACTTTGAGGCTTTTGTGGGATTTTTCAAGAGATTTCTAATGAGCTTTGAACCACTCCAATTGGATGTGTGGTTGAGGAGTTATGGTCTTGCCCCTTTCGAAACCCTAATTCCCGATTTTTGCAATTACTTCTCAACCCTTGATCCAATGGTCATGAAATTTTATAGGGAGGTGTAATGTGATATGAGCAACATTTTTTATTCACACCTTGAAGTCAAATTCCTTATTATTAAAGAGTTGACTTTTCGGTCAACCGTTCGATCGATCGGTGTCTACCGAGTCGCCCGTTGGTGATCCGGACATCTTTAGGACTTAAAACTCTTTGGATGGACTTTACTAAGCCATAGGAGCTTAATGGACCTTGATCCCACCATTGAAATACTCTTTGAATCTAAAGTCAAACTACAGTTAACTTTTTCTGATCGAAAACCCTAATCGGGTATCTCAAATTGCACTGTTCTCAATCTCCGGGTGACCACCTCAAATTTCATTCATTTTTAGTCCAATGTATCATCCTTGATCTTGTTTGCAGTTGGATCAATCCAAAACATTGATTGATCAAACCCTCGAAGTTTTGATTTTGACAGTACGGAACCCTAATTCATCTGCATCTTAACAAAGATAAACTGAAAATGGGTTAAGGTTAATTAATTAAGTGAATATGATCCTATAATGATGATGAGGATCTAAGGGGTCAAAATTTGGGGTGAAACAGATGCCCCTATTTAAATATCTTCACTAGATGGTAATGAGAGATGACAATCCTCATAGAATCGCAGTGAAAGGTATTTAAATATAACAAACCAGAAATTTTGTCCCTTAGATCCGATGGTATGCAAAAGGACAGATACGAATATGTCATGAATCTAAATGATGTTATATGATGCTTGAATGCTAGACAAATGCAGACACACAAGCAAATATAAAAGAACGGCAAAACGACGAGTAACCACTCACGAGGACCCAACACACTAGGGAAAGATTCCAGGCAGAGTAAGCAAGGTAATTCAGACATGACTAAAGATGCTTGTTCAAGGAAGTCTTTCACACTAGGGACACAAATTCCACTAGGGAAGACACATCTTCGTCGGGGAAAGGAGATATGAACCTCACTGGGGATAATCATACGAGGATGTCCACCGGGGAAGAAGACAATTCTTTACTGGGGAACAACATCCACTGGGGAAGCACAACTTCACCGGGGAAAAGTCGGAACGAAGACACGAATCTCACTGGAGATAACCAGATGAGAAAATTCCTATAACGAAGAGTTCAAACGGGATCTTCAGGAATAGGTTAGAAACAAGACCGGGCATGCCGGGGAAGTTAGTATCCACTAATTCTCCGAGACTCGACTGGGAAAGCAAAAAAAACTTCAAATGGGGAGACTAGTGACGACCAGAACAACAAATAGCTTTAAACAGTGCTAGTTTCCACTAGACTTACTGGGGATGATGGTGATGACCACTCCAAAGTTCGGTTTCCAAGAAGTGCTAAATACCACTAGGCTTCCTGGGGATATGGTGACAACCAAATCAATAACGGTTTCCAAGAAATGCTAAACAGTACCAGACTTCCTGGGGATGTGGTAACGACCAAATCAAAGTTCCAATTACAATTGGGAATTCCAACAATGTTGTTAAAACAACAGGACTCTGGCTGGGGGAGTTGGTAACAATCAACTTTCGGTACTAATAACGATTAGTTTTCAAGAGATGCCAGTAACCACTGGACTTAGAGGAGACTAGTGATGACCAAATCAGGATATACCAATAACAATTGGTTCCGGATAATGCTAGTAACCACTAGACTTAACTGGGAATTTTGGTGACGACCGAGTCCAGGGAGACCAATGACCATTGGATTTTCAAAGAGTTTGGTAACGACCAGACCAAAGTGATGATAACAATCTGCTTTAAGCGATGCCAATAATCATTGGACTTTTAAGGAATTTAGGTGACGACCAAATCAGGTATACCAATGACGATTGGTTCTGGATAATGCTAGTAACCACTAGAATTTCCAAACGAGGCTAGTGACCACTAGGCTTAGAAAGATTGGTACTAACCGAATCAAGAAGCACCAATAACAATTGGATCTGAAGGTAATACTAGTAACCACTAGATTCAAGAAGATTGGTAATAACCGAATCAAAAGGTATCAATAACCATTGGATTTGCAGGTAATACTAGTAACGACTAGGTTTTTAATCAGATTGGTGAAAACCGAATCAAGGGGACTCCAATAACAATTGGTTTGCATTATAACAGAATCAGTAACAACTGGGTTTGGAACATGGTTGGTGACGACCGAATCACGGTACCAGACGTAATTAGTTCTGAACGTGTGCTAGTGACCACTAGTCTTTCAGAGTTTGTTGGTGACGACCAGATCGAAGATGAAAATTTGGTAACAACCCCCCCTGTTGGTGTAAATTGGATATTGCTAGTCACCACTAGCTTCCCCAAGAAGATAGGAAACCCCAGGATGTCAACTCTGAAGCGAATTTTGTAACAACAAGTCAAAGATAAAGGTAACGACCAAAGGATCTCAAAGGCAACAACCAAAACCAGGAATGCAAACAAATGCGTATGCTGGCATGATGTTGTATGTAAGATGCAGACTGACCCATAGGAACAAAGGAAAATAAAACAAAGAGAGAACTCGTCACGCTGAGTTTCAAAATGCCTCAAGTCAGATGACACTTCCTTCTTTGGTGTAGATAACGATCTTTTCTCAATAATCCCTTCGTAATTCTAGCCTGGTCAAAGGTAACAGCAACTTCCCCAACTTCGAGAACTGTGTAATATCATCATATTACCTCTAGAATTTTTCAATCATTTTGTCAAATCGTGTTTCCTTTTTAAAACAAGACTTTAAGTTTTTCAAAACACTTTGCTTTCATGAAAATTCTTATTAACAAATAAGTGAAATTGCATAACAAACATAGCGGATCATAACAATGATTTGGCCAAAAATCTGATTTTATTGATAGACAAGAACTTTACAAAAGGCAAAGCCTTGGGAATTTTACAAGTTTGAAAAATGGCAACAGAAAAGGTTACAGAATCCCATAATAACCCGGTCCTTCTGACTGCCAATTCACTTGCTTCGCTGCTTCTGACGAGAATGACAGGCGTTGACCTTTCTTCTAACATTCTGCACAGGACTCTGCCCCAGTGTCTGCCAGCTTTCAAACATTGGGCTTTCATCTTGATGAAGCACTGAAATCTCCTTTCTAGGTATTTTGTTTCAGGCATAGTATTTTCTCAATGCGTCTGAGTTGATGGGATACTTGAGTTGTTTGCCATCCATAGTTTCGAGAATCAGAGATCCTCTGGAGAAGACAGTCTTTACAACGAAAGGGCCGTCATAGTTGGGCATCCACTTGCCACGCATATCCTTTTGAGTTGGCAGGATCTTTCTAAGCACAAGCTCTCCTTCCCTATACTCTTTGGGACAAACCTTTTTGTTGAACGCTCTGATCATCCTTTGTTGATAGATTTGACTGTGACACATGGCCGTCATTCTTTTTTCGTCAATGAGGTTCAACGAGTCGAATCTTTCTTTTATCCATTCGTCTTCATCAAGCTTTGCTTCCGTCAAGATCTTCAAGGAAGGTATTTTGACTTCAATGGGTAGCACAGCGTCCATCCCATACACTAAGGAAAAGGGAGTTGCCCTTGTCGAAGTGTGCACCGATGTTCGGTATCCGTGCAAAGCAAATGGTAGTATCTCGTGCCAATCTTTGTAAGTTACGACCATCTTTTGTATTATCTTTTTGATGTTTTTGTTTGCAGCTTCAACTGCACCATTCATCTTAGGTCTGTAAGGAGACGAGTTATGATGTTTGATCTTAAAATCGTCACAAAGTTCCTTCATCGTTTTATTGTTCAGATTCGACCCATTGTCAGTGATGATCAGGTTAGGGATACCATATCGGCAGACGATCTCCTTTTTGATGAAGCAAGCAACCACTTGCTTTGTTACGTTTGCATACGACACTGCTTCCACCCATTTGGTGAAATAATGGATTGCGACAAGGATGAAGCGATGGCCGTTGGAAGCTTTTGGCTCTATTGCTCCAATCATATTTATGCCCCATATTGCAAAAGGCCAAGGTGATGTCATCACATTGAGAGGATGTGGAGGGACATGCACTTTATCGGCATAAACTTGACATTTATGACACTTTCGAGCAAAGAGTACGCAGTCCGTCTCCAAAGTTAACCAGAAGTAGCCTGCTCTTAAGATTTTCTTAGCCATGGCGTGGGCATTCGCATGGGTGCCGAAGGTTCCTTCGTGTACTTCGGTCATTATGAGATTCGCCTCGTTTTCATCGACGCATCGGAGTAAGACCATATCATGATTTCTCTTATACAAGGTACCATTACTGATGAAGAATTTAGATGACAATCTTCGTATTGCTCTTTTGTCAATTGTGGACGCGTCAGCGGGATACTCTTGATTTTGGAGGAAATTCTTGATATCATGAAACTATGGCTTCTCATCAGATTCTTCTTCTATTGCCATGACGTATGTGGGTACTGTCCTTCTTTTGATGCGGATCAGAGGTGCCTCGTTGACAAACTGGACCTTCCACATTGATGCCGTCATGGCTAGCGCATCAACAATATGATTTTCTGCTCTTGGTACATGCTTGAAGGTAATTTCATCAAAATATTCAGCCATCTCCAAGATGTGGGTCTTGTAAGGGATCAAATTTTCATCCCTGGTTTCCCATTCTCCTTTGGTTTGGTATATCACCAAAGCAGAATCACCAATTACTTCCAAGATTTTGATGCGGAGATCAATGGCAACTTCCAACCCTAGGATGCAGGCTTCATACTCTGCTATGTTGCTTGTACATGAGAAACAAAGTCGGGCTGTGACACCATGTCCATTTTTGTTCACTTTTGTTCGACGCTCCATCGAACATCATTTCCCAGCGGGATCCAGGCTCGCGACCTTCTTCTGGACCAGGCTCTGGTTTTGTGCGCTGAATATACATCACATCTTCATCAGGAAAATCAAACTTGAGTGGTTGATAATCCTCCATAGGATGCTCTGCAAGGTGTTCTGACAAGACACTTCCTTTGATAGATTTTTGAGCAACATATTGGATATCATACTCTGACAAGAGCATATGCCATCGGGCTAATCTTCCTGTTTGAGATGGCTTTTCAAAGATGTACTTGATGGGGTCCATCTTAGAAATCAACATTGTAGTGTGACAAATCATGTATTGCCTCAGACACTTGGCGGCCCATGCTAACGCACAACAAGCTTTTTCCAAGGGAGAGTAACAACTCTCGCAATCAGTGAACTTCTTGCTTAGATAATATATTACGTGTTCTTTCTTTCCTGACTCATCAGTCTGACCCAAGACGCAGCCCATTGAATCTTCTAATACTGTCATATACATGAACAAAGGCCTTCCGGGTACCGGAGGAATCAACACTGGAGGTTCTTGCAAGTATTGCTTGATTTTCTCAAATGCGGCCTGACAGTTTTCATTCTATAACACTGTTTGATCTTTTCGTAACAACTTGAAGATCGGTGTGCAGGTAGGGGTCAGATTGGAGATGAACCTGGAGATTTAATTCAGACGTCCGAGGAAGCCTCTTACTTGTTTCTCAGTTTTGGGAGAAGGCATCTCCTGGATTGCTTTAACCTTATCAGGGTCTACTTCAATTCCTTGCTGACTAACGATGAAACCAAGTAACTTGCCTGAGCAAACTCCGAAGGTGCATTTTGCTGGATTTAATCTCAATTGATACTTTCGGAGTCTCTCGAATAGCTTCAGTAGATGATCCAAGTGTTCTTCTTCACTTTTGGATTTTGCAATCATATCGTCCAGGTACACTCCGATTTCTTTGTGCATCATATCATGAAAGAGTGTGATCATAGCTCTCTGATACGTTGCCCCTGCGTTCTTCAAACTAAAAGGCATGACCTTATAACAATAGGTTCCCCATGGTGTGACAAAGGTTGTTTTCTCCATGTCATCTGGATCCATTTTTATCTGGTTATAACCAGAAAATTCGTCCATGAATGAGAATACTGCAAAGCTTGTTGTGTTATCCACTAAAGTATCAATGTGTGGTAGAGGGAAGTCGTCCTTCGGACTCGCTTTGTTTAAATCCCTATAGTCGACGCACATCCTGACCTTGCCATCCTTCTTCGGGACTGGTACAATGTTTTCCACCCATTCTGGATACTTGGATACTGCTAAAAAGCCGGCATCAATTTGCTTTTTGACCTCATCTCGGATTTTAAGCGCCATGTCTGGTCTTGACCTGCGAAGCTTTTGTTTGACCGGAGGACATTCTAGGTTCAGGGGGAGCTTATGCATGACAATGTCAGTATCCAACTCTGGCATATCTTGGTAGGACCAAGCAAATACATCAACAAAATCTCGGAGGATTTTTATCAGCTTGTCTTTGATTTCTGGCCTTAATGATGCCCCGATCTTGACTTCTCTTTTGTCTTCCTCTAACCCCAAGTTGATGACTTCAGTCTGCTCTTTGTGGGGTTGGAGATAAACATCTTCGTATTCAGCCATTCTCTTTAACTCTTCTGGGACTTCTAACTCTTCGTCATTCTCTTCTTCAGCTTGAAAGACAAATGAACCGCTAGTAGAAGGAACCGAGGGATCATAGGATTATGTGGTTGATGGAGGTATTCTGCATGTTTTATTTTGGAACAATTAGGCACACACACACAGACATGCAGATGAAGGGTTGTTTTTATTTTTTCAAAAAAAAGGTTGCCTCTTTTAACAAAAAGAGTGAAAATGATGCACAAAACAAATAACAAGAGTTTTAACAAAAACACTTTTCATTAATGATTTTCAATTTTAGCAAAGTGGCCCAATACAAAATAATTCGCGGGCCTTGGGCAAGACCAGGAATTTTTAAAGAAAAATACAAAGCTAACAAGCAGAGTGAATTACTCTAAAGGTAAAAAGATGAGAACTTCCACAGCCTCCCAATTGCGCAACGCTGCTCCACCCCTAGTTATTAGACGATCCAGATTACCATCTTCATCTTCAGCAATAATGGCATTGACTTGCACGCCGCCACTGGTGAGTATCTCTTTTAAAGACTTCTTCTTCATGGTGTTTTCTTCTGGCTCGCCTTCTGGAGTTGGTTTGTAACCCAACCCTTGTCGATCATTCATGGCTCGAGCATTGACTTTGATGACTTCTCCCCATCCCAATGGGACTCCAGCTTTCAGTGCTGCCTTAATACTTTGAGCAGAGGTAAATGATGGCCCATAGGTTATGTCTGATTCATCAACTAGAACAGTGTGAGCTATTTCTAGTGCTTGGAAGGCCGTCTCGAGGGAATCTTCATCAGCCTCAATATACCGGAATGATGACAAGTTGCTCACCAGTAAGTCTTCTTCTCCATGGACAATGACCAACTGGTCATTCACAACAAACTTCATTTTTTGGTGGAGAGTGGAAGTGACAGCGCCGGCTGCGTGAATCCATGGTCTTCCCAATAGACAACTATAGACCGGATTTATGTCCATCAGCTGGAAGGTGACTTCGAAGACTTGTGGTCCGATTAGGGTAGGAAGATCAACTTCTCCTATCACGGTTCTCCTGGATCCGTCAAATGCCTTGACTATGAGAGAAGTTGGTCTCATGGTAGCACCTTGATATGCCAGCTTGGCCAAAGTCCTTTTAGGCATTACGTTGAGTGTTGATCCTGTGTCGACAAGAACTCGGGACATTGTATCTTCTTCACATTTGACTGATACATGTAAAGCACGATTGTGCTTACGCTTCTCAGCTGTCAGGTCGTTATCATCAAAGCTCAACGTGTTGCAGGCAGTGATATTTGCTACAACGGAGTCAAACTGCCCCACTGTAATATCTTTAGTGACGTGGGCCTATGTCAGGATTTTGAGCAATGCCTGGCGGTGTGCTGGAGAACTTAAAAGCAAAGCCATGACCGAGATCTTGGAGGGTGTTTGGTTTAGTTGGTCCACTACCCTGTAATCACTTTGTCGAATGATTCTCAAGAATTCTTTTTCATCGTTCTTGAGACTTTCTTTTCCTCTAACTAAAGGTTCTTTGGCGGTGACTGTCTCTAGAACAAGCTTCTGAGAAACAGGAGTTTTCTGAACAGAAACTGCTGGTGGAGGAGTCTCATTATATGTTCGAGATTGGTAGATACGACCACTCCGGGTCATTTTGCTTCCACTGGCAATGTTGGCCACACTTGCTAGTTTCTTTTCTTTAAAAATCCCCTCACACCATGAATAGTCTTGTTTTGGTGTTACGGCTCTTGGGTGATGCTTGGATCCTCCCCTCGGCTCAAACCTAGTCTGTCCCCTCCCGAAATTTGGGGGTGCATCGTCGCGGAATACTGGTCGGACGTTCTTGTTGTTGTCGTTGTTATCATTCCTGAATACAGCTCTTTTGTTGGGTTCTCCTGGTATGTTAAACACCGGTTCGATGACCGCCACATCTTCTTCCTTTTTTCGGTGAGCGATTTCTATCATTCCCTGTTCAATCATAGCCCGAATGTCCTTTTTCACAGCGTCACAACCCTCAGGATTCAGCATACATTCTTTGCAATCTTCGTGAGATGTCTTGAGTGACCATGCCTGAGCGAGGCGTTTGTGTAGGTCTGCTAATGGCACTTTGATCTCACCAACAGTAGTAACTTTCTTGTCTTCTGACCCCTCCCCTTCTTCAATAATGGCGTTGACTCCACCATGATTTGGAAGAGGGTTGCTCTTAACTTTGGGGGGATTATCTTTGAAGGATAGAATTCTCTTTTCAATTAGTTCACGAACTAGATGCTGAAGGGCGAAGCAACCTTCGAGATCGTGGCCTGGAGCATTCTCATGAAATAGGCAGCGAGCATTTGCATTTTAATAGAACGGGAGTGGATTAGGTGGAGCACCTAATTTTCTTGTTTTAACCAGCCCTCTTTCTATTAGCATGGGAAACAGGTCGGTGTAACTCATTGGAATAGGTTGTATCTTTGGCCTATTTGCTTGATAATTTTCCCTCGGGGCTCTGTTCTGAGGTTGTTGACCCTGTGGCTACTGGTATTGTTGCTGATTATTCGTGCGGTAATGTTGCTGATTGCCAGGCTGATACTGGTGCTGATTGCTGGATGCCCCAGGTTGGGGACCATGCTGTGAAGAGGGTTGAAAAATCGGGGTCACTGCCGCCACATATGATGGTTGGTACTGTCGGTGGTGGCTTCGTGAGCTTTGTGCTTTCTTTCCATATGTGATTACACTCACCTCTCCCTCTTTCTTTTTGTGGAAAGTGCTACCTGACTTCCTTGACGTGCTGGCGCTTGAGGTAATATTTGGAGTGGTCACTTTTCCACTCTTTAAACCTGCTTCCACCTTGACTCCCACAGCCACAATATTAGAGAAATTTGTTGTAACACTGTTGATCAAACGTTCATAGAATTCTGGTCGAACTGTATCCACAAACCAGTCTACTAACTCCTTCTCAGTAAGGGGAGGCTCTACTTGTGCTGCAGTTCCGCGCCATCTTTGCACATACTCCTTAAAGGTTTCAGTATTTTTCTGCGTCATGCTGAAAAGCTGACGGCGGTCGGGAGCTAGGTCCATGTTGTACTTGTACTGTTGAACAAAAGCATCTGAAAGGTCTTGGAAACTGTGGATTTTAGCTTGATCTAATCCGAGATACCACTTAGCCGAAGCCCCTTTAAGACTATCTTGGAAACAGTGTACTAACAGTTTATCATTTTCAATATGCGGAGCCATCAGCCTACAGTACATGACTAGGTGCACTTTAGGACAAGTGGTCCCCTCATATTTGTCGAAGATTGGCATTTTAAATTTCTGAGGAAACACCAATCCAGATACCAGACATAGATCCTTAGCATCAGATCCAAAGACATGATTTCCTTCAATGGCCCTCATACTTTTGGCCATGATGTCCATCTCCACTCTTAATTTTTCGTGTTTTTTGTCCTCAGCTTCAGATCCATTGGGTATATCAAAGATTGGCTGTTGACTGGCGAAAACTGGTCGTACTGTGGTAGGCCCACCTGCTTGAGTGAAAATAGGGTTTCTGATTGTTAAGTCGAATAGGGGATTGAGACTTGAAGACTGCATATTGTTGGATGGCGGCACAAAATCCTGGGACATGCCGTAGGGAAACTCTGTTGAAGTAACATGAGCTATTGTGACATTGGTCGCTGCTGTGGCAACTTCGGAGATCACTGTAGGTTGTGTATCCATTTTCGCTTTGATTATGTTGAGGACTTCCATGATCTGGCTGACGTCCCCTTTGATCCCTTCAATGTCATTATCCATTTGATCGAACCTTTGGTCGTTATCTACCATCTTCTTTTGAGCTTGGGACCGTGTGTTCTATCTGTGGGTACTCAGCGTGACTCTTTATCTCCTTCTCTGGACAAGAACAAAGGATGAGCTGCGGAACCCAAATGCAGGGCTGATGCAGGATGACATGCAAATGCAAATGCGGATGCATAAGCCATTCAAGGAAATTCCATTTTTTGTTTACAAACAAAAAGTTAGAACAACATGTAACAACATGCTTAAAAAGCGTTTTTCATTTGATAGCTGGAAATCTATTACAATAGAGTGGCCCTTGCTAAAGAGCAAGACCTTTCCTACAAGGAAAATGAAAGTAAATGCAACAAACAGGATTTCAATCCTTTTTTAGGGAAAGCAGGGAAATGGTGAAACAAAGATCAATCTAACAAGATGATCCTTCTCCTTCTTGGACTCTGACATGAACTTGGTCCTGGCGGATAATCTCCCACAGGTCTTCGTTCTCTCTTTGTGCCTTGATCAAGGCATACCTTAGCTCTTCCCTAGTTGCGGGGACCTCAGGCTCCATGGTTATCTCATAGTCATGAGTGTAAAACATGTTTAAAGCAATTTATTTTGACCATAGCAGGTACCCCCTGGTGGTTAAACAACTTGCGTTCTCCATTGGAGTTAGGCCTAAGAGGTGGGGATCTCTTTGAGCGTATTGAGCATTTTCTTCGAGTTCTTAGTTGCGACCTGTCTCATAGAAGCAAGGTCTCAACAGTTCTGGTTCGGGCTCTGGTCCAGTAGGATACCCATGTTGACGCCGAGCGAGAATAGGATTATAGGTGATCACCCCTTCTATCCCAATGAGAGGCACATTAGGGAAATCTCCGTAGCTAGGAATCATGACTTGGTCACCGATGCTGGTGTCATACCATGTGATATCATGGTGTCTGAGAGTGACGAGTTTAGAAACCCATGCGCTTTTGGTAGAAATCCTCCAAAGGATACGAGTCCTTGGCAGATGAGAAGTAAACCATCGGTCGAGTAGTGCAAGACAGCATGAGAATTGCCCACAACCATACAAGATGAAACGGTGGATGACTATATAAGTGTCAGCCAGTATTGTGTTGAACGGATTTTTGATGATGAAGAGGCGGATCGCCTCTTTGCTGATGAAGTCGTAACTGCTTAGGAACATATACAGTCCATATATTAGTAGTGCCAGAATTGCCTCAAAAATGCCTAGGTTTCTGCTTTCATAATGATACTCTACCATCTCCATTAGAGGTCTGGCATTCATTCCATACCACCCTCCTTTCGCTCTCATCGGTGGTATGTCTTCCAGCTTGATATGCAGGGCTTTAGCTAAGTCCGTCTTCTTTGGTTTTCCATAAGGGAGCGTAAAAGTCCATGGAATCTTTAAGTAAGCAGTATACTCCTCGAGGGTCGGGAGTAACTGAAAGTGTGGAAACACAAAGAAGTGGTAGGTTGTATGATAGAATTCAACCAAGGCTTGCAACATGGGCTCGTAGATCGGAGCACTTATCAATGGCAATAGATCCCCGTATTTGACTATGAAAGCTGCAGGATTTCGGACAAGTCTCGTTAACATCCTTAAACGGCCCAAGCTCAGATCTGGAACCCGAAGCATGTCTCTTCTTACCATGTTGTTGTCTGCAAAAAGAAAAAATGAATTTCCTTGAATGGTTAGAAGAAGTGCAAATGCAAATGATGTCATGGTACTCAGATTTTTTCAACACCAGAAGTCGCCATTTCATTGATTAACAAAACGGATTACAAAACATTGTTTCCCCTTACAAGAGTTTTAAACAACAGATAAATGGATCCTATCAAGGTTCCCCTAGCAGCCTTAAATTGAGCTTCTCGATCTTTCTTTCCATCTGAGTCTTCTCAAATATGAGTCTATCCACAATTATCTTCCATGGATTAGACTGAGGCTCATAAGGTTCTTCTAGTGATTTCCTCTTCTTACAAGAGAGGATTTCTTCATCTTTCAACTGGAGTTGTCTCTGGAGTTCTGCATTTTCTTCGATGACTATTTGATACTTGTGCTTCCAAGCTTCTTCAGTTTGATGTGCTTTAACCAAATCAATTTTAAACCTTTCTTCTTCAGACATGAAGACCAACGGGCGTTCTTCCTTCAAGGTCATAGGCTCTTGCTTAGAATAAGGCATCCTTAGTGTGATGGCTCTTTTTCGAACCCATTGGAGGTAAGGTTCCAAAGAGACACAGTTGAGTCTTCCAAGATCCTTCTTCCCTTTCTTGTGTAGATGCTTCCAAGCTTCTAGAATCTTCCCTTTTAGTCCTTGACTATCTTCCCCTTCTTTGAAGAAAATATTTTCCACTTGAACACTATTGGGTTTTTCCTTTAGAGGGTATCCCAATTGTCGGCGGGGGAGTATTGGGTTGTAGCTAATCCCTCCATTTATGCTGAGGAGAGGTACATTGCCGAATTCCCCACAACTGTCAATAATCATTGTCCCATCATAATCACGACTATACCAATCAATATCGAAATGGGTAAGAGCCATGATCTTTTGCGACCACCATCCTTTCTTTGGGTCCCAAAAAGCGTTGGCTTTGGGCAAGTGTGAAGTGAACCATTTGTACAATAAAGGAGCGTAAGAAGTGATCATTCCTCCATTGTGAAAGTTCCTCAGATGAACAGAATGGTATGTGTCTGCTAACAAGGTAGGCACAAGATTCTTCTTCAAGAAAATTTTGATGGCATTGAGGTCCACAAAATTCTCGAAGCTCAGAAACAAGAAGATACCATAGATGAGTAAGGCAAGGATAGCCTCGAATGCATCCATGCTTAAATGATCTGCATAATACTGAGCTTTCTCAACCAAGAATTCTGCTTTTAACCCAAAGACTCCTCCTTTTGTAATCAGATTCCTTTTTATATCAACCACTCCCAAACGTGTAGCTTTGGTAATATCTTGCTCTTTAGGGTCCTTCTCCACAATTGGAAAAGGAGAATCTTCAAGAATGGGTAATCCAATTAACTGAGAATACTCTTCTAGTGTTGGCACTAGCTGATAATCAGGAAATATGAAATAGTGGTAGAGCGGGTCATAAAACTGGAGGAGAGTAGAAAGAAGTCCACTATCCATCTTTATCTTCAAGAGTAGCAACAACTTCCCATATCGGCTTTGAAATCCCTCTGGATCTGTCACTAAGGTGCTCAACCTTTTCAAATCATCTAGGTTAAAACCCTTGTAAGTGTACTTCAAAGTTTTCTTTCTTTCACTGTTCACGACGACCTCTGATGTTTACAAACAACAAAGTCTGAGTTCCATGAAACCATATGATGATATGATGACATGATGATATGAATGCAAGATGCACAAACGCAAGCAAATGCATATGCACACAACACAAACTTAGGGTTAAGGACAAACATGAGTCCAAAGGTCTACCCATCCCCAAATATTTGTACTATGGATTGATTGTACCTGCGGAACGGGTTCTACAAAGTTACCAGAGTCATCAACCCATCTTTCGGATATTATCAACTTCCCAAATTACTTGGTAATCGATAATATTCTCAAGAGAATCTCGTCTGAGTGTAGTATCGCGTATCAACTATTTCGGAAATACTTCCTTATAGTCATCGCACTACGTTCTAATAAGGCCAAAGTGGGGTAGAATGTATTCTAAAAGTCCACAGTGTCATGGGCTCCTTTGTTGAAAGTAGCATTGTTTTCACGAATACTCGATCAACAATACTAAACTTTCAAGAGGGCCTACACTGAGCGGTGGTTTCTCAAGTTAGCTTGGTCAGGAATCAACTCCTTATAAGCCTTCTTGAATATACCACCATCCTATCACAATTGCGCTCAAGTCCGGGTATAGGACCGTCTCACCACTCAAAGCACCCAATACCCAACAATTAAACAAATATATTGACAAATATACATGTTAAGCAAATATTTACAAATATAGCATGCAATTTAACCAAAATAGGCTAAACCCTCAAGTTAAGTAAGTCTTCCCCAGTGAAGTCGCAATTTCTGTTGCGGTGAGAATCGTGATTCCAAGCTATTGATTAACTTGAATCTTAATTCTTAAATTCACAACCGGACTTTAATTTATCCAAAGGAAAGGTCTAAAGAGAGAAAGAACCCTTTTTCGCGATGTAACAACAATGCTAAGAGATTCGGGGATCGGGGATTGGTTATGCATAGGGTAGGTCACATCCTAAACATTTGTAGTACTCTACAGGAACCTTTTGTTTATTTGCATGATGTTGCACCCCAAAATTTGACCAACATTTCTTTACCTATGCTTATGTTTCATTTCATTCACATCAGCATTATCATTTGCATTTCATTGACAGGTATGCAGGAGATCAAGAGGTATGAGTACCAATCAAGATCTATACAAGACTATGAAGCTAGCCAAGAAGGTTGTTCAAAGGATTTAGGGTTGATATCCTTGTCAGAGAAGTTAGAAGATCCTCAGAGAGAGTGGTTGAAGCCAAGAATGTGTGCCTCCTAACTTGAGAGTTGGAGAAAGACCTTAGATGATTCTGAAGCCATGAATGTAGACTTGAAGCCTTGAGAGAGCTTATGAGATGTCTTGAAAGCCATCATAAATCCTAGATAGGTCATTGTGCAAGATTAAGAAGACTCAGCCATGAGTGGTGTAATTAGGGTTTGACTAGGTCAACCCTAGGTCAACTAATGATTTGAACAAGGTTGAGACCTAATTCAAGAGCCATGAGATCATGCATTGATGCACTGAAATGTTATAAGGATGATTCCAAGATCAACTCATCATGATTGAAGAGTTTGAGAAGTTTCAAGCTAGGGTTTCTAAGGCTTGACAGTGTAAAATCCCCTAGTTTGACCCCTATCTTCAAGGCAATTTAGCTCAAGATGTGATTGTCATCTCATCTTGCCCCCAACATGAATGTTGTAGAGCTTGCTCTTAGATTTAATTTGAGCACTAGAAGTCCTTGATAGGATTTGTATAACTCAAGCTATGACTTTGACAAGTTACAGGTCATCTGAGGTATGTGAATCTGGGGCCTTGAAAGTTACCCAACTTGCATCAAACTTTTGCCCAAGAAGGATGATTCCTATGAACTTTTGGTCAACATGAATGTTGTTCCTTATCTTCTTAGCTTTCTAGAGAGTACTAGAAGTCCTTGATAGGATTTGTAGAACTCAAGTTATGGCTTTGACAAGTCAAGGGCATTTTGGTCATTTGGAGATTACAGGTCATTTCAACCATAAGGCCATAACTCCTATTTCCAAGCTTCAAATGGAAAAATCTTCAACATAAAACTTGTTCAAAATGATGTTTTAAGGCTAGTAAGGAGGTCATGAGATGTTGTAAAGGCTTGTAGCTCAAAGTTGCAAAAATGACCTAAAATAAGGGCATAAGTTAAATAAACCAAAGTTGGAAATTGAAATTTTCAACCTACACATCCAAACCATGGCATGTAATATATCATTTTGACTCTAGAAAACATTTTGAGAACATTGGTTCAGCCACATTTTTGAGTTGAGATTCAATTTATGGACTTGCTTTGAAAAGTGGTTACTTGCATATTAAGCAACATTTGCAAAACTCAAAATCAAGGCATGAGCAAGGCTTTTTGCAAGCTAAACACCTCTAATATCTCACTTGGGGAGATTTTGGGATGAGAACAAGCTGCTGCACCAAGGGAAACAGAATTGGGGTGAGTATGGCATGAGATGGGATTTTAGATGACATGAGAAACTCAACTTCTCCTTGGATGATTCCAGAAGGATCTAGAGAGGTCCAACATGTTCTATATATTGATTAGAAGGGGTTTGAGAGAAAGGTTGGTGAGAATTGATTGAGAGAAGAGGTTTTGCCATTGCACTTTGTTCATTGCAAGTTGGAATCGATTTCTGCATTCTACACACCTTTGATCATTTCTTTTGATCCTAACAACTTTCTTGGATGTGTGTGAGTGTTTCCATAGAAAATCCATGGCTGAATCGTGTATGAGCAACTGATTTTCAGCACCTGCAAGTTATCATCGAATTTGGAGTTCCAGGCATTTTCCATCAAGATTATTGCATACAGAAGCAAGAACGTGATACACTGAATGATTTTGGAAGGTTTGAGAGCTTGAAGTGAAGGTTTCGTGCATCTGTTCATCCAAGATTTTCAGGTTGGTAACTTTCTTCCTATAGCATGATCCAGGTAGAATTAGGTTGAATTAAGGTGTTAGATTCATTGTAGAATGGTGTAGGATGGATTTCAGATAGATAATTGGAGAATTAGAGACAAAATAGGGGAATTACCATTTTCGGTTGAGGATTAGATATGGCGAATCTTGAGGTTTCAGAGGAAGCCAAGGGTATGGTTGAATTCGTGGTAAGATTTGGGATGAGTTTCATGTTTTGACCATTTGCAATAGAGGCCTGTAGAGAGAACTAGGGCTGGGGAAGACGACCGGAGCACCACCGGCGGTGGCCGGAGCTGGGCGCGAAGCTCAGATGTTCAAAAGGTAGAAGACGACCTCAGGACCCTTGGATCTTGGTTGGACTTTGACTGGGAGCTCATCCAACGATCACGTTTTAAATTTGATTTGTGAAGGATCTGAAGAAATGAAACTCACCGTTTCATTTATTCAACAATTCTGGGCTTAATGAATTAAGTGATATCCACACCCCCTGAAGGCCCAACCCATGATTTGAACTGTGTTTTGTTGCTATCCACACCGCGCGTGTTATTATTTTAATTTGATTTTCTTTTAATTTTCATTTTATCCATGGTTCTTGAAAAATTCATAATAAATTGAAAATTAATCCAATTAATCCCATTCTTTTTGCATTTTACTCATGATTGAGTCTAGTATTTTTTAGAGAAAAAAATATTTTCATTTCATGTATTTTATGATTTAATGGGAATTTTACATTTTAATTGATATTAAAATGGTTATGTTTGATACATATTTTTGTGGAATTTAGTGTGATCACTTGGTGATGATTTTGAGCCTAATTTTTTTGTGTGTGATTAGGTTAGACATGTATTCTCCCATAGAATTTTCCTCACATTTTTGTGATGAAAATAGGTGTGCTTTCTAGATTGATATTTAGGTGCTTCCTTTTAGGGTTTAGGTTTGACACATTAGGATGTAGATTTTAGTTCTAGGTCTAATTTGATGATTTGATCTCTAAAATTAATATGGTAGAGTCATGATTGACCTAGGTTCCCATAGATATTTTTGTAGGATTTTATAATTGGTTTTAGTATTTTAGTTAGGACTAACTTTAGTACTAGGGTTTAGGTGATCCTAACTTACTAATTCAACTAGTTTAACTTCCTTGGTCCCCTTAGATTAGGGTTTTTGCTTGGTTTGCCTTTGGTTGATATTGAAGACAAGTGGAAGGCAGGGTGAGGATGCTTGAAGTTGCTTGGAGCTAGGATTTGCTTGTGCCTGAAGGGGTCTGATGAAGGTTTAGGGGATAGGAGGCATAAGGAGAGCCTTATAGTTAGAATGGTTTCTTTCACAAATATGGAAAGCATATTGTGCTTCCATTCCTCCCAATGACCAAAAGTCCTTCCAAGATATTCACATCCCTCCTTTGGAAGGATGAGTGGCTTTATCTAGGAAGTAGAACTTTGAGGGAACCAGTCTCTCATAATGATGAACCCTTACAGGCTTCCTTTGGTTGTCAGTAAGCTGGTTATCATTTCCACTCATCCTGTTCAATAAATTGTCTTCTGGTTTGAGTATCTTGAAAGATGTTGGACTTGAGTTTGAAGATGAGGACTTCATTGAAGAGTGTGGAAGAGGATGATTCCTTGAGTATTGCCATTGTAGCTGAAGCTTGAAGAGCAAGAATAACAAGTTGATACTTGAAGACCCAATGGAGATTGAGTAAAGAGCTGAGGCTTAAAGAATTGAAGGATGAAGTTGACACTCTCATGTGATTGAAGACTACTCTGAGAAGCTGAAGCTTGTAAGAGGAGAAGACCAAGTTGAGACTGGCAAAGCAAGGAGAGCTGAAGCTTGAAGACTAAGTTGATACTTATGAAGAGGATTCAATTGAGATTGAGTGCAGAGCTGAAGCTTGAAGAAGGAGGATAAGTTGAAACTTATGTTGATGGGTTGAAACCTGGAGAAGCAAGTTGATATTTGTCATGAAAGATGATAGCCTTGAAGGGTGGTTGAAGCCTGAAGACTGGATTGATGTTAGAAGAGCTGAAGCTTGAATTGAAAGTAGGAAGCTGTTGATCTGTTTCTTTCTTGTTTGTTTTCTTTTCTGTATTGCTGATGTGCCTTGCGTGACTTGCTTGATGAATTAGAATAAGTCCATGATTAGATTGACTTTAATCTAGGAGCATGATTGCACTAGAGGTTGAGTTGCTCCCTCTGCTTGTATTGTTATTGTATGGCTTTGCTTGCGGGTATTCGGTAGAGCCCTGCTCCCTTGCCCATGTGGTTTATTTTGCTTGTTAGCATTCCATTTTCTTCTGTATGATTACAGTCATTTATATCTTGCTTGATAGAACTTTACTTCCTCTGTATGATTGAAGTTATTCATCCTGGCTTGAGGTTGAGATGAGCTTGTGGAGGCTGATACCCCATACACATTTCCTCCCTCACTTGCATTGCATGCATTTTACAGTCATTTACTGTTTACTGTTTACTGTCTACTATTTATTGTTTAAGCTGACGCTTTATCCGTCTCTGTGTATCATTGATATGATACCTTAGGACTCTCATTTCCTTTGATAAGGAAGTGACGATAGAACTTTAGGTTGAAACCTATGCATGATAACTTCTAGGAGTTCCCTGTTTCAAACTTCAACTATAGGATGAATCCTTGGCATGACAACATTAGGACTTGATAGTCTTCCCGTAGTGGAACCCTTCTCTTCTCATCTCAAAATAGCTTAAGATACAGTAATCATGAATGATTTCTTTCGTACATTACGAGCCTTAAGCTATCTGAGAAAGGATTGTTGGAGAGCCTCTTTTTCAACAGTCTGGATGTTTAGTATGACACCCTTTGGGTGACATGCGACGCATTCACTCTCAGGTCATAGTCTCTAGTGCAATTGAAATTGCAAACATAATAAAAAGCACTTCTTCCGTAAAAGACAGAAAACAAACTTCAAACCTTTTTTCCCCGTGGGCCCATAATCCAAAGGAAAGATTTTCTGAAGAAAAGAGTGTCGTTAAACTTCAGTGCCAACGCAAACAGGCTTTGTCCCTAACTGCTGGAACTGTTGCTTAACCCTGCTCGATAAAACAGATGAATCTGAATTCCCGTAATCCGTATTATCCCGAACTACGTAAGCTTTGATCTCTCATACTTGTTGAGAGTACGTAGGCACAATACTGATGTATTGGCGAGCCACCTTCCCCATAACCCGTAGTAGGTCGAACTACGTTGACTCTGATTTCTCATTCTCTGATGAGAATACGTAGGCATAAAGCGCGACGCTTCGCCAAGTCATTTTCTTTTCTGTTTAAGCCAGCCTTGATAGGTAGATAGATAAACCAACTCGTCCAGTAAACACAACAAGCGTGGATCCCGTCGAGTACGACGGACGTGAGGGGTACTAATACCTTCCCCTTGCGTAACCGACTCCCGAACCCAGACAATGGTTGCGACGACCTTGTCTTATACCTTTTTTGTTAGGTTTTTCCGATCGTTTCCTTTCCCGTTCTGAGGGATAAATAACGAAAGGTGGCGACTCTTCTGTTTTGCCGGCACCTTATTTTCGCGGAAGCGACACATGCTAAGTTTGTAAGTGTTTGCTAAGGTTTGGGTTGGGTAAAGGGTATATGTTAAAACCTAAAGATAGTTTCTAAGTTTGCTCGCAAGGACGTCGTGTCCTCTTTCTACGTATCCTAACTAGGATAGAATCAGAGCAATCGTAGTTCACCTCACTAGGGTTGAAGAACACTTGATTATGATCAAGGTTCAGAGGGGAACAAACATTACAATGCTTGTATAGAGTTTCACGAAACTCTCTAGATCTATGTTAAACACTCAGAAGGGGAGTAAGTAATCATTGCTATGATTCTTACATAGAGTTTAGAAACTCTTCCTAGGGTTATAATTAGGTAAGGTTTTCTAGACTTTAAGCAAAGTCTAACGGCTCATATGTTCTAACTTAACTAAGCTAGGGTTAGGATGACTTCACAAAGTCAAGAGGGGTAAATGAGCTATCCAATGATACAAGGGCCAAGGGAGAGACTTTTCGTTTGGAAGGAGAGAGGGGGAGACAGCTTGGATGAGAACTAGAAAGTTCCATCACTTGGGGAAGCAATACTTAACAAAGCAAGACTTTAAATGAGCAATATGAGATAGGATCAAGACAAGTAAGCATGCAAATTACAATAAGCATATACTTCAAGTGATATCAAGGGTTACAACCGATAGTCAATTATCTTAACAAAGATTTGGGGAATATCTTAACAAAGATTGAAGCGTGATAAAGGTAACAACCATATGAATAAATCACAACTTGAAAATAGGCAGGTCATAAGCTCAAAGCATAGTAAATGTGACAACAATGTGCATAGATGACAATCAAACTCAATTAAATCAGTTTAAACCTCATAATTTAGGAGGATGGTTGAGACAAGATTATGGTGCTATCCAAAGGGGTACCTTAACATGTTAACTAACAAGGGGAATAAACATCTTACAAGAAATTCAATAATGCTCAGAGGAATTTAACTGTAAGTCGGATCACAACAAATGAACAAATTTTCACATGGGCAAAGTATATCACAAATTATGACAACAAGTAATATTTTCACAACATACAAAAGTAGACATTATAGCAAACATGTTGTAAAAAGAATGGGCCAAAAATGATAAAATATGAACAACTTACAAATATTGGAACTTTTGATGAATTATAACAATAAAATAAATAACACAAAATAAAAATGAAAAAGGGGCCAAGCTGGGAGTTGAACCCAGGCCCTTTAGTTTCCAGCACATAACAACAACCAATAAGCCACACGCACACGCTGGTAGGAAGTGGAAGAGAGAAAAGAAAAATTAATCAAACAAGGAAATTAGAAAAAAAACAAAAGGGTTCGACCTCCACCCGGATCGAACCCAGGACATGCAGATGAAAGGCGCTTAGGTGACAAAGTTCTTACCACTGGGGTGGCTATACATCCGTTGATGTAGCCACCCCCATAAACATATATGGCATGGTTGGCAAGATTTCTGGGCAGGCTTGGAAGCAAGAACAAGTGAAAAATGAAGAATGCATTTTGATTCATAACTTGATCAAATCTTAGTCTTTTTTGATGAAACTTTAGTCAAACTTGACTGATTTTTCATGAGCAACATAATGGTCATAACCAAATTCTGAGATAACAATCACAAATTGAAACACGAATGCTTATGCAAAATTGTCCTTTGAGTTGCATTTTGATGATCATAAACTGAAACACGGGTGATTAGGATTGAAAAACAACATGAGCAAATCACAAATGAGATATTGAGAGTAATCTAACAAGAAATTAAAGCAAAGCAGCCCTGGATCCAAAAATGGTATATGAGTTGCAAAAGTGGCATTAATGTGGGCAGGCTGTCAAAGATGCGAGCAGGGGTTCAGTTCATTCATGCACACAGCCTACCAATCCTAAACATGTTGATGCTTACATTCATAAATTTTAACAAGGCAACTTCAAGCAAGAGACAATGTGTGATGCAGTTGTGTGTTTTGAAATTCAAGATGCAACATGATATTCTTTGAAATGCAATAAGGAACTCATGACAGATTTTGAGTATATTCATGTCAAGACAGTGCCACAAACAAGTTATAAACATATACACCAATGATTCCATGCTTATGGATAAGTTGCTAATCAAACAGAAATGGGAATGGTCTAACAACTGCAATTTGACATTTTGAAATGCAAGAAAGAATTCCATAGCAGGTTTTGAGGATACTTATGTCAAGAACTCATCACACACAGGTTACAAACAAGCTCTTTGATGATTTTACAACTTAAGGTTGATCACAAGCTGAGTAGAGCAAAATTGGTCCAATAGTTGCAAAAATGACATGAATATGAAATGAGATGCAAACTGTTTCTATGGTACAATATGGAAATTTCAAAATGAGCAATTTTGTGTTATGCCAATGATGCACACATACCATAAATATGCTAAGTGATTGTCCTATGCCAACAAAACAGGCTTACTACTTTCAAAACAAAAACTTGACATAGTGATGGCAATTATAACTTGAACAATGCATTTTGGAATTGAAATGGTGTACCAGATGAAAACAGGTCTTGTAATCTATACATACACCTTACAATCATGAAACTAAATATGATCATACTCAAAATCAAGCACAAAACATCAAGGCAAAGTTTTGGCATATTGGATGTTCTTAAAAAAAACAGTTTTTTGCAAAAAGATGATTATAGCATATGTTTATCTCAAGATCAGCTCAAACAAATTTCAATTTGCACATAAAAAATGAAATATGTACTTATGCATTAAGCTCAAAGAAAAGGGTTCAATTTCATACTGATTCACAAAGTGGTTGGTGGTTTTGAAAATGTGAAAGAAGTTTCAATAACAAGTTCAAAACAGTTTGAGTAGAAACAAAATCAACAATCAAAATAGCTCACACAACAAAACTGATAGATTCTTTGATCAATTCCAACAGACTGGTCTAGACAGCAATAAAACATACCAACATCAAATCAAACTTGCCAATTGAGTTAAAGCTGACAAACCTACAACTGATTCTAAACAGGCTATTGACACAAATGAAAACCTAACATGATAATGCCTATATCATTTATCAATTTAAATCATTCACAGATGCAAGTTACAACCTTAGGATAACAATCCTTATGCATAAATCTCCAGGACAGTTAACAAACAAAGCTACTAAATCCTTATAGTGGGCAGAATAATGCTTGCCCATCAAATTTGATTAAGAACCAAACAAATCTAGAACGGATGCAACCAGTTACAAAAGAAAGTGGTATGAGTGTGTGATGCTGTCAAACTGCAGATGGAAGGTGTTCAATTCATCCATTCACACAACCTACCAACTCTAAACATGTTATCATTCTCATTCATAGATCAATCAGCACAAAACAATGGTGATGCAGTTTGTGTATATGCAAAAAAACCTGTTGGGTTTGATGATGCACTTTGAAAGGGGAAACATGAGGCCAGTGATATCTACTCATACAAAAACAACTCTCAGACTAGAAACATGATGATAAGTTGATTTGTGCCCCATACTTGATCACATTTTGGCTCAAACCAGAATTTGACATGATGATGGCATATGGATGCAAAGTGATACATTTTAAAAATGTCATGCTAAATCAAATGAGATCAGTCTCCACAAATCAAACTTACACATCAAAAACATGATTCTAAGTTTGTTTTAACTCACAAAACACACACATAGCAAGCATATCAGAATTTGGCACTTTGATGGTGTGACTGCAAAACAGTTTTGATACCAAGATTATGCAACCAGAATTTTTCAAAATAATGCAATCCATGCTAAGATAAAGATGTACACACCACAAACATGTTACATAATGATTTCATGTAAAAGGAAATAGTCATATACCTTCAAAAACAGAACAAGACATAGTAATGGTGTATTTGACTTTGGAAATGCATTTTGGAAGTGAAGTATTAAGCTAGATGCAAACAGATCATATAATCTCTACATACACATCATAAACATGTCAAAGGATACTTTCATACTCACAAATCAATTCATATCATCATCAAACATAAAAGAGCATATTGAAACTCAAGAAATGCAAAAACAACAACTCATTAAGGCAACAAGTAAGTTCATGGCAGTTTGAGGCTTTAGACATCATACACACATTTCAAATGAGTAAAGAAGTGATATTATGCATATAGATTATGTGTAGTGCAATTGAAACAGAATATGAGGTGTTGGTGGTATCATGATATTTGATACCATGATACCAAAACAGTTTGAACACATAATGGAAATTTGAGCACATAGGCACCATACACATCTTCAAAACACATTATCAAATGAGTCTACCACTTAAAAATAAGCATCAACTACTCCAAACCAGAAATGACATGTCTACCCAATTTTGACAGTAAAACCAACAAATAATTTCACAGCAAGCCTCAAGGTTCAAAACTCATGTTCTTAATACTTCAACCAAACCAAACATCAAGTGAGATCATATAGACATTAACCACTGATTTAGAACATTTGAGATACAAAATAGCAAACACAAAACAGTCCAATACACAATTCATGGTAATGGTAAAGCTAAATGGCACAAAATGACACAAATGTGAAAACAAGAGCTACATTAGATTCAAACATGATCTTAAGGCAGGGGGATGTCATGAACAACTTACAAATCATTCAAATCTTATTAGTGGACCAAAGCTAAAGTCTCTAGGGCAAGCACCTTACATTTCAATGTTGGATACTTAAAAACTACCATATAGACCAAAACTTCAAAAACAAGTTAGGCATGATATCTAAGTACAATCTTTGTAACACATCACCAATATATCATTTACAAATGAAAATACATTAATACAAGCAAGTAACATAACCACAAAACCTAAGTTCTTGACTAAGAACTAGTATGGGACAGCAATGGTATATTTCATAACAATCATCTCAAAAAATGGTAAACATGACAATGTATGATAAATGAAGATTTTAAACATCATATACCTCTTGTAGACAAGTCTTGAGTAAGCTAAGGAGCTAAGAAACCCATAGATCTTCTTCTTTGCCAAGGATTTGAAGCTTGCTTCCTCTTGAAGTAACAAACCACTTTTCAAGACAGTTGGAGTTAATGGTCTTCCAGCTGGTTTTTAATGCCTTAGGCAGTTACAATATGATGTATGGGAAGTGTGTGGATGGTTAGAATAGCAAGAATTAGCTTGGACCAAGATTTGGCAAGTTTTGAGGGTTGTGGTCAAACTTTCTTAGTGTGAAAGTTGACTTTTGGAAATTTGATAGTTTTTGAAGATTTAAAGGTATGGACACCTTCTATATGACATTTTAAGATTGTAGGGGTGGTTTCTAGAGGTTTGGAAAGGATGGAACTGGTCTTGAGCAGAGTTTTGCTCAAGATAGTTTTTTTTGTGAAAATGGAGGGTTTTGAAGATTTTGGAATTCTTGAGGAATGAGAGGAGAGTGAGAGATGTGGTGTTATGATATTGCTCTGATGTCTTTGAGTTCATAGAGGAGGCCTCTATTTATAGGATAAATGAGGGTGATGGCTGATTTGGTTTTTTCCATTTTTGGACGGAGATTTGAGATTTTTCAAGTGAATCTTCCAAAATCTTTGTGGCAGCTCCAACACATCAGCTCCATGGACCAATGTTGAGCCAATATCAGTTGAGATGGGAAGGATGGGATGGCTATGAAGATAGGGGACTGCAGCTGCCCAACTTGCTTGAAAAGTTTCTCTTTCATGGTTTTAATGATTATTTTAATATCCACTTGTTATCAACTTGCCATGCTTATCAAACTAACTCATTTTCTGGTTTTCTCCTCATCCACACATCACATCGTCAGTTTGAATTACAATCCAAGGGTTGAGGATAGTCCAAGTTGTGAAAAACTGATTTTGGGGAAGTGTTGGAGTGTGGTTTCAAGTGTTGACAGTCCCAACTTCTATGGTGCATAACTTCCTGCTCAAACATGCTATTGAGGAGTTCTACCATAATTTGGAAAGCTCTTAAGTAGCTATACAACTTTCATGTTTTGCAAATTTCCAAATTCTTGATGAAACTAGGTTGAAAAACCCTTGAAAGTTCTGAAAAAAAATCACTTACAACTGTTAAATAACTTAGAATTTTTCTAAGTTATTTACCCTTCAAAAATGAATTTTGCTATAACTCCAATTCTATGCATTTTTTGATTATGGACCACTTTGAGGCTTTCGTAGGATTTGTCAAGAGCTTTCTAATGAGCTTTGAACCACTCTAATTGGATGTGTGGTTGAGGAGTTATGGTCTTGCCCCTTTCGAAACCCTAATTCCCGATTTTTGCAATTACTTCTCAACCCTTGATCCAATGGTCATGAAATTTTATGGGGAGGTGTAATATGATATGAGGAACATTTTGTATTCACACCTTGAAGTCAAATTCCTTATTGTTGAAGAGTTGACTTTTCGGTCAACCGTTCTATTGATCGGTGTCTACCGAGTCGCCCATTGGTGATCCGGACATCCTGAGGACTTGAAACTATTTGGGTGGACTTTACTAAGCCATAGGAGCTTAATAGACCTTGATCCCACCATTGAAATACTCTTTGAATTAAAAGTTAAACTACAGTTGACTTTTTCTTATCGAAAACCCTAATTGGGTATCTCAAATTGCACTGTTCTCAATCTCCGGGTGACCACCTCAAATTGCATTCATTCTTAGTCCAATGTATCACCCTTGATCTTGTTTGAAGTTGGATCAATCCAAAACATTGATTGATCAAACCCTTGAAGTTTCGATTTTGACAGTACAGAACCATAATTCATCTTCATCTTAACAAAGATAAACTGAAAATGGGTTAAGGTTAATTAATCAAGTGAATATGTTCTTATAATGATGATGAGGATCTAAGGGGTCAAAATTTGAGGTGCAACAAATTCCGATTACCTTTCTTGGTAGCAGAGCTCAGCATTTTGCAAAAGAAAGATGCTGGATTGTCTTCAATGCCATTTTAGCTCTCTGTATCTATCGCATAATATTGTTTCCCAATATCCCTGATTTTGTTGAGTTGGATGCCTTTCACATCTTTGCCTCCAAGAATCCTGTTCCAACACTCTTAGGAGATGTTTATCATTCTGTCCACTATAAGAATGAGAACAAAAGAGGGAAGAGTGTTTCCTGCTGTGTGCCTCTCCTGTACAGATGGTTTATTTCACATCTGCCTAAGTCTAGTCCTTTTGTTGACATCTCTGACACTGCTGATTGGTCAGAAAGACTTATGGGTTTAACTTCTGAGAATGTTGTATGGTTCAACAGACCTTTTGGGTGTGGATTTTGTCTATAGTTGTGGTAGTTTCCCCAATGTTCCTTTGATTGGGAGAAAATGGGGCATTAATTATAACCCTGCTCTCGCAGTCAGATGTTTGGTTATGCGCTAAGAGAACCTCCGAAGGAAGAAGAAATACAGGAATCTCTGTATTTCATCGGTTCAATTAATGCTGAGACCTTAATCAGATTGGAAAAGGCTTGGGGTAAGATTCACCATGAAGGGAAATCTTCTTTTGGCAAGAGTGATTGCAGAGCCTATGAACCATATGTGGAATGGATCCAAGAGAGAGTTGAGAGACAGTTGCTACCCTTTCCAATTAGAGAACCTTTGTACCCCTTGGTGATTGAAGAACCGACGACAGTTGATGTTCAGAAATACAATCAACTGTGGGCCGAGAAGGAAGAACTACGCAAGACGAACGAAGATTTGGAAGAGCAAATCAATCAGCTTAGGAGGGAAAAGAATCTGGCCACCCATTTGTCCAAGAAGCAGACAAAGATGGTGAACAAGATGGGTAGAGAGTTGACAGAAGAGATTTATGCCCGAGAGTGAGTGGGTCGAGACTTGAAAAGCGCTAGTGATGTTCTCAAAGATAAGAAGAAGGATTTGGAGAAAGCACCCCTTGAGATATCCAAGTTCAACGCTCAATGGAACACCATCTTAACCAAAAACAAAGAAAGAGAAGATGGCCTTCGTCAACAGATTATCAAGTTGAAGACTCAACTCCGTGTAAGAGATGAGAAATATCCAGGTGAACCTTCCCGTCATTATAAATGCGACCGTAAGCTCCGTGAAGCTCTTGCAACGTTGGAATAGTACAAGTTGAGAGCGGAATTGAAGAAGCCTAGACTTGAGGATGCCTTTGGGTAGGATGCTTGGGAAGACTACGTTCAAGGTTTGCAAGCCACCATCAGCAAAAGGGATTTGCTCATTCAAGGATTGATTAACAGACCTGATCATCCAGACACGAAGGAGCTATTAGATGAGTTCCAGACTCGACACCGTACTTTATACATTTCCTCTTTTATTTGTTGTCATGTTGTATTCCTACCATCACCAGGATTGTTGGACGAGGTCGTGTTGACTCTGTTGTATTTCCTCTGTGATGTATGTTGATACTCTGCGCCTCATTTTATTTATGAGAAGATTTTTTCTGGTTACGTCTGTTAGCCCTTCATCCTCCTATCGCTCCCATGGAACTAGAATCAAGGGGAAATTTTCCTTGAAATATATTTGTTAGTTCCATGATTCTATGATATAGAATTGTCCATGGTTCTATGATTGGCTAAATTTTGGTAAAACATGATTCTGCACTGATCTTAAGCAGGATGTTATAACATCTCCATCTGCTGTGGTGACAGAACTGTTGTGGAGTGTTTTAATGTGAATGTCATGCTGAATGTCGTGACATCCATCTACTATCATGACAGAACTAATGTCATGTGGTTTAATCAGGATGTCATTACCAATGTCATGACATTACTGTCTGATACAACAGGAGCTGATGACAGAACTGCTGTCATATGGTTTAATAAGGATGTCATTACTAATGTCATGACAACGCTGTCTAGTACAGCAGGAGCTACTGTTTTATATCACTTGACAGAAGTGCTTTGGATATACCTCATCAGTATGTGTAGGCCAAAGAGATTTAGTAGGAACAAAGTGCAGATTTAATTGGTGTTCATAAAAAGGATCTTTGAGACTTTTTCGGAAACTATAATATGCTTGGTTCTACAGTTGTGAAGAAGATTCTGCAGGAGTGTTCAACAGGGTGAGTTTGGTCAGCTAAGAACAAAGTGTGTTGGATGTCATGCTGGATGTTATGACTTCAAGCGTATGACATCAGGGCGCGTGTTTTAGTTTTCTGGTATTTTACCTGATATATCTTAGGCTAGAATTCAGGAAACCTGTTATGGCTCCTTAGTTATCTCAGACGAGAATCTAGTCAGGGATGGACATAACATGAAGCAGCTGTGACCTAATTTGACAGCACCTTGAATTATGGAAAGTGGTTAACTTGGTTAAACCTAATGTTTGTTACTTTTGACCAGCCCAAGCCCAGTCTGCATTGCTATTTAAGGAGGAGCAGAAGCAAGGGAAATTAAGCACTCACATCAAGAACAACTAGAGTGTAAAATAAGGGTTTAGAGTTTTGAGAGTCCCTTGTGTGTGTGTCTTTGTAAGTCACCCTTTGTATCTTTTGATACATTGTGGTAGACATATTTGTGAGTGAAGAGTTTTGTTCTTCACGTATATTTGTGTGTCTTAGGAATACTTGTACACCAAGCAATTATCTATTGTATGATTGCATTAGTCTAGAGTTCTTAAGCTGTCTGTTCACTCAAAGCTTGTAAGTAAGAGTGTATTGTTCTTGATTGAAGTTGTTAAGCAAAATCAAGTATTGTGTCTTTGAAGAGTGTCTTCTAAAGTCTGTCTTTTGTATTGAATTGATTATCACTACGGTGATTGTGGGGGAGTGAGCAGGGTCTCTTGTCTAGTGGATTCTAGGCAAAAATTGCATTGGATAGAGATTAAGTGAGGAGTTGTAAACGGGGGAGTTTAGCTCTGAATTAATTATGCTAATAGTGGATTTCCTTCTTGGCTTGGTAGCCCCCATATGTAGGTGAGGTTGCACCAAACTAGGTAAATCATTCATTGTGTTATTTATCTTTCAGCATTTATAATTCTGCATAATTTAAATGGTTAGATAAATAGTCTGTCTGTCTGGTGATGTTACAACAGACGTCATGACATTGGTACAATTTAAAGAAATTTAAATTGGTCAAATTCTGTCCTCGTCCTTGTATCAGCAGAGATCAATGTTCTTTGCATCTCTTAGAATATATGAGATATGCATACTAGAATTTCAATTGGTATCAGAGCATGCATCTTGTCTGTTCTGGATGAGATCTTGGGAGATACTTTCTGGTGGTTTAAACAAGGAGAAGTGGTAGCTGATTTGCTGATCCTGCTAAATGGTTGAGCTACTGCTTATGGAGTTAATGAGAAGTGTGTGTTCACTCCTGCTTATGAAGGATTATGTGTATTTACTGATGTACTCTTTGATATAGTTGTTGTTGTATGATGCCCTATAAGATGTTTTGACATCTTGTTTAAGGCATGTTGAAGATGTTCTTTTGGTGGTTCCGCTACATATTTTTCTGATGAAAGAAATCTGGTAGCCCTGGGAGAAGATTGCCCCATATTCAGTTTGATGTATGGCTATGGCAAGTGTGTAGATGGTTGAAAGATGGTCTCTACTGCTCTGATTGGTCTGACAAAATGTGGATCCTGCTGGGTGTTGTTTTGCTGGGCTGTTGCTATTTTTTCCTACAAGTTGCTGAATGTTGTAGTTGTGATGTTTGTGTGCTTGAGCTGTTGCTTGTATGCGTGGGATGTTCTATTGTAGGTGATTTATTTTCACCACTAATGACTTGCAAGGGCTCTATTATCAAGAGGAAGTCATATGCAGGTTGAGTCAAGGGTGTCAGCCTTGATGTTTCAACCTTGGTATTCCTGAAGTTGTGTGGATTTAACATTAGTTGCTATGTGTGGACTACACACGTATTTAATTGTTTATCCATGAAGTTCAGATAAGGATTTAAGATTCATTGCTATTTGAGATATTATCAAATATTTAATGGATTATCCTTAGTTGATGATCAAGTTGTCTCATCATTTGTAGCTCAAGTATCAGGCCTTTGATTTGTTTGAGGATCTGATGTTCAACCAGATGTTGAGACATTCCATCAGCAGAGATTGTGCAGAATTCTGTTGATTCAAGGAGGTATAACTGGATCTGTATTTATTCTAGTAAGATTCTTGGCAAGAAACTAAGGCTAGAATGTAGTGCTGATGGAAGTGAAGATGAAGACATGTCTCTTAGATCTGTTGAAGTGCAGCAGGTGCATTCTAGTTTCTACTAGAAACATCTGAGCTTTATCTAGAAAGTTTCCTGGCAAGAAACTGGTCTAGAAGATGATGCTGGTGATAGCACTGCCTGGAGCATGTGACCTTGCACATCTTGGAGGAAAAGGATAAGTGGCAGCTATCCTTGATTTCCTAAAGAAATCTCTACTTAAGGAAGTGGGAGTCTTTTTCTAAAGATTTTTCTTCTTTGAAGAATCAAGCCTTGGTGCTGCATCCTAAAATTTGCCCACCGGTTTTCCGACTTTGACTGGCTTTTGCTTCGTTTTCATCTGCATATCATTTAGGCTGCATTTTCCCATGTTATCGGCCGGATCGAATTTATCAGGATTTTAGCCGCTTTGCTCGCGTTTCAGGCGATTCAAATTAATTCAAACAAGATGTTCAATGTCGAAATCGAGCAAAAAGTCGCTCTCCTCTTGATAATTCAATCCATGTCGATAATATCGGCGCATTTCGGTGCTCGCCCGTTTTTCCATGGCATTTTGCATTTATTTACTATTTTGTCTTGTATTTATTTATTTTGAATATAGCTTAATTGGTTTTTTATATTGTTTTTTTATTTAAATGGTGTTGCACCCCAAAATTTGCTTAACCTTTTTCTTACTTGGCTTTTGTTTCATTGCATTAGCATATCATTGATCTAACATTTGCATAGCATAGCATTGTTCATTTGGCAGGGGATCAAGTGTGGTGTATCTCAAGAGGAGCCTATCTAGAGGTTTTATGCAAGCTTGAGAGGTCGCCAAAGTCATCAGGAAGAGGGTTGTGTTCTTTAGAAGTTTGGTTGCTTGTATAAGGTTCATCTTCTAACCTGAGGACCAAATGAAGACCCTCAGTGGGTTGTGAAGCCTTGATCATGGATAGGGTATGTGGATAGGGCTCATGGAGTGCCTTGAAGACCCTCAGTGGGTTGTGAAGCCTTGATCATCTGCATATAATTTAGGCCGCATTTTGCCCATGTTATCGACCAGATCGAATTTATCAGGATTTTAGCCGCTTTGCTCGCGTTTTAGGCGATTCAAATTAATTCAAACAAGAGGTTCAATGTCGAAATCGAGCAAAAAGTCGCTCTCCTCTTGATAATTCAATCCATGTCGATAATATTGGCGCATTTTGGTGCTCGCCCGTTTTTCCATGGCATTTTGCATTTATTTACTATTTTTGTCTTGTATTTATTTATTTTGAATATAGCTTAATTGGTTTTTTATATTGTTTTTTTATTTAAATGGTGTTGCACCCCAAAATTTGCTTAACCTTTTTCTTACTTGGCTTTTGTTTCATTGCATTAGCATATCATTGATCTAACATTTGCATAGCATAGCATTGTTCATTTGGCAGGGGATCAAGTGTAGTGTATATCAAGAGGAGCCTATTAGAGGTTTTATGCAAGCTTGAGAGGTCGCCAAAGTCATCAGGAAGAGGGTTGTGTTCTTGAGAAGTTTGGTTGCTTGTATAGGGTTCATCTCCTAACCTGAGGACCAAATGAAGACCCTCAGTGGGTTGTGAAGCCTTGATCATGGATAGGTTATATGGATAGGGCTCATGGAGTGCCTTGAGGGTCATGGTAGAGCTCAGTCAAGTCATTATGCTAAGTGTGAAGAGCCACAGTTGAAGGTGTTACAATTAGGGTTTTCATCTGAGTAACCTAAGTCAACTGTGCAATTGAAGAGGATCAAGGCCTATCTCTAAGTCTTTGTGATCATGGAAAGTTGTGTTGAGATGCATGAGGTGATATTCCAAGATCAATTCAAGAAGAATTCAAAGTGTGAGGAGTTGCTAAATTAGGGTTCTCAGGGTAAAATCCCCTATTTAGTGCCTAACTTCAAGAACACTTATCTCAAGATACAAGTTTCATATCAATTTTTGGCCATCATGGAACTTGTAGAGGATGTTCTTAGCTTTAATTTGAGTACTATAAGTCCTCCATTGGATTTATAGAACTCAAGTTATGATCCAGACAAGTTACAGGTCATCAGATGAATGTGAAATTTGTCTGCAAAAGTCAACCAACTTCCAAGGAACGTTTGACCTAGAAGGATGTTTCTCCTCCACTTTTGGCCAACATAAAAGTTGTAGGTCTTGGTCTTAGATTTCCAAATTGTAGTAGAAGTCTTCCATCTGATTGGTTGAACTCAAGTTATGAGGTTTACAAGTCAAGGGCATTTTGGGAAAGTTAGATTATAGGTCATTTGGCATTATAGGTCAGTTTCACTATCTCGCACACTTCAAATGAAGTTTTGTCCAACATAAAACTTGCTCAAAATGGGGTTTTAAGGTCAACCATGTATCCATGAGGCATTGATTTTGCTTAGGGCAAGACTTGGTTTGAAGAAATTTGACAAAAGAGAAATTAAAAGGCATTTAAGTGAAAAAATTCAAATTTAATCATAAGAGTTCAAACAAATGAATATGAGTACTCATTTTGACCAGAAAAACCATTTGGAACACTTTGGCATCATTAGAATTTCATTTTGAGGCTTATTTCATGGTGTTTCAACTTGTTACTTCATGGATAAGTAACGCATTCAATCTTGGCCTTAGGATGCAAACAAGGGTGAAATCCTATCCATTCATTCTCCACAGTCCACAAGCAAGGAAAATGAAGCTTCTTGGAGAAGGAATCACCTCAGAATCGTGTATGCCATTGTTGAACTTTCAAGCAAAAATGAAAATTTGGATATCACTGTTTGGGCTTTCCATGGGCCTCTAGAACCTTCCATTCAGCTCTATATAAGTGCAGAAAGAGATTAGGATCAAGGTTGGTGATCATTTGCAGCTAGAACTAGAGATTGGAGGTTGAGTTTCAAGAGCAAAAGTGCAAATCGTGTTTTCAGATTGGGAGCATTACAGAGCAAATCAAAGTTTCCAATAGCTTTATCCTTCATCAAGGAACGAATCTGCACAAGATTGGAGCAAGAATCACACCATAACTGCCTCAATTTCAAGCTATATTCCATGTTTCTATCTCTCATAATTACTCTAGTTTTATGATGATCTTGCATGATTTGAACTGAGGTTAAGCATTAGGAAGATGACTAGATCGTTTTAGGATAGGTTTTGTGAAGTTTGATGACAATTCAAGGTGTGAACAACTTTCTGTTTGGATTCGAATCAACCTGATCCTTGAGTGTTAGCATGATTTAGATAGCTTAGGTTGATCTATGATGGATGAGGAGATGATCTATGGCCTTAATCGTGTTTTAAAATCTAGGGAGAATTAGAGGAAACTGATAGCAGATTTGGAATCAGCGTGAAAAATTGAGTGGAATGGTATAAGGTTTCGCCTGAATTAATGACCTGTAAGTGGACCTTCACCGGGGAAGGCGGTGGCGCGACCACCGGACCACTGTCCTGAGACTTTCCCTCCCTCAGAGATTCAAATGGAGAAGATGAGTTATGTGCCTTTAGATTGGATTGACTTGGTTGACTGCTAGAATGATCCAACGCTCGTGACTTAACCTGAAGTGTGGACTTTGACCCCTCCAAACGCAGGTGTTTCATTAAATGACGTGTCCTCCAGGTAGCGCGTTAGATTAGTTGACTGGTAGACTGATCTGAGGGTCCTGACTTTTTCCAGCTTTATTTATTTTCTTTAATTCATTTTCTATTTTCTTTAATTCATTTTCATTGCAAAAATCATAATAAATTCAATTTTGATCAGAAAAACAAAATAAAAATATGAGCATGTTCATCTCTTCATTCCTGATTTTTCTATGCTTTTACATTTTTTTTTGTGTGATTTTCCATTATGTTGTATTTTTCCAGTTTTCCCATTTCTTTAATTTTGGTATTTTCTTCTCTTTTCTTGCTGATTTTTGTTTGGCTGTTTGGTATATAATTGATTTGAGATTTTTGGCTGGTTACTAGTATAGAGATGCATGGTCCCTTAGGATTTATTTCACAATTTTTAGATAACTTTAGGACTGGTTTTGAATTAGGTTCCCATGACCTTCCATTTTAGGGTTTCCATTTGACACTTTGTGATGTTTGATTTCTCTCGTGCCTTTAAGCATAGTTTTAGTCCCTGGTCTTTCTACTATAGATAACTAACACATGTAGGTTCCCTTAGAAGATTTTATAGGATTTTAGAAGTAGTTTTGGTATTTTAAATAGATTTAAAACTTAGGCTAGTTTTAATATGCTTCTAACATGACTTCTCCTTTAGAATGATCTCAATGGTGGCACATAGCATAAGATAAATTTTCCATTCCTTTTGGATAGTGCTCTAGACATATAGAGGCTTCTGTTTGCTTGATTGTGGTGTTTGGATTTGGTGTTTAGACCTCCTTTTAGTAGCTTTCTTGTAGCTTAATCAATTAGGGTTTAGGAAGAGCTTTAGTTTTGATTTCTCTTTCTTCAAATAAACATGGATTGCCTTGATTGTTTTCCATCCTCATCCAATGATTCAAGGTCCCTATGTGGAAGCCTCATCCTTCCTTTGGAAGGATGTGTGGCATATCACAAGAGGTAGAACCTTTGAGGATGTCTATCTTAGATGCATGGTTGAGTGTCATGATGGATTCCCTTGGTTTCCATCATGCTTCCCATCATCATGCAATAATCTTGATGTTAACTCTCTTCTCTTTTGTTGGAGCTTGTTGAAGCTTGAATATGGAGCTTTCATTTCCTTCTCTTGAAGATAGCTTAGACTTGAAGTTGATTACAGACTGTGGATTTGCTTTGCTGTCAGAAGGTTGCTTTGCTGTTGAGCTGCTGGCTTGGTGTTTTGTTTACTATATTTCTTAGTTGCTTGTCTATATTTGTGTGACTGCTTGGTGTATTGCATTAGACTAGGCCTCATGTAGATGTTTCTAGGCCTAAGAGCATCCTAAAGGTTGAGTTTCTCCCTTTGCTTGTCTGCATTAGAGGTTGAGTCTGTCTCCCTCTGCTTGTCTGTTACTGTTTGGCTTTTCTTGTTGGCTGAAGGTTGAGTTTGTCTCCCTTGCCCGTGCTTTGTGTTGTTTTACTTGCTTGCTCTAGAAGTTGAGTTTGGCTCCTTCTGCCTGTATTGCTGCATTGCATGCATTTTACTTACAGTTATTTCTTTATAGTTTATTTCTTTTGTTGTTGCTTTCCTTTGCCATGTTCCCCTAGGAACTCTGGCTTCTCTTGTTCAAGAGAAGTTATGACAGACATTAGGGTTCTAACCAGGCATGATAACATTAGGTAGTTCCCTCCTAACCTCAATCATAAGATCAACTTTGAATGAAAACTTTAGGATTGGATCAGTTCCCCTTTAGTGCGTCCTTTCTCTTCTCACCTTCAAACAAATCAAAATACAGTAACAAAGGTTAATTGATGTCGTATGCTACGAGCCTTAAGCTACTTGAGAAAGGGTTGTTGGAGAGTTTCTTTCCAACAGCTTGTATGTTTAGTATGGCACCCTTTGGGTGATATGCGACGCATTCACTCTCAGGTCATAGTCTCTAGTGCGATATTAGTTGCAAACATCCATAAAAAACACTTCTTCTTTAAAAGACAGAAAACAAAGATTAAACATCTTTTTGTCCTCTTGGACCTTTAATCCTTGGAAACCATTTTCATAAGAAGAGTTCTGTTAACTCCCGGTTCTACCGCAAACGGTAAACGCCTAAGTCTCCGTCGAGCGAGCTGCATACACCAACTGTTGGAACCGTCTGTTAACCCTACTCGGATAAAAAAGACAAACCTGTGTCTCTTGTTGTCCCGAACTATGTTTGCTCTGATCTTTCACGCCGTGTGAAAGTACGTAGGCACGAGATGCGATATCTCGGCGAGCAACCTTTCCCCATAACCCGTAGTTAGGCGAACTACGTTGACTCTGATTTCTCGTTCCAGACGGGAATACGTAGGCATAAAACTACTGTGTTCTGCCGAGTCATTTTCTTTTCTTTTCAGACCAGACCTTTAGCACAGATAGATAAAACCAACCCATTAAAAAACCACAACAAGCATGGATCCCATCGAGTACGATGGACGTGAGGGGTGCTAATACCTTCCCCTTGCGTAACCGACTCCCGAACCCAGACATGGTTGCGATGACCTTGTCTTATACCCTTTTTTCAGGTTTTTTCCGATCGTTTCCTTTCCCTTTCTGTGGGATAAATAACGAAAGGTGGTGACTCTTCTGTTTTGCCGGCACCTTATTTTCGCGGTAGCGACAAATGGATAGAATTGTTTTTTTTTAGAATTTTATAATATGGATTTTATTTATTAGATGAGAATTAATTTTAGTTTATTTTATTTATCTTAGAATTCTATTTAAAAATTATTAGTTAATTAAATTAAGTTTAGTTAGAATATTATTATTGATACTAATTTAATTAAGTTTTGTTAGGATTAATTTTTTATTAGCTAGTCAGCATGTAATTAAGTTCTTTTAAGTCAATGTCAATCATCATTTGTCACAGCAATTTAAGTTAATTAATCAGTCATTATCCCTGCCACGTGTCATGAGTCTATTTATATGCACACTATTCACTGTCTCCCTCCTTGGAGACCAACAAACCTAGCCGCTCCAAAAAACCCTAATCCCAAGAATCCTAACCCTAGACACAGTAAGCCGCCCTCACCTCCATCACCATTTCAACTTCATCCTCCATGAAACTCAACCTACAAACTATCTTCATCAACCTTCAAGCATTTCCCCAGATCTTCATACGATTTTCCAGATTTTCCATAATCTTCATACAACATTCATCATGTTCATCATAATTTCTCCGGATTCTCATACGATCTTCATCATATCTTCATGAAATTCATCCGTGTTCATACGCATTCATCATTTTTCCCAGATTTCTTCATCACGGCTTCATCAGTTTTTTCCAGAATTCATGAAACATTCATAAACCTTCATCAGCTTCAATTCCTTCAAATGTTCAATCAATCTTCGAACAAATTTCAACCAAAACACCAACCAAATCCAGATCTGAAGCTTCATCACCAACCTTCAAACCAACCTTCGATCTACAAATTTCTAGATCTTCAACAACTCATCCACCTTCAGATCTTCAACCTTCGAACGCCATAGATCTTCACCATTAACTGAACCTTCACATCTTCATCTTCATGAACGCATCTCCAGAACTTAACACAATCTTCTCTAGATCTACAATCGGACTCCTCCAAACGATTCTTCAGAAACCTTCCGTTAACTTCAAACCTTCCGATTTCGTGATTCAACAAGATTTGAACCCAAATCTTCAACATGCAAACCACAAATCCAACCTTCTTCATTCTCGGATTCAACAACCATAAAAACCACAATACGTTAAACACGTCATCTTCAGATCTGAAACCACCCAAACGATCCATCCGCTTCATCATCTGTCTTCTTCCTCAACAACACAAACTCAACTCACGATCCAGATTTTCACGCGACCTCTAGCTTCAACCTCCACAAACAATCAATACAAACCTCCTTCAGCAACGATAACCCTCCAACCATCTTCCACAAAATAAATCAAAGCCCCTACCCATTTTCAATTAGCTTCCAAGTATCTCCATGACACTTATTTTCGTAATTCATTATTAGTCAAATTATTGATGGACAATGTAGGATCCGAGACCACCTTTTCTATCCTCATTTCTCTTCATCTTTCAATTTTATTTTGACTTTCTATGATCAATAAAGTCTTGTATCATCAAGACGATATCCCATGGTTTTTGGTCTGTGCGACACGATTTAATTGGAGAACGATCCTCAATATCGTTTCTCTATCTTGTCTATAGCACGGAAATCAATACGCGACCTCTTAAAGTTTGACTTCCCTTATAAGTCGAGCTATGAAGGTTTAGCATCACATTGGTCCCGATTCGAAGCATCATCAAGGACCAAAAGAGGAGAAGATTTGAATGGAGCTTGCACACAATGTCAAGGGTCAACGGAACCACTTCGTTCGGTAACATCTTTCTTAGTCAAGTCTTTTAATCAACCGCCGAGCGTTGTGAGTTCTAAGCAATAGATACATGGGAAATGATGAGTGAGGGGCCTCCTCTCATTTGTCTAGAGTGTTTAGTGTATACCCTTTAAGCAATATGTGACACATTCGCTCCTACGCCTTAGGTTCTAGCGTGTGTGTCCCGAGTTCCTTCCCATTTATGCATGTTAGGCCTAGTTCCTTTTTTCTCTCTCCCCCGTGTGATCGAGACTCCTTTTTCTCGTATCCTAGCGATTGAGATCCCCTCTCTTGCCCCCGTGCAATTGAGACCCCCTTTTTTCTCGCCTCCGTGCGATCAAGACCGTTTTTCGTAGTTGGCCGAACTACGGCTGCTCTGATCTCTCATATCTGTTGAGAGTGCGTAGGCATAGGATTGCGATAATCCTAGCGAGCACTTTTCCTTTTTTCCCCTTTAGGTAACCCGTACCTTTAAACCAATGAAATATTACGTCTGTTCTACCGCAAACAGGTAATGCCTAAGTCTCCAATGGTCGAGCAGCAATAAACCTAACTACTAGAATGCGTACGCTAGTATCGTCTACATTTTGTCTCACTCCCGTGTGATCGAGAACACCCTTTCGTCCCGTAATGAGCCTGAACTATGTTTTGCTCTGATTTCTCATACCAGATGAGAATACGTAGGCACAAGACACGGTGTCTTGGCGAGCAATCCCCCCCGTAGTTTCCTAAACTGCGTTGACTCTGACCTTCCCATTGCACGAGGGAATACGTAGGCATAAAGCGACAATGCTCTATCGAGTCATTTCTTTCCGTTCTTTCAGTTCTTTCCGTATAGCTTTAGCATCCGTAGATAGTTTGTTTTACACCCTTTTAGATAGACAACAAGCGTGGATCCCGTCGAGTACGACGAACGTGAGGGGTGCTAATACCTTCTCCTTGCGTAACCGACTCCCAAACCCGAGATTTGGTTGCAATCACCTGTCTTTTCCCCTTTTCGTAGGTTTTCTCTGATCGTTTCCTTTCCCTCTCTTTGGGATAAGTAACGAACGGTGGCGACTCTTCTGTCCTTGCTGGCCCCTCTTCGCAGCAATGGGACAGCTGGCGACTCTGCTGGGGATTTTTCCCATCCCCTATGCGAGTCAATCCTGGCGTTTGTTTGGTTATCTTTGGGTGTATATTTGTGTGTTGTATTTTATATATTACTGTATTTACATTTTCTGCACTATATTATTATCTGTTGTTGTTATGTTGTTGGGTGGTTGTTCCGTTGAGAGATAAGCCAAAACCCAGGCTTGAGAATACACATAGCATTAGAGTGGAAAGTAGTGAGGACCTGTATGTTAGGCATGCACTAGTCCTTGCGAAATCTGCATTTAGACGAGGATTTCTGTTGAAGACATCTTATTCTATACATTAGTCGGAAAAGGGTGTTGGATCTGAAAGTTGTCAACTCTAGAGACCGATCACTTGGGAGTCAGCTAAGTGAGGCCGCTTCGTTTGACTATGATGCCAAACCAGAAATGGTGAACGTATCATTGTTTCTCGAATGTATGTGACACTGACGACCGCATAGGATGCTGAACCTTATCAGTTTAGGTCCATACATATGAGAGGGATAGGGTTATGCAATAAAACTTGACCTCCAACCTACCCGGTATTTTGGTTTTCTCTTCAGAGCGGACTTTTGGGCTTGTCCAGTCAGCAGTAAAGCAGTTGTTTATAGATTTGTGGGATCTTTGATCCTTTGTGTGCTGCATCAGCATTTTGCATTGCATTTCATATGCATCTCATGTTTGCATGTCCATCCTCGGCCGGAACAGAGAGCTTACCCGGCTTTTTCCAATCTGCAGTTATTTTCCCAACATTCGCATTGGATTTAAAGTTAGCTTCTGGAAGAATCATGAACTCAGGAGAGCAGAATCAGGTTGTTACAAGAGCAGAGTTTGAATTGATGAAGAATCAGTTGGATCAGCTCATGGAAGCCATGATAGCTATGACTATGGGAGAGGCCAATATTCAGCGGACTCTAGTGAACAATGTTGCTCAAGCTCAGCCTGCGCAGATTCCTGTTAGAGAGCATACTATTGTCAGAGATATGGATTCATCTTCTCTCCATGATACAGACTATCAGAATTTCACTTTCTCTGTACCAGATTCTCAAAGGGCTGTTCAGAAGATTAATCCTAAGAACCCACAGACTGCTGACTTTATGAGAAGATATCGTCTGTTGGATGAAAAGCTTGACGCCCTGATGAGTCGGGATACTCTTAATCTGAATGCTTCGAGCATGTGTTTGGTGCCAGGTATTGTGATGCCTCCAAAGTTCAAGAAGCCAAATTTTAAGAAGTTCAAAGGAGATAGTTTTCCGAAGCAACATTTGGTGATGTTTTGCATGAGAATGACCTCATATGTCCCTGATGACAAGCTTATGATTCACTGTTTCCAAGACAGTCTAAGTGGGGCATCGTTGAGTTGGTTCATGCAGTTGGAGAGTGGTTGCATCTGTTCATGGTTAGATTTAGCTAATGCCTTTGTGAAGCAGTACAATTACAATCTCGACATGACTCCGAGTCGCATGCAGTTGCAAGAACTATCTCCGGCGGACAATGAATCTTGCAGAGCGTATGTGCAGAGATAGAGAGAGTTAGCTGCTCGTGTTCAACCACCACTTCTGGACAGAGAATTGGTTAACCTGTTTGTGGATACCTTGCAAGGTCCATACTTTGATAAGATGATTGGTAGTAAGGTAGTGAACTTTTCTGACTTCGTGATAGCGGGAGAACGTATTGAGAGCGGAATCAAGAGTGGAAAGATTCGAGACATCTCAGATAGCTCTGTTTATGAAAGTGAATCAATTGTCAGCTCTAAAAAAGAATGGGAGAAAGAAATTAATGCTATTCCAGAATCTCCATTACCTCATATTCAGTTTTCAGACGCTTCAAGTGTTCAGAGTCAGCAACCTGTTGGGTCTATGTATCAGATATCTGCTCCCCTACAGAGTCAACATTCATACCATCATCAGCTGCGCTAGCATACCCAACGATGACCAAGGAAGCCAGAGAGGTGTTTTACTCAGTTGCCAATGTCGTACAGTCAGATGTTGCCGAATTTGATCAGAGGTGGGTTGATAGTGCCAAAGAAGATTAATCCAGAGATTCCTCCGTATCCGCAGGGTTTTAATGTCAACGCCCGCTGTGAGTACCATGCTGGGGCATAGGGGCATTCAACCGAAGATTGTAAGGTGCTTAGTGTCGCTACTGCGAAAATCGGCGCCGGCTGAACAGAAGAGTCGCCACCGTGCGTTATTTATCCCACGGGAGGGAAAGGAAACGCTCAGAGTAAACCTCGCACAACACGGGAAAGGTATGGTCGTCGCAACCATAGCCTGGGTTCGGGAGTCGGTTACGCAAGGGGAAGGTATTAGCACCCCTCACGTCCGTCGTACTCGACGGGATCCACGCTTGTTTTCGGATATGGATTGTTATTCTATCTACTCTACAGGTCTGGGGTTAAAAGAAAATAACATGAAAATAAAAATGAAAATGACTCGGCAAAGTATCGCACTTTATGCCTACGTATTCCCGCCTGGAACGAGAAATCAGAGTCAACGTAGTTCGCCTACCTACGGGAAAGGAGGGGAAGGTTGCTCGCTAGGATATCGCATCCTATGCCTACGTACTTTCACACGGCATGAAAGATCAGAGCAAACGTAGTTCGGGCCACGTACGACACAGGCTTGTCTTGATTGATTTTATTCCTTCTGAAAAAGGGTTTTTCTGATTAACAGTCCCAGCGGACAAAAATTGACGTTTTGATGAGTTCACATTCTTTTACGGAAGAAGTGTCTTTTATTGTGTTTGAAATCTTTATGTGTTTTTCTGTTTGTTTTGAGAAAAAGAGAGACAGAACTCTAACCTACGGTTGCGAAGGGAAACAAACTAACCTAATGTTATCATGCATGGGTTAAGACCTAGTGTTTATCATGCTCCTCTCTTGCACAGAGAGAAACAGAGATCCTACGGGATAGGCAGAAACAGAAACAATATCAAAAATATACAGTAAAATAGTAAAATGCATGGATGCAACAGTACAAGCGAGGCAAGGGAGTCCCACTCAAACTCGAACCTAGAAAACAATAGGCAAAAGTGAACAGGCTTCACTTTCAACCCAACAGGGTAAACAGCAAACAATACAGTCAGGAAAACCAATCAATACATCAAGAAATGGAATACAACAATAAAACAAACAGCTTCAGCAGCTCTGAATCAACATCTGGCTCCAAGTAATTCCAATCAGCTACAGGCTTCAACAAGCATCAATCTCCATCTTCATGACCTTCAGGCAAGGGCTTTGATCATCTGTCTTCTATCTGCAATGGCTTTTCTTCAAGTTCAAACCTCCAGGATGAGGGATCAGTCACAAGAGTGAAGTGAATGAATGTTAGACAGTTAATTACCTACCAAGGGTGGTTCATCAACTGTTAACATTAAACAGAAAGTTTCCTCTCAAAAGTTCTATCTTTCAAATATATTCACTGATCCTTCCAAAGGAAGGAGGTGGATATTTGAAAGAGACTTTGAATCATAGAGAAAGGATGGATGCAGACAAGGCATTCCATGTTTGAGAAACAAGCTTTCTAATCTAGAGCTCTGCCTAGCTCCTAAACCCTAGTCTCCTTAGCAGCTGCTAGCAAGAACCTCCTCTCCAACTCTGGCAGTTGATCTTCAATCTCTGGATCTCCAATGGTCTTCATCTCCTCAAGTCTTCAGCTCTCCCAAGTCCCCAGACAATCCCAATACCCAAGCAAGCAAGCAATAATCCCCAGAGGGCACACCACACCAGACAATCAGATATACACAGAGTATTAATAGCAGTAGGGGAATCCTGACTTTTTCTAAGGGATCTAATAGCTACCCATAGCCCCTATAGTCCCATAACTAAACTAGTCAAACCCTAAGTCCTATGGGAAATGAATTGAACTTCCTAAGTCATCACCTAAAAACCCTAATTTGTTCATGTTGTTCAAGCCTACATTAATCACCTAAAATTAATTTCTAAAAATGGGAACTAAATTGTTTCTACAAGTTCAATGTCTAATCTAAACAACCTAAAAAGAATGAACAAAAAATATGAAAGCATCTAATAGAACAAAAATTAATAAAATCATGCATGAAATGAAACTATCTAAAATGTCATTTATTTGGAAAATATGGGAAAAATATCAAATAAAAATAAAAATGCAATTTAATTTAATGACAATTTTCTACACATTCTAATGGAAGTGATGTAAAAAGAATGAACTAAAAATGATTTTTTATCTATTTATTATGAATTTCTTAAAGTTGGTAAAAATTAAAGTGAATTAAAAACAATTAAATCAATTAAAATGATGGGGGGGGGGGGGGTACTAATAGAAAACACGCTCAGTTCATTTCAGGATGGGCCAGCAAACGGGGGTGCGCGTAGCAAGTTTGAATTAGGCCCAGAACCATTCAGAATTAATGAAAATAAAAAAACACGCAGGGGGTGCATTCAGAAACGGATTCACGTTCAAATGGAATTGGGCTCAATATTGGGGGTGGGGATATCACTCAACACTCAGGCCCGCCCGTTTCATTAAATGAAACGGTGCGTTTAGGGCACCACTCTCTCCCTCCAAATTCAGCTTTAAACGAGAGCCACAGGATTGCTCTTGGGGTCAAGGGTCCAACAGGCAATGGACGGACCTGATTGCTTCTTCTTCCTTGCGCCATGAAGCTAGGGTTTCAGCTTCCATGAAAACCCCATGCACGAATCACTTCCCTCAATCTGTTCTCCTTCCACAATCCATGAAACACCACGATCCAAACATGAAAAACACTCAGAATTTCTCCCTCTACAAGCCTATGGTGGTAATTCATTCTGAAATTCAACCTAACTCTCAACCCGAGCGCAACAATCTCTGGCCACCATGAAAATGCTCTGCAACTCATCAGCAAGAACCTCAACCAAACCTATACTAATCTCTTCTATGCTTCACGGTGATCATTATAAACTAACAAGCTAAGGTTATAATGCACTATGCTATGAATTCTACATCCTAACAGTTCTAACAACCTGTCACAAACTATCACTAAACATCACCAAACTCATCCTAATCGTTCTACTAACAACCTAGATCACATCTAAACTAATAAAACTATGCTAAACTAACTATATCAAGCTGTGGCAGAGAAATTGCACCTGATGTAAAAGCTTGGAGATGCTGATGGAACTCGTGGATCTAAGGCTTTTGAGGCTTGGATCTTGATCTACAATTGCACTACTTGATTCTGTATGCAACACTTTGAGGAGTCTTGCACTGGATCTTGAGTTCCAACTGAATTTGCAGCTTGTGTGTTCTTGATGAAAGTGCACGAAATTGAGCTCTAACCACTAGGATCTTGATTGAATTCTATGCCATGATGATGAATCAGTATGATGAAATTGATTTTGATGGTGATTGGTGAAGAATTTGAGAAATTGGAGTGAAAATGCAATGAGAAAGAATGGAGAGAATTTGTGAGATTTTGGTGAAAAATGAATCCAACCCTTGCTCAATTCTGATTTCATGAATATATAGGGCTCAATGGACACTTCTAGATCCATCTTACAACTTCCCTTGCCTTCCAACTTTGATTGATTTTGGCTATGTTTCTTCAAATACAAGTAACCATGCATAACTTTTCTTTTTCCTTCTAAACTCAAAAAAGTGCTTGAACCATTGTCTCTAAAATGTCTTTTGGACCCAAAATCATATATTGGAAGTCTCCATTTGGACTTATAAATCTCTCAAACCATTTTTCACTTTGACTTTATTCAAGTTATAAGCCATTTTAGTTCAAATTTGTCCAATCATGCAACTTCATATTGTGATCTTTTCCAACAATTTGTGACCTTCTTACTAGACTCAAAATGCCATTTGGAGCAAGTTTGATGTTGTAAGTTTTTCCATTTGAGGCCTCCTTGTATGAGTTTTGGACATAGGTTAAAATGACCTGTAATTCACAAATGACCAAAATACCCTTTGCTTGCCAAGACCATAAGTTGAGTTCCACACCTCATATGAAGGCATGCTATACCATTCTAGAAAGCTAAGACAATGAGGAACAATTCTTATGTTTACCAGAAATTCATTTGAAATCTCCTTGAGGGGTAAAACTAGCTTGGAAGTCAAGTCACTTTCACAGACAAAATTTCAGATACCTCAGATGACCTGTAACTTGCAAGGACCATAACTTGAGTTCTATAAATCTCCTTGATGTCTTCCACCACTCAAATTAAAGGTCTTGAGATACTCTACAAGTTTCATGTTGGCCAAGAAGCCATTTGAAGCTAGCATTTTGACTTATCTTGCTTGGAAATTTGACCTAAACTAGGGGATTTTACACAGAAACCCTAATTTAGAAACTCCTCTTCTCCTTGATTTCTCTTGAATTCTTCTTAGCACAACAACATATCCTTATTCTCCATGTCAAATGATGAACCCCACATCTCTTCAATAGCCCTTAATGCCTTTCAATCAGTCAATTGACCTAGGGTTGACCTAGGGTTGACCCAGATGAAACCCTAGTTGACTGTCTTCAACTGCAATTCTTGTGATCACCTCAACAACTTGTTTTCTTTCCCCAAATGACTTTCTAAGCCTATCATGATGTCTAGATGCTCTCCATGCCTTCCATTCACAGCTCACAACCCCCTTGTTGACCCTCAGATACCCTCAGCTAGGAGATGGACTCAAGGCTTGATCTGCTGAACTCTTTGCTTTCAAATTCTTTCCTGATGACTTGAATGAGATTGAATTGGGATAATAACCTCTTGATAGGCCTTTAGAGATGAGAATAATGCTTGATCCCCTGTTGAATGACTTGCTATGCTTATGCTATGCAGATGGTTAGGCTATGTGCATGACTCTATATGCAGATGCTAATGACATTGAAACATAAACCAAGTGAATAAGGTTGGGCAAATTTTAGGGTGCAACAGCTGCCCCTATTCAAGCGGCTTGGACCCGATCGGGTGAAGAGCCCGGAGCCTTCAGACATTCGCGGTACGAGACGGTTGAATACTAAGAACCCAGAAATTTGCCAACCGCAGAAATAAACTGCGCCCCTGCTTGGGGAACGACATTCATCAGCTGAATTTGACTGTTACGGCAACCCACTGATCTTGCGCGACCGTGCTGGGGATTGTCTTCATCGTTCTGAAGAGGATTCTGTCATAACAGATTTCTTGCTTGTCCACGTTAGGACTCTGTCTGTCATCAATACGAAGAAATCTCAACTAAAACCTGCCCATGTTAGGACTCCACTTGCTGTTAACCCAGAAAACTCTCGGCAACTCCGTTGGGGATAATTCGTCTGCATTTCCATAAACTGAATCGTCCACGTTAGGAATAAAACTCTTCCACGTTAGGAGTAACACCTGTCCACGTTAGGAATCATTTCTTCTGTATCTGTCCACGTCAGGACTAACCCTTTCATCTTTCCACGTCAGGAAGCAATCTTCTTTCCACATAAGGAGAACTATATCAATCTGTCCACGTAAGGACTCCAATACCACTTGACATGTCCGTGTCAGGACTCCAATCTTTCCACGTAAGGAATTCAACTTTGGTTCTGAACCTGTCCACGTCAGGACTCAACTTTTCTCGAATCTATCCACGTAAGGACCCCAATTTTTCCACGTAAGGAATAAATCTTCTTCCGATTTGTCCGCGTCAGGACTACATTTTTCCACGTAAGGAATGCCATCTTAATCTGTCCACGTAAGGACTCCACTCTTTCCACGTTAGGAATCACCTATTAATCTGTCCGCGTAAGGACTCCAATCTTTCCACGTAAGGAATGCTGTCATTTCCACGTAAGGAAACTATCCTTTTCCACGTAAGGAATCATCTCTTTCCACGTACGGAATCCAACTTGATATGTCCGCGTAAGGGCTACATCGTCCACGTTAGGACCCACTTCTCCACGTTAGGAATAATAATTTCTTCGATTTGTCCACGTCAGGACACTGATCTCGTCTTGATTTGTCCATGTTAGGACTCAGGCGTCTTCGACCTGCTGAGGAAATAAGACTTGTCCACGTAAGGACTCACACCCTTGTCTGATTTGTCCACGTCAGGGCACCGACACAAAGAGCACTCACTTTTGTCAACGTCATGACCTCCCATTCCACCAATTTCGAGAACTCGAATCTGCCCACGTTGGGACTAACACACCTCACCAATCCGGGGAAATAAACCTGTCCACGTTAGGACGCCCACTTCTGAAGAAATCCCGTCAATCTAGGAGTAAATTGTCCGTGTCAGGACTCAGTTCTCCAATGATCCTCACCCACAAACTTCTTAGCACTGACGTGACAACGACTTTGCGACGGACTCTACTGGGGATATCAGGAAACCAAACTACCGGATGCCTGTTCTGATGCCCGGAGGCCACTTCTGAAATTCTGGTTCATGAAACCTTTTGATGACAAATAACTCTGCTTGGGAATAAAGAGAGACTTATCCTGGTAACTCTGTGGGGAATACTGCCGAAACTGACATTATCATTGAATATCTCATGCCGAGATCTTGAGTGTTTGGTTGTTCATTTAAGCAAGAGTTCTCTTCACCTGAACTGCTAGAGTACAGAAACTGCTTCAGCAAAATAAATGCTGGCAGGATAATGCCGACCCCGCCGGGGATAGCCAGATGCTACAGAATTATTCCAGCAAAATAAATGCTGAAAGGGTGAAGTCAACCCTGCTGGGAAATTGGGAACTCAAGCCGAGCACCTTGTTGAGGTAACCCCCTGCTGGGGAAAATAACTCTGCTGGGGAATAGCAGATGTGCACAGTATGATCGGACTTTCTGCTGGAGAGTGAACTGATATTACACCGTATCTCTGACAAAATAAATGACAGGAACCACCATCAACTCTGCTTGGGAGAGTCTTAATCTTCGAGTTCCACTGGAAGGAATGAAAATACTTGCAAAGAGAATTCCGCTGGGGATGGGATGATTCTCTTGGGGAAAATCCACTGACTCCGCTGGGGGAGAGTGCGTGACCCTGCGGGGATCAAGTCTTTCGTTATCGCGATCTTCCGATCATATTCCTCATATGGTTATGAAACCTGCAACAACACAAACAAGGCAAAACAAGCCTATGCAACCAAATCAATTCAGGTTAGTGACGTTACATTCAGTTAATTCAAAGCTTTAACAATTGTTGGCAAGGGCCAGTGATGTTATACTCATGCTAGCTTCACTAAACTTAGGCGTTTTATCATGCACAAAACAGTAAAGAACCGACATCAAGTACTGAATAACATATTTTATTGATCGGGCCCCTGAATGGGCGGAGTTTATACATGGGATGTAACTCCTGAAAAGAGGAAGCTACGCAAAGCAAATATACAAGTATGCACAAGAAGCAGGAATATTTTGACAAATTAAATTTTGTACACATGTCGGCAACGGGATGCAGATGAACACCACGAGCTGATCCTCCTATGACTCATCCGACTCTAATGCTTTCCCGGTATCCCCACTTCTGAAGAGATTGTATCCGATAACTGGCTCCTCAAATGTATTCTCCCGCATTGATGCTCATTGCATTCGGACCGCAGTCATTTGCTTTTCAAATCCCTAACTTTTGCGTGAACCGCCCTTTACGGGTTTTCGGTTCACCGGGATACCCTTTTTTGCCGAAGCCGCCCAGTGTAGGTTTTCAACTTCGCGGGTGTACATCTTTTTCAATTTTATCCCTAATTTTTGCCCGAACCTTTCATTCTGTTTTTGGTTCGCCAGGATGCCCCATTTTTGCCTGGACTCTCTTTTTTCTGTCCAGCGGGTCTATTTTAAGCAAAGTATTTTTTAACTGCGTCCGAATTCACAGGTGACGTGAAGTCTTCTCCGTCCATGGTGGACAACAACAACGCTCCTCCTGAAAAGACTTTCCTGACAACGTATGGCCCTTCGTAGTTGGGGGTCCACTTGCCCCTGTGATCTGCTTGCGGCGGGAGAATCCTTTTCAGCACAAGGTCGCCCGTCTGAAAGCTTCGCGGATGTATCTTCTTGTCGTACGCTTTCTTCATTCGGCTCTGGTACAAACGACCGTATGCTAGGGAAGCTAGCCTCTTCTCGTCCATTAAGCTCAGTTGGTTCAATCTATTCGTTACCCATTCTGCCTCGTCCAGCTGAACGTCTCGCAATACCCTCAGAGAAGGGATCTCAACTTCCAACGGTAATACCGCTTCCATTCCGTATACCAACGAGAACGGAGTTGCCCCGGTTGATGTGCGTACCGTCGTACGATAACCGTGCAAAGCAAAAGGTAGCATTTCATGCCAATCCTTATAGGTCACCACCATTTTCTGAACGATTTTCTTGATATTCTTATTGGCCGCTTCGACAGCGCCATTCATCTTGGGTCGGTAAGGAGAGGAGTTGTGATGTTCGATCTTGAAATTCTGACAGAGCTCCTTCATCATTTTGTTGTTCAGATTTGAACCATTATCCGTGACTATCCGCTCGGGGATCCCATATCGACAGATGATATCTCTTTTGATGAATCTGGCCACCACTTGCTTCGTGACATTCGCGTAAGACGCCGCTTCCACCCACTTGGTGAAATAATCGATTGCTACTAGGATGAACCGATGCCCGTTAGAAGCTGTCGGCTCGATCTTTCCGATCATATCGATTCCCCACATCGAGAATGGCCATGGAGATGACATCACATTTAGAGGACTCGGAGGCACGTGGATCTTATCAGCATAGATTTGGCACTTGTGGCACTTCCTCGCGAACTTGAAACAATCAGTTTCCATCGTCAGCCAAAAATAACCTGCCCTCAGCAGCTTTCTCGCCATAGCATGCCCACCAGCATGCGTACCAAAGGTACCTTCGTGAATTTCCTCCATGAGAAGCTTTGCCTCTTTCTCGTCTACACAACGCAACAATACCAAATCGTGGTTTCTTCTGTACAAGACGCCATCCGGGTTCAAGTAGAAATTACCCGCTAATTTCCTGAGAGTCTTCTGATCTTGACTGGATGCCCCAGCCGGATACTCTTTATTCTTCAGGAAATTAAGGATATCGAAATACCATGGTTTGCCATCAGATGCTTCATCAATAGCAAATACATAAGCTGGCCTGTCCAACCGAGAGATAGTGATTTGGGGAGCTTCGTTCCAGAAGTTGACCTTGTACATGGAAGACAGAGTGGCGAGAGCGTCAGCCATTTGATTTTCTGCCCGCGGTACGTGATGCAATTCAACCTTGTCGAAGAAAGGCAACAATCTCCTTGCATAATTCATGTAATGTATCAAATTGGGCTGCCGTGTCTCCCATTCCCCTTTTATCTGATTCACTACCAGAGCTGAGTCTCCGTATACGTCTAGATGTTTGATTCGCAAATCAATGGCTTCTTCAAGCCCCATTATACAAGCTTCGTATTCGGCCTCATTGTTGGTAACGGCAAAGGTCAATCGGGCAGTAAACGGGATGTGCGACCCGTGTGGCGTAGTGATGATTGCCCCTATTCCGCTACCGTAAGCATTCACGGCTCCGTCAAATATCATCTTCCATTTGGAACCCAACTCTGGTCCCTCGTCTGGCAACGGCTCTTCGCAATCCTTCATCTTTAGGTACATGATATCCTCGTCAGGAAAATCAAACCTCATCGATTGGTACTCTTCAATAGGCTGCTCCGCCAGATACTCAGACAACACACTCCCCTTTATAGCCTTCTGCGAGACGTATTGAATGTCATATTCAGTCAAGACCATCTGCCAACGGGCAATTCTACCTGACAACGCCTGCTTTTCGAATACATATTTGATAGGATCCATCTTCGAGATGAGCATGGTTGTATGATTCAGCATGTACTGCCTCAAACGCTTGGCGGCCCAGGCTAGCGCGCAACAAGTTTTCTCCAGCATCGAGTATCGAGATTCACAGTCTGTAAATTTCTTACTCAGGTAATAGATCGCATGCTCTTTTCGCCCCGTCTCGTCGTGTTGACCGAGAACACAACCCATGCTTCCCTCAAGAACCGTCAAATACATGATCAAAGGTCTCCCTGCCACTGGGGGTATCAGAACAGGAGGCTCCTGCAAATATTGCTTTATTTTATCGAACGCCTTTTGACAATTTTCGTTCCATGTTACAGCTTGGTCTTTCTTTAGCAGCTTGAATAATGGTTCACACGTGGCCGTTAGGTGAGATATGAACCGGGCAATGTAGTTCAATCTCCCTAAAAACCCGTGCACCTCTTTCTCTGTTTTAGGCGTCGGCATTTCTTGAATCGCTTTTATTTTAGCAGGATCGACCTCTATTCCTCTTTCGCTTACGATAAACCCCAGCAGTTTACCCGATCTCACCCCGAAGGTGCATTTATTAGGGTTCAGCCTCAGCCTGAACTTCCTAAGTCTTTTAAACAACTTCAGCAGATTCACCAGATGCTCTTCCTCCGTCTGGGATTTGGCAATCATATCGTCAACATAGACTTCGATCTCTTTATGCATCATGTCATGGAAAAGAGTCGTCATCGCACGCTGATATGTTGCCCCAGCATTTTTCAAACCAAAGGGCATCACTTTGTAGCAAAATGTTCCCCACGGCGTTATGAAAGTAGTCTTCTCCATATCCTCTGGCGCCATTTTAATCTGATTATAGCCTGAAAAGTCATCCATGAAGGAGAACACGGAGTATTGAGCAGTATTATCAACTAACACGTCAATGTGAGGAAGTGGAAAATCGTCTTTTGGGCTTGCTTTATTCAAATCTCGATAATCCACGCACATTCGAACCTTGCCATCTTTCTTTGGCACCGGTACGATGTTAGCAACCCATGAGGGATATTTCGTCACAGCCAGGAAACCAGCGTCCCACTGTTTCTGAACCTCCTCTTTGATCTTCATTGCCATATCTGGTCGAGTTCTGCGAAGTTTTTGTTTGACCGGTGGGCAATCTTCTTTCAGTGGCAGACGATGCACGACCATATCTGTATCGAGCCCTGGCATATCCTCATACGACCAAGCGAATACATCACTATACTCTTGGAGCATTTCAACCAGTCTTCGCTTGATATCACTCTGCAGTGCGGCTCCGATACGAATATTATTCTCAACCCCTTCCGACCCCAAATTGATAATTTCGATGACCTCGTCGTGAGGCAGAATGGCTCACTCCTCTTGCTTCACTAACCAAGACAGTTCTTCAGGAACGTCGCTATCTTCGACAACCTCTTCTTCGGCCTGAAACACCGGGTGCTCAAAGTCGGGACGAGTCATAGGTGGTTCAAGGATGTCATCTGAAAATGTTATCCTGCAAAAGGAATGGTTAAGTGCTTCAAAATGCGTATAAAGCGAATAACCACGTTGCCATTTTATTGAAAAAATATAAAACAAGAAAGACAGGGATTACAGTATTTGCACATAAAAAAACGCCATTTATTTAATGATTAGCACGCAATGTTTATAACAACACAGCCCTAAGCAAATCATGATGCCCCGGGCAAGACATCAGATTGTTCAACAATTAATAAAGCAAAGCATTACTGTTTAAAAGTCACAGGAACAAGCTCCTGAATAGACCAGTTGCACAGTCCTTGTCCTGGCGTGCTTGGCTGAATCCAGGCATCCATATCACAGTCGCTGTCTCCTTCATCAGACTCTGAAGCAGCATTGACAGTTTCATGACATACTCCACTGGCAGAGATGGTAATTGACTTCCTGAAACGGGGGGCCTCCACGGAAGGAGCTGATGACGACGGTTGGTACCCCAGCCCGAACCGGTCCATCTTCACAGGAATGTCCAGCACTTTGCCCCAGCCCTTGGCTTCTCCTGCTTCCACTAGAGCTTGAGCTTCCTTATACGATGAGACAGCTATCTCTGGCACTTTGCTCGGCCCGGGACCTTTGTCCTTGATGCGCAAACCTTCGAATGCCTGGCATGGTGTCTCGTGGATCTCCCCGTCGACTTCCACATATTTAAATGAAGATAAGTGGCTGACCAGGATGTCTTCTTCTCCGCACACGGTGACTACACTGTCTCCGACCATATATTTTAACTTCTGATGCAGGGTGGACGTGACTGCCCCCGCCCCATGAATCCAGGGTCTTCCAAGCAAGCAGCTGTACGCAGGCTGTATATCCATGATATAAAACTCCGTTGCAAACACTTCCGGCCCCACTTGCAGAGGCAAGGTAATCGATCCGAAGACTGTTCTCCGCGTGCCGTCAAATGCTCTGACTACCAAATCACTGGGTGTACACAAAATCCCTCGAACATCCAGCTTCATCATCGCCTTCTTGGGTAACACATTCAGAGATGACCCGGTGTCAACCAATACATGCGACATTACTGATCCTCTACACTCAACAGATACGTGTAATGCCATATTATGATCTCTCCCTTTCGTAGTCAAGTCAAAATCGGTAAAGCCCAAGCTGTGGCCTGCATTCACATGTGCCAATACTCCTTCCAGCTGATTTACGGAGACGTCTTGGGGTACAAAAGAAGTGTCCAGGACTTTCAGCAAAGCATTTCTGTGAGCTTCCGAACACAGCAGCAATGACAAGATGGATATTTTGGACGGGGTCTGCTGCAGATGCTCCACAATCTTATAATCACTTTTTCGAATTAAGCGCATGAATTCTTCCACATCCTTCGATGCTGCTTCTTTTTCACTTGCTTGTACCGGAACATTCTCAACCACTTTCCCTTTTCCTTTCGCTAGTCTTTCAGCCTCCACTTCAGGAGATATAAAGATCCTGCCACTCCTCGTCATGCCTCCTGAACCAACAACATTATCCACAATCTCCGCTGGCTGCTTGTTAACATCAATTTTTATCCCGTCACAATACACCTCTAACCCATATGACCATGGGACTGCTTTCGTGTTCTCGTACGGGATTGGCCCGGCCTTAGTTATGGTGATCGGTGGTCGCTGAGCTGGTGCTGCAATAGTGATCGTCTTCCGAGGAATCGTTACCGTGGCCACATCACTCCGATTATCCACTACTGCCCCTGCAGGCTCGTCAGTTGCCGCTTGATCAAACTGCAATATGCCCTCATCAATTAAAGCCTGAATGCCTTTCTTCAAATCCTCACACCCCCCAGCTAGGGTCCAACAATCTAAGCAATACTCGTTACATCCTGGGTAGACACCTCCTTGTAACAGTCGGCTCTTTATCTCGCTCAACGGCGTCTTTAAATCTTCAACATTCATAATAAGATTCAGACCTTCCTCGGTCAGAACGGCGTTTGCCCCATGATTAGGCATGGGTTTCTGGACTATATTCGGACCTGCCGTTCCGAAATTGATAGTCTTGTTGTCCAAAAGATCCTGCACAACGTGCTTAAAAGCATGACAACCTTCTATATCGTGACCCGGGGCTCCAGAATGAAACTCACAGTGCCTGCTTGCATCGTAGCCGAACGGGGGAGCTCCCGTTATTGGTGCCAGAGTTCTTTTCTCTACCAGATTCAATCCCAGCAATGTCTGCAATAAATCGGCATATGTTGAGGGAGGCTTCTCAAACACTCTTCTCGGTTTACTACCCTGGAATCTTCGTTGAGCCTGCTGTGCCCCCTGCTGAGGCTGCTGCTGCTGTGGCATTGGTTGCTGCTGAACCGGTTGTTGTTGCTGGAGTGGTTGTTGTTGATACGGGATAGTAACACTCGCTACCTGCTGCGGCTGACGATATTGACCTCGTCCCCTGCCTCGGCCCCGGCCTCGGCCTCTAAATACTGCGCTTGCCTCGCCCTGACGGCGTCCACCATAAGCTTTCCTATTACTGCCAGATGCAGTTGATTCCTCGACTTGGAACTTTCCTTGCTTAATATTACGTTCAATCTTTTCTCCCATTAGAATCAGGTCTGAAAAACTGGCCAGAGACGTATGAAACAGCATATCATGAAACAGTCCTGTGAATGTGTCGACAAACATGTCATTCATTTCCTTATCTTCTACAGGAGGACGGACCCTGGCAGCCATATCGCGCCACCTTTGCGCGTACTCTTTAAAACTCTCCCCCTTCTTCTGCGAAAGCCCGGCCAACTGGACCCGATTGGGTGCCAGGTCGCTGTTATACTTGTAATGGGCTACAAATGCCTCTGCTAATTGCTTCCATGTCTTGATATCAGTTGGCTCCAACCCCATGTACCACTCTAGGGAAGGGCCCGACAGACTATCCTGAAAGAAATGCATTAGCATTCTTTCATCAGTGGAGTATGCAGACATCTTTCTGTAATAAGCTCGTACATGCACTTTCGGACATGTGTCTCCTTTGTACTTATCAAACGCAGGAGCTTTGAATTTAATTGGCACCCTCAAGCCAGGTACCAAGCCCATTGTTGCCATGTCCAATCCCACAGCACTTTGATTTAAGACTCCCTTCATCTGCTCTTCCAGCATTCTAATCTTTTGGGAATCATCCATCGGCCCTTCAAAACCTCCTCCGGAGAAGGCGTCCTCCTGCTGATCTTCTTGCCACATACCGTTTCCAGCTCCGTACCCATCATATCCATTATTACGTCCAGCTCTGATCTGATTCATCCCCGGACCTCGGCCTCTGTTGCCGTACCCTTGAACACCTCCAGCAGGACCAAAAGCCATAAATCCAGTACCGTTTCCGTTTCCAAAGCCTCCGTAACCCTGATTGACCATACCATAACCATCTTGCCCAAAGCCTTGAGCATTAAAGCCATACTTCCCAGTGTTATCGAATCCCTGATCGTTGAATCCGAACCCAGTATTGACAAAGCCATTGCCTCCTAGATTATCTCCCAAATTGACATCACCCAGCCCAGCATTAAGGACAGCAGTCTCATTCCCCACTCCAACGTTACCATTCACAGCAGCGGTAGCGTTGTTGACATTAGCAGCAGGTGCATTGATTACAGGCGGAGCCACTGGCGTGGGAGTACCGTCTCCATGAGCAGTATCAACCCGGACAGACTGATGATCTTCATTACCATGACCAGCGCTTCGGGCCAACAGAGGCTGAACCATGGCCTGCAAATTCTCCTGCCCTTTCGCTATAGCTTCCATGGTCTGCATGAAGAGGGCGAGCTTCTCGCGCACATCCTGCATCTCGTTCTGCATTTGGTCCATGATTTTTCGACAATTGGAGCGTGTAGAATAGCGGTGCGAATGCTGATCTGCAATCCTGAAAGGTACCTGGTGCAAAGCAGGAAATAAGACACCATCCAAAGATTACCTGTAATGCAATATGAATATGAATGCAATGCAATGTGTCTGTGCATTAGGGAAGTTCGTTCCCCCAGTTCTAGTGCGAAGGTGCCGGTGCAGTGATAGTGTTGACAATAGGGATATCGGAGCTGAATCATAGAAAGCCTCATATATTGCAGGGAGAATCAATAAGCCCAGGGTACAAAATCACTGAGAGTACAAAGAAGGCATGACCTCAACCAACAATCCTGGTGATGGTCAGCACTATGCAAATAAAGCATACAAGTTACTACATGAAATGATCAAATCCTCCCAAAAGTCTGGTACTCCTCTATCAACTTCTTGGTCTCCGGATGGCTTGGTCGATCAAGCAGCCCTTCAACAAGCTGGTTTCTCCTCTTAAGGACACGGCGTACGTCTTCAGCAGTTTCTTCCCATGTTGCTTCTCCGAAGCAATCTTCTAACTTTCGCTTCTGAGACACTGCTTCATCTCTGGATTTGATTGCCTTGTTCAGTGCATGCTGGACACTATACCGGGTCATCACTTCCTCCTCACACTTCTTGATGCTAGACTTCAACTTCTCTTCGAGGTCGGAAATTTGCTGCTTCAGTTTATCCTCCCGCTTCTTATTGTTGGTGAGCGTAGCATTCCAAGTCTTATTGCAAGAGGATATCTCTCGATGTGCTGCGTCGAGCGCTTTCTTTTTGGATTCAAGCATGTCATGGGAGCTTCTGAACTCTTGCCCCAGACGTTCACGCTTTTTCTTTTCCTCAGTCAACTCAGCCCCTAGTCTGTTTACTAGCTCGATCTGCTGTTGGAAAGCATACACAGCCTTGTTTTTCTCGCTGCGTACCTGGGCTAACTCTTGCTCTAACCCTTCATTAATCTTCATCAAGGCTTCTTTTTCCTTCACAACTTGCTCGTAGGCCTCCCTAGAAACAGTAGTTGGCTCTTCTGCCGGAACGGGAACAAGAATTGGTGCATCTGGAAACGGCATCCTCAACTGACTAGCCCTCTCCTGAATCCAAACTCTATAAGGTGCATAGGCCTGACAGTCATTCTTTCCTAACAAAGGCTTCCCTCTGCGGTTAATGCGCGTCCAGGCATGCTGCAGCTTGGCTAATAACTCCCCCTTTACATCACCTGTGAAGTACAGAGATTCCTGTACTTCTTCCTCCTGAGGTGGATTCTTCAGCGCATATCCGAACTGGCGAATGAATAGAGAAGGGTTGTAATTAATACACCCTTTTCTTCCTATCAGCGGTACATTAGGGTACCCCGAACAACTGAAGATGAGCTCAGATCCCAACAGGTCTCGATCAAACCACACAACGTCTTCGGAATATAGCCTCATCAGGCGCTCTGACCAACTGGCTGAGGTTGCACTGTCTACAAATGGTCCCTTCATGGGGAGATGACTCTTGAACCACATATTCAATAGAGGAGCGCAGCAGTAAACAACTTTTCCCCTTCGGTTTTCGTTCTTGTAGTGCAATGAGTGATAGAAGTCTCCGATCAGCGTTGGCACTGGGTTGCCTGCAGCAAACAGATAGAAAGCGTCTAGGTCCACAAAGTTGGGCAAGTTAGGAAACAGCACAATTCCATAAATGCATAAAGCCAAAATAGCATTGAAAACCACCCAACAACCGTTCTTGGCGTACTCTCGAGCTTTGACAACTAAGAAATCAAGAGAGAAACCTGAAACCCCAAGCCAAGAAGTCAATAACAGATCTGCAGCGTCCATATGTAAGGCTTTGGCTAAGTCCTCCAACTTGGGCTCAGCAGCAGAGTGAATAAAGGGAACCTCGTTCTGCACGGGAAGCTCGGTAAACTCCACATACTCCTCAATGGTAGGCCCTAGAATAAAGTCAGCAAAAGTAAAACATCTCAATGCGGGGTCATAGAACTGCATCAAGGTGTATAGCCCATTCATCTCATCAGCAGTGGGCTTGCAGACTAATCTCAGTAATCTCCCATGACTCATTCTGAAGCTTCTCCTAACCTCCTCATCAGCAAGAGATATCAGACCAAGCAAAGAAGTAATATCAGGTGAAGGCAGCTTATACGCAACTGTTTTCCTCAAACCAGCCATAATCACTAATCAGAAGTCCGGGCACTAGAACCGGGGAATATGCAAATGCACCTGCAGCACAGACACACATTAGTGAAATGCAAATGGTAATGGATATGCAGGCAATGCAATGCAAGTAACATGCAACAGGGACCAAAGCTGCAGCTGAATAGCCTGAACCCAATCAAGAAAGGTCTCAGATAGACCATCCAGAAGTTATCAAACCCTGGTCTCAGATAGACCTAAAACAAAGCTCCAACATTGGTCTCTGATAGACCCCATAATCATAACTCCAACTGGTCTCTGGTAGACCTCAAATCATATCTCCAATTGGTCTCTGACAGACCTCAGAACACATCTCCAAATGGTCTCTGACAGACCTCGGAACACATCTCCAAATGGTCTCTGACAGACCTCATAACTCTCCATAAATACCCAGGATCTCTGATCAAGAAATAACCGGTATCTGGAAGTTTGGTTACCTGCATAATCCCAAATCCCCTCACAGGTGGGTGGCCCTATAACTGGCAATGGTACGGCATCCTATGCGGTCGTCGGCGTCACAGACTTTCAGGGTTGATGATACGATTCCCAGAAGGAGTGGCATCATCAAATCCTGAAGAGGCCTCACTTAGCCAACTTCCAAATGATCGGTTCCCGGAGTCGACAATTCAGCTGACCAACAACCCCTTCGACCCAAAGGGTAGAAAAAGAAGCCAACCAGAAGAACCTCGTCCGAGTGTAGATTTCATGAGACACTAATGCAAGCAAAGCCGGCACGCGCCCACTACTTTCTACTCTAATTCTAGGTGCACTCAAGCCCAGGTCCGGCTTCTCACTCAATATCAGAACACCCGTCACACCCCAAATACAGCAATAATAATCAATATACAAAGCTGAAAATACAAGGTTAGAAATATACAATAACTCCATACAAAATCCTCGACGGAAAAACAAGCGCTAGGATTGACTCTCTTAAAGGGACGTTGGATCCCAAATGCATAAGAACCATCGCAGTTCTTAGCAGCCAGGGGACGTTGGATCCCCAGCAGAGTCGCCAGCTGTCGCTACTGCGAAAATCGGCGCCGGCTGAACAGAAGAGTCGCCACCGTGCGTTATTTATCCCACGGGAGGGAAAGGAAACGCTCAGAGTAAACCTCGCACAACACGGGAAAGGTATGGTCGTCGCAACCATAGCCTGGGTTCGGGAGTCGGTTACGCAAGGGGAAGGTATTAGCACCCCTCACGTCCGTCGTACTCGACGGGATCCACGCTTGTTTTCGGATATGGATTGTTATTCTATCTACTCTACAGGTCTGGGGTTAAAAGAAAATAACATGAAAATAAAAATGAAAATGACTCGGCAAAGTATCGCACTTTATGCCTACGTATTCCCGCCTGGAACGAGAAATCAGAGTCAACGTAGTTCGCCTACCTACGGGAAAGGAGGGGAAGGTTGCTCGCTAGGATATCGCATCCTATGCCTACGTACTTTCACACGGCATGAAAGATCAGAGCAAACGTAGTTCGGGCCACGTACGACACAGGCTTGTCTTGATTGATTTTATTCCTTCTGAAAAAGGGTTTTTCTGATTAACAGTCCCAGCGGACAAAAATTGACGTTTTGATGAGTTCACATTCTTTTACGGAAGAAGTGTCTTTTATTGTGTTTGAAATCTTTATGTGTTTTTCTGTTTGTTTTGAGAAAAAGAGAGACAGAACTCTAACCTACGGTTGCGAAGGGAAACAAACTAACCTAATGTTATCATGCATGGGTTAAGACCTAGTGTCTATCATGCTCCTCTCTTGCACAGAGAGAAACAGAGATCCTACGGGATAGGCAGAAACAGAAACAATATCAAAAATATACAGTAAAATAGTAAAATGCATGGATGCAACAGTACAAGCGAGGCAAGGGAGTCCCACTCAACCTCGAACCTAGAAAACAATAGGCAAAAGTGAACAGGCTTCACTTTCAACCCAACAGGGTAAACAGCAAACAATACAGTCAGGAAAACCAATCAATACATCAAGAAATGGAATACAGCAATAAAACAAACAGCTTCAGCAGCTCTGAATCAACATCTGGCTCCAAGTAATTCCAATCAGCTGCAGGCTTCAACAAGCATCAATCTCCATCTTCATGACCTTCAGGCAAGGGCTTTGATCATCTGTCTTCTATCTGCAATGGCTTTTCTTCAAGTTCAAACCTCCAGGATGAGGGATCAGTCACAAGAGTGAAGTGAATGAATGTTAGACAGTTAATTACCTACCAAGGGTGGTTCATCAACTGTTAACATTAAACAGAAAGTTTCCTCTCAAAAGTTCTATCTTTCAAATATATTCACTGATCCTTCCAAAGGAAGGAGGTGGATATTTGAAAGAGACTTTGAATCATAGAGAAAGGATGGATGCAGACAAGGCATTCCATGTTTGAGAAACAAGCTTTCTAATCTAGAGCTCTGCCTAGCTCCTAAACCCTAGTCTCCTTAGCAGCTGCTAGCAAGAACCTCCTCTCCAACTCTGGCAGTTGATCTTCAATCTCTGGATCTCCAATGGTCTTCATCTCCTCAAGTCTTCAGCTCTCCCAAGTCCCCAGACAATCCCAATACCCAAGCAAGCAAGCAATAATCCCCAGAGGGCACACCACACCAGACAATCAGATATACACAGAGTATTAATAGCAGTAGGGGAATCCTGACTTTTTCTAAGGGATCTAATAGCTACCCATAGCCCCTATAGTCCCATAACTAAACTAGTCAAACCCTAAGTCCTATGGGAAATGAATTGAACTTCCTAAGTCATCACCTAAAAACCCTAATTTGTTCATGTTGTTCAAGCCTACATTAATCACCTAAAATTAATTTCTAAAAATGGGAACTAAATTGTTTCTACAAGTTCAATGTCTAATCTAAACAACCTAAAAAGAATGAACAAAAAATATGAAAGCATCTAATAGAACAAAAATTAATAAAATCATGCATGAAATGAAACTATCTAAAATGTCATTTATTTGGAAAATATGGGAAAAATATCAAATAAAAATAAAAATGCAATTTTATTTAATGACAATTTTCTACACATTCTAATGGAAGTGATGTAAAAAGAATGAACTAAAAATGATTTTTTATCTATTTATTATGAATTTCTTAAAGTTGGTAAAAATTAAAGTGAATTAAAAACAATTAAATCAATTAAAATGATGGGGGGGGGGTACTAATAGAAAACACGCTCAGTTCATTTCAGGATGGGCCAGCAAACGGGGGTGCGCGTAGCAAGTTTGAATTAGGCCCAGAACCATTCAGAATTAATGAAAATAAAAAAACACGCAGGGGGTGCATTCAGAAACGGATTCACGTTCAAATGGAATTGGGCTCAATATTGGGGGTGGGGATATCACTCAACACTCAGGCCCGCCCGTTTCATTAAATGAAACGGTGCGTTTAGGGCACCACTCTCTCCCTCCAAATTCAGCTTTAAACGAGAGCCACAGGATTGCTCTTGGGGTCAAGGGTCCAACAGGCAATGGACGGACCTGATTGCTTCTTCTTCCTTGCGCCATGAAGCTAGGGTTTCAGCTTCCATGAAAACCCCATGCACGAATCAATTCCCTCAATCTGTTCTCCTTCCACAATCCATGAAACACCACGATCCAAACATGAAAAACACTCAGAATTTCTCCCTCTACAAGCCTATGGTGGTAATTCATTCTGAAATTCAACCTAACTCTCAACCCGAGCGCAACAATCTCTGGCCACCATGAAAATGCTCTGCAACTCATCAGCAAGAACCTCAACCAAACCTATACTAATCTCTTCTATGCTTCACGGTGATCATTCTAAACTAACAAGCTAAGGTTATAATGCACTATGCTATGAATTCTACATCCTAACAGTTCTAACAACCTGTCACAAACTATCACTAAACATCACCAAACTCATCCTAATCGTTCTACTAACAACCTAGATCACATCTAAACTAATAAAACTATGCTAAACTAACTATATCAAGCTGTGGCAGAGAAATTGCACCTGATGTAAAAGCTTGGAGATGCTGATGGAACTCGTGGATCTAAGGCTTTTGAGGCTTGGATCTTGATCTACAATTGCACTACTTGATTCTGTATGCAACACTTTGAGGAGTCTTGCACTGGATCTTGAGTTCCAACTGAATTTGCAGCTTGTGTGTTCTTGATGAAAGTGCACGAAATTGAGCTCTAACCACTAGGATCTTGATTGAATTCTATGCCATGATGATGAATCAGTATGATGAAATTGATTTTGATGGTGATTGGTGAAGAATTTGAGAAATTGGAGTGAAAATGCAATGAGAAAGAATGGAGAGAATTTGTGAGATTTTGGTGAAAAATGAATCCAACCCTTGCTCAATTCTGATTTCATGAATATATAGGGCTCAATGGACACTTCTAGATCCATCTTACAACTTCCCTTGCCTTCCAACTTTGATTGATTTTGGCTATGTTTCTTCAAATACAAGTAACCATGCATAACTTTTCTTTTTCCTTCTAAACTCAAAAAAGTGCTTGAACCATTGTCTCTAAAATGTCTTTTGGACCCAAAATCATATATTGGAAGTCTCCATTTGGACTTATAAATCTCTCAAACCATTTTTCACTTTGACTTTATTCAAGTTATAAGCCATTTTAGTTCAAATTTGTCCAATCATGCAACTTCATATTGTGAGCTTTTCCAACAATTTGTGACCTTCTTACTAGACTCAAAATGCCATTTGGAGCAAGTTTGATGTTGTAAGTTTTTCCATTTGAGGCCTCCTTGTATGAGTTTTGGACATAGGTTAAAATGACCTGTAATTCACAAATGACCAAAATACCCTTTGCTTGCCAAGACCATAAGTTGAGTTCCACACCTCATATGAAGGCATGCTATACCATTCTAGAAAGCTAAGAAAATGAGGAACAATTCTTATGTTGACCAGAAATTCATTTGAAATCTCCTTGAGGGGTAAAACTAGCTTGGAAGTCAAGTCACTTTCACAGACAAAATTTCAGATACCTCAGATGACCTGTAACTTGCAAGGACCATAACTTGAGTTCTATAAATCTCCTTGATGTCTTCCACCACTCAAATTAAAGGTCTTGAGATCCTATACAAGTTTCATGTTGGCCAAGAAGCCATTTGAAGCTAGCATGTTTACTTATCTTGCTTGGAAATTTGACCTAAACTAGGGGATTTTACACAGAAACCCTAATTTAGAAACTCCTCTTCTCCTTGATTTCTCTTGAATTCTTCTTAGCACAACAACATATCCTTATTCTCCATGTCAAATGATGAACCCCACATCTCTTCAATAGCCCTTAATGCCTTTCAATCAGTCAATTGACCTAGGGTTGACCTAGGGTTGACCCAGATGAAACCCATGTTGACTGTCTTCAACTGCAATTCTTGTGATCACCTCAACAACTTGTTTTCTTTCCCCAAATGACTTTCTAAGCCTCTCATGATGTCTAGATGCTCTCCATGCCTTCCATTCACAACTCACAACCCCCTTGTTGACCCTCAGATACCCTCAGCTAGGAGATGGACTCAAGGCTTGATCTGCTGAACTCTTTGCTTTCAAATTCTTTCCTGATGACTTGAATGAGATTGAATTGGGATAATAACCTCTTGATAGGCCTTTAGAGATGAGAATAATGCTTGATCCCCTGTTGAATGACTTGCTATGCTTATGCTATGCAGATGGTTAGGCTATGTGCATGACTCTATATGCAGATGCTAATGACATTGAAACATAAACCAAGTGAATAAGGTTGGGCAAATTTTAGGGTGCAACACTTAGAAGCAAGATTCAAACTTTGTTTGACTAGAACATGTTCTTTGTCACACCTCAGGGGATCCAGATCAACGATCCTCCTTCGTCCAATCATGTGGGTTCTGCAGCTAATGTTATGGAGGGATTCACCGAGAGCAGATGTTCAGAAGAGTACCGGACTGACATCGACGAGCAATTCTAAAGATGGATGGTTCAGCAGCAAGTCAAGACTTGAAAGCCCAGTTCCTCGAAGCTGGCAATATTTTTATCATGTTATTTCTTTGCATTTGTAGTTTCTTTTCTATTTAAGTGCAAATCTTATCTGTAGAACTTGTTTGTTTTCAATTGATAATGATAATTAAATGAATATGCATGTTTTGATTAAATCCATTCGTGTTCACTCAATGCTTTTCTTGTTGTTAAACGTTTGTTTAAAGCAGAATCCGAGGGAGGATGACGAAATTGAAAGACGCATAACCTCCAATTGTATGCTTTTGAATAAAACCTCTGCTAATGACGTACATACATTGTTTCAAATCCCTAAACACCGGAGATATAAGGATGATAACCCCTTGTCAACCCCTTTGAGCCTAGTAGTAGGAGTTTCTTTCAAAAAACGAAAAACCCACAATCTTAACCTGGGGCAGGGTAGGTGTCAGTTAATTTGACCGAGCATCCGAATTGCAGAAGGAGTGTACCCGTTCGAGGATCAATCACACCTGTAGAGTCGTACCTAAAAATCCAAGGAGTGAAACAATCACAACCCATTTCAAACAAGACATACCAGCCAATGTCACACGATTTGTTCTGGAAAAAAAAAGAGAAACAAAAAAATAAGAAGCCCGCTAAGTCGATGACTTGAAAACAAGTGGCTTAGGAAAAAATCAGGGCATCCCGCTGGACTTCGAAATCAGAAGATTTATTCACAAGAGTCAGTCCAGGCAAAAATAGGGAAATATCAGAAAAATGATAAAAAAAACAAGTCGTGTGACTCCAGGCACCAAAGACGAAGAGCGGGTGACTGTCACTCCTGAAACTTATGGTTTCCCCAATCACCATTTATGTCATTTAACCTTTGAGAGGTGAGCGCTTGTGTTGAATTAGATGAATATAGGATTGGAGAACATCAAGGAGAGTGGGTGGGTTAAACAAACCTTGAGCCTTATATCCTTTCTTTCAAACTATGAGTTACAACCATCGAAAGACCTAATTGAAGCAGGTTTTTTTCGAAACCATACTTCGGTAAAGATCGCGTTGAAACTGACTCCTAAAAAGGATTTTCTTACCCTATGGGTATTGATATTGACATTCTGATAAGTGATGCGTTCACTAAATGTCACATGTTTTTTCTAGTGAACAGACTTGGATTTCAAAACTGCCATATGCATTGCATTAATATTATCTTTTTCAAAATGATTTGTTTTACTCGCGAGTAAGAACTTGACGTCAGGAGATTTTCCACAATGGAAAGTCTGATTGAGATAAGATGCAGAATGCCTGAATACTCCATTGAGCAGGGGCAAGTCATATCAAATGATCATCATGGGAGTCAGCCATTCCAAGATTCAGTTAATCTGGGGCAATCAGGTTGAAGTCAGCTAGGCGCACTTCTTTACAAATCAGCCAATCATGGGCAAATCACTTCAAGGCTGGGGCAGGTCACCCCAAGAGCATAGATATTATCCTTACCTAGAAGGCAGTTAATCCGAAGCACCCCTCCGAGGTTCATGATGCTGAGGCAGTTCATATCAAACCAGCAGGGTACAGAGCTTTCAGATCTCCTTTCGAGGAAGATTTATACAAAGAACCCACAGGCTGGGGCAAGTTTGGAAATAAAGGAACTTTTCCTCTCTATCTTCAAAGATACTCAGAGCTATTCAAGAAGGTGCAATCAATCTTCAGGTTCAAGATGAATGTCGGGAAGTCGTAACCCTTCACCTGTCTTCCCCAGCAAAAGTCCAATCATACTTGGCACATCCGGTTATTCCCAGCGGAGTTGGCTTCACCTCTTCAACATTTATTTTGTTGGAGTGGTTCTTTCACATCCAGCTTTCCCCCAGCAGTCCGAGCCTGCATCTGCATTTTTGCATATAGTTATCATATTTGCATCATCTTTGCATGTCATCCTCAAATGCGTAGCATTTCCATTTCGTATGGAGCATTACACCACAAAAAAAATTCAAACATGTGCATGCGAAGCATAAGACAGTTTTTGTTAGCCTTCTGTGGCAACCTGAATCAACTCTTCAATCAAGACAGTGGTATATCTCCAGCAGCTTATTTCAGTAAACTCATTTGCTTTCTTTTGGGTTTCAGATCGTATGTTGGTCGTTCTTTGTCCGTCAGCCCTCTAATGATGACATCTCCAAGCAGATTTTCTTTGTCCGTCAGCCCTCTGATGATGACATCTCCAAGTAGTTCTTCTTTGTCCGTCAGCCCTCTGATGATGACATCTCCAAGAAGATTTTCTTTGTCCGTCAGTCCTCTAATGATGACGTCTCCAAGAAGATTTTCTTTGTCCGTCAGTCCTCTGATGATGACGTCTCCAAGCAGATTTTCTTTGTCCGTCAGCCCTCTGATGATGTCTCCAAGCAGATTTTCTTTGTCCGCCAGTCCTCTGATGATGACGTCCCCAAGCAGATTTTCTTTGTCCGTCAGTCCTCCGATGATGACGTCTCCAAGCAGATTTTCTTTGTCCCTCAGTCCTCTGATGATGACGTCTCCAAGCAGATTTTCTTTGTCCGTCAGCCCTCTGATGATGACATCTCCAAGCAGTTTTTATTTGTCCGTCAGCCCTCTGATGATGACATCTCCAGCAGGTTTTCTTCCCGTCTACCCTTAGACGATGTGGATTTTGGATATTGTTTTCTCGCCGTCTACTATTAGACGATGTGATTTTAGATACGGTTCCTTCCTGTCTACTCTTAGACGATGTGATCTTGGATATGGTTCCTCTCCGTCTACCCTTAGACGATGTGAGTGATTTGGATATGATGCTTCTCTCCGTCTACTCTTAGATGATGTGATTTCGGATATGGTTTGCCTTCCCGTCTAATCATTAGACGATGTGAGTGTTTTGGATATGGTTTTCTCTCCGTCTATCATTAGACGATGTGAGTGTTTTGGATATGATGTTTCTCTCCGTCTATCATTAGACGATGTGAGTGTTTTGGATGTGGTTTTCTCTCCGTCTATCATTAGATGATGTGAGTGTTTTGGATATGGTTTTCTCTCCGTCTACCATTAGACAATGTGATTTTGGATATTATTCTTCCTGTCTACCATTAGAGGATGTGATTTCGGATATTCTTCCTGTCTACCATTAGACGATGTGATTTTGGATATTATTCTTCATGTCTACCATTAGACGATGTGATTTTGGTTTGCTTCCCGTCTATCATTAGACAATGTGATCTTTGGATATAGTGTTCTTTTCGACGATGTACGACTGGGTTCCAATTGTTTACTATTCTGATCAGACTGCAAATTTCCGGGTTCTTTTGTATTCAATCTCCTTCTACCTTGAATGTCTGAAAGCGATTGCTTTTGATCCATTCAGGTCCATGTCGATTGAATAGGAGCAGATGTTGCACCCTAATATTTGCCCACCGATTTTCCGACTTTGACTGGCTTTTGCTTCGTTTTCATCTGCATATCATTTAGGCCGCATTTTGCCAATGTTATCGTCCGGATCGAATTTATCAGGATTTTAGCCGCTTTGCTCGCGTTTCAGGCGATTCAAATTAATTCAAACAAGAGGTTCAGTGTCGAAATCGAGCGAAAAGTCGCTCTCCTCTTGATAATTCAATCCGTGTCGATAATATCGGTGCATTTCGGTGCTCACCCGTTTTTCCATGGCATTTTTCATTTATTTACTATTTTTGTATTATATTTATTTATTTAGAATATATATTAATTGGTTTTTTATATTGTTTTTTTAAATGGATAGAATTGTTTTTTTTAGAATTTTATAATATGGATTTTATTTATTAGATTAGAATTAATTTTAGTTTATTTTGTTTATCTTAGAATTCTATTTAAAAATTATTAGTTAATTAAATTAAGTTTAGTTAGAATATTATTATTGGTATTAATTTAATTAAGTTTTGTTAGGATTAATTTTTTATTAGCTAGTCAGCATGTAATTAAGTTCATTTAAGTCAATGTCAATCATCATTTGTCACAAGAATTTAAGTTAATTAATCAGTCATTATCCCATGCCACGTGTCACGAGTCTATTTATATGCACACTATTCATTGTCTCCCTCCTTGGAGACCCACAAACCTAGCAGCTCCAAAAAACCCTAATCCCAAGAACCCTAACCCTAGCTACAGTAAGCCTCCCTCACCTCCATCACCATTTCAACTTCATCCTCCATGAAACTCAACCTACAAACTATCTTCATCAACCTTCAAGCATTTCCCCAGATCTTCATACGATTTTTTAGATTTTCCATAATCTTCATATAACATTCATCATGTTCATCACAATTTCTCTAGATTCTCATACGATCTTCATCATATCTTCATGAAATTCATCCGTGTTCATACGAATTCATCAATTTTCCCAGATTTCTTCATCACAGCTTCATCAGTTTTTTCCAGAATTCATGAAACATTCATAAACCTTCATCAGCTTCAATTCCTTCAAATGTTCAATCAATCTTCGAACAAATTTCAACCAAAACACCAACCAAATCCAGATCTGAAGCTTCATCACCAACCTTCGATCTACAAATTTCCAGATCTTCAACAACTCATCCACCTTCCAGATCTTCAACCTTCGAACGCCATAGATCTTCACCATTAACTCAACCTTCACATCTTCATCTTCAAGAACGCATCTCCAGAACATAACATAATCTTCTCCAGATCTACAATCGGACACCTCCAAACAATTCTTCAGAAACCTTCTGTTAACTTCAAACCTTCCGATTTCGCGATTCAACAAGATCTGAACCCAAATCTTCAACATGCAAACCACAAATCCAACCTTCTTCATTCTCGGATCCAACAACCACAAGAACCACAATCCATCAAACACGCCATCTTCAGATTTGAAACCACTCAAACGATCCATCCGCTTCATCATCCATCTTCTTCCTCAACAACACAAACTCAAATCATGATCCAGATTTTCCCGCTACCTCTAGCTTCAACCTCCGCAAACAATCAATAAAAACCTCCTTCAACAACGATAACTCTCCAACCATCTTCCACAAAATAAATCAAAGCCTCTACCCGTTTTCAATTAGATTCCAAGTATCTCCACGAAAATTAACAGGAATTGGAAAATTATTTGATTTTTTCTTATGGATTTAGTTGTCTAGTATTGTAGGTTCATGTTTGGTTAACTGGACAGAAGAAGGTGACCGAAAATTGAAGAGAGAGAAGAGATGGAGATTGAGGGTGATGAACAGGAAGAGAGGGGATTGGCGTAGGTCAAACAGAGGAAGAAGAAAAGGCTACTGTGGCTTCTGGGATGGGTTAGTGGGCCGTAAGGCCCCGCTGTTTTTCGGACTTTAGCCCCTGTATTCCTTGCAAACCCCCCTGTTCGTTTTTGGATTGCTTTTCTTTTGTTATTGTTTTTGTTTGATGATTTGTGGATTTGGGCTCAGAGCCCACCGTGTGTTTTACTAGACTGCACCCTTGTTCTCTGTTGTTACACCCCCTGTGCATTATTATTTTGTAATATATATTGTATAGAATTTTGGGTATTGTTTTAAATTCTATTTTGCAAGTATGCTTTACTATTTTTCTTTTAGAAAATTCATAGTATAGTTTCATTTTTTTAGAATACATATATTTTACATAGAATTTTATATTCTATTTTCATACTTAATTTCTTCTTTAAATTTCTTTAAGAACTTAATTTTCTTTTTAGAAGTTTATTTTCAATTTCCGTTTGTTATTGGACTTTTCATCTCATTTTCATTTTGTAGATCGATGAAGAGACTTCCTTCGATTCTCCGTCAAATTATTGATGAGAAATGAAGGATCTAAGACCAACTTTTTTCTCCTCTTTCTCATTTTCGACTTTATGTCATTTCATTTGTTTTTGGTCGATGACGACATTTCCGTAATTCATTATTAGTCAAATTATTGATGGATAATGTAGGATCCGAGACCACCTTTTCTTTCTCTCCTCATTTCTCTTCATCTTTCGATTTTATTTTGACTTTCTGTGATCGATGAAGTCTTGTATCCGCAAGATGAGATCCCATTGCTTTTGGTCCGTGCGACACGATTCAATTGGGGAACGATCCTCAATATTGTTTCTCTATCTTGTCCATAGCACGAAAATCAATATGCGACCTCTTAAAGTTTGACTTCCCTTATAAGTCGAGCTATGACGGTTTAGCGTCACATTGGTCCTGATTCGAAGTATCATCAAAGACCAAAAGCGGAGAAGATTGGAATGGAGCTTGCACACAATGTCAAGGGTCAGCGGAACCACTCCGTTCGGTAACATCTATTGAATTCAAGTCTTTTAATCAACCGCCAAGCGTTATGAGTTCTAAGCAATAGATACGTGGGAAATGATGAGTGGGGGGCCTCCTCTCATTCGTCTAGAGTGTTTAGTGTATACCCTTTAGGCAATATGCGACACATTCAATCCTACGCCTTAGGTTCTAGCGTGTGTGTCCTGAGTTCCTTCCTGTTTAGGCGTGTTAGGCCTTGTTCCTCTTTTCTCTCGCCCCCGTGCGATCGAGACTCCTTTCTCCCGCATCCAGGCGATTGGGATCCCCTCTCTTGGCCCCGTGCAATCGAGACCCCCTTTTTTCTCGCCTCCGAGCGATCAAGACCGTTTTCCGTAGTTGGCCGAACTACGGCTCTCTGATCTCTCATATCTGTTCAGAGTACGTAGGCATAGGACTGCGATAATCCTAGCGAGCACTTTTCCTTTTTTCCCCTTTAGGTAACCCATACCTTTAAACCAATGACATATTACGTCCATTCTACCGCAAACAAGTAACGCCTAAGTCTCCAATGGTCGAGTAGCAATACACCTAACTGCTAGAATGCGTACGCCAGTATCGTCTACATTTTCTCTCACCCCCGTGTGATCGAGAACACCCTTTCGTTTAGCTTTAGCATCCATAGATATTTTGTTTTACACCCTTTTAGATAGACAACAAGCATGGATCTCGTCGAGTACAACAGACGTGAGGTGTGCTAATACCTCCCCCTTGCGTAACCGACTCCCGAACCCGAGATTTGGTTGCAATGACCTGTCTTTTCCCCTTTCGTAGGTTTTCTCTAATTGTTTCCTTTCCCTCTCTTTGGGATAAATAATGAACGGTGGCAACTCCTCTATCCTTATCGGCCCCTCTTCGCAGCGATGCGACACTTGGCATGTTTGGTTTCTCTAAAGAGGAGTGTTCTGTAGCAAATGCATTTCAAAGGGATTTGTTATGGTTCACTAAAGCAGAACAAAAGTTGTCTACTCAACATCGAGTCTATGTACTCTTGTTCTGATAGAGTGATGAAGTTCTTCTAAGTGGCATAGTAAAGGACTGGATTCACCACAGGATGTCTAAACAGATGTTGTGACATCAAGCAGAAACTTCAGTTTGCAATAGCTGTGAGAAGAAGTAGATGTTACAGGTCCAAGTCTTGGTGTATCTAAGATGCCTTTCTATGGAGTAGGTAGGACATGTAACTTGAAGATATAGTTTGCTTGATGGATCGGAAGATTTTCTAGAGCTCTGGAAGCAGCTGAGTAACCAAACAGTGGCATTTGGTTATTTAAAGAAGTGTGCTTAAATTACTCTTGTGCAAAAGGGTAGTTGTTTGAAGACGAAACAAGGTTCTGATTCTATACATATATTGGAGCTTGTGGTAGAAGCCCTAAGGTGCGTATGGAAGATTACCCTCTTTTGGAGTTGTATTTGATCAAGCTGGTGGAGTTGTGCTATCTGAAGATCCTCAGATTGGTTTACTGTTCAAATGGTAAGTCCAAGTGGTTAATGCATGATGTCTGTGATATAATGTCCTAACTAATGTTAGAGCATCATTTTGTGTGTTGGTCTTGAAGATCTGTTGTGGAACTTGTGATTCACATCTTGACTAAGAAGTACTATAACTTGTGATAAATAGTCTGTCTGTCTACTGATGTTACAACAGACGTCATGACATTGGTCACAACATTAGTACAATTTAAACAAATTTAAATTGGTCAAGTTCTATCCTCGTCCTTGTTTCAGTAGAGATCAATGTTCTTTGCATCTCTTAGAACATATGAGATCTGCATACCAGAATTTCAATATTTATATGTCTGTATTTTGCATCATTTTTTTCATATTGCATCACAGGTGTTCCAAGTTCTGTTAACCTTACTTCATCCTTTGGTTCTCCACTAGTTTGTTTCAGGATTGAAGACAGAGCAATCCATCGCTATTCTACGAGGGGGAATCAACAAAAAGCTATGGACCAAATTCAACTCGAGATGCAGGAGTTCCGTGATTGTATGGCACAGTTTGTGGACCTGATGCAAGGGGTCGCCAATGGTCAAGAACAATTGAGAATGCTGGCCCAACCTCTGATTGCAAGGGTTGGCGGAAGTGGGGTTCTTCATGGTGGAACTGCTGCTATTCCTCCTCAGACTGATGCGGGTACTCCGCGAGCAAATGCTATCTCGACAATGGTTCTCCCTCCGGGCGGAGGAAATCAGAATAGAGTTCACATTCCAGGAGCGACATGTGTAGTGCACGGTAATGATGGTCCCCAGTGGGAGCAAGACGAGCAGGATGACGTCCAACAAGTCCTAGAAGTCCTTCATCTTATTTGTAGAACTCAAGTTATGAGGTTTGCAAGGCAGGGGTATTTTGGGAAAGAGAGATTATAGGTTATTTTTTATTATAGGTCCATTTCATGATCTTGTGCACTTCAAATGGAACTTTCTCCAACATGAAACTTGCTTCAAATGATCTCAATTCTATCATGGAACATCAAATTGTCATGGATTTGGCTTGGATGTGAAGATTGGTGAAGAAATTCAATGGGAAAAGGACTTTAAGATCATGATTTAAATTGATGGAGTTTTTGAATGTTTTCATGCCATGTTTGTGCATATTTTGATTCACAATATCACACTAAGTAGAATGCACAAATTAAATTTGAGGCATGATGTGCAAAACTCATGATTTTTAAGGTTACTTCAAGTGTAAGTTTCACATTCAATATCAACCATTGGATCAAATTCAGGGATAATTTACATCCACATGATCAAGCCAAAGTCTCAACTATTAATTTGAATCAAAAACAAGGGAATTGGAGTCATTTTTCACGTATGCATGAGGTTGAAATTCAGATTTGTGCATTTCAAGATTACACTCAAACAAGCCACAATTGGGCCTCCAAACGCTCCCTGATCCATAATATAAAAGGTTCAGATCAATTTTGAAGCTTCATTCAGCCAATTTCGTGCACAGAGAGCTTGACCACAGTTGGAATTTTCAAGAGAGAAGTGGAAATCACGAATCATAATTGAAGCAAATTCAAATATATTCAGCGCCATCAACATCTTCCTTGAGTGTTTCTGCACAGTTTGAGCAAGCTTGAGCATCATTAGAAGCTCCAACGGAGAGGCTCCGTTAGGTAAGCTTCAAATCAGAATTTCTCTCTCAATATGCATCCATTTCAATCCATGTTTGTTATAAACTGAAGTCCTACATGTGTAGGCAAATTTTGGATAGATTAGAGTGATGTTTGTGCAAATTCAGTTATGATGCTTGAAACTTTGATTACTCGATTCTCTTAATTCTTGCATGATTAATGAAAGCTAAGCCTAGATCCATAATGTGTGTGAGTTCCTCTTGATATTGGTATAGAATTTCGCGCGTTTTGATGAAGGTTTGGATCATCAACTCCGGTGGTGTGACCGGAGAAGATGACCGGAGCACAGTGCTCCGTCGTCTAGTAATTTCCTCCATTTGCCTACGTGTTTGCCACATATGCGCGTTGAAATGTTGACTTGACTCAGATGAACGACTGTGATGAGTCTTCGCTGCCTGTGTGGATGTGTTGACTTGCCAACACATTAGTGATATGCAGCGTTTCACTCTGGCTTGGTTTTGGGCTCAGACACGCTATCCACACCCCCTTTCAGCCCAACCCATTGTTTTTGCCATGAATTATTGCTATTCGCACCGTGCTTTTCTTTATTTGGTTTTTTAATTTTATTTTCATTCTATTTTGATTTTGATTCATTTAAAATACCTCGAATGATTAAAAAATTCCACGAAAATGCTTTTAGGACATTTTGAGATATCATTTGATTTTAGGAAATTTTTATTTTATTTTTTGGATTATTTTTCAATTAAAAAAGAATTAATTGTTTGGAGGTGTTTTAATTGAACTTTTAATTGTTCTTATTTGTTTCATGCTTTGTTCTTGATTCAATCCTTTGATCCAATGAATGAAAATCATTACTCATTTCAATAATGAGTTGATTGATTTTTGAGGACTATTTTTCCCCTGGTTTGATCACTTTTGGCTTGACTTTTAAGTCATTTTGGTTGACCCTCGACAATCCTCCTTCAAAGTGGAGCATCCTTGTGAATCAAATTCTTTGATGATGCTTTGAAGTGACTTTGATTATAATATTTTGGCCTCTGGTTGCCAACTCTTTGATGGTTATTTGAGATTTTATTTGGTTATTTTTGAGCCTTTTCCTATTTTTTAGGTGACTTGCAAGTCAATGTACTTCTAAGGGAGGCTCATACAAGCACTTGACCTAGTTTGATTGGGAAATGACTTCTATAGATCCCTTGAGCTCCTAACTCTTGTTGATTAATATTTTTAACATATTGAGGTGTTTGGATGTTCATTTTTAGGTCATAAATTTGTTCATTGCTTGTTGAGATTTGCACTCCTTTTTAGGCTTTCCACTTGAAGTTCAATTGTTGAATGTGCTTAAGACCTAGGTCTTTCTCCATGCCTATTCTTGAATTCTCTTGTGTTCTTTTCCTTATTTGCTTTGTGCACCTTCTCCTCTCATCTTTGCTTCTATCCAATGACTTTATAATCCTATTTGAGATGGCTTAGTCCCTCCTTTGGAGGTACTTGAAGCATATCATAAATGGTGATTCTTTGAGGACTCTCTTGTGTGTTCTTGCATGATCCTTGAGATAGCTTATGGTTGAGTTTCCCATTTGAATTCCTTGTTGTCCTCACATTGCCTCCCATTCTCTCATTTGATCATGGTTTCTTCCCTTTTGTTTTTGCTTTGCCTTAGGACTTGTGGTTGATGACAAATGGTTGTAGGATTCATTTTCTCCCATTTCATCCCATATTTGTGCACTTGCTTGATCTCTTTTGTGTGAATTCTTTCTCCATTCTTCTTTTCATTTCTCATATGCATGTTTGAGGTTGAGATGTGCTTGTGGAGGCTACTGCCCCACACTTTTCTCCTCCCTCATTTCATTCTAGTTGTGCATTACATGTTTACATACTTGCATATTTCTTATTTCATGCTTCCTTCTTCTTCTTCTTCTTTCTTCTTTACCATGTTCCCCTAGGATATCTAATCTTCCTTATTCAAGGTTGATTATGATAGAACTTAGGCTTGAACCCATTCATGATAACATTAGGTAGCGTTCCCTTTCATCCCAATCATAGGTGCACTTTGTATGAGAAAACTAGGTTGAGTCTTAGTCTCCCTTTAGAGTGTCTCTCTCTTCTCATCTTCAAACCTTCTCAAAAAATCTAATAAAGGTTAAGGATTGTTATACATTACGAGCCTTAAGTACTTGGGAAATGGTGATTGGGGGGCTTCCTTTCAATTGCTTAGAGTGTTTACTGTACGTCCTTAGGACGATATGCGACGCATTCGCTCCTAAGTTATAGTCTTTGGTGCAACATGAATTACAAACAATAATCAATGCACTTCTTCTCTAGAAAATACAAAAAAAAAATTCAAATCATTTTATCCTTCGGGATCTTAATTTGGAAAACCTTTTTAATAAGGAGAGTTTTGTTAACTCTTGGTTCTATCGCAAACAGGTAACGCCTAAGTCCCCAATGGTCGAGCTGCACACACCTAACTGCTAGAACTAAGTTCTAACCCTACTCGAGCCTAAATCATTTTGACCTAACCGGTGTTCTTGTTAGCCCGAACTACATTTTCTCTGATTTCTCATACCAGATGAGAATACGTAGGCACAAGAAGACGATGTCTTGGAAAGCAACCTTCCCACACTTTCACAAGAACTACGTTGACTCTGACTTTCCCATTGCACGAGGGAATACGTAGGCATGGAGCGACGATGCTCTATCGAGTCTCTTTTCTTTTCTTTTGTCCCTGAGACCTTTAGTTAGATAGTAAACACCCTTTTAGGTAGATAACAAGCGTGGATCCCATCGAGTACGACGGACGTGAGGGGTGCTAATACCTTCCCCTTGCGTAACCGACTCCCGAACCCGAGACATGGTTGCGATGACCTGTCTTTTCCCGTTTTCATTAGGTTTTCCCTGATCATTTCCTTTCCCTCTTTTGGGATAAATAACGAACGGTGGCGACTCTTCTGTCATTGCCAACACTTTTTTTCTCAATAGCGACACATAGATACGTGTTAATGAAAATGCACATGCAAATGCAAACAGGGGATCATGACTGTTGTGTTGTTGATTGAGAGGAACCAGCGCTCCGCTTTGACAAGAACATACAACTGTCACTGATAGGAACCCCTTGTATCAGGAACACAAATTCACACTGCAAATAAAACTGGGTATTCTGAAAGTTAAAGTTTCCTGCACACCCAATCCCTCTCACAGGTATGGACCTATCCACTTATAAGGTTCGACATCCTACGCATTCATCAGCGTCACAGACTTTCAAGAAACGATGATACGTTCACCATTTTTGGTTTGGCATCATAATCTCCCGAAGAGGCCTCACTTAGCTGAATCACAAATGATCAGTCCCCCAGAGTCGACAATCCTTAGATCCAAGATCCCCTCAAGTCCTAAGGACCGGAAAAGAACTCATCAAAGAGAATCTCGTCTGAGCGTAAATTTCATGGGAACTTGTGCATGCTAAGCATACATCTCCACCACTACTCTCCACTACTAATGCTATGTTTGTACTCAAGCCCGGGTCTGGCTTATCTCTCAATGAAACATTCCCCACCCAACAGCACAACAGAACTGATATATACAATGCTGAAAGTCAATGCGGGAAAATAAGGTACAACACATATATACACACCCAAAAGATGAAAAACCAAGCGCTAGGATTGACTCGCATATGGGATGTTCCAATCCCCAGAAGAGTCGCCAATTGTCGCATCGCTGCGAAGAGGGACCGGAAATGACAAAAGAGTCGCCACCGTTCGTTATTTATCCCAAAAGAGGGAAAGCAAACTATTAGAGAAAATCTAACGAAAACGGGAAAAGACAGGTCATCGCAACCATGTCTCGGGTTCGGGAGTCGGTTACGCAAGGGGAAGGTATTAGCACCCCTCACGTCCGTCGTACTCGATGGGAACCACGCTTGTTATCTACCTAAAAGGGTGTTTACTATCTAACTAAAGGTCTCAGGGACAAAAGAGAAGAAAAGAGACTCGGCAGAGCATCACCGCTCTATGCCTACGTATTCCCTCGTGCAATGGGAAAGTCAGAGTCAATGTAATTCGGCTAACTACGGGTGAAAAGGGGAAAGGTTGCTCGCCAAGACATCGTCATCTTGTGCCTACGTATCCTCGTCTAGTATGAGGAATCAGAGCAAACGTAGTTCGGGCTAACAAAAACACCGGCTAGTTCAAAACATTTTATGCCCGAGTAGGGTTAAAACTTAGTTCTAGCAGTTAGGTGTATGCAGCTCGACAATTGGAGACTTAGGCGTTACTTGTTTTCGGTAGAACCAAGAGTTAACAAAAATCTCCTTGTGAAAAAGGTTTTCTATTATTAGGATCCCGAAGGATAAAATGATTTGAAGTTTGTTTGTGTTTTTTAGAGAAGAAGTGCATTGATTATTCTTTGTAATTCAGGTTGCACTAAAGACTATGACCTAGGAGCGAATGCGTCACATATCACCTAAAGGGTGTACACTAAAAACTCTAGGCCATTGAGAGGATGCCCCAAAATCACCACTTCCCAAGTACTTAAGGCTCGTAACTCACAACATTCATTAACCTTTATTAAGTGTATTGAAATTGTTTAAAGATGAGAAGAGAGAGACACTCTAAGGGGAGACTAAGACTCAACCTAATGTTCTCATGCAAAGTGTACCTATAGTTGGGATAAAAGGGAATGATACCTAGTGTTGTCATACATGGGTTCAAGACCTAAGGTCTATCATAATCAACCTTGAGCAAGGAAGATTAGAGATCCTAAGGGAACATGGCAAAGAAGAAAGAAGAAGAAGAAGGAAGCATAAAGTGAGAAAGATGCAAGTATGCATATGCAATGCAACACACAAGCAAAGGGAGGAAAAAGTGTGGGGTGAATACCTCCACAAACACATCTCAACCTTTATTAATGCAAGAAAGAAATGTAAAAGATAATAAGAGAGGACTCCAAAAGAAAGCACACAATTTCACACAAAAGTGGGATAAAAAGGGGAGAATAAATCCTACAACTATTCACACATCAGCCACAATGCCAAAAGGCAAACAAAATGAAAAGAAATGAGGACAAAACCAATGAGAGCATGGGAGGAAATATGAGAACCAAGAGAACTTATAAGGGTAACTCAACCATAAGCGAACTCAATGATTATGCAAGAAACAAACAAAAGAAGTCCTCAAGGAAGCACCATTCATGACATACTTCAAGTACCTCCAAAGGAGGGACTAAGCTATCTAAAATGGGATCCCCAAAGTCATTGGACAGAGGTAAGGATGAGAGGATAATGTGCATAAACCAAAGAAAGAAAAGAACAAAAGAAAATGCAAAGATAGACAAGGCAAAAGACCTAAGTCTTAAGCATGTTCAACACATGAAGCACAAGTGGAAAGCCTAAAAAGAATGGCACATTTCAACAAGCAAAGAACACATTTAAGACCTAAAATTGAGCATCCAAACACATCAATGTGTTAACAATATGAATCAATAAGAGTTAGGAGTTCAATGGATCCACAAAGGTCATTTCCAAAGCAAACTAGGTCAACCACTTGTGTGAACCTCCCTTAGAAATGACTTAACTTGTAAAGCATCTCAAAAATAGGAAAAAGGCTCAAAAATAGCCAAATAAAATCACAAATGATCAAAAATGAGTTGGAAACTAGAGGACAAAAGATTAGAGTCAATGTCCCATCAAAGCACCACCAAATGAAATGAATCCCTAAGGTGTACCACTTTGAAATGTAAAAAATAAGGGGTCAACAAAAATGCCATAAACGTCCATCCAAAAATGATCGAACCAGGGGTAAAATGGTCCTCAAAATTTCTTCAACTCATCATGAGTATGAGGAAATATTTTCACTCATTGGACCAAAAGGATGATCAAGAAATGAATCAAGAACAAGAAGGAACAATTAAAATTCACTCAAAAAACAGATCCAAGCATTAATCCCATTTCTAATTGAAAAATAGTTGGAAAATGGGAAATAAAAAATACCAAAAATTATTTAACATCCTAAAGTGTCTAAAAATATTTTTTCAGGAATTTTATAATACTTGGATATATTTTTAGTGAATTAAAACCAAAACAGATGCAAAAAGAAAAGTAAAAATAAAAGAAATCAAAGTCGCGTGCTGAATAGCAACTTCTCTAGTTCATATGGTTGGGCTACGCAGGGAGGGGGTGTAAGTAGTGATGTGAGGCCCAAACCAAAACTAAGTTGAGCCATGATCAAACGCATCGTATTACTTAAAGACGTGGCAGGTCAACTAATGCTCGCTGGCCATTCAAAGAAATCATGGTCGTTGATCACACTAAGTCAATGATTCAAACGTGAACAGGTGGCGTCCATGCAAGAAAACGGAGGGGAAAACCATACGCCAAAGCCCTGTGCTCTAGTCGTCTTCTCCGACGTACCTGGCCGGAGTTGGTGACCAAAAACCTCATCAAAACGTGTGCAATATTATACCAAATTGATCCCCACGATGTGTAGATTACGAATTTAGGTTTAGTTTCTATTTATCCCTCAAGAACAATTAGATTTGAAGCATCCAAGAAACATGCACAAAACTGAAATTAGCAAGAACATGATTCTAACCTATCCAGATTTTGCCTACACAAGTAGGGCTTCAATAAGCAACAACAATGGCATGAAATGGATGCTTATGGAGTGAGAATTTTAGAGAAAAAGAATACCTAACGAAGCCTCTCCGTTGGGGCTTCTAATGTTGTTAATCTTGTGCAAAACGATCCAGAAACAATCAATGAAGCTCCCTAAAGATATTGCTGATCTTGATTTGCCTTGAATTGGCTTGTATTCCAAAATCACGATTTCACTTTGTTCTTGAATTTTGAAATTGCTTCCAAGCTTCACCTTCACCAAAATGCACGAATGAAAGTTTGTTCTTCATCAGAAACTTATATATTATGGATCCATGCAATTGGGGGCCCAATTATGGATGATTATGATGAATTGAAAAAAATCCAAAGTTGAGATGAAGCTTCAAAATGCACGTGCAAACTGGCTCCAAATGCCTTGTTTCTGATTCAAAACAATTGCTGGTGACGAGTAGTGATCTGATGGATAAGAATTAACCCTTGAATTGATATAGTGGTTGGATTTGAATGTGTGACTTCAACATGAAGTAACTTAAAATTTCACACATTTTGCACATCATAACTCCAATTTTCTTGTGGCATTCTTCTTATTATGATGTTGTGAATCAAAAAATGCACAAATATGGTATGAAAATGATTTAAGATCAATTTAATTCAAATCATGCCTTTAAGTTCATACTTCCATGGAATTCCTTCACCAATCTCTTCATCCAACCATAATCCATGACAATTGAGAGTTCTATGATGAAATTGGGACCATTTGGAGTAAGTCTAATGTTGAACAAAGTTCCATTTGAAGTGCACAAAATCATGAAAATGACCTATAATGAAAATGGCCTATGATCTCACTTTCCCAAAATACCCCTGCCTTGCAAGCCTCATAACTTGAGTTCTACAAATCAGACGAAGGACTTCTAAGACTTTTTGGAAAGCTAAGACAAAGGAACAACTTTCATGTTTGGTTCAAAGTGAGACGAAACATGATTCTAGAATAAATATTCTTTGGAAGTTGGTTGATTTTTGTTGACTGAAAACACATTCATCTAAGGACCCATAACTTGTCATCATCATAACTTGAGTTCTAGAAATCATATGGATGAGTTCTAGTACTCAAAAGAAATCTAGAAACATGCTCCACGAGTTTCATGTTTACATCAAAGTGAAATGAAACTTGTATCTTGAGATATGTGGTCTTGAAGTTAGGCACTAAATAGGGGATTTTACACTGACAAACTTAGAGACCTTAATTTAACAACTTCTAACACTCTTGATTCTTCTTAAGTTGATATTGAAATAACATCTTGGAGGCTTCAACACAACTTTCCATGATCATAATGACTTGGAATTAAGTCTCAAACCACTTCAAATCCACAATGGATCTTGCATCCGGCAGATGAAACCCTAGGTGTACAATCCTCTGACTGCGACCTCTTGCACATGATATAACAACTTGGATAACCTCCACAATGGCTTCCAAAGTATACAATGAGATTCCCCAACATCTTCTATCCATAACCATTGACTCATGATCCTCTGATGATCTTCAATTAGTCCTCAAGATAGGAGAGAAACCACAACTGTCCATTTACTTTCTCAAAGAGCTTTGATCTTATCTTGATGATGATAAGCACTTCACCACTTGAATAAAACTCTTTGATTAGGCTTAGAATCCTGGTAACCTCCTCTTGTCATGCACACCTCTCCTATCCCCTGCAAATGAACAATGGTATCCAAATGCAAATGCTAGAACAATGAGATGAAACAAAAGCCAAGTTAGAAAAAGGTTGGGCAAATTTTGGGGTGCAACAGCTTCCCCTATTCAAGCGACTTGGAACTGATTGGATGAAAAGCGAACGACTTTCAATCAGCCAAGGTAAAAGACGGTTGAATACCAACGAACCTGGAAATTTGCCAACCGCAGAAATAAACTGCAAATGAACTCTGATTGGGGATAACAATCTCCGGAGATAACTGAGTAATGGTTGTAACGTCGACACGCCGTCAGACGAATCATCTGACATCGCCGCAAGATAATGACACTAAGGCAGAAAGATCATCTGGCATCGCCGTCAGTGGATAATGAACCTCTAACTTCGCCGTCAGGCCTCTGCATAAATTTAGGAACACACTTGACTTCGCCATCAAGTAATAACATCAACTCTGAAAGAAGATATCTCTGACATCGCCGTCAGACCATAACATCCATTTTAAAAGAAAACACCTCTGACTTCGCCGTCAGGCCTCTAACCTCGCCGTCAGCTATTGGCAATAGTTGGTAACACCTAACATCACCGTCAGGCCTCGACACCCAGTCGAAAAATACGTCTGAGATCGCCGTCAAGTATCAAGTCGGAAAAAGCATCTGACATCACCGTCAGGCTTCGCCATCCAACCGATAAATACATCTGACATCACCGTCAGAATTAGACATCAAATCGGTGAACCATCGGACATCATCGTCAAAACTATGCAACAAATCGATCAGCTCAACACACAGCTGAGAAGAAACATCTAACATCACCGCCAGACAACAGATATCGAATCCGGAGCATTTGACATCACCGTCAGGAATCTGTTGAGTTAATGAAGACATCTGACATCACCGCCAAGAATCCACAAAGTTGATACAAATCTGACCTCGCCGCCAGAAGTCCACGAAGGTGATACATCTGACATCACCGTCAGGAATCCACACCCATCTGACATCGCCGCCAGAAATCCACACACATATGACATCGCCGCCAGAAATTTGCGGGGGATATACACCTGACATTGCCGCCAGGCATTTGCAAAGGATGAAACAACCTGACCTCACCGTTAGGTATCCATGCAATTGGGAAATATCTGGCATCGCCTCCAGACAACCACAAAGTTGATAAACATCTGACATTGCCGCCAGAAATATGCGAAGTTGATACACATATGCAGAGGATAAACATCTGACATCGTCGTCAAGTATCCACGCAGTTGATACATATCTGACATCTCCACTAGAAATCCACACACATCTGACATCGCTGCCAGAAAACCGTGGGGATAAAACATCCTGACCTCGCTGTCAGGTACCCATGCAATTGAGAAACGTCTGACATCACCGCTGGACAACCACACATCTGATAAACATCTGACATCGCCGCCAGACAAACATAATGTTGATAAACATCTGACATCGCTGCCAGACAAACATAATGTTGATAAACATCTGACATCGCTGCCAGAAATCCCAAATTTTGATACACATCTGACATCTCCGTCAGGAATCTGCATCATGTCGGAGAACACCTCTGACCTCACCGTCAGGTATCCACACATATCTGACATCGCCGTCAGGAATCTGCGGAGTTGATATACATCTGACATTGCCGCCAGAAATCCACCAGGTTGATAAACATTTGACATCGCCGCCAAAAGCTATGGGGAATAAAACATCTGACCTCGCCACCAAAAAAACATACTGTTAAGAAACATCTGACATCGACGCCAGAAAAACATACTGTTGAGAAACATCTGACATTGCTTCCAGACAATCATACTGTTGAGAAACATCTGACATCGCCGCCAGAAAATCTGCTAAAGTTGACAAACGTCTGACATCGCCGCCAGGTGTCGCTACTGCGAAAATCGGCGCCAGCTGAACAGAAGAGTCGCCACCGTGCGTTATTTATCCCAAAGGAGGGAAAGGAAACGCTCGAAGTAAACCTAACGCAAAGACAGGAAAGGAATGGTCATCGCAACCAAATCCTGGATTCGGGAGTCGGTTACGCAAGGGGAAGGTATTAACACCCCTCACGTCCGTCGTACTCGATGGGATCCACGCTTGTTTTCTGGTATGGATTGTTATTCTATCTATTCTACAGGTCTGGGGTTAAAAGAAAATAAAATGACTCGGCAAAGTATCGCACTTTATGCCTACGTATTCCCGTCTGGAACGAGAAATCAGAGTCAACGTAGTTCGCCTACCTACGGGAAAGGAAGGGAAGGTTGCTCGCTAGGATATCGCATCCTATGCCTACGTACTTTCATACAGCATGAAAGATCAGAGCAAACGTAGTTCGGGCAACGTACGACACAAGTCTGTCTTGATTGTTTTTATCCTTCTGAAAAAGGTTTTCTCCTGATTACGGGTCCAAGCGGACAAAAATGACTCTTTGATTTGTTTACAGTCTTTTTACGCAAGAACTGTTTTTTTATTGATGTTTATCCTTTTATTGTATTTTTATGATTGTTTTGAGATAGAGGAGAAACAACAACTCTAAAACCTATGGTTGAAAAAGGAATCCAAATCTACCCTAATGTTGGCATGCATGGATGAGAGCCTAATGTCTGTCATATTTCTCTCTTGCGCAGAGAGAAATAGAGATCCTAAGGGAATAAACGGGAAAAGCAACAACATATATACAGTAAAACAGTAAAATGCATGAATGCAGCAGTACAAGCGAGGCAAGGGAGTCCCACTCAACCTCGAACCTAGAAAACAATGGGCAAAGTGAAACAACTTCACTTCAACCTTATGGGAAAATTAACAAACAATACAGCAAAGAAAATAAACCCCAAAACTAGCCCTGACAACACACCAGCTCCAGTTGAACTTCCAAAATCAAACTCCAATGGTATCCCAAGCTACAACAAGCTTCTATCTCCAAGAAATCACCCTGCTCAAGCAAGCACAAAATCTTTAACCAGTCGACAGCATCAGACAGCAGATAGCTCTGAATAGCAGTTGCACAGCTTTGACATGAACAATCTTCATCTTTGTCAATCTTTGATCTTCACCTCTATCTTCAATGGATTCTTTCTTCAAGGCAAGCACTCCTAGATGATAATTGATTTATCAGAATAAATTGCATGTCAAACAGTTCATTGACAACCAAAGGAAGTCTATAAACAGTTGACATTGTAACAGACGGTCTCCCTCAAAGTTCTACCTCCTAGATAAGGCCACTTATCCCTCCAAAGGAGGGAGGTGAATACCATAGAGGGACTTTATGTCATAGAGAGGAATGGAAGCACAGGAAGCTATCCATGTTTGTGAAGAAAATTTGGTCTATTCTAAGGCTCTACCTATTTCTATTATTTCCTATGCCTTCAAAACATCTTCAATCCAAGCGATCTTCATGCTTCATCCTTGATTAACATCTTCAATCTTCTCTATTGATTCTTCATGCTTCCACAAGCCCGAGCCAAGCCCCATACCCCAAATAAAAAGCCCAAAAGCCCATGCAAACAAATATAAACCCCAAGTGGGAACACCAATCAAACACTCCATTTGCAAAATATACTAAAAATAGTAAAATAGTATTTAATATTCTAGGATTTATTCTAAGGGGATTTCTATATCTACCCTACATACCCTATATGTCCCATAACCTAATTCAAATGCTACATGCCCCAACTACATTATACACTACAACTAAGTGTTTTTGGATTAAATTCTATCCTACAATTTTATGTACAAACTAGTGTTAAATCCTAAAAATATACTAAGCTTACCCTAAAATATTCTAAGTTTTTTATTACACCATATCTATTTCAACATTTTTTTACTACCATTTTTATTCTAAAGTTTTATCACATTATCTAAGGGAAACCCTAAAGTATATTAATATCTATATTATCAAGATCGAAGATCAAACCCTATATCAACTTCTAAGGGGTCTAAACAATTCCTAACATGCAAGGGGTCAAGGTTAACCATCAATTGGGAAGGTCCTAATCAACAACCCTAAAACAGAACCAAATTACATCTAAAAAATCTACAAAACTTCCTAAGGGAACATGCGAGTGTTAGCTACAATCTACCAAAAGATCTAAGCGAGAATCATCACCAATTGAGAGAACAAAATTCTACAAAACAGCGGTATCAAATATGCAAAGCAAACATCAATTAAATCATGCAAAATACTCATCAGAATGTAAAATGCAAAAGAAATGGGAAAACAATCCAAAAAAATCTAAGCAAAATTCTACAATCTCCTGAAGATGTCAGCAACCTCTGATAACAAAATTAAAACCAAATTCTAAAGTTAAGGTCACTTTCAAAAGGAAAACCTATAAAGTGTCCAGGGAACATTCAGATGGGGATGGCTCTAAAAAGCGGATTCAAAACTAAATTTAGAGTCGTCTAGAAATTCCAATAAAATTTATGGAGAAACCTATGCATATCATCTAAAACATATCCAAAAATCAGCTCAAAATCATGAAGCATAAAAGAGAACAAAATTAAACAAAACAGATGAACAGTTATGTACACCAATGGATATTAGCACGAAAGAAAAATCATACCTAAATAAAAAAAAATCCAAAAAATGCAAACTCAGCGCCTAAAATTTCTTAAGACAACCAAGATCTGCAGAAAAAAATTTCATAATTTCTTCATCATTTTTACTATTTTTGACGCAATAAAAGCAAACAGGCCTCAAAACAGAAAAATAAAAAGAACAAGGGAATGAAGAAAATCTCCGAATTAACAATCCTAAAATCATCCATAGGTGTTCACGATCCTAACCGCATAAGAATTTCTAGTTATCTCATCCTAAATCCATGGTAAAGCGAAGGTTTAAATACCTTGATAGGAGCTTCAAAACGGAGTATCTTCGGCTCTTTTCGTGCTTCCAAAAGCTTCAAATTCGTTCAACAATATGCGAGGAAGCTACTACAATCTTCGAATCGAACCGAAAACGCCTTGAATGAAGAATCGAATCTTGATTTGCTCTCTTGAAAATTGATATGCTTTCTTCCAATCCAACTCCAATCAATCACCAACCTTGCTTCAAATGAGTTTCTAAACATTTATAGAGATGTTTGGAAGATTCTAGAAATGAAGCCCAAACCCAAAATAATAAAATCCATTTCCCTTGGAAGTTTCTAGATTGTTCATGTATCCTCCCTTGGAAGTTTCTAGATTGTTCATGTATCTTCCCTTGGAAGTTTCTAACCAAAATAGCCTTCCAAATGCCTTGTTAAGTGGTTTGGATTAGTGACTTACATTTCAAGTAACCACTTTTACAAAGCAAGTCATGAAATTATTGCTCAATTAAAAAATGTGCCAATGCCATTGTCTTTAGAATGCAATTTCTACTCAAAATGAGTATACACTTGACATGTTTGTGACCTCTAACCCAAAATTTGATTTTTTTTCCACCACTTTATTTGACTTATTCCCCTTTTTTAGGCCATTTTAAGTGACTTTTTGAAATAAGCCGATCAATCTACCATGATGACTTATTTGACCTAAAAACATCATTTTAAGCACATTCCGTGTTGAACGCTTTTTCATCTGAAGAGTGGAACATGAAGATTTTGACCTATGCTCAAAAAGGACCTATAATCTCACTTTCCCAAAATACCCCTGGCTTGTACAACTCATAACTTGAGCTCCACAAATCCAAATGAGGACTTCTATAACTTTTTGGAAAGCTAAGAAGATAAGGAACATCTCTCATGTTTGCCAAGAATCCATTTGAAAACTCCTTCTAGCTCAAAAGTTGCTTGGAAGTCAAGTGACTTTCACAGTTAAATTTCAGATGCCTCTGAGGACCCCTAACTTGTCCGGGCTATAACTTGAGTTCTATAAATCCCCTTGAGGACTTCTAGTACTCAAATTAAATTTATGAACCTCCTCTACAACATTCATGTGGAGATCCAAGTCACTTGAAGCTCACATCTTAACTTAGAAGGCTTGGAAGTTCAGTGAAAAACAGGGGATTTTACCCTAGGAACCCTGTCTTGTCACCCTCAATCCTTCTTGATTTTTTTGATTTTCTCTTGGCACAACACCACATATGCTTCAACATATCATTTCATGGCTAGAATGATCTAGAGCTAGGCTTTGATGCCTCTCAAACACTCTCCTCGAGCTAAGATTACTCAGACAAAACCCTAATTGCACGCACTTCAATCAGAACTCTTGAACTTGATTCTATGGCTTGCTTAAGCTCCTTCTTGGCTCTCTAGGGACTTAATAAGCTCTATTCACATCTCATACCCTTGATCAAGGCTTCATAGACCCCTGAGACTCCTCACAAAACCCCTCACACTTGGAGATAGACCTTGTACAACCAATGCAACTCTTTAAGCACCCAAATCTTTGACTGATGGCCTTGGTGGCTTCTCTAGCTTGTAAGATCTTAGGCTCTCCTCTTTTATATCTCACTCTTGATACCCTGTTAAATGTTAATGCTATGATGTGCAGATGCTAGAACTATGTTAGAACTATGACTTGCTATGCAATGGAACATAAACTCAAGGTTGAGCAAATTTTGGGGTGCAACACCAGGCATCCCGTTGAAATTTATAAATGTCTGGCATCGCTGCCAGGCATGTGCTGAAACTGATAAATGTTTGAAATTGCCGCCAGGCACCCGCTAAATAAATGCGAGCAACCAACCCGAAGGCCAGATCCATACGAAGTTAAGACCATCCAATGATAACAATCACAAGTAAACTCCATTGGGGGAAGAGAAAACCTGAACAAGTAACTCTGACGGGAAGCAAATGATAAGATGACCACATCTATCACTATTCTACTGCCAAAGTCTGAACGCTTGTGCGGACATAGAGAATAATATCATAACTGGCCACGTTCTGAACGCTGTGGGGATACAGAAATCAACCATCTGTTGGATATACACTCGAAAGCAAAGAGGTAACAACCTAGCTTATGTTCTACATCCATATGTTTGAAAATGGCATAATGCTCCATATAGAATGGAAATGCTACGCATTTCTGAGGATGTTATGCATGAATGCAGATGCAACATAACTGAATCAGCGAAATAAATGCTGAGGAAGGAAAAACCACCCTGTTGGGGAAAACAAAGCATGCCAGTAACGCTTGGACTTAAGTTGGGGAAACAAACCCTGGATGACTTCCTGCAAAGAAATTCCTGAGTGACAACATCCCTACTGGAGAGATAGAACAACTGCTAGACGGTAACTATACTCTGTTGAGGATTAGATCAAGTCCTACTGATAAAGATGCCCCAAACGACCTTCCAAGATGCAACTCTGTGAGGAACAGATGACTCGGCTGAGGAAAGACAACCAGATGCTGGAAACGAATCTATCCTGCAGGGGAATCAACGACTTTGCGGGGAAAATGCAACCAATCTCCCTTGTTTATTGCACTCTACTAGGGATATCAACCCTGAATAACCTTCCAAAATCAACGACTCTGCAAGGGATAACGGCTCTGCAGGGGAATCAGCATCAAACACTAAGGTTAACTTTACCTTTCTGGGGCTCTGAATGGCTTCCCATAGTCACACTCTGGGGAGATGGCTAACTCCACTAGGGAGATAGATTTTACAGCTATACCCTGCCGGATATCCTTCACAGCTGGAGATAAAAACTCGCCCTGCCGGAGATACTCAGCTGGGGAAGAGAACCTTCCTTTCCAACTCCACTAGGGATTAGGCGATGAGGGAAACCACAATCACCCTATGCTTGGGGATTGAATCACCACTTTTGCTGACTTCTCTGGGGATTATTTACTCTGCATGAATAAGCCAATCTTGCACTATTGAGGAGTGGATGCATACAGACATTCTACTGGGGATAAGTGTACACACTCTACTGCTCATTCAACTTGTATATATGACCCTGGCTGGGGATATAGAGGTGCCTAGCCTCCACTTGCCGGGGACTAACGAGTCTCTATTGCAGGTCAGGGGAGATATTCATCTTGAACTCAAAGGATAATTTTTCCCCAGCATATAGGCGCCTGTAGAAGTCTTCCTCGAAAGGGAATTTAAAATCTACTTACCCTGATGGTTTAATCTGAACTACCTCAACATTCTGAACCTCGAAGAGGTGCTAGTTTCTGGATAATGACATCTTCTGGGCTCTTAGGGTGGCCTGCCCCAGCCCTTGCAATGACTTTGCCCCTGACTTCGAGAGATTTGTCAAATCTCGACCGGATTGCCCCATGTTAACTGACCTTCGGATGTCTGGCTCCCTTGATATGAACATTTGATACAGCTTGCCCTGGTTCAATGGAGTGGGCGCTTTGCACTCTATCTTCATCAAGCTTTCCACTGTGGAAACTCTCCTGCTATCAAGCACTTACTCGTAAGTAAAACAAATTGTTCTGCACAAGAGATATATTAATGCAATGCATATGCAGTTTTGAAATCCAAGTCTGTTCACTGGAACAAATTTTGTGACATATAGTGAACGAATCACTTATCAAAAATCTCAGCCTTAGTAACAACCTTATAAGAGGAATCCTTTTAGGAGTCAGTTTCAATGTGATCTTTACCGAAGTATGCTTTCGAAACAATCATGCTTCAATTAGGACTTTTGAAGGTTGTAACTTGGTCAGGTTCGCGGTTTTAGAAAAAAGGATATAAGGCTCAAATCTTATTTTACCCCCACCCATTCTCCTTGATGTTCTCCAATCCTACGTTCAGCTAATTCGACACTAGCGCTCACCTTTCAAAGGTTGAGTGACAAGAGTGATGGTTCAGGAAACCACAAGTTTTTTGGGGTGACAGTCACTTGCTTTTTGTCTTTTATGCCTGGAGTCACATGACTTGTTTGTTTGAGGATTTTTCTTTTATAATCCTTTTCGCTTTTTTGCTTTTTCCCTAATTTTTGCCTGGACTGGCTCTTTTGAGTTTCTTTTGATTTAAAAGTCCAATGGTACGCCCTAATTTTTGCCTAAGCCACTTGTTTTCAAGTTATTAACTCAGCGGGCTTCTTCTTTCGATTCTTTTCTTTCTCTCTCTCTCTCTCTCCCTTTTTTTTGAACAAATCATGTGACACCGGCTTGTCTGACTTGTTAAAGAGATTGTGACTGTTTCACTCCTTGATTGGCCATGGATGACCACTGTGGGTTTTTTAGGCACGACCTATAGAGGTGTGGTTGATCCCTGAACAGGAACACTCCTTTTGCAATTTGGACGCTCGGTCAAATTAACTGACACCTACCCTGCCCCGGGTTAAGATTGAGGGTTTTTTATCCAGAAAGAAACTCCTACTACTAGGCTCAAAGGGGTTGAGAAGGGATTATCTTCCTTATATCTCTGGTGTTTAGGAATTTGAAACAATACATGTACATCATCAGCAGGTTTTATTCAAAAGCATACAATCGGCAGTTTTCGTCTTTCGATTTTGTCATCCTCCCCGGATTCCGCTTAAACAAGCGTTTGATATCAATAAAAAGCATAGAGTGAACATAAATGGATTTAATCAAAACCTTCATATTCATTTCATTATCAATATCAATCGAAAACAACATGTTTTACAGATGAAATTTGCACTTAAAACAGGAAAGAAACTACAAATGCAAAGAAATGACATGATAAAAACAAAGATTGCCAGCTTCAGGGAACCGGGCTTTCAGATCTTGACTTGCTGCTGAGTCAGCCATCTACAGAATTACTTGTCGAAGTCAATTGGATACTCTTCTAAACGTCTACCCTCGATAAATTCCTCCACAACATTAACTGCTAGGCCCACTAGGCTAGTTGGAGAATGGCTGATCTGGATACCTAGAGGTATGATTGAGAAGAGATGGATTGCTGCGAAGCCACTTCTGACTTCAGTGCTGATTGTGATGTAGCCGAGAAGTAGAGGGTTGTTGGCGCTGGTTAGGGCATCCCTTTATGCTCAGGCACTTTCATTCTCAGACATAGCCCAGGAATCAACAATAGTTGTGGGCGCGGAGATTCTGCAGTCAAAAATTTTGAGGCACATTCTTGACCCGATGCAGCCTCAGGAGAAATAAGAGGAACAACCATCTCTTTTACAATGATGGGACCAAGACCGCCTGGTGCTTAAAAGCTTTGCAGTTCTCGATGTAGTACCCTGATGCCCCAGAATGGAAATCATAATGAGCACTTACATCATAGCCCAGTGGTAACTCACCCTTAAGTGGAGACATAGTCCGAAGTTTAACCAATTGAAGTTGAAGCAGGAGTTGCAACAATTGCGCATAAGTCATAGGGATCTGATCAAAGATTCTCTCGAGCTGCTTCGTCCTTTGACCATACCTCCTAGTCTTAAGATTGTTTCGGGAAGCAGGAGGTAGTTGCTGACGTGGCAAATTTGGGACCCCAGGTTGTGCAGCGGATCTTTGAGGCATATCACGCCTTGGGAGAGATTCCACTGGCAGGGGTGGAATACCCATTTCTGCAGCGGCTTCAGGCACCTGATCACCTCCCTTTCTTAGCACATTCCTTATCACTTCTGTGATCAAGCCCCTCTGAGCTTTCAGTTGCTGGACCTCCTCCTTAAGTGTCTTCTGCTCCAAACGTAAGGCTTGCATACCTGCCATGAATTGTCCCATCTGGCTTCAAACCTTCTTCAACTCAGCCTGAATCTGTTCCATAGCTTCGCGTTGATTCCTTCTGGTATAGTAGCGATGAACTGTCTGATTGTCTATCCTGAAACAATCTAACGAACCAACATGAATAAGATTAATGGTTCCGCTGCACCTGCTATTCAAAAATGCTATGCAAAATGCAAACATGCATATATGCCACAGGGAAATTTCCCCCCAATTCTAGTTCCTGCGCGAACGATAAGACATAGGGAAACCATAGCCAAGCATAAAGCCAAACACCTCATACATACAAGCAAAGGCTAACAGGCACTGTACAATCATACAACTGAGTACAATGAATCCACAAAAGGACCTCAGCCAACAGGTCTGGTGATGGTCACTACAAATAGGCTACAAAGAAAGACATCAGGTACGACAACAAGTACGAAACTCCTCCAACAGCTCCTATGTCTCAGGATGGTCTGGTCTGATGAGTAATCCTTGAATGAGCGCCTCTCGCTGTCTGATAGTGGTATGTAAATCCTCAGCATAGTCTTCCCAGGCTCCCTCACCGAAGACTTCCTCTAGCTTGCACCTCTTTGAATCAACCCTCAGCTTGTAATCCTCCAAGGTTTCCAAAGCGTCGTTCAATCTACAATTACTATCATGTCTGAGTGAGGCTTCATCTGCAATCCTCTCATCCTTTTCCCTGAGTTGAGTCTTCAGTCTAGCAATCTGCTGCTTCAGCTTATCCTCACGTTCCTTGTTGTTGGAAATAGTAGCATTCCACTGGTCGTTGAACTTAGAGATTTCTATATAAGCTTTGTCTAAGTCCTTCTTCTTAGAAGAGAGAACATCATTGACGACTTTGAGATCTAAACCCAAACGTTCTCGAGCACTCGTTTTCTTGCTCAAATCTATACCAAATATGTTCACAAGCTCAGTCTGCCTCCTGAAAGAATGCACGACTTCATTCTTCTCACTCCAAAGCTGAATGATCTCTTTCTTTAACTCTTCATTAGCCTTCTGAAGTTCCTCTTTCTCAGACCACAACTGGTTGTACTTCTGGATATCCACAGTGGTAGGCTCCTCAATCATGAGAGGATACAGAGGCTCAATAGAAGGAAAAGGCACCAAAAACTCCACATCATAAGCTTTCCCTTTCCTATGAATATTGCTCCAAGCATGCTCAACTCTAGCTAAGGCATAACCCTCCAACAACCCAGTGAGGTGCATAGATTCATGTATCTCCTCTTCTTTAGGAGTATCTCTCAGCGCGTATCCAAACTTCCTAACCAACAAAGATGGGTTATAGTTGATGCATCCTTTCTTTCCGACCAAAGGGACGTTAGGAAATCCACTGCAACTATAAATGATCTATGTACCAAGCATATCCCTGTCAAACCATACAATGTTCTCTGCAGACAAACCCATCAACCTCTTCGACCACTCTGAAGTACCAGCAGTAGCAACAAACGGACCTGTCTTGGGCATATGACTAGCAAACCACCTGTACAGCAACGGAACACAACAAGATACATTCTTTCCCCTTCGGTTCTCATTCTTATAGTGGACAGAATGATAGAAGTCTCCAAGAAGAGTAGGTACTGGATTCCTTGAAGCAAAAATGTAGAAAGCATCTATGTCTACAAAATCCGGAAAATTATGGAACAATATAATACCATAGATACGGAGAGCTAGAATGGCGCTAAACACAATCCAACAACCATCTTTGGCAAACTGTTGAGCCTTATCAACCAAAAAAGACAAAGGAAAACCAGGCACCCCATTCCACTTGGTCAACTTCCCATCTAACTCTGAAACATCCACATGCAGCGCATTAACCAGATCAGGCTTAGTGTTAGTATGGAAGAACGACATTTGATCAAGAATGGGCACACCTAACAACATAGAATACTCCTCCAAGGTAGGCGCCAGGATGTAGTCAGGGAAAACAAAACACCTCAACTGTGGGTCATAGAACTGTAGAAGAGCATAAAGACCGTTCATCTCGTACACTGAAGGTTTGCAAACACATCTCAACAGTTTCCCATAGGATTGCTTGATGTTTTCCATTACCTTCCTATCAGCCATGGCAATTAAACTCAGCAAAGAACTAATATCAGGAGTGGAAAGCTTATATGCCATTGTCCTCTTCAAGGGTTCCATGTCAGAAATAAGGAACAAGAACACTAGAATCGAGGAAGAAATATGCACCTGCAACATAAATACATGTTAATGAAAATGCAGATGAAAATGCAAATGCAAATGCACACAGAGGATCAAGATTGATGTGTTGATGTTTGAGAAGGACCAGCGCTCCGCTTTAGCAAGAACATAGCACTATCATTAGAACCCCTTGTATCAAGAACACAGATTCACACTGCAAAGAAAACTGGGTAGTCTGAAAGTCAAGGTTTCCTGCATAACCCAATCCCTCTCACAGGTATGGACCTATCCACTGATAAGGTTCGGCATCCTATGCGTTCATTAGCATCACATAATTTCAAGAAACAATGATATGTTCATCATTTCTAGTTTGGCATCATAATCTCCCGAAGAGGCCTCACTTAGCTGAATCACAAATGATCGGTCCCTATAGTCGACAACCCTCAGATCCAAAATCCCCTCAAGCCCAAAGGGCTGGAAAGAAAATCATCAAAGAGAATTCCATTTCCCAAGAGACTTTCCATGAAGGTTACTGCTATAGAAGAGGCTTAAGACATCAGCAACATGAAGGTTGATGAACTCATTGGTTCTGTCCAAACCTTTGAGATGGGAATGTGTGAAAATGCTAAGAAGAAGAACAAAAGCATAACTTTTGTATCAAATGTTGAAGAGGACTCAGATGAAGGCAATGGTGAAAGTGAGGAGAATCTATCTGAAGCTATAGCTATGCTTGAAAGACAATTCAACAAACTGATTAAGAGAATAGATCAGAAGACAAACCTAATGTCAAGAACATCTCCTCTGACATCAGCAGAAGAGGTACATATGAATAAAAGCTTAACCAAGGTAAAGGAATTCAGTGCCATGGATATGAAGGCTATGGTCACATTAGAGCTGAATGTCCCACCTATCTCAAGAAGCAGAAGAAAGGCCTAACTGTCACTTGGTCTGATGGAGATTCTGAGAGTGGATCAGAAGAAGAATTTGCCAAACATGTCACTACACTAACCGATGTATGTGTATCTGATGATGATTCAAGTGAAGATGAGCTGACTTTTGATGAACATGCAGCTTCATATAAAAAGCTATGAATCAGAAGTGCATAAGTATATCAACAAGGGGAGCAGCAGAAAAAACTCACAAGGGTGTTGGAGGATGAGAAGATAGAGCATCTTGCAACAATAGACTCACTCAACAGTGAGGTCAGCTTGTTGAAATCTAAACCGGCTCAGATGTCAAAATCTATCAGGATGCTAAACAATGGGACTGCCACTCTAGAAGAAATTCTACAAAGTGATCAGAAAGCAGGAAACATGTCTGGACTAGTTTGTTGATAAACAAGGACCCATCTTGGGGCTCAAGAGGACAAAACCTGAAAACCATAGGTCAAATTAAATGTCACGACCAATGTCTCAACATCAGGGGAACAGAAGCATGAGCCAGACCAAGAGAAAGTTTCAAAGGTGGAGGTGTCACTATTGTGGAAGATTTGGACACATAAAACCTTTCTTCTTCAAGTTACATGGATTTCCTAGCCACCCTTATCGAGTCAAACCCAAACAGGGTTCCCATGTTAAGAAACAACATCAAGTTAGACCGAAAAAGGATGCTCCTATCAAGAAACAACAATGGGTTGCCAAGGAGGTTGCTCTAGTAGCTCATACCCCTCTAAAGGTGCCAACCAAAGAAGAATGGTATTTTGATAGTGGATGTTCTAAACATATGACTGGAATAAAGAACCTCTTGGTGGACATTAAGCCTCATTCCACAAGTCATGTAACCTTTGATGATGGAGTTAGAGGAGAAATCAAAGGTATTGTAAAACTAGACTGTCCTGGTTTTCTAGAACTGGATAATGTCATGTTGGTTAATGGACTGACTGTAAATCTTATCAGTATCAATCAGCTCTGTGACCAAGGACTCAATGTCAAATTCACTAAGGGTGAATGTGTTGTCACCAATGGAGAAGATGAGGAAGTCATGAGGGGATCTAGAGCTAAGAATAATTGCTACTTATGGGAGCCTAAAAGTAACTTCAATGTCTGTACCATAACCAAAGAAGAAAAAGAGGAACAATTATGGAAAAAAAAGGGAGACATCTTCAAGGGATAAAAAAGACCATATCCAAGGAAGCAGTAAGAGGAACTCCAAAGTCAACCCCAGATGAAAGAACAGGTTATGGTAAATGTCAGGTTGGTAGGCAAGCCAAGATAGCACATCCAAAGAATAGAAATCATAGAAATCTAGATTTGTTATACTGGAAGTTGATGGAGTCCATGAAAGATGACCAAGATAAAGGAAGCAATGTCACTCAGGATGTCATGACATTATATTGTGACAAACTTAGTGCCATCAGTATGAACCTAATTCAGCTTAATAGATCCATGTATAGTGATAACAGACATCACTCTAGATAAGATCGTGTGGAGCTTGAGGACTCTGACCTACAAAGTGCTGACATCTTTACAAGAGATCTCAAGACTACTCAAATTGAAAACTTAAGAAGAAAATTGGTAATGTGTCTCTATAAGGATTTATAGCAATTAATGGTATTTGGGAATTGTATTTTGAATAGTCTAAACTTTAACCATTTGTTGATTGGTCAAAATTTTGAGTTCCCTCTTCTTTTGCAATCACATCACTCTACCCCATACACATGATATGTTTCCTTCTTTTGGTTCCCATACCACTTCTTCATCTTCCATACCTCCTTCAACAACCACAGAAAACCTTCTCTCACACTGCCAAAGTCTCCTGACATGTCTCAACAATCAAAATCTACCTCCTCCAAGAAGATGACCACCATCGCTGATCCAAATTCTGATGCTAGAGCTAACTCTTGCAACCCTAACCAGGTTCTTGAGGTGGCACCCATACGTATGATGACCCTTGAAGGTCTGAGTGTGAAGAAACCACAGACTTCACATGCAAGAAGACCTAAAGAACTAGTCACAGGTCAGGTCTCTCACACTTCAACCTCCACCCCTTCTGAGGATACCAATAAGGAAGGCTCTAGGGATGTCCACAACACCATTGCTAATTTGGTATCTAGGATATTGAATACGCCACATGATGTACCAGGGATATCCATTCCCCTTAACACTGAGGGTCCTGCTCCTCATCTGGATCAACAAGCTGATGTTACTCAAGATGTTGAAACCTTGGGAATGACCTCACAAAAGAATGATGATAAGGGTCAAACTTCTGAAAGTAATGATGTTAATATGCAACGTGATAACAATGATTATAATGTTGTCCAGAAGGATGACGTTGATGTAGTGAACCTTGATAATTATTCAGATAATGATCTGATAGCCACGATTAACCATATCATAGCCAAAAAGCTCATGACTAGGAAAGGGAAGAAGGCAGTTGTGCAGAGTCCTCTTGTGCAGAGAAGAGAAAGGCTCAAACTATTACTGAATCTAACTCTAACTCAGATGTTGCTTGTGATGTAACTAAAATCCCACCAAAGAAGAAACCCACAACTAGCAAACTTGCTGCTAGTGTTCCTGATGTTCATATTGACAATATCTCATTTCATTGTCCCTCAAATGTCAACAGGTGGAAATTTGTGTATCAGAAGAGGTTGGCATTAGAGAGAAAGCTGGCTCAGAATGCCCATGAAAGTAAGGAGATCATAAATCTTATCCATGATGCTGGTTTAATGAGGACTGTCACTCTATTTTCTTAGTGCTATGAAATACTTGTTAAGGAGTTCATAGTGAACCTCTCAGAAGAATGTGCTGATAGAAAATCAACTGAGTTTGACAAAGTGTATGTAAGAGGAAAATGTGTCACTTTCTCCTCCACTGTCATCAATAACTATCTAGGAAGATCAGATGGAGCACAACCTGATCTAGCTGCCTCTGACAACAAAGTGTGTTAAGTTATAACTGCCAACTAGGTCAAAAGCTATCCCTTAAAAGGGAAACTGGTTGCCAGTAAACTAAGTGTGAAGTATGCCATACTGCATAAGATTGGTGCTGCCAACTGGGTGCCCACAAATCATAAATCAACTGTTGCAACTATCCCGGGGAAGTTCATTTATGCTGTTGGGACAAAAACAAAATTTGATTATGGGACCTACATATTTGATCAGACCATGAAGCATGCAGACAGTTATAATGTAAAAAGCCTCATTGCATTTCCATCTCTTATCTGTGGAATCATATTGAATCAGTATCCCAATATCCTCAAGGAGAGTGACTCTGCATGCAAAAGAGAAAGCCCTTTGTCTTTCCACCATAAGTTGTTTCAAGGAACTCATGTTCCTGAAATTGTCATGACATCTACAGAAACATCCAAGGGTAGTTCAAAGACAGGGAAAGCTGAGGTTATTGCCATGCTCAAAGAAAATGCCAGGAGTTGGAGACAAGGAAGCAAAATCTAGAAACGTTGATCAGGTCTCTTGAGCAAGATGAAGATACTGAATTTACTAAAAATAATGAGGATAAGCATGATGATGGTTCGGGGGAGGATGATGGCCAGGAAGCTGACTCATGAGAAGTTGCTGCCAGTTCTGAGGAAGACTCTGATGAAGAAAGAGATAGTGATGATTTTGGCTCTGAGTCTGATGACTAGAGATCTTTGTTTGATTGCTCCAGAACAAATGTTATTTGTGAACAGTCTTTTTTTGTGTTGCTGTGTTGTAATAACCCTTTAAGTTTGTGTTTCAGACTGTGTATGATCAATGCTAAATCATAAGTTATGATCTAATTTTGTGGCTAAAAAGGGGGAGATGTAGTAGTAGAAACAACAGGGTTAGTTGTTTGTGCATCAATAGGTATGCTTGATGATTTGTTGCTACAGGCTTAAGGGTTAGTTGTTTGTGCATCAGCAGGTGTTCTTGATGATTTGATGCTACAAGCTTATTTGTGTTTAGTTGATGTCCCTCACAGGTTGAAGATGAGATTTGTTGTTATGCATGTTTGCATTGAGCAGATTTGCATGTGTGATGATGTTATGCTACTGCTATTGTGCATGTTCGCACTGAGCAGGTTTGCAGGTGTGTTGATGTTATGATGCTGCTCTGAGTTGTGTTACAGGTGTGCTAAGGTGCTGAAGTTGTTGATCTCACGATTTGTGTGAGCAGGATGATGATCCTGTGTGTTTGATGTTTGTTGTTGCTGGTATGTGTGTGTATGTTCCTGGTTGGAACTTAGTAGTATCCTAGCTGTTGGTGGATGTGTGTGTTTCTGCAGGTTGCTTGCAGATGGTGTGTAGCTGTGCATTAGTTGAGGGGGAGTATCACAGGATGTTCCACAAAATGTTGTGACATCTGTAGTTTGAACTAGCAGGTGGTATTTAGTGCTATAGAACAGGTGTTGTCAAGGATGTCATATGAGATGTCTGGACATTCATAACATAGAGCATTCTGTGTGATTGGTAGTGTAGTTGAATCTGATTTGGTAGTACAACATGTATGTTGAGTGTAGTATTAGCTAGTAGCTATCCTGCATGATTAGATGTGAGTTGTGAACTTTTCTGCTGCATATGTTCTCTGATATGGTTACAGATTGTTTTAGCCAAAACATTTCCAAAGGGGGATTTTGTAGATGTTCTTGATTGGCTGCATTTTATGGTAAAACAATGTTGTATGTAGATGTCATGATTGATGTCATGACATGCTTGTGTAGTGTTCTGCAGGGTAAGTTTGGTTAGCTAAGAACAAAGTGTATTTAATGTCATACTGAATGTTATGACATCAAGTAGTTGACATCAAGGGCACATGTTTGTTTTTCTGGTATCATGATTGAGTTAGCTCAGGCTAGATTCCAGGAAACCTTTTAGGGCGCTTAGTTATCTCAGGCGAAATGCTAGGCAATGCTAAGGATAAAGTAAAATGCCTATGACCTAATTGACAGAACCCTGATTTATGAAAAGAGGTTTAACTTGGTTAAACCTAATTGCTGCACTGAGGCCCAAGGAATTTACGCTGCCTATAAATACAGAAGTGGCAATCCTAAACGAAGATGGAGAGATTTTTACAGTGTGTGTTGTGAGCTGTTTGTGAGTGAAGAATTATGTTTGTTCTTCACGTGTGTTTTGTGTCTTAGGATTACTTGTGAGCCAAGCAATTATCACCTGGATGATTGCTTTGGACTAGTGTGTTTTACATTAAGCTTTTAAGCACGAGTGTTGTGTCTCTTGATTGAAGCTGTGAAGCAAGATCAAGATTTGTTTGAAGTGTGTCTTCATTTTAATCTGTAACTTAAGTGGTTGATATCACTGCTGTGATTGAGGGGGAGTGAGTTGGTACTCAGGTCTAGTCTTAGGCTGAAGTTGCATTGGGTAGGTCTTAAGTGAACAGTGCAAACTGGTTGTTTAGCTCTGAATTAATACTGCTAATAGCGGATTTCCTCCCTGGCTTGGTAGCCCCCAGATTATGTGTGATTTGCACCGAACTGGGTCAACAACTCCCTGTGTTATTCACTACTTTCTTTATATGTTTTACTGCTTAGCTTAATTGTCTATTCAGTAGTGGATGATATTATATCCAGTATAACATCGATTGTCTGTTACTAGAATTTCATTATCGACAAAAAAAGGATGACTGCCATGTGTCATAGCCAGATTTATCAAAAAATATAAGGAAGGAGAGCTTGTACTCAAAAAAATCATTATTTCAAAAAATAATAGGAAGGAGAGCTTGTACTCAAAAAAATCCTACCAACACAAAAGGATATGCGTGGCAAGTGGATGCCTAACTATGACGGCCCTTTTATTGTGAATACCGTTTTCTCTAGAGGATCTTTGATTCTTGAGACGATTGATGGAGAGCAACTCAAGTACCCTATTAACTCAGATGCAGTGAGAAAATACTATGCCTAAATGGAAAATCTAGAAAGGTGGTTCAAGCCAAAATTGTTTCAGCAGGTTGAAATCCCGAAGAACTAAACCGACAAATGCAAGGGCAAGGTCTTGTCAAAGGTGTTAAAGAAAGTCATCGTATGTCATTCTCATCAGAAGCAACAAAGTGTATGGTCTGCTAGTGAGTAGGACTAGATCATTGTGGGATTCTGTAACCCCTCTTGTTTGCCATTTTTCAGAATTGTATTCGTTCCCAAGACTATACCCTTTGTAAAGTTCTCGTCTCTTAATGCAATCAGATTTTGGACCAGTCATTGTTATGATCTTTTGTTTTTTTATGCAAATTTCACTTATTTGTTAATAATGATTTTTGAAAAGCGAAGTGTTTTTGAAAAATTAAAATTTTGGTTTAAGAAAACTTATTTAACAAAGCACATTAAAACTCTAGAGGTAACATGATAGTGGTACGCTACTCTCAGAACAGTAAAGGCTTACTGCCGCCTTCGACCAAGGACGGGTCCAACAACAATCCCCACTACTAAGCCAACATTTCTCCTCTGCAGGTTTGCTAGAGTATTGATTATGTCCGAAAATTGTTATTTTCCCCGGAAGAAGTGCCATCCAGTTTGTAACACCAGGACTCAGTGTAATGAGATCCCTCTTTGTGTTCCTTGCTTTGATCTTTCTTTCTCCCTTATAGGTCGGTCTGCATTTTGCATTTGCATCATATCATTAGCATACGCATCTGTTTGCATCTGCTTTGGTCTCTGTTTGTCTGGCTTTTACCATTGAGATCCTTTGGTCATTACCATCCTCTTTGATCTGTTTGCCACGGTTTTCACTTTGCGATTGTTACCCCAACTTTGCCAGTAAGCTCGAGATTAACTTATTCCCGTCCTGGGAGGCTAGTGGTGACTAGAAATATCTGATATTACCAAGTTGATTCATGGTCACTAGTGTTGTAAGTCCAGTGGTTACTGGCATTACTTAAAACCAATTATTATTGGTATAAAGGTCGGTTGTTACCAACTTTTTCCCAATTGAAGTCCAGTATTTACTGGCATCACTCAAAAACCCAATTATTATTGGTACTTTGTGACGTATCGCTGCGAAGAGGGGCCGACAAAGACAAAAGAGTCGCCACCATTTTTTATTTATCCCCAAGAGAGGGAAAGAAAACAATCAGAGAAAACCTATGGAAAGGGAAAAGACAGGTCATCGCAACCAAATATTGGGTTCGGGAGTCGGTTAAGCAAGGGGAAGGTATGAGCACTCCTCACGTCCATTGTACTCAACAGGATCCACGCTTGTTATCTATCTAAAAGGGTGTCAATTTATCAAAAGGCTGGCTCACATGGACAAAAGAAAAGAAAAGAGACTCGATAGAGCATCGCTGCTCTATGCCTATGTATTCCCTCGTGCAATGGGAAAGTTAGAGTCAACGTAGTTCGGAAAACTACGGGTGAAGGTGGGGAAGGTTACTCGCCAAGACATCGCCGTCTTGTACCTATGTATCCTCGTCTGGTACGAGAAATCAGAGCAAATAGTTTGGGCTAACACGACCACAGATTGGTTCAAGTGTTTTAACTGAGTAGGGTTAAACCTTGATTCTAGCAGTTAGGTGTATTTCTGCTAGACCATTGGAGACTTAGCCGTTACCTGTTTGCGGTAGAACCAAGACTTAACACACTCTTTCTGAAAATGATTTTCAAATAATCTAGAGGGTTAAAAAGGTTTGATGTTTTGTTTTGTGTTTTTTAAACAAGTAGTGAATTGAGTTAAGTTTGTAACTCATGTTTGTCGCATCGCGGCGAAGACAGGCCGACAAGGACAGAAGAATCGCCACCGTTCGTTATTTATCCCAAAGAGAGGGAATAGAAACGATCATAGAAAACCTATGAAAAGGGAAAAGACAGGTCATCGCAACCAAATCTTGGGTTCAGGAGTCGGTTACGTAACGGGAATGTATGAGCACCCTCACGTCCGTTGTACTCAACGGGATCCACGCTTGTCTTCTATATCTATGGGTGAAAAACAAACTATCTAAGGCTGCTGCTAAACAGGAGGAACGAAAAGAACTGACTCAATATGACATTGCTTCCCCATGCCTACGTATTCCCTCGTGTAATGGGAAAGTTAGAGCCAACGTAGTTCAGGAAACTACGGGGGGGGGGGGGGGGGGGGGGGTGGATTGCTCGCCAACACATCGCGTCTTGTGCCTACGTATCCTCATCTGGTATGAGAAATCAGAGCAAAACGTAGTTCAGGCTAACTACGGGAAAACAGAGAGTTCTCGATCGCACGGGTGCGAGAGAAAAGGGTTCGAAACAACAGGCTGGTATCGATTACACGGGGGTAAGAGAATGGGAGATTAGTTATCAGCGGGAAAGTCTCGATCACACAGAGGCGAGAGAAAAGGGAAATTAGTTGGTAGTATGCTCGCCAAGACATCGCGTTTGTTGCGGTGAGAATCGTGATACCAAGCTATTGATTAACTTGAATCTTTAATTCTTAAATTCACAACCGGACTTTAATTTATACAAAAAGGAAAGGTTTAAAGAAAGAAAAACCTATTAAAATGCAAAGCAAAAAGCAAGGCTTAAAGCTAAGCAAAGAGAGATCTAAAGGTTTGGGGGTTGGTTATGCCTAAGGTAGTACCCTACAGGAACCTCTTGTTAATATTTGTGTTATGCTAAAGTTTGCTTGCTAAAAGAAAAGTGCTAAGGGTAAAGATATAAAGTATAAAGTATGTACAAAGTTTGGTAAAGTTTGCTCGCGAACACATCGCATCTTGTGCCTACGTATCCTGGCTTTTTGGAGGGAGTTTTGTGATGAAATCTTGTTCAAGATTATGGACAACTGCATACTCAAGTCCTTGGCTCAATGCAAGGCATAAATCAAGTGGTAAGGAGGACATGGAAGTGAATGAAGTGAAGCTAGAGAGTAGGAGAGACTGCAACTGCAAGATTTTTCATGAGAAGTTTCTCTTTTTTTCTTGATTTTTTTATTAAAATATTGCAACTTGCCTCCAACTTGCAAAGTTTACCAAATCCCTTCATTTTCTACACTTCTACTCATCACACTCTCTAATTGTCACATAGAAACATGATCAAATGGCTGAGAATAGTTCAAGTGGTTAAAACGAGAATTTGTGAAAAAGTGGAAATGGTGCACTCAAGTGTTGAGACCTCAACTTGCTGGATTCATAACTCTCAACTAATAAGGGCTATGGAGGAGTTCTAGTACATTTTGGAAAGCCCTCGTAGAGCTCTACAACTTTCATGCTTTCATGATCTTCAGATTCCAAGTGGAACTAGGTCAAAAATCCACTCAAAGTTGGCCCAAAACATGCCTAAAAAGGCCAACAACTTGGAAATTTTCTAAGTGTTTTCTCCCTCTTGTAATGATTTTGGCCATAACTCCAAATCTACTCATTTTCTTCCCATGGACCACTAGAATTTTGTAGGACTTGTCAATACCTTTCTAACAACCCTTGAACCAACTCAATTGGATGTGTGGTTAGGGAGTTATGGTCTTGCCCCTTTCAAAACCCTAATTTCCCGATTTCTCGATTACTCCTCAATCCTTATTCCAATGGTCATGAAACTTCATGGATAGGTGTAATATGTTACTAGTAACATTTTTTATTTATATTTGGAGGTTAAATTCCGTATGATTGAAGAGTTGACGTTTCGGTCAACCGAATGGTCGATCGACGACTATCGAGTCTACTATTAATGTTCCGGGTCTTTTGATGCCTTGAAACTTCTTGAGTAGACTTCACTAAGCCATATGAACTTCATGGATAGGTTTAATATGTTAATAGGAACATTTTTTCTTCAAATTTTGAGGTCAAATTCCTTATGATGCAAGAGTTGACTTTTCGGTCAACCGAACGGTCGATCGACGACTACCGAGTCGACTGTTGATGTTCCGGGTCTTTTGAGGCCTTGAAACTTCTTGATTAGACTTCACTAATCCATATGAACATCATGGACCATGATCCCACCATTGGAACACCATTTAAATCAAAAGACAAACTACGATTGACTTTTCCTGATTGAAAACCCTAATCGGGTATCCTGGACTGCATTGTCTTTAATCTTTGTGTGAAAACCTCAAATTGGAATCATGTTTGACCCAATGGAGTATTTTTGATGGTTTAGAGACTTTATTTATGGATAATCAATCCAAGGCATTGACTGATTAAACCGTCGAAACCTCGATTTCCGACTGTACGGAACCCTGGTTCACCTGTAACTTAACAAAGAAAAACTTGAAGTAGGTTAAGGTTAAATAATCAAATGAAAATGATCCTAGAATGATGATGAATATATAAGGGGTCAAAATTTGGGGTGCAACAGTTGCCCCTATTTAAATATTTTCGCTAGATGACAATGAGAGATGATAATCCTCATAGAATCGTAGTGAAAGGTATTTAAATATAGCAAACCAAAAATTTTGTCCCTTAGATCCTATGGTATGCAAAAGGACAAATGATAAAATGAAATGAATCTAAATGATGCTTTATGATGCTTGGATGCAAGACAAATGCAGACACACGAGGAAAATAAAAGAACGACATAACAATGAGCAACTACTCACTAGGAAACACAACAACACAGGGGAAGCAACAAACATCATCCATGAATGGAACTGGATAGAAAAGAGTCACAACATTCAAAATATCAATGAATGAGGTGAGGAAAAATATGGGAAATATAACAGGGACAAAAACACAAACATTAGAGACATCCGGAAGAACATCGAATGAACTTTGAAATATACCAAAGATACTCGGAAAAACATCGAATAAACTCCGGAACATATCCAAAGAAGCACATTGAAGTCACATATTTTGAAGGTTCATCTGAAACATTTTAGAAGGGTATTTAAATGTACGGGAAGGGGTTTGAAGACATATCTGGGAGAACATCAGATAAGCAACAAAGATGTTCTGGAAGAACATCAGAACAAAGATATATATTCGGAAAAACATCGGAAAGATTCTGGAAAAATATCAGAATTTAAAGGGAGTATCCGGAAAAACATTAGATGAGTTCTGGAAGAACATCATAACAAAGACTCGATCTGGAAAAACATCAGAGAGAGAAACATATCCGGAAAAACATCGGATAGATTCTGGAAAAACATCAGAATAAAGGTAAATATCTAGAAAACCATCAGATAAGTTCTGGAAGAACAACAGAACAAAGACTCAATCTGGAAAAACATCAGAGAGGGAAACATATCCAATAAAACATCAGATAGATTCTGGAAAAACATCAGAATCAAGATAAATATCTGGAAAACCATCAGATAAGTTCTGGAAAAACATCAGAGAGAGACAAACAAAGGTGACATTCAAGAATAGCGTTGTATAAAAGGAAACCAGACACCCAATAATGGCTTTGAATAAAAAGGTATAAACATAGTATCTGAGAATAGTATTGGATGTATATAGGAACAGACATATCCGGAAGAACAATCAGATAAGAAATGTCATATCTAGAAGAACATCAGATAGACACGACACAAAAATTTGTTTTGTAGGTGCCAAGTGAGTTGGACTCTAATCACAAGGTAAGATGTGGATAAAACACGACCTCGGGAAAAGTGCAAATAAGGATGAAACACCCAAGCTATGCATATGTATATGAATTATGCAGATGGTATATGATCAAAATGCAAATGCAAACGCCGATGACAAGGCTCGACTCTTTTGGTGAGAAGACAAGACTAGAAGACTGATTCCTCAACACGGAGATCACTGCCATTCTTCTTGGGGACTAAAGATGCCACCGCTGAACATATCTCTGCCACACTGGTAAACTGTGTCAAATTGATGATCCTTGCAGGAAGGATGAATAATTGATTGGGGATTCTTCAAGTAAACTGCCCCAGTTTAGCTGTCTGTTGTAGGTAAACTGATAATCACTTCATCTTGTTGAAGATGACTGATCCACTGTGTGCTTGAAAGGCTTGCCCCAGTCCGAGTGTTGAAAAATATTCTGAGTAAATCAATTTCGAGAAGGATTTGCCCCTGACAGGATCACATGACCAAGTTTCTCTATTGTTTGAAAGTTCCTTAGAGGAAAGCCAATTTACAAACAAAAGTATTCGTACAAACATGGTAATGCAAAGTTCATGCAACTTTTGAAATCAACATCATTTTTGAAAGATGCAACATGTAACAGCCCAATTTTCAATAACTGATTAATGGTACTAGTTAATTGGTTTGTATGATTTAAGTGAACTATTGGATTTAACTGATTTATTCTATTTAGTAGAATAATGTGGACTTACTATATATTCTCTAATTAAGAATGAGACGGGATATTTTTTGAGGAAATTAATTGGTAAATATTTTGAGAAAAGAAATAAATTGGAGAGAAATAGAGGGGAACTATATATGAAGGGAAGTGAAACAAAAATGTAATATAAAAAACATGAAAGAAAAGTGGAGGAAGAAGAGAAAGTAGAAGGAAAAAGAAGAGAAAGCTTGGAAAGCTCAAGAACGAATTCTAGCTTCCGATTAATCGAGGTAAGGGTGTGAAACATTGTTATCTTACCAATGTATGTGATTATGTATGGATTGTTTGGATTGGTTTGGTTGTTTTCCCTCATCTTTCATTCTAGGGCACAAATGAGTTTAATCGGTAGAAACCGAGTTTTAACGGTTAAAAATGAGAACAAGTGGTAGAGTTTAGTCGAGGGATGTTGGGCTAAGGCTACTGAGACGAGTTGGGATTGAATCGGTTGGATTTCGATGAGTTTCGGAGTTTTGGACAGTGGGAATTTCTGAGTTCGCAGACCCTCGCTAGCACGTTCGCTAGGCGAGCAGGTCGCGAGCATTCACTGGGCATTCGCTGTGGCGAGCCAGTAGCGAACAGTCCCAGACTTGGGCGGAATGGTTATGGGTGTTCTTCACTGGTAGCAAAGGGGGGTAGCGAGCATTCGCTCTAGCGAGTGGGGTAGCAAATCAAGTCAGTGGCTTCTTTTTGCCTTCACGAGCTTGTTCGCTAGGCGAATGTCGCTACTCGAAAAGGAAAGGACAGAAGAGTCGCCACCGAACTTTATTTATCCCATGAGGGGAAAGGAAAATATCGAGAAAACCTTAAGAACATAAATGGACAAGATGGTCTCGCAACCAAGATTGGGTTCGGAAGCCGGTTATGCAAGGGGAAGGTATTAGAACCCCTCACATCCATCGTACTCGATGGGAACCATTTGTTTGTCGTGTGTGATTTATTTGCTTAAAAATTATGCTATAAAAGAGTGTTCCAAAGGATAGAGGGGAAGGTTAGAAATTGGGAAAAGAGAGATAACAGGGGAAGGAAGAGAAAGAACGGACTCGGTAGGACTTCGCGGTCCTAGGCCTACGTATTCTCAACAGATATGAGAAAGTCAGAGTCGACGTAGTTCGGGGAACTACAGATATGGGGGGAATGTGCTCGGCAAGGATTGTGGCCCTCGTGCCTACGTATCTTTACTTGAACGAAGTAAAGAATCAGAGCAGCCGTAGTTAGGCCTACGATTTGTTGATGTTTTTATGGATGATGCTATCGTACGCGTTCTAGCAGTTAGGTGTATTGTTGCTCGCTCGTTGGAGACTTAGGCATTACCTGTTTGCGGTAGAACAGACGTATCATATCCTTTTCGAAAGATAAGTTTTCGCCATGCGAGGCAAGATGTCACGTTTGATTTGTTGAATTATTTTTTAGGGGCGAGATAGGTCCTCGGATAGTAACCCCTACAGGTAGTACCCAATTCTTTATCTCAAAGTTTTTGTTATGAAAGGGTGTGGCGAACATAGCGTCTTCGTATTGAAAGACGAGTATCAAAACCACACACACTACAATGAGCATCTCGACACTCGGAGAGGAAGAAGTCTACACTTAATCCTCTCTCTTTAGTTTAATACAAAGAGAACTTCATTCTCTTATTAAAGTGTTTTTGGTTTTGAATGGTAAGTGCTTTTGTGACAGAGAACTCCAGGGTAAACGTCAGCACTCGGGATAGGAGAAGGCCTACGCCTAACCACTCCACGACCATTCAAGTTTTTGTTACGAAAAGAGTTTAAAAATGCGCTCGGTACGGGACCGAGGTTTTTAGGTGACAAAGGTTGCGGAAAGAAGTTGTAGAGGGAGATAGGTGGCAGATAAAGTCACGTCTTCGTATTGAAAGACGAGTATCGAGACCACCCACACTACAGTGTATATCCCAACACTCAGAGAGGAAGAAGTCTACACTCAGTCCTCTCTCTTTAGTTCAATACAAAGTGAACTTTATCCTTTTGTTAAATATGGTGAGTTGGTTTAACCAATATTTGAGAAAATCCGCTTGACATTGGGTCAAGGGTTTTAGTTGCTTAAAAAGACTTGAGGCGAAGCGAGCAAGGTCGATGGCGACGCACAAGGCAATCGGCTTACAAGGTCAAAAATGGCTCGATGAGAATCGAGAGTTTGTTTTCTTGAAAATGGTTTTTAGAACCAAAGGTCAAAAATGACCAACAATAAACATGCACAAGAAACAAACAATCACAACGGGTTGAACGGCTTAAAAAAAACGAAACACAAAAAAACGGCACAAGAAACAAACAATCACAACGGGTTGAGGTAAAAAAGTCGAGAAAACATGAAAAACAAGGGTCTAACACGGGCAGCCGTGTTGTGTGACACGGCCCGTGTCACAGTTCCAAGAAACTTAGGATTTTTTGAGGCAAACAGAAGTGTGACACGGGTGGCCGTGTTGTGTGACACGACCCGTGTCACAAGGTCTAGGAGAAAAATGATTTTTTAGGGCAAACAGAAGTGTGACACGGGTGGCCGTGTTGTGTGACACGGCCCGTGTCATGTGTTCTGGGCATTTAGTACTTTGAAAAGTCACACAGAGATGCAACACGGCCGGCCGTGTTGTGTGACACGGCCCGTGTCACAAGGTATGGGAGAAAAATGATTTTTTAGGGCAAATAGAAGTGTGACACGGGTGGCCGTGTTGTGTGACACGGCCCGTGTCATGTGTTCTGGGCATTTAGTACTTTGAAAAGTCACACAGAGATGCAACACGGCCGGCCGTGTCGTGTGACACGGCCTGTGTTGGGCTACCAGAAGAAAAAATCAAACTTTTCTCTTGTTTTTTGCTTCTTTTTGTGGTTCTTTCAAAAGGGTTTCTTGGTCCCTTTTAGGACCTTACATGTTATACTTAATACCACAACATTCAAACCAAGAGAACAAATGTTAAATGCACAATATAAAAGAAGAGAAGAGTTTGAAGAAATGGATACCCAAGAGTTGTTTCCCTCCTTGCAAAGCCTCCACTGATTTTGGCTAGGTGTTCACTTCTCTTCACTCTATGCTTTGATGGCTCTCTTTCTCAATGGCTCCCTTGTATTTCTCTTTCACTCTCTAAATCTTTTGCTGGTTTTTTGCTCTCTCTATTTTTTGTGGTTTTCTCTCTTACTCTTTGCTCTCAATATCTCTATCTCCAAAATGTGTTCATGATAGTGAATGATCCTTTTGTGCAGCCTCCAAGCCTCCTTATCTCACTTTTTCTGCTGCATTTTCTGCTGTACCAAAAGCATAGCTCTTGCACAACTTTCAATCTTCAAAGTTTCCATTTTTGGGAGTACTTATCACCTCTTTCTTGGTGCAGCCCCACATCTTTCCATTTCTAGGCCTGTTTTGCTGTATTTTCCTGCAGCACTCTACCTTGCCTTCCAACCTTGTACCCATTGGTTGGTTATGCTTGGACATATTCATGTAGCTACACCATTACCTTTTGGACAGAATTTTCAAATTCTGATATTTGATGTGTAGATGTATCAACATAAGCTTATAGCCTTGGTTTTGTGACATAAAATGATTTTGTAATATGATACACATTGCCACTTCTTGCATGGGGTTGTTTCGGATCATATTCAAATTGCTCATGGTTGAACATGCATGGTATTGATCTTGAAATATTCCAACATTGAATTAGCTCTTAAATATTTTCCTTGCATGTTTGTAAGCACAAGGAGGGTCATGTGGACTTGATGGAGCATGGTGGATACCATGGCATGAAGTTATTTAGAATCTTGAATTAAGACTAGAAATAGCTTAATTTCCTAAGCATTATCAAGAGTTTGGAATTTGGTAACCCATGTAACATTCTTGAAAATGTCAAGAGATTTCTCTTTGTAAAAACTCTTGAATCTAGCCTTGAATTCATGAACCTTGAATTTGGAATGATGGGCCTCCCTTATGCCATTGAATTTGAAAGAAATGAAGAAATGAGTCAAGCCTTGAAAGAGGGCAAATTTTGGGGTGCAACAGCTGCCCCTATTCAAGCGACTTGGACCTGAAGGGATGAAAAGCGAACACTTTCAAACATTCGAGGTAAAAGGTGATTGAATACAAAAGAACCCAAAAATTTGTCAACCGCAGAATGAAACCTCTGACATCACCGTCAGGCACCTATATTAGGTAGAACATCTGACTTCGCCATCAGTCGTCGATCAAATACAAACAACTGACCTTGCCGTCAGCTCTTAATAGCATCTAACTTCGTCATTGGAACTTAACATCAAATATGTGAAATCTGACCTCACCGTCAATATTCAACATAATCTATAAAACATCTGATTGGTAGAGCATATGATCTTGCCATCAGTCTTCCATATCCTCTGATTTCGCCATCAATTTACAACATAATCTGATTTCGTCGTCAATTAAAATCATATGACTTCGCCATTATTTCTCAAACCATTCTGACGTTGCCGTCAACCCTCTACATGATCTGACTTCGCCATCAATTCTCTACATAAAATTTGGTAAAACATCTGACTTCGCTGTCAGTCCTTAACATCAAATCGGCAGGACACCTGACTTTGTCGTCACCCCTCCATAATTTGACTTCGTCGTCAATTCTTTACATAATCCGACCTCGCCGTCAACTCTCAACATAACCTGACTTCGCCATCAACTCTCTTCATAATCTGACCTCGTCATCGATTCCCAACATGGCTTGACTTCGTCGTCAATTCTCTTCATAATCTGACCTCGTCGTCGATTCCCAACATGCCTAGACTTCGTCGTCAATTCTCTTCATAATCTGACCTCGTCGTCGATTCCCAACATGGCTTGACTTCGTCGTCAATTCTCTTCATAATCTGACCTCGTCGTCATTTTTCTTCATAATCTGACCTCGTCGTCGATTCCCAACATGGCTTGACTTCGTCATCAATTCTCTTCATAATCTGACCTCGTTGTCAATTTTCTTCATAATCTGGCCTCGTCGTCAATTATCAACATGGCTTGACTTCGTCGTCAATTCTCTTCATAATCTGACCTCGTCGTCATTTTTCTTCATAATATGACCTCGTCGTCGATTCCTAACATGGCTTGACTTCGTCGTCAATTCTCTTCATAATCTGACCTCGTCGTCAATTTTCTTCATAATCTGGCCTCGTCGTCAATTATCAAAATCATTTGACTTCACCTTCACTTCATTTTGCTAAAAGCGAGCATCGAACCCCAAAGGTCGGCTCAACCCTAAGTTCAGAAGAACGTTCGTCGATTCACCATCTGGGTGAAGAAATTCGTTGGGGAAACATGAACTTGAATAAGTAGACTCCGCTAGGGAGACCGATAAGATGGACACATTTGTCAATGACCTGGCTGGAGGTCTGGATACCACGCAGGGTTGAGAAATATACTGATAACTGCTGGAGATACGCTTAAAAACAAAGGGGTGGCAACCCGGCTTATGTTTTACATGCATATGTTTGAATATGGCGTAATGGTCCATACGAAATGGAAATGCTACGCGTTTGGGAGGATGTTATGCATGATGCAAATGCAAAGGAAACACTTTAGCGAAATAAATGCCAAAGAGAAAGGGTTAATTCCGCCGGGGAAAAGACTAGACACGTCTAGTGCAAATGTTGGGGTAAACAAATCCTGGATGGTCTTCTGAGCAAACTTCTAGGTAAGATTGTTCCACTAAGAGCAAATCCAACCTAAACTCTGAGGGGAAGAGGAGCCAATTGTCCAAACTCTATGGGGAAAACAAATTTTTGAATTCATTCCATTGCTGAGGGATAAACCCACACTCACTCACTGGAAACGATCCTGCTCTGCTGGAGATGTCAATCTTGACCTGCTGAGGACATCCTTTGACTGTCAAGGTTTCAAACTGCTGGGTGTGGGAACCCACTTAAACTGCACACTTCCTTTAGATGAGGAACTTCTAGAGAATCCTCGAGGAAAGTTCTCTTGCCAATAACAAATAAACAAGTATGTTTTATGCCGCAGGTACCATCTCAATTATCACTTAAGACGTTATTCAAGCAAACACAATGTTTCAATTATAGATAGCAAAGCCCACAAATTTATGTATGCAAAGTTTTATCAAAAACACCAGGCGTCTTTTGCAAACAAAACAGTAAAAACAAAACAAAAGGTTTTTTGGATAGTATGTTTTATTGATAAATGGCCTGTAAATAGGCAAATTTACAAGGGACACAACTCCTGAAATGAGAAAGCTGCGTAAGAAATATATAGAAATGCACAAGAATATCAAAATGTCGGCAATGTGGTACAGACAACCACCATAGAACGACTCAACTATGACTCGCATGACTTCGACGCCTTTCTGATGCTTCGTCTTCTGAAGAGATTGATTTGAACGACTGCTTCTCGAGTTCTCCCATAATCCACTATGCTTTAAAGATCAATGCGCAGGCCGCAGTCATTTGTTTTTCAAATCCCTAACTTTTGCCTGAACCGTCCTTGCGGGTTTTCGATTCACCGGGATACCCATTTTTGCCAAGGTCTCCCTTTCAGGTTTTCAACTTTGCGGGTTTACACATTTTTTTTATCTTTAATTTTTGCCCGAACCTATCCTTTTATGGTTCGCCGAGATGCCCCATTCATGCCTGGATTTTCTTTTTCTTTCCAGCGGGTCTATTTTAAGCAAAATATCTTTTGACTGCGTCCGCGTTCACAGGGGACGTAAAATCTTGACCATCCATAGTTGAAAGTAGCAAGGCTCCTCCAGAGAAGACTTTCCTTACAACATACGAACCTTCATAATTGGGAGTCCATTTGCCCCTATGATCGTTCTGTGGTGGGACAATCCGCTTCAACACTAGATCGCCTGTCTGAAAGCTTCGAGGACGTATCTTCTTATCGTAGGCTTTCTTCATCCTACTCTGATACAAACGACCGTATGCAAGAGACGCCAACCTCTTCTCATCCATCAAACAGGGTTGATTCAACCTGTTCTTCACCCATTCTGCTTCATCCAATTTGACGTCAGCCAAAACTCTCAAAGATGGGATTTCGACCTCCAATGCCAGGACAACCTCCATGCCATATACCAACGAGAAAGGAGTTGCCCCAGTTGAGGTACGCACCGAGGTGCGATATCCATGCAAAGCAAAAGGCAACATCTCGTGCCAATCCTTATAAGTCACAACCATCTTCTGCACAATCTTCTTTATGTTCTTGTTAGCCGCTTCTACAGCGCCATTCATTTTCGGACGATAGGGAGAAGAATTGTGATGCTCGATTTTGAAATTCTAGCACAGTTCCTCCATCATCTTGTTATTCAGATTAGAACCATTATCAGTAATGATCCTCTCGGGTATTCCATATCGACAGATGATGTCCCTTTTGATAAACTGGGCTACAACTTGCTTCGTGACATTGGCGTAAGAAGCTGCTTCGACCCATTTGTTGAAATAGTCGATGGCTACTAAGATGAAGCGATGTCCATTAGATGCAGTTGGCTCGATATTTCCAATCATATCGATGCCCCACATGGAGAAAGGCCATGGGGATGACATGACATTCAGAGGACAAGGTGGCACATGAATCTTGTCGGCATAAATCTGGCATTTATGGCACTTCTTAGCGTATTTGAAGCAATCTGACTCCATAGTTAACCAATAATAGCCCGCCCTTAATAATTTCCGAGACATGGCATGCCCACCTGCATGTGTTCCAAAGGCACCTTCGTGGACTTCTTCCATAAGCAAACCTGCTTCTTTTTCGTCCACACATCTTAGCAGTACCAAGTCAAAGTTTCTCCGATAGAGTACACCGTCTGGATTCAGATAGAAGTTACCAGATAATCTTCTCAAGGTCTTCTTTTCCCGGGCCGATGCCCCAGGCGGATATTCTTGGTTCTTGAGAAAGTTCTGGATGTCATAAAACCACAGTTTACCATCAGAAGCTTCTTCTATTGCGAAAACAAAAGCCGGCCTGTCGAGGCGTGAGATGGCAATTCTCGGCGCATCATTCCAGAAGTTTACTTTGTACATCGAGGACAATGTAGCCAAAGCATCGGCCATCTGATTTTCTGCCCTCGGTACATGGTGAAATTCTACCCGGTCAAAGAAAGGTAGCAACCTTCTGGCGTAATTCATGTAAGGGATCAGATTAGGCTGGCGGGTCTCCCACTCTCCCTTGATCTGGTTTACCACCAAAGCTGAATCTCCATAGATATCAAGGTTCTTGATCCTCAAGTCGATTGCTTCTTCGATACCCATGATACACGCTTCATATTCAGCCTCATTGTTGGTGCATGGGAAGGTTAGTCTTGCAGTGAATGGTATATGGGAGCCATGGGGAGTCGTAATGATTGCCCCAATCCCGCTACCGTAGGAGTTAACAGCACCGTCGAAGATTAATTTCCACTGGGAACCCAATTCTGGACCTTCATTTGGCAACGACTCATCGCAATCCTTCATCTTTAAATACATAATGTCCTCATCAGGAAAATCAAACTTCATTGGCTGGTAGTCATTGACTGGTTGCTCTGCGAGATATTCTGACAGGACACTGCCTTTAATAGCTTTCTGAGGCACGTACTGGATGTCGTATTCTGTCAGAACCATCTGCCATCTAGCAATCCTTCCTGATAGTGCTTGCTTTTTGAATACGTACTTAATAGGATCCATCTTTGAAATTAACATGGTTGTGTGGTTTAGCATATACTGTCTTAGGCGTTTGGCGGCCCAAGCGAGTGCGCAACAAGTTTTCTCCAACATTGAGTATCTAGATTCACAGTTTGTAAACTTCTTACTTAAGTAGTAAATTGCATGCTCTTTTCTTCCAGTCTCTTCGTGCTGGCCGAGAACACAACCCGTGGAATTTTGAAGAATTGTTAAGTACATTATGAACGGTCTTCCAGCCACCGGAGGTATCAGTATTGGAGGTTCTTGTAGATACTCTTTTATCTTCTCAAACGCTCTCTGGCAATTCTCATTCCAGATAACCGCCTGATCCTTTTTCAATAGCTTAAACAATGGCTCACAAGTGGCTATGATGTGAGATATGAACCTTGTGATGTAGTTCAATCTACCTAAGAAACCACGAACCTCCTTCTCGGTCTTTGGCGCTGGCATTTCTTCAATTGCCTTGATCTTCACAGGATCGACCTCAATACCTTTCTCACTGACAACGAACCCCAACAACTTTCTTGACCGTACGCCGAAAGTACACTTATTCGGGTTCAACCTCAATTTGAACTTTCTCAACCTCTCAAACAACTTTAGAAGATTCACCAGGTGCTCCTCCTCTGTTTGGGATTTCGTAATCATATCATTGACATAGACCTCAATCTCATGATGAATCATATCGTGAAAGAGAGTGACCATTGCTCGCTGATAAGTTGCCCCTGCGTTCTTCAACCCAAAAGGCATTACTTTATAACAAAACGTCCCCCAAGGCGTGATAAGTCGTCTTCTCCATGTCCTCCGGTGCCATCTTGATTTGGTTATATCCGGAGAAACCGTCCATGAAGGAAAACACTCAGTATTATGCGGTGTTATCAACGAGAACGTCAATATGGGGGAGCGGGAAATCATCTTTTGGGCTCTCTCTATTCAGGTCCCTATAGTCAACACACATCCTGACTTTGCCGTCTTTCTTAGGCACGGGCACGATGTTAGCGACCCAAGGAGGGTAGTTGGTCACATCGAGAAATCCAGCATCTAGTTGCTTCTGGACTTCTTCCTTGATCTTCACTGCCATATCTGGCCTGGTTCTTCTCAGTTTCTGTTTGATAGGAGGACACTCTTCACGCAAAGGCAGGCGATGAACTACAATATCTGTTTCGAGTCCGGGCATATCTTCATATGACCAAGCAAAGACATCCTTATACTCTTGGAGTAACTCAATCAATCTTTGTTTGATATCATTCTGCAGCGCAACCCCTATTCTGACCTCCTTTTTATCCTCTTCTGTTCCTAGGTTGACGACTTCAACTTCCTCCTGATGAGGCAGGATGACCTTCTCCTCTTGTTTTAACAATCTGGCAAGCTCTTCGGGCAGGTCTTCGTTTTCGTCAATCTCTCCTTCCGCTTGAAAGATCGGATTGTCAAAGTCACACCGAGTCATAGACGAGTCTGAATCGGTGGTATCTGAAATGTGCAACCTGTAATGATGATGATTTTATGCTTAAATGATATGCAAACAAATAAACATAAACCAAATTGCCATTTTATTGTTGTAAATAAAAATAAAAAAAAACAAGGATCACAAAGTTTTGAATGAAAAGACGCTTTTTGATTGATAATGATAAAAGGGTTGTTCACACACATAAAAGATAAGGCCCAACAAATAAAGACCATTATGCCCCGGGCAGAGCACATGGCAATACATTAATCAAAACAAAACAATTACTCTTCATAAGTCACAGTGATAACTTCTTCCATGGTCCAATTCTTCAAGCCTTGGCCGGGGACGCATGGCTGGATCCATGCATCCATGTCACAGTCACTATCTCCTTCTTCGTCAGATACGGCGTTGATCTTTTTGAACACCACCCCAGCACTGGTGAATTGAACAGGTCCTTTGTAGCGAGGAGCGCTTGAAGAAGATGCGTATGGGTTGTACCCTAATCCGAACTTGTCTTGTTTGTTGGGGACGTTTATCACCTCCCCCCATGCTTTCGCTGATCCAGACTTCACCACAGCTTGGGCTTCCTTGTAGGATGACATAGCAACTTCTGGCGCCTTGGCTTCAACTGTTGCTTTCTCTTTGATTTGGACTGTCTCAAAGGCTTGTCACAGGGTTTCGTGAATTTCACCATCGACCTCCACATACTTGAATGAGGACAGATGGCTTACCATGATGTCTTCCTCTCCACAAACAGTCACAATGTTATCACCCACCATATACTTCAGCTTTTGGTGTAGGGTTGACGTTACCGCTCCTGCTGAGTGTATCCACGGCCGACCCAAGAGACAACTATATGTCGGCTGGATATCCATTATATAGAAAACCGCATCAAAAACCTCAAGACCGACTTGAATTGGCAAGGTTAGCTCTCCAGACACGGACCTCCTTGTCCCATCAAAAGCTCTGACCACCATATCGCTTGGCGTACATATTATCCCTCGAGTGTCTATCTTCATGAGGGCTTTCTTGGGTAGCATATTTAATGACGACCCAGTGTCTACCAATACATGAGACAAGACGACACCTCTACATTCCATAGAGATATGTAGAGCCAAGTTATGATTCCTTCCTTTCAGTGTCAAATCACGGTCAGTGAATCCCAAACCATTCCCTGCATTAACATGGGCCACTACTCCTTCCAACTGATTGACGGATATTTCTTGTGGCACATAAGCATTATCCAAGACTCTGAGCAAAGCGTTCCTATGAGCCTCGGAACATAACAACAATGACAAGATAGAAATTTTTGAAGGCGTCTGTTGTAGATGATCCACGATCTTATAGTCGCTCTTTCTTATTAAGCGCATGAACTCTTCTGCGTCTTTTAGCATGACTTCTTTTTCTCCAGCCTGAGAGATTTCCTCCGCTACTACCTTCCCTTTACCTTTATCAACTTTTCCTGCACTTACTTCGGGAGGTGTAAATATCCTCCCACTCCGAGTCATTCCCCCGGTTCCCACCAAGTTGTCAACTGAGTCCAAAGGCAAGCTTTTTAATTCCTGCTTCTGTCCATTGCAGTAGACTTCCGCTCCATAGTTCCAAGGGATCGCCTTGGAGTTTTCATAAGGTATAGGTCTTGCCTTCGTAAAGATGATGGTAGGTCGTGCTGGCGGTGCAGAAATAGTGATTGTTTTGTAAGGGATAGAGATGGTGGCCACCTCATCCTCTTTCTTACGGACTATCTTCTCATTCTTTTTCTCACAGATCTTGTCAAACTGCAGAATACCTTCGTTTATCATGCACTGTATATAACTCTTCAAACTCTCACACCCTTCAGGATGGGCGGCACAATTTTCACAATCCTTTTCACACCTGGGAAACACCCCACCTTCTAACAACTTGAATTTTACAAAACTTAAAGGAGTCTTCAATTCTTCAACATCATACACCAGATCTAAATCCTCCCCTTCAACAACAGCATTTACTCTACCTGCTCCATGATTTGGCATAGGGTTCTGATCAACATTCGGCGCATCATGGTTGAAATTAATGGCCCTACTATCAACAAGGTCTTGTACCTTGTTCTTGAAGGCTTTGCAATTATCAATATGATGGCCCGGAGCGCCAGAGTGGAAGTCACACCTAGCGTTGGCGTCATACCCGGGTGGTGGTGAGCCATTTAGAAGGGCCATCGTCCTTTTCTGGACCAACTGAAGTTGCAATAAGTGTTGTAGTAGCTGAGAGCGTCAAAGTGCCTATCTACCATCCTTATTCGGTCTTGATATGGTCTTGGCGCGTAATTCTGTTGTTGTGGTTGTTGTCGTTGCTGTTGTTGCTGTTGACGTGGTTGTTGCTGAGGCTGTACTACCGGGATGGTAATACTAGCTACTTGTGGTTTTTATTGATAGTACGGTCGTGGGCGATACTGATTCTGATTCTGGTTCCAATTTTGATTCTTAAAACCTAATATTGCGTTTGTCTCATTCTCCTTTCTTTTAATACCGAAGTTCTTTCTTCCACCTCCAGATGAGGTCCCTTCTCCTGCTTGTATTTTACCCAATTTAATCCCATTTTCTACTCTCTCGCCTGTGATGATCAGATCTGAGAAACTTCCAGACATGTTGCTTATCAATTTCTCATAATACACACCAGGTAGTGTAGCTACAAACAAGTCGATGAGTTCTCTCTCCACCATTGGAGGTTGAACCCTCGCAGCCAACTCGCGCCACCTCTGGGGTTCTCCTTGAATCCTTCATTGTTCCTTTGTGATAGGTGTTGCACTCCAAAATTTGACCAACATTTCTGTACCTTGCTTGTGTTTCATTTCATTCACATTAGCATTATCATTTGCATTTCATTGACATGTATGCAGGAGATCTAGAGGTATGATTACCAATCAAGGGCTATGCAAGACTACGAAGCTAGCTATGAAGGTTATTCAAGTGTTTAAGGGTAGATATCTTTGTCAGAGAAGTCAGAAGATTCTCAGAGAGAGTGGTTGAAACCAAGGGTGTGTGCCTCCTAACTTGAAAGTTGTGGGAGCTCCCCATATGATTCTGAAGCCAGGAATAAGGACTTGAAGCCTTGAGAGAGCTTATGAGATGTCTTGAAAGCCATCATGAAGCCTAGACAGGTCATTGTACCAGATTAAGAAGACCTAGCCATGAGTGGTGTAATTAGGGTTTGACTGGGTCAACCCTAGGTCAACTGATGACTTGGAGAAGGTTGAGACCTAATTCAAGAGCCATGTGATCATGGATTGATGCATTAATATGTTCTAAGGATGATTCCAAGGTGAACTCATCATGATTGAAGAGTCTGAGAAGTTTTAGGCTAGGGTTTCTAAGGCTTGACAGTGTAAAATCCCCTAGTTTGACCCCTATCTTCAAGGCAGTTTAGCTCAAGATGTGATTGTCATCTCATTTTTCCCCCAACATGAATGTTGTAGAGCTTGTTCTTAGATTTAATTTGAGTACTATAAGTCCTTGATAGGATTTGTAGAGCTCAAGTTATGACTTTGACAAGTTACAGGTCATCTGAGGTATGTGAATCTGGAGCCTTGAAAGTCACCCAACTTGCATCCAACTTTTGCCCAAGAAGGATAATCCCTATGAACTTTTGGTCAACATGAATGTTGTTCCTTATCTTCTTAGATTTCTATAGAGTACTATAAGTCCTTGATAGGATTTGTAGAACTCAAGTTATGGCTTTGACAAGTCAAGGGCATTTTGGTCATTTGGGGATTATAGGTCATTTCAAGCATAAGGCCATAACTCCTATTTCCAAGCTTCAAATGGAAAAATCATCAACATCAAACTTGTTCAAAATGACGTTTTAAGGCAAGTAAGGAGGCCATGAGATGTTGGAAATACTTGTAGCTCATACTTATACAAATGGTCAAAATAAAGGAGGATTTAATGTATTAAAGTGACCTATTTTTGGGAATTTTCAATACATAACCAAAACAATGCAAGTGACCTACCAAATTGAATGGAAAAATCATTTTAGAAACAGTGGCATTATTACAATTTTGATTTGAGGTCAAATTAAGGGACTTATCATAAGTTACTTGTAATCTAAGTTACATTTGCAAAACATAAGGGAGATCAATGTACAAGCTATCCAAGCATCCTAACATCTCATACATCTCATCTAAGGAGATTTTCAATTCAGAATTGGAGCTGAAAGCAAGGGAAACATGGACTGGTGTGAGTATGGCTTGAAATGAGAAACCATGACATGAGATTTTCAAAATCGCCTTGGATGATTCCAGAAGGTGCTAGAGGGTTCTGAAGCATTCTATATATGGTTTAGAAGAGGTCCATGGAGGGGGTTGGTGAGAGTTGAGGAAGGAGAGAGAGTTGGGATTCAGAATTTGTTCATTGCAAATTGAAATCCATTCTTCATTTCTACACCATTTCAATTGATTCTTTCTATTGCAATCTCTTCCTTATGAGTTACTGAGTGATTCCATAGCAAATTGAGAGCAAGAACATGGATGAATCATGCATAAGCTTTTGAGTTCCACCTGCTGCAAGTCACTATCGGGTTTGGAGTTGCAAGCATCTTCCATCAATTCTTTTGCAAACAGAAGCTATATCTTAGTACAAGGAACGATTCTGGAAGGATTGAAGTGCTGAAGTGGAGATTTGGTGCATCTGTTATTCAAGAAATATCAGGTTTGTAACTTTCACCATACACCCTAATTTAAGCATTGTCAAGTCAAATTGTTAGGTCAGAATGGTTAGAGACAACTAGGGGATGGATTCTGGAGAGTTTGAGAGCAATTGGTTATGTTCAAGGTGATGACACCATTTCAGTTTGGATCAAGAACTTGGGGTATAGTGAGCAATAATATGAATTCTATAGGGGAAATTGATCAGTGTAATGTGATGAGCATTTTTGACCAAACAATTTCAAGATTGGAGACAATTAATTCTTGGTCAGAATTTTGATCCCTGATCGTGTTTAGGGTTAGAGGTTGTTTCAATTGAATCTAAGACCATGATTGTGATCAATGTGGAATTTGGGGTGTGTTAGTGCTTTAAACCATGCGTTTTGATGAAGATATGATGAAGTTCAATTTGAGAAAGAACCATGTTTGAACTCTGGTTCTTCCCTCCATTCCCATGGCCAGAGGTAGGAGATGAAGTTTTCACCCTCAGATCGTGTTTTGACTCATTGACTGGGGCCACATCCAACGGCTGTGTTTTAAAATTGGATTGTGAAGGGTCTGAGCTTGAAACGATGTGTATCACTTAATTGCAGTTTTGGGCTTAAGTGATGAATCACTATGCGCACCCCCCAGCGAGCCCAACCCAGCTTTTGAACTAAAAATGATTGCTATTTGAACCGCGCGCATCATTATTTTTATTTGATTTCCTTTAAATTTCCATTTAATTCATGATTTTTGTAAAATTCATAACTAATTGAATATTAATCCAATCAAATCCATTCTTTTTGAATATTACTCATGATTGAGTCTATTATTTTTTAGAGAAAAAATATTTTCATTTCATGTAATTTCTGATTTAATTGGAATTTTGTATTTTAATTGATATTAAAATGTTTATGTTTGATGCATATTTTTGTAGAATTTTGTGTAATCTCATAGTGATGATTCTTGGCCTAATTTTATGTGTGTGATTAGGTCAGATGTGTATGATCCCATAGTAATTTTCTCACATTTTTGTGATGAAAATAGGTGTGCCTTCTAGATTGATATTTAGATGCCTCCCTTTTAGGGTTTTAGGTTGATACCTTGTAATGTAGGATTTAGTTCTAGGTCCAAATTGATGATTTGATCTTTGAAACTAATGTGATGGAGTCATGATTGACCTAGGTTCCCATAGTAATTTTTGTAGGATTTTACAATTGATTTTAGTATTTTAGTTAGGACTAACTTTAGTACTAGGTTTTAGGTGATCCTAATTCATTAATTCAATTAGTTTAACCTCTCTAGTTCCCTTAGATTAGGGTTTGTGCTTGGTTTGCCTTTGGTTGAGATTGAAGACAAGTTGAAGACAAGAGGAAGATGCTTAAGGTGGCTTGAGGTTGCTTGGAGCTTTGGATTTGTTGGTTCCTGAAGGCGCCTGATGAAGATTAGGAGATAGGACATAGGGAGAGCTTTGTAGTTAGAATGATTTCTTTCACAAACATGGAAAGCATCTTGTGCTTCCATTCCTCCCAATGATTAAAAGTCCTTCCATGGTATTCACCTCCCTCCTTTGGAGGGATAAGTGATGGTACCTAGGAAGTAGAACTTTTGAGGGAACCATTCTTCTGATGTTAAACCCTTATAGGCCTCCTTTGGTGGTCAATAAGCAGTTTAATATCCTAGCTTATCCAGTTAAGTGATTTCTTCTGGTCTGGGTATCTTGAAAGATGTTGGACTTGAGTTTGAAGATGAGGACTTCATTGAAGAGTGTGGTAGAGGGTGATTCCCTGAGCATTGCCATTGCAGCTGGAGCTTGAAGAGCAAGAAGAACAAGTTGATACTTGAAGACCCAATGGATATTGAATGAAGAGCTGAAGCTTAAAGACTGAGGGATGAAGTTGACACCTCTAAGTGATTGAAGACTACTCTGAGAAGCTGAAGCTTATAGGAGAGGAAGACCAAGTTGAGACTGGTAAAGCAAAGAGAGCTGAAGCTTGAAGACTAAGATGATACTTATGAAGAGGATTCAATTGAGATTGAGTGTATAGCTGAGGCTTGAGGAATAAAAGATGAGTTGACACTTACATTGATGCATTGAGAGCCTGAAGGAATCATGTTGGGAATGAAGCCTGAAGGTGAAACTGACTGGAAAGCTGGAAGCTTGGAGAAGTGAAGATTAAGTTGAAACTTATGTTGAAGGGTTGAAATCTGGAAAAGCAAATTGATATTTGTCCTGGGAGAGGATAGCTTTGAGAGGTGGTTGAACTCTGAAGACTAGATTGATGTTAGAAGAGCTGAAGCTTGGAATTGAGAGAGAGAGAGTTGTTGATCTGCTTTCTTGTCTGTTTTCTTTTCTGTATTGCTGATGTGCCTTGTTTGACTTGCTTGATGCATTAGAATAAGTCCATGATTAGACTGAATTTAATCTAGGGGCATGATTGCACTAGAGGTGGGGTTGCTCCCTCTGCTTGTGTTGTTACTGTATGGCTTTGCTTGCGGGTATTCGGTAGAGCCCAGCTCCCTTGCCCAGGTGGTTTATTTTGCTTGATAGCATCCCATTTTATTTCATTTCTTCTGTATGATTGCAGTCTCTTATATTTTGCTTGATAGCATGTTATCTTTTTCTGTATGATTACAGTTATTCATATCTGGCTTGAGGTTGAGATGAGCTTGTGGAGGCTGACACCCCACACACATTTCCTCCCTCACTTGCATTGCATGCATTTTACAGTCGTTTACTGTATATCTGTTTACTGTTTAAGCTGATGCTTTATCTGTTTCTGTTTATCATTGACATGATCCCTTAGGACTCTCATTTCCTTTGATAAGGAAGTGATGATAGAACTTTAGGTTGAAACCTATGCATGATAACTTCTAGGAGTTACCTGTTTCAAACCTCAACCATAGGATGAATCCTTGGCATGACAACAGTAGGACTTGATAGTCTCCCCGTAGTTGAGCCTTCTCCTCTCATCTCAAAACAGCTTAAGATACAGTAATCATGAATGATTTCTTTCGTACGTTACGAGCCTTAAGCTATCTGAGAAAGGATTGTTGGAGAGTTTCTTTTCAACAGTCTGGATGTTTAGTATGGTACCCTTTGGGTGACATGCGACGCATTCACTCTCAGGTCATAGTCTTTAGTGCGATTGAAATTGCAAACACAATAAAAAACAGTTCTTCCGTAAAAGACAGAAAACAAACTTCAAACCTTTTTGCCCCATGGGCCCGTAATTCAAAGGAAGCTTTTCTGAAGAAAAGAGTATCGTTAAACTTCAGTTCTACCGCAAACAGGCTTTGTCCCTAACTGCTGAAACTGTTGTTTAACCCTACTCGATAAAACAGATGAACCTGAATCCCCGTAATCCGTAGTATCCCGAACTACGTAAGCTCTGATCTCTTATGCCTGTTGAGAGTACGTAGGCACAATACTGATGTATTGGTAAGCCACCTCCCCCGTAACTCGTAGGTCGAACTACGTTGACTCTGATTTCTCATTCTCTGATGAGAATACATAGGCATAAAGTGCGATACTTTGCCGAGTCATTTTCTTTTCTGTTTAAGCCAGCCTTGATAGGTAGATAGATAAACCAACCCGTCTAGTAAACACAACAAGCGTGGATCCCGTCGAGTACAACGGACGTGAGGGGTGCTAATACCTTCCCCTTGCGTAACCGACTCCCGAACCCAGACAACGGTTGCGACGACCTTGTCTTACCCTTTTCGTTAGGTTTTTCCGGTCGTTTCCTTTCCCGCTCCGAGGGATAAATAACGAAAGGTGGCGACTCTTCTGTTTTGCCGACACCTTATTTTCGCGGAAGCGACAGCTGGAGACTCTGCTGGGGACTTCATAGTTTCCTGGGATCCAACGTCCCGTATGCGAGTCAGTATGGGGATCCGACGTCCCCTGCCAGAGTCAATCCTAACGCTTGTATGATTACTTGTTGGGTTGTGTTTATTTATCGCATTTTTATTTCCCGCACTTTATTTTTCAGTATGATATGACTATATGTGCTGTTGTGGGAGGGGCATTCTGATGAGTGAGAAGCCAGACCCAAGCTTGAGTGAACATAGCATTAGTTGTGGAAATTAGTGGGCGCGTGCTTGCTTGGCAGGCACTAGTGTCTCATGAAATCCACGCTCAGACGAGGTTCTCCCGGTTGGCTTCTTTTTCAACCCTTTGGGTTGAGGGGGTTGTTGGTTTGGAGGATTGTCGACTCTAGGGACCGATCATTTGTGATTCAGCCGAGTGAGGCCGCTTCATGAGCTGGTGATGCCACACCTTCTGGGTATCGTATCACCCCTCTTGAATGTTTGTGACGCTGATGACCGCATAGGATGCCGAACTCGAGTCAGTTTAGGTCCATACCTGTGAGCAGGGTTGGGTTTATTGCAGGAAACTTTGACCTTCAGACTACCTAGTTTTCTTGATAGTGAATCAGTTTTATTGGTACCAGAGGTTGGCATCATCAGACATATTGTTCTTGACAAAGCAGGTTTATGATTGGGATCAGAAGATCTCATCAGCATATGTATGATTGTTCTTGATAGAGCAGGTTTTGGGTGGGATCAGAAGATCTCATCAGCAAATGTATGATTGTTCTTGATAGAGCAGGTTTTAGGTGGGATCAGAGGTCCTTATTATCAGATGTTTGTTCTTGACAGAGTAGATTTTTGGTCCCGTATCAGAGATCCTTATTATCAGATGTTTGTTCTTGATAGAGCAGATTTATGGTCCTATGTGTGTGTGTTCTTGACAAAGCAGATTTGTGGTCCGATGCCAGGGTTTTCTTCTTATTAGATACAGTGGTTGTTCTTGATAGAGCAGGATTATGGTTTTGTTGATACAGAATCTCCACAGCATAGTTGCCTTGATCTCCTGCTGCATGATTGCATTTTACATTGCTTTGCATACTCATTTGCATTTCATTAACGTGTGTCTGTGTTGCAGGTACCGTTTTCCCTGATCCAGGATTTCTTGCCTCCTATTGTATTGTTATGGGTTCTCTGAGGAAGACCGTGGCTTACAAGCTCCCTGCCCCTGATGTGGTTCAACTGACTGGTTTGATTGCTTTAGCAGATGATTCTGTGAGAGATGAGTTCAGAAAGTCTTACGGCAAATTGCTCAGTTTGGTTCGTAAACCTTCTGCGTTCGAGTTGAATGGGTTGCACGCTCTGTTGCAGTTCTACGATCCTCCGTTGAGATGCTTCACTTTCCAGGATTTTGTTCTCGCACCTACGTTAGAGGAGTATGCTGATTTGTTAGGTGTGCCTATCAAGAGGCAGATGCCTTTTGTTCATATGGACGCTGAGCCTGATCTGGCTAGTCTAGCTCCTTCACTTCATCTGGATGCCTCCGAGTTGGTTTTGTCTAGTTGGAACAAGGTTCCCGGTTTCTCCTTGCCGTTCTTAGTGGGAAAGGCTCAGCAGTGCGCCAAAGACGGATGTTGGGCGTATTCAACGCCATCCTCGCTCTATGCATATATGGCATTATTCTGTTCCCCAATATGCCCGACTTTGTAGACTTCGACGCGTTTCGCATCTTTGCTTCAAGGAATCCAGTCCCTACCTTGATAGGCAATGTCTACCATTCCATCCACTACAAAAACGAGAACATAAGGGGCAAGAATGTCTCATGTTGTGTACCCTTGCTTTATAAATGGCTTGATAGTCATCTGCCCAAGAGGGGTCCCTTTGTTTTGTCTGCAGCCACAGCTGAGTGGTCCGAGCGTTTGATGAATCTATCTCTAGAGGATATTGACTGGTTTGACAGAGACAGGTTGGGTACCGAGATTGTCTTCAGCTGCAGCGGGTTTCCGAACGTGCCTTTGATAGGCAAAAAGGGCTGTATAAACTATAATCCGTCTTTGCTGGTCCGACAGTTCGCGTATGCTTTGAGAGCTCCGCCGAAGGATGAAGAGGTGCAGGAATCTCTGTACCTCACTGGTCTTCTAGAGGGGGATCTGTTATCTAAGCTTCAGCGCGCTTGGAATGGCATCAGTAAGCGGGGAAAACCATTGCTGGGGAGAAGCAAAAGTCAAGCCTAGCCTCCGTACGTGACGTGGATCAGAGCCAGAGCAGATGCTATAGGGATGCCATTTCCTCATGCCAAGCCAGAAAGCCCTCCAGTGATTGAAGAGCCTACTATTGTGCCCATTCAGCAGCATAATCAGGTGTTAGCTGAGCGAGATGAATTGAAAAGGGCAAATGAAGAACTGGAGAAAGAATTGGCTCAGCTCCGAAGCGAGAGAAACGAAGCCGTTCATTCCTTCAAAAGGAAAACAGAGCTGGTGAACCAGCTAGGTACAAACTTGACTAAGCAGATAGCTAAGCGTGAGCGCATGGGTCAGGACATCAAAGCTGTCAATGACGTACTGGCTACGAAGAAGCAGCACTTAGACGAAGCGTATCGTAGGATATCCAAGTTCAACCAGCACTGGAAGGCTTCCCTAGCCACCAGGAAAGAGCGAGAGGATAAGCTGATGCAAAAAATCTCCAAGCTGAAAGCCCAGGTGAAGGCTAGTGAGAAGAGGTTGGATGAAGAAACCGCTCGCAGATACGCCGTCGAAGGCCAGCTCAACAGGGCTCTCGCTAACTTGAAGGAGCGCAAACTAATGTTTGAATCCAAAAAGCGGAAGTTAGAAGATTGTTTCGGCGAAGGAGCATGGGAAGATTCGGTCGAAGGTCTTCAATACACCATTATGCAGAGGGAGCTGCTCGTCGAAGGGTTGCTCACTCGTCCTGATCATCCAGAGACGAAGGGGTTGTTAGAAGAGTTCCGCGCCCGTGGCCGTACTTGACTATTTGTATTCCTTTTGTTTGACCATCATTGTGTGCTGACCATCACCAGGCTTGTTGGCTGGGGTCATGCTGTTGATTCATCCTGTACTCGCTGACGTTGTGTACTGCCTTGATGGGCTTTCTTTATATATGAGATGTTATTTCCATGATTGGACTCGGACTTCTTCTTATTATCAGCACTGGCACTCAGGCACTAGGATCGAGGGAGATCTCCCTAACCCACAGAGACACGCTTGCATTTGCATGAAGCATTCGCATAACGAGCACTTTGTCGTTTTTTCCTAACCCTTTTGTGTTCTCAGGTTGTTTCAGGTGGTTCCAGGATTGATCAGAGACCTATTCACTGCTATCCGACCAGAGCTAATCAAACCAGGATCATGGAGCAAGTGCAAACTAATGTTCAGGAACTCCGTGAAAGAATGGATCGCTTCATGGAGCTTATGCAAGCGGTCGCCAATGGCCAGGATCAGCTCAGAACCTTGGTTCAGCCTCTGATTTCAAGGGTCGATAGCAACGGCATACTCCATAGTGGGACTGTGCCTACCCCTCCACCAGTTGAAACTCCTCAGAATGGCGTCCCTGTGACCGGGGGAAATGGCAGTGCCAACGGCAATGTGATGGCCAACATGGGACTCAATGGAAACACGACGGGCGTCGGTAATGGGAGTCTGGAAGCTAATGTCAATATTGGGCTGGGCAACGGCAATGCAGGTGTTGGGAATCTGTTCGGGCCTCAGCCGTGGTTAGAAGACCGCCAAGACGATGTGTTCTCTCAAAGAGGTGCTGAAGGGGAGCTGAATGCTGAAGCACGTCTAAGGTTCAAAGCACTCGAGGATAAGATGAGAAATATCGAGAACCAGAACACCCTGGGCGTTGATATGTCCAAGTTGGGACTGATTGCCGATTTTAAGGTGCCTCCCAAGTTCAAGGTGCCTGACTTCGAAAAGTACAAGGGCACCACTTGCCCTCGCGTCCACCTGAGATCGTATTACAGGAAAATGTCCGCTCATTCTGAGGACGAGAAGTTGCTGATGCACTTCTTTCAAGACAGTCTTTCCGGGCCTTCCCTCGAGTGGTACATGGGTTTGGAGACTGCCAGTGTGCGCACGTGGAAGGACCTTGCTGAAGCATTTGTGCACCACTACCAATACAATAGCGACTTGGCCCCGAACCGAGTCCAGCTGCAGAATCTGTCGCAAAGGAACAATGAAGGGTTTAAGGAGTACGCCCAGCGGTGGCGTGAGTTGGCAGCCAGGGTTCAGCCGCCGATGGTTGAACATGAGCTTGTGCAGATGTTCGTAGCTACCCTCCCAGGGGTTTACTATGAGAAGTTGGTCAGCGGTATGTCTGGAACCTTCTCAGACCTCATTATCACGGGTGAGCACATCGAAAATAGGATCAAACTCGGGAAAATTCAAGGTGAGTCATCCTCAGCTGGAGGAGGCGGAAAGAAACCTTATGCTGGAAAAAGACGGGAAGGAGAAGCGAGCGTTGTGACCAACGCTCGAAGGAAGGGTAAAGGCCCTCACCAGCAGGTGGCCAGCATAACTATCCCGGCAGTTCAGCAGCAGCAGCAGCAACCGAATCAACAAGGGTACAGAAAGTATCAGAATCGAGCACCTTTGTCGAGCCGTCACCTCGAGACACCGCCCATGTCGTACGCGCAATTATTGCAGACTTTGCTTCAGCTACAGTTGATCCAAAAGAGAACCTTGACTCCCTTGACAGGGGCACCTCCACCAGGTTATGACGCGAGTGCAACTTGTGAGTTTCACTCAGGGGCACCAGGCCACACAATAGAGAATTGCAAAGCCTTCAAGCACAAGGTACAGGACATGGTGGACGCTAAGATCATCAACTTCTCAGATAATGTGCCAAATGTCACGAAGAACCCTATGCCGAATCATAGGGGAGGTGGAGTAAACGCCATTATCGAAGACGAGAGTTCGGATTTGTTGACTGACGTCAGAGATCTGAAGACGCCGCTTAGCTTCGTTAAAGCTAAGTTGATGAAAAGAGGTTTCTTTCTAGGTTGCGGAGAGCTGTGTATGGGCTGTGCGACACGTTCTGATGGATGTGAACAGTTGGTAGAAGGAATTCAAAGTCTGATGACTGAAGGGATTTTACAGTTTAACCGGAGGGCCGAATGTGGATCAGGAGAGGTAGTGCTAAGGCAAGATGATGAGGTCGCTACCATCACCATCCCTCGCCAGACGATAACTATTTCTGCGCCCAGACCGCCCACAATTACTATCACCAAAGCCGGGCCAATACCCTTCGAAAGCACTAATGCTGTCCCATGGCATTATGGGGCTGAAGTCTACTGCGACAGACAGAAGTTGGAGCTAGAACCGTTTGGTTCGTCTGTGGAGAACCTTGCGGGAATCAGTGGTATTACTCGCAGCGGAATAGTGTTTGCACCACCTGAGGTCGTGGCGGACAAAGCAGACAGAGCTGATGCAATTGATAAAGGGAAGAGTAAAGTCGTCGAAGAGATCCCGCGTGGGGTAGAAAAAGACTTACTTGTTAAAGACGCCGAGGAGTTTATGCGGTTGATTAAAAAGAGTGACTACAAGATTGTGGATCATCTCCATCAGACACCCTCGAAGATTTCCATCCTGAACTTGTTAGTGTGTTCTGAAGCACACCGCAGCGTACTGCTGAAGGTGTTGAACACCGCATATGTACCGCAGGAAATATCGGTAAATCAGCTAGAAGAGGTCGTAGCCCACGTGAATGCTGGAAATGGTTTAGGGTTCACTGACCTAGAGCTGACGCCGAAAGGGAGGAACCACAATAGCGCTCTGCACATCTCGATAGAGTGTAAGGGCACGATTATGTCGCACGTGTTGGTGGACACGGGTTCGTTGCTCAATGTTCTTCCGAAGAAGGCATTAATGAAGTTGGATACTCGTGGAGTGATTTGCACACCCAGTGATCTGGTTGTGAAAGCGTTCGATGGAACCAAACAACATGTTTTCGGGGAGGTGATGTTACCAATCCAAGTTGGTCCGGAAACATTCGACGCGATCTTTTACATTATGGACATCATGCCTGCCTACAGCTGTCTCTTGGGCCGGCCGTGGATCCATGCTGCTGGTGCCGTGACCTCCACGTTGCACCAGAAGCTCAAGTATGTTGTCGGAGGTAGCATCGTGACTGTTTGTGGCGAGGAAGACATAATGGTGAGCCATTTGTCGTCCATTAAGTATGTTGAGGTGGATGGAGAAATCCATGAGACTCTATGCCAAGCGTTCGAAGCTGTCAAAGTGAAGGACGTAGCTCCTGTAGTCACTGAAAAGCCAGAGATGACTCTCTCTTCCTTCAAGGAAGCCCAGGCCGTTGTTCAAGCCGGATCCACCCCAGGCTGGGGACGAATTTTGGAGATACCTAACAGGCAAGATAAGTTTGGGTTGGGATATTCTCCTAGAGCTGAAGCTTCTTCTTCTAACAGTGCGTCGCGAGGTAAAGGGCCGATCCAGTTTACCAGCAGCGGGGTGATATTTGAAAGCGCCAACGCGGTGTCTGAAGACAGCGGAGATAGCGACTGTGACCTAGACTCTTGGATCCAGCCAAGCAAGCCAGGCGAGAGCCTCAACAATTGGTCCGTCAAGGATATCATCCAGATGACAAGCGAAGAGTAATGATTTACTTTTTTCCAATCATTGTACAACCCTATGTCCTACCCGGGGCATAATAGTTTTATTGTCAGGGCCTTGTTTGATTATGTACATGCATTTTATCAATAAATCAAAAGGCGTTTTTCTTCGTATTCAAATATTATGATCTCTGTTATTCCTGTTTTATATTTGTTTTGAAAAACAATAAAATGGCAATGAGGTTTGTGCTAACCTGCATATCCTTGTTTTAAGCTTAACCCTTGTTATTGCAGGATCCACATGACAGATGACATCGACTCTAGACCTTCTACGACTCACTTAGACTTCGATTGCCCGATCTATCAAGCCGAAGAAGAGATTGATGAAGACGAAGACCTTCCTGAAGAGTTGGCCCGCTTGTTGAAACAAGAGGAGAAAGTTATTCTGCCTCATGAAGAGGAGATTGAGATCGTTAATCTGGGTTCTGAAGAACTCGTCAGAAACGTCAGGATAGGGGCTTCACTGCAGAATGATGTCAAGCAGAGATTGGTCGAGATGCTAAGAGAGTATAGTGACGTCTTTGCTTGGTCATACGAAGATATGCCCGAACTTGACACTGACATCGTGGTCCACTACTTGCCGTTGCGAGAAGATTGTCCACCCGTTAAGCAGAAGCTTAGGAGGACACGACCGGATATGGCCGTTAAGATCAAAGAAGAAGTGCAGAAGCAGCTTGATGCTGGCTTCTTAGCGGTCACCACTTACCCTCCGTGGGTTGCCAACATAGTGCCTGTACCGAAGAAGGACGGTAATGTACGCATGTGCGTCGATTATCGGGATTTGAATAGGGCGAGCCCTAAGGATGATTTCCCGCTGCCTCATATCGATGTGTTGGTCGACAATACAGCTCAGTTCTCCGTGTTTTCGTTCATGGATGGCTTCTCCGGTTACAATCAGATCAAGATGGCGCCGGAGGACATGGAGAAAACTACGTTTATTACTCCCTGGGGAACGTTTTGCTACAAGGTAATGCCTTTCGGTCTGAAGAACGCAGGGGCCACTTACCAACGAGCAATGGTTACTTTGTTTCATGATATGATTCATCACGAGATTGAAGTCTATGTTGATGACATGATTGCGAAGTCCCAAACGGAGGAGGGACATCTGGTCAATTTGCTGAAGCTTTTTGAGAGGCTTAGGAAGTTCAGGTTGAGGCTGAATCCTAACAAGTGTACTTTAGGAGTACGTTCCGGAAAGTTACTGGGGTTTTTCGTGAGTGAAAGAGGCATCGAGGTTGATCCTGCGAAGATAAAAGCGATACAAGAAATGCCAGTGCCAAAAACAGAAAAAAAAGTTCGTGGTTTCCAGGGCAGAATAAACTACATTGCAAGGTTTATCTCTCAGCTCACGGCCACGTGTGAACCGATGTTCAAACTGTTAAAGAAAGATCAGGCAATTATCTGGAACGAGGATTTCCAGAAGGCATTTGATAAGATAAAGTAGTATCTACAGGAACCTCCGATCTTGATACCCCCAGTGGCCGAACGGCCATTAATCATGTACTTGACAGTTCTGGAGAATAGTATAGGGTGTGTTCTCGGTCAGCACGACGAGACGGGCAGAAAGGAGCATGCCATTTACTACTTGAGTAAAAAGTTCACTGACTGTGAATCTCGCTACTCGATGCTGGAGAAGACGTGTTGTGCACTAGCCTGGGCCGCCAAACGTTTACGACAATACATGCTCAATCACACCACCATGCTGATTTCGAAGATGGATCCGATCAAGTACGTCTTCGAGAAGCAAGCGCTTTCGGGCAGGATTGCCAGATGGCAAATGGTGTTGACGGAATATGACATTCAATATGTTTCCCAGAAGGCCATCAAGGGTAGCGTATTGTCTGAGTACCTTGCCGAACAGCCAATCGAAGATTATCAGCCGATGAAATTTGAATTCCCTGATGAGGATATCATGTTTCTCAAAGCGAAGGATTGCGATGAACCGTTGCCCGACGGGGGTCCAGATAGGAAATCCCAGTGGAAATTGATATTTGACGGGGCGGTTAATTCCTACGGAAGTGGCATTGGGGTGATCATCACGACTCCCCACGGATCCCATATCCTGTTCACTGCGAGACTGACGTTTCCAGTCACCAATAATGAAGCGGAGTACGAAGCATGCATCATGGGTCTAGAAGAAGCAATTGATTTGAGAATCAAGAACCTAGACGTATATGGTGACTCGGCGCTTGTGGTTAACCAGATTAAAGGGGAGTGGGAGACTCGTCAATCAAATTTAGTGCGTACATGAATTATGCCAGAAGGCTGCTTCCGTTCTTTGATCGAGTGGAACTCCATCATGTGCCCAGAGCGGAAAACCAGATGGCTGATGCCTTAGCCACGTTGGCTTCTCGTCTTGATAGACCTGCATTCTTCTTTGCGATCGAGGAAGCCTCTGACGGCAAGCCATGGTTCCATGATATCCAGACCTTCCTTATGACTAAGGAGTATCCTGCGGGTGCGTCAACCCAGGATAAGAAGACTCTGAGGAGGCTATCTGGAAATTTCTATCTCAATCCTGATGGAGTGTTGTATAAAAGAAACCACGATCTCGTGCTACTCAGATGTGTAGATGAGAAAGAGGCGAGTCTGCTCATGGAAGAAGTCCATGAAGGCACATTTGGTACGCACGCCGGCGGGCATACTATGACAAGAAAGATTCTGAGAGCAGGATATTACTGGCTGACGATGAAATCAGATTGCTTTAAGTTCGCGAAGAGATGTCATAAATGCTAGATTTATGCTGATAAAGTTCATGTGCCGCCGTGCCCGTTAAATGTCATGTCCTCCCCGTGGCCGTCCTCCATGTGGGTCATCGACATGATAGGCAAGATCGAGCCCACGGCATCTAACGGTCATCGCTTCATTCTAGTAGCTATCGAATACTTCACCAAGTGGGTGGAGGCACCCTCATATGCTAATGTGACCAAGCAGGTGGTGGCTAAGTTCATAAAGAGGGACATCATCTGTCGTTACGGAATTCCCGAGCGGATCATTACTGATAATGGTTCGAATTTGAATAACAAGATGATGAAGGAGCTGTGCCAGAGTTTCAAGATTGAACACCACAACTCATCTCCTTACCGGCCGAAGATGAATGGCGCCGTTGAAGCGGCCAATAAGAACATTAAGAAGATTGTTCAGAAGATGGTTGTGACCTACAAAGATTGGCACGAGATGCTGCCATTTGCATTGCACGGTTATCGTACGACGGTACGTGCGTCAACCGGGGCAACTCCTTTCTCCTTAGTGTACGGTATGGAGGTTGTCCTACCGTTAGAAGTGGAGATCCCTTCTTTGTGAGTTTTGGTTGATGTGAAACTCGACGAGGCAGAATGGATTAAGAACCGACTAAACCAACTCAGCCTGATGGACGAGAAGAGGTTAGCATCGATTGCGTATGGTCGTCTGTACCAAAGCCGAATGAAGAAAGCTGATGACAAGAAGGTTCGTCCTAGAAGCTTTCAGACGGGTGATCTCGTCCTGAAGAAGATTCTTCCTCCACACTCCGATCACCAGGGCAAGTGGACTCCTAATTACGAAGGTCCGTATGTCGTCAGCAAGGTCTTCTCGGGAGGAGCCTTGTTGTTATCCACGATGGATGGTGAAGATTTTGCATCCCCGGTGAACGCGGACACAGTTAAAAAATACTTTGCTTGAAAGCGACCCGCTGGACAGTAAAAAGAGAGTCCAGGCAAAAATGGGGCATCCCGGTGAACCATAAAAAAGGAAAAAGGTTCGGGAAAAAATTAGGGATATAAAAGAAAAATGTACACCCGCAAAGTCGAAAACCTGGAAGGGCGACTTTGGCAAAAAGGGTATCCCGGTGAACTGAAAACCCGCAAAGGACGGTTCACGCAAAAGTTAGGGATTTGAAAAAGCAAATGACTGCGTTCCGCGTGTGGACTTTCATTGTTTGGTGGTTTGGAAGACCTGAGGGTCATTCATCTGAATCAATCTCTTCTGAAGCTGAAGCGTCAGAGAAGTATCGAAGTCGAGTGGGTCATAGAAGGCTCAACTCATGGTGTTCGTCTACGCCTCGTTGCCGACATTTGTATATACTGATGTATATTTATGTTTTATTTTGCGCGACTTCCTCATTCCAGGAGCTTGCATCTGTTGTAAAACATTTTTACCCATTCAGGGGTTCGTTGTTAATAAAATACTATTCAGCAATTCTGCTTGTCTGTTTAGCATTTATCTGTTTTGTTTGCGAAAAGGAACGCCGATGTTTTTTACAAAATGCGCATACATAAACTTACTGGCCTAGGCCAATGATTGTTGAAACAATGAATTACTTAAACATTGTCACAAGACGATAACCTTGATAGGTCCCTTTGAGAAGGGTATCTTGTCTGTTTGTTTGTGTTGTTACAGGTGTAACAGATGCCAGACAGTACACCGTATGCGTCCCCAAGCAGGATGATTCCTCCTTCTCCAGCAAATTTCAGCAGCCTCTCCCCGCAGAGTCTGAACATGAGATCGTAAGCATTGATATGTCTCCCCAGGCAGAGAAGATCCTTTCCCTAGTCAAGTACATCCTGAAGGAATGTCGTCTCCCCAGCTGAGTCATACGCTGAAGTGTGCAGCAATTGATAGTTCCAGACTGAAGTCTCTGATGGAATTGTGACTCCCCGCAGAGTCGTACTCTCCCCTGTAAGAAGGATGATTCCTTCTTCCCCAGCCGAGTTTGCAGATCCCCAAGAGAGCCGAGTCCTTGGGAAGCAGTTGGGACCATGAGTGGTTTTTCCCCAGTAGAGTGTTGAATAGCTGATGCTGTATTTCCCCACCGGAGTCGTTATCTCCAGGAGGGCTAGCCGTGAAGGCCATACAGTTTATTTCTGCGATTGACATCGCTCTCCTCAGCAGGTCCAGGTTCTCGTAGAGCTTTATTCCCCTGCAGCAGTCAACTGAAGTTTGCTTCCCCATGCGTAGTCCGGTTGAGATTGGTGTGGCTTTTTCTCCGTGGCAGGATGATTCCTTTCTCCACCAGAGTGGTTCTTTCTCCTTGATAGGAAGATTCTCCCTTCAGCATTTATTTTGCTGACGGGATCGTAGCATTTTGCATGATTGCATAGCATTTATCATAAACGCACAGCATTCCCACCGTGTGGAGCATTGCGCCATTACTGAAGCATATGCATACTCAACACGAGCTAGGTCGTTACCATTCTTGTTTTGCAGGTGTTCCGCCGCAGAATTGATTGCTCAAGATGATTCTTGAATTCTCCCCAACGGAGTCGCTTGCTCAAGATGATTCTTGAAATCCCCAGCAAAGTCTTCGGCCCAAGATAATTCTTGAATCCTCCGGCAAAGTCGTTTGCTTAAGATGATTCTTAAAATCCCCGAAGTCTCCAACATAGTTATGGGTTCAGGATGATTCTTGAAGTCCCTGCGGAGTTATTTGTTCAAGGTGATTCTTGATGCAAAGATGATACAATCAGAATGATTTCTGGATCCCCGAAGCAGAGTTACTTGATAGTTCTCCAGAATCCCCAGCAGAGATGCGTCATCCCCAGCAGGTTGCTGAACAGCGAAGTCGAAAACTCCCTCGAAGACTTGACGACTGAAGTCCAACCGTATTGACGAAGTGGTTCTCTCAGCTGAAGCAGAGTGCCTGATGGAAGAAGTTTGGATATCCCCAATCAATTCATGATTGACCGAGAATTCTATTCCCGACTTACTGATGAAGTCCAGCTGATGCGCGAAAGTATTCTTTGAATGCCTGACGAGTCCCGAGGAATCTTGATGCCCGACGGCATAATCAACCATGTACTACCAGTTACCGTGTGACAAATCCCCCAGCTAGTTGTCGTGCAGCTACTATTTCAATTTCTGAAGATTCCTACCCATCAGAGCACCGTGTACTTGTGCAGTTGGCAAATTTCAGGGTTTGTCGGTATTCAACCGTCTCGCACCTTGATTGGTCGAGAGTCGTTCGCTTCTCGCCCAGTTAGGTTCAAGCCGTTTGAATAGGGGCAGCTGTTGCACCCCAAAATTTGACCAACATTTTTGGACCTAGCTTGTGTTTCATTTCATTCACATTAGCATTATCATTTGAATTTCATTGACATGTATGCAGGAGATCAAGAGGTATGATTACCAATCAAGGGCTATGCAAGACTATGAAGCTAGATATGAAGGTTATTCCAGTGTTTAAGGGTAGATATCTTTGTCAGAGAAGTCAGAAGATTCTCAGAGAGAGTGGTTGAAACCAAGGGTGTGTGCCTCCTAACTTGAAAGTTGTGGGAGCTCCCCAGATGATTCTGAAGCCAGGAATAAGGACTTGAAGCCTTGAGAGAGCTTATGAGATGTCTTAAAAGCCATCATGAAGCCTATACAGGTCATTGTACCAGATTAAGAAGACCTAGCAATGAGTGGTGTAATTAGGGTTTGATTGGGTCAACCCTAGGTCAACTGATGATTTGGAGAAGGTTGATACCTAATTTAAGAGCCATGTGATCATGGATTGATGCATTAAGATGTTCTAAGGATGATTCCAAGGTGAACTCATCATGATTGAAGAGTCTGAGAAGTTTTAGGCTAGGGTTTCTAAGGCTTGACAGTGTAAAATCCCCTAGTTTGACCCCTATTTTCAAGGCAGATTAGCTCAAGATGTGATTGTCATATCATCTTTCCCCCAACATGAATGTTGTAGAGCTTGTTCTTAGATTTAATTTGAGTACTAGAAGTCCTTGATAGGATTTTTAGAGCTCAAGTTATGACTTTGACAAGTTACAGGTCATCTGAGGTATGTGAATCTGGAGCCTTGAAAGTCACCCAACTTGCATCCAACTTTTGCCCAAGAAGGATGATTCCTATGAACTTTTGGTCAACATGAATGTTGTTACTTATCTTCTTAGCTTTCTAGAGAGTACTAGAAGTCCTTGATAGTATTTGTAGAACTCAAGTTACGGCTTTGACAAGTCAAGGGCATTTTGGTCATTTGGGGATTATAGGTCATTTCAAGCATAAGGCCATAACTCCTATTTCCAAGCTTCAAATGGAAAAATCTTCAACATCAAACTTGTTAGAAATCATGTTTTAAGGCTAGTAAGGAGGCCATGAGATGTTGGAAATACTTGTAGCTCATACTTATCAAAATGGTCAAAATAAAGGAGGATTTAATGTATTAAAGTGACCTATTTTTGGGAATTTTCAATACATAACCAAAACAATGCAAGTGACCTACCAAACTGAATGGAAAAATCATTTTAGAAACAATGGCATTATTACAATTTTGATTTGAGGTCAAATTAAGGGACTTATCATAAGTTACTTGTAATCTAAGTTACATTTGCAAAACATAAGGGAGATCAATGTACAAGCTATCCAAGCATCCTAACATCTCATACATCTCATCTAAGGAGATTTTCAATTTAGAATTGGAGCTGAAAGCAAGGGAAACATGGACTGGTGTGAGTATGGCTTGAAATGAGAAACCATGACATGAGATTTTCAAAATCTCCTTGGATGATTCCAGAAGGTGCTAGAGGGTTCTGAAGCATTCTATATATGATTTAGAAGAGGTCCATGGAGGGGGTTGGTGAGAGTTGAGGAAGGAGAGAGAGTTGGGATTCAGAATTTGTTCATTGCAAATTGAAATCCATTCTTCATTTCTACACCATTTCAATTGATTCTTTCTATTGCAATCTCTTCCTTGTGAGTTACTGAGTGATTCCATAGCAAATTGAGAGCAAGAACATGGCTGAATCGTGCATAAGCTTTTGAGTTCCACCTGCTGCAAGTCACTATCGGGTTTGGAGTTGCAAGCATCTTCCATCAGTTCTTTTGCAAACAGAAGCTATATCTTGGTATAAGGAACGATTCTGGAAGGATTGAAGTGCTGAAGTGGAGATTTGGTGCATCTGTTATTCAAGAAATATCAGGTTTGTAACTTTCACCATACACTCTAATTTAAGCATTGTCAAGTCAAATTGTTAGGTCGGAATGGTTAGAGACAACTAGGGGATGGGTTCTGGAGAGTTTGAGAGCAATTGGTTTTGTTCAAGGTGATGACACCATTTCAGTTTGGATCAAGAACTTGGGGTATAGTGAGCAATAATATGAATTCTGTAGGGGAAATTGATCAGTGTAATGTGATGAGGATTTTTGACCAAACAATTTCAAGATTGGAGACAATTGATTCTTGGTCAGAATTTTGATCCCCGATCGTGTTTAGGGTTAGAGGTTGTTTCAATTGAATCTAATACCATGATTGTTATCAGTGTGGAATTTGGGGTGTGTTAGTGCTTTAAACCATGCGTTTTGATGAAGATATGATGAAGTTCAATTTGAGAAAGAACCATGTTTGAACTCTGGTTCTTCCCTCCATTCCCATGGCCAGAGGTAGGAGATGAAGTTTTCACCCTCAGATCGTGTTTTGACTCATTGACTGGGGCCACATCCAACGGCTGTGTTTTAAAATTGGATTGTGAAGGGTCTGAGCTTGAAACGCTGCGTATCACTTAATTTCAGTTTTTGGCTTAAGTGATGAATCACTATGCGCACCCCCCAGCAAGCCCAACCCAGCTTTTGAACTAAAAATGACTGCTATTTGCACCGCGCGCATCATTATTTTTATTTGATTTCCATTAAATTTCCATTTAATTCATGATTTTTGTAAAATTCATAACTAATTGAATATTAATCCAATCAAATCCATTCTTTTTGCATATTACTCATGATTGAGTCTATTATTTTTTAGAGAAAAAATATTTTCATTTCATGTAATTTCTGATTTAATTGGAATTTTGTGTTTTAATTGATATTAAAATGTTTATGTTTGATGGATATTTTTGTAGAATTTTGTGTGATCTCATAGTGATGATTCTTGGCCTAATTTTATGTGTGTGATTAGGTTAGATGTGTGTGATCCCATAGTAATTTTCTCACATTTTTGTGATGAAAATAGGTGTGCCTTCTAGATTGATATTTAGATGCCTCCCTTTTAGGGTTTTAGGTTGATACCTTGTAATGTAGGATTTAGTTCTAGGTCCAAATTGATGATTTGATCTTTGAAACTAATGTGATAGAGTCATGGTTGACATAGGTTCCCATAGTAATTTTTGTAGGATTTTACAATTGATTTTAGTATTTTAGTTAGGACTAACTTTAGTACTAGGTTTTAGGTGATCCTAATTCATTAATTCAATTAGTTTAACCTCTCTAGTTCCCTTAGATTAGGGTTTGTGCTTGGTTTGCCTTTGGTTGAGATTGAAGACAAGTTAAAGACAAGAGGAAGATGCTTGAGGTGGCTTGAGGTTGCTTGGAGCTTTGGATTTGTTGGCGCCTGAAGGTGTCTGATGAAGATTAGGAGATAGGACATAGGGAGAGCTTTGTAGTTAGAATGATTTCTTTCACAAACATGGAAAGCATCTTGTGCTTCCATTCCTCCCAATGATTAAAAGTCCTTCCATGGTATTCACCTCCCTCCTTTGGAGGGATAAGTGATGGTACCTAGGAAGTAGAACTTTTGAGGAAACCATTCTTCTGATGTTAAACCCTTATAGGCCTCCTTTGGTGGTCAATAAGCAGTTTAATATCCTAGCTTATCCAGTTAAGTGATTTCTTCTGGTCTGAGTATCTTGAAAGATGTTGGACTTGAGTTTGAAGATGAGGACTTCATTGAAGAGTGTGGTAGAGGGTGATTCCCTGAGCATTGCCATTGCAGCTGGAGCTTGAAGAGCAAGAAGAACAAGTTGATACTTGAAGACCCAATGGATATTGAATGACGAGCTGAAGCTTAAAGACTGAGGGATGAAGTTGACACCTCTAAGTGATTGAAGACTACTCTGAGAAGCTGAAGCTTGTAGGAGAGGAAGACCAAGTTGAAACTGGTAAAGCAAAGAGAGCTGAAGCTTGAAGACTAAGTTGATACTTATGAAGAGGATTCAATTGAGATTGAGTGTAGAGCTGAGGCTTGAGGAATAAAAGATGAGTTGACACTTACATTGATGCATTGAGAGCTTGAAGGAATCAAGTTGGGAATGAAGCCTGAAGGTGAAACTGACTGGAAAGCTGGAAGCTTGGAGAAGTGAAGATTAAGTTGAAACTTATGTTGAAGGGTTGAAATCTGGAAAAGCAAATTGATATTTGTCCTGGGAGAGGATAGCTTTGAGAGGTGGTTGAACTCTGAAGACTAGATTGATGTTAGAAGAGCTGAAGCTTGGAATTGAGAGAGAGAGTTGTTGATCTGCTTTCTTGTCTGTTTTCTTTTCTGTATTGCTGATGTGCCTTGTTTGACTTGCTTGATGCATTAGAATAAGTCCATGATTAGACTGACTTTAATCTAGGGGCATGATTGCACTAGAGGTGGGGTTGCTCCCTCTGCTTGTGTTGTTACTATATAGCTTTGGTTACGGGTATTCGGTAGAGCCCAGCTCCCTTGCCCAGGTTGTTTATTTTGCTTGATAGCATTCCATTTTATTTCATTTCTTCTGTATGATTGCAGTCTCTTATATTTTGCTTGATAGCATGTTATCTTTTTCTGTATGATTACAGTTATTCATATCTGGCTTGAGGTCGAGATGAGCTTGTGGAGGCTGACACCCCACACACATTTCCTCTCTCACTTGCATTGCATGCATTTTACAGTCTTTTACTGTATATCTGTTTACTGTTTAAGCTGATGCTTTATCTATTTCTGTTTATCATTGACATGATCCCTTAGGACTCTCATTTCCTTTGATAAGGAAGTGATGATAGAACTTTAGGTTGAAACCTATGCATGATAACTTCTAGGAGTTCCCTGTTTCAAACCTCAACCATAGGATGAATCCTTGGCATGACAACAGTAGGACTTGATAGTCTCCCCGTAGTTGAGCCTTCTCCTCTCATCTCAAAACAGCTTAAGATACAGTAATCATGAATGATTTCTTTCGTACGTTACGAGCCTTAAGCTATCTGAGAAAGGATTGTTGGAGAGTTTCTTTTCAACAGTCTGGATGTTTAGTATGGTACCCTTTGGGTGACATGCGACGCATTCACTCTCAGGTCACAGTCTTTAGTGCGATTGAAATTGCAAACACAATAAAAAACAGTTCTTCCGTAAAAGACAGAAAACAAACGTCAAACCTTTTTGCCCCGTGGGCCCGTAATTCAAAGGAAGCTTTTCTGAAGGAAAGAGTGTCGTTAAACTTCAGTTCTATTGCAAACAGGCTTTGTCCCTAACTGCTGGAACTGCTGTTTAACCCTACTCGATAAAACAAATGAACCTGAATCCCCATAATCCGTAGTATCCCGAACTACGTAAGCTCTGATCTCTCATGCCTGTTGAGAGTACGTAGGCACAATACTGATGTATTGGCGAGCCACCTCCCCCGTAACTCGTAGGTCGAACTACGTTGACTCTGATTTCTCATTCTCTGATGAGAATACGAAGGCATAAAGTGTGATACTTTGCCGAGTCATTTTCTTTTCTGTTTAAGCCAGCCTTGATAGGTAGATAGATAAACCAACCCATCCAGTAAACACAACAAGCGTGGATCCCGTCGAGTACGAAGGACGTGAGGGGTGCTAATACCTTCCCCTTGCGTAACCGACTCCCGAACCCAGACAACGGTTGCGACGACCTTGTCTTACCCTTTTCGTCAGGTTTTTCCAATCGTTTCCTTTCCCGCTCTGAGGGATAAATAACGAAAGGTGGCGACTCTTCTGTTTTGCCGGCACCTTATTTTCGCGGAAGCGACAATAGGTTCTGTAACTGTACACGATTCGGTGCTAGGTCACTGTTATACTGGTAGTGTTTGACAAAAGCTTCTGCCAAATCCTTCCAACTTCTGATATGGACCGGCTCCAGTCCCATATACCATTCTAAAGATGGACCTGATAGGCTATCTTGAAAGAAGTGCATCAACAACTTCTCATCATCGGAGTATGCAGACATTCTTCGGAAATAGGAGTGAAGATGCACCCTTGGACATGTTGTTCCTTTGTATTTATCAAAATCTGGCACTTTGAACTTTGGAGGAATCCTAAGTCCCGGATTCAATCCCAGATTGGACATGTCAAGACCCATAGCATTCTGGCCTTCAAGAATGCTCCTCATCATTTCTTCGATTGCATCGAACCTTCTATTAGCGTCAGATCGTAATCCTTCCCCAAGGTCTCCCATGGAGAAGACGTCATCTTGCTCATCTTGGTTCCACTGAGGACCATTGTTAACAGGCACGGCGCCCGCCGCAACTGGGATGGGAATTCCATCTTGGTTTTCTCCACCCGGAATATTGACTACAGTTGGACCACCATTGGCCTGCGAAGTGCTACCATTAGCCAGAGGAGGAACAACAGTAGTTCCTCCATGCAAAACACCACTGCCATCCACTCGAGCTATCAATGGTTGAACTAGAGTTCTCAATTGTTCCTGCCCATTGGCTACCCCTTGCATTGTTTCCATGAATTGCGTCATCTTTTCCCTAAACTCCTACAACTCTTGTTGTACTTGATCCATGACTCTTCGTTGGTTCCCTCTTGTGTTGTATGAACGTTGCAAAGTCAGCTTGCTCTTTCTCTTTCTTTTCTTCTGAAATGGCAAGCGGTATGAGGTCGGGTTTCAGGGAATGCAAAAATGATGCGTGGGTATATGCAATGCTCGAATGATGTTCAAGGGACTTTCAAAATTTATGATTATCAATGGTATTATGGAACTATAAATGAACAATAAAGAATGCTCAATTCAAGCCAAAAAGCAAACTTTCATTAATTTTGAGGGAAGATTCAATACAACTGATTGTTCAATAAGCTGCAAAATAAAAACTCATGCTACAAGAAAATACTGAATGAACTAAAACTCTTTCTTTCGGAGACGTTCTTCAAGCTTCTTTGTCTCAGACATGAATCTTCTAACCATTTGGTCACAGAGTCGAATAAAGTGATGGATGGAAGGAAGAATATCATTTCCTTCTAAGTCTTGAGTTGCACTTTCCAACCTCCATGGGATATCCCAGATCATAAGGTTGCAATGCTCCACTAGATTGTTATACCTAGCGTGACACATGTCTAGGGTCGGCTGGTAATAACGAAGAGAATCCTCATACGTATCGAAAAGTTCGTTGAGCTGAGCTTCCTTCTTCAGCCATAGTGAACTATTCCTCTGCAGGGCCTCGAAACGATCTTTCCACAGGGTGGTTGTTTCCTGAGCGGTCTTCAATTCTGAGCATTTGTTATGCCATACATCAGAGGTGACATATGAAGCTCTCAATGCTTCTTCTTTGAGTTATCGCTCGCTTTCGGCTAGAATTAAGGCACCCTTCAACTCCTTTTCAAGGACATCAATATCGGCCTCAAGTTCCTCCCTTGTCTTCTTCTTTTCAGCTGAGGCTAACTCGAAGAATCTCCACGCTTTATCACAAGAGGCCTTGGTTTCCTTTGAGCGTTGCCGAAGGGCTTTTACCGATGCATCAGCTCCTTCAAAACCTTTTTGATACCTGACCCTCAGATCTGCTTCTAGCTTCAGCTTCTTGCTACTCTCAGCCACTTTGTCTTGTTCGAACTCCACTTTCCTCTTATATTGGCCATTCTCCACTCCTGCTTGGTGAACCTCAGCCTGAAGGTCTTGATTTTCCTTTGTCAACCTTTCTATCACTAGCTTTAGTTTCTCATACTCCTCCATGGATACATGAGTGGGAGCAGGAGGTTCTTCTCTCATGGATGGTCCGGAGGGAAATGGAAGCAACCTTTCGGCCACTCTAGCTTGCAACCATCGGTTGTAGGGCTCCTTAGCCACACAGTTCTTCTCCTTTAACTCTTTCCTCCCCTTCGTATGAACCTTGGCCCACGCTTTAACAATATTCCTGACAAACGCAGGATCGTCTGTTGTGGCTAGCAAAAAGAAACTCTGAACCTTCTCTGCTTCGGGCTCATCTTCCATGGCATAGCCCAACTGACACAACGCCATGACAGGGTTGTAGTTAATGCAACCAGCCCTACTGATTAGAGGTACATTACCGAAATTCCCACAACTAAAGATGATCTCCACGTCGTAATACTCATGAGAGTACCAAGTAATATCATTGGCCTCTAGAGACATGATGCGTTGAGACCATTTCAGTTTCTTCTTGTTTTCCACAAACGGCCCTTTCTTCGGCAGGTGGGAAGCATACAATTTGAATAGTAGATGAGAACAACATTGGACCATTCCTGTCTTCTTTTCACTTCACCAATGAATGGAGTGGTAAACATCAGCGAGGAGGGTACGTGTCGCTACTGCGAAAATCGGCGCCGGCTGAACAGAAGAGTCGCCACCGTGCGTTATTTATCCCACGGGAGGGAAAGGAAACGCTCAGAGTAAACCTACCGCAAAGACGGGAAAGGTATGGTCATCGCAACCAAAACCTGGATTCGGGAGTCGGTTACGCAAGGGGAAGGTATTAGCACCCCTCACGTCCGTCGTACTCGACGGGATCCACGCTTGCTTTCGGGTATGGATTGTTATTCTATCTAAACTAAAGGTCAGGGGTTAAAAGAACATAAAATGACTCGGCAAAGTATCGCACTTTATGCCTACGTATTCCCGTCTGGAACGAGAAATCAGAGTCAACGTAGTTCTCCTACCTACGGGAAAGGAGGGGAAGGTTGCTCGCTAGGATATCGCATCCTATGCCTACGTACTTTCATACAGCATGAAAGATCAGAGCAAACGTAGTTCGGGCCACGTACGACACAAGTCTGTCTTGATTGTTTTTATTCCTTCTGAAAAAGGGTTTTTCTGATTACTGGTCCAAGCGGACAAAAATGACGTTTTGATGAGTTCACATTCTTTTACGGAAGAAGTGTCTTTTATTATGTTTGAAATCTTATTGTGTTTTTCTGTTTGTTTTGAGAAAGAAGAGACAGAACTTTAACCTACGGTTGCAAAGGGAATCAAACTAACCTAGTGTTATCATGCATGGGTTAAGACCTAGTGTCTATCATGCTCCTTTCTTGTGCAGAGAGAAATAGAGATCCTAAGGGAATAGACGGAAACAGAAACAATAGCAGATATATACAGTAAAGTAGTAAAATGCATGGATGCAGCAATACAAGCGAGGCAAGGGAGTCCCACTCAACCTCGAACCTAGAAAACAATAGGCAAAAGTGAACAGAATTCACTTCTAACCCAACAGGTTAAACAGCAAACAATACAGTCAGGGAAAACCAATCAATACATCAGAAATGAAACAGCTAAAAATAAACAGCCACAGCAGCTCTGCATCAACACCTGTCTTCAAGTCATCATCAAACAGCTACAAGCTTCAGGCAATGCATCAATCTCCATCTCCACAGCCTTCAAGCAAGGTCTTGGTCGTCAATCTTCAATCTACAATGGCTTTTCTTCAAGTCTCAATCTCCAAGCTGAGGAATCAATCACAAGAGTGAACTGGGTGTTAAGCACTTAGTTGACCACCAAAGGTGGCAAACAGACTGCTAACAACACATAGAATATTTCTCTCAAGAGTTCTATCTCTTAGACACTATCACCAAGCCTTCCAAAGGAAGGGGGTGAATGTCTTAGAGAGACTCTGCATCACAGAGAGGAATGAAGGCAATCAAGACCTTCCATGTTTGAGAATCAAGTTTACTACTCTAGAGCTCTGCCTAGCTCCTAAACCCTAGACTCCTCAACAGCTGCCAGCAAAGGACTCTCCTCATCAACTCTAGAAGTTGGTCTCCAATCTCTGATCTTCAAATGGGCTTCATCTTCTCAGGTTTTTAGCTCTACCAATCCCCAGAGCAATCCCAATACCCACACAGACAAAATAATAAACCCTAAAGAGGGCACACCACACAGTAAAACAAATATAAGCAGTATACTAATAGCAGTAGGGGAATCCTAATATTCTCTAAGGGATCTACTAGCTACCCATAATCCCTATAGTCCCATACCCCAAAGATTCCATCTACAACTCCTAAGGGAAATGATTTAATCACCTATATTATCTCCTAAACCCTAGTTTTGGTCATGTTATTCACACCTAAACAAATCATCTCAAATTAAGTTCTAAAATTATTAATTAAATTGTATATACAAGCTAACATTCTATACTAATCAACCTAAAAAGAATGGATTAAAAATGTAAAAGCATCTAATCAAACTAAAATTAACAATTTCATGCATTAAACTAAACAATATTTACACCTATTAAAAAGAAAAATATACTAAAAATATGAAAATAAAATGAAATTGGAATTTTTTTATGTGATATTTTTCTTAACAAAATTATGAATAATATGCAAAAAGAACCAATTAAAATCATGCATTTTTCCATTTTTTTTATGATTTTTGAAAGAATTAACATTTTTGAAAGAAATTAAATGAGAATTAAATGGATAAGGGTGCAACAAGTAATGAAAATCAGTTAAAATAAGAGATGGGCCCAGACTGGGGGCGCGCATAGCAAGCGCGTCTGGGCCCAATGCATGCTCAGAAATCACAACAAAAAAATAAAAAGCTGGAACGGTGTAAAAAGCAATAAAAACAGTTCAATATGGTTTGGGCCTGCATTTGGGAGGTGTCGCTAGCAACAATTATTTGAGCCCATCAGATAGAATTAAATGAAACGGTGCGTTGAGGCTTTTGAATCTCCCTCCGTTTTCAGCTTTAAATCACAACCGCTGGATCAAGATTGGAGTCCAAGTCAAACCCTGGATCGTGTGGCTCTCACTTTGTCTTCAACCTTAGAAACCCTAGGGTTTCTGAAATTCTTCACCATGCATGCATTTCAACAGCTTCGTTCTCCCTCGTCTCTCCATGAATTCACACGCTATAAAAACCAAAAACACCCCATTTTCTTCCCTCTACACAACCATAGCAATAGCTCCTTCTAAAACTCAACCAAACTCCAAACCCGATAGGTGCAATATTCTGAATCCAACATTTTCACCTGTCATCAACCATCTCAATTCTCTTCAATCTTTACCCTAGCCTAATCTACATTTCATGCTGACCAATCTGAGCTATGGATCCAAGATTATCGTGCAATGTTCTATGAGTTACAAGCTCCAACAGTTTTGATACACCATGATCAACCTTCATGAAACTTCTCCAAACTTTGTGAAAACCATCATCTAACCTATCTTAATCGTTCTATGCTAACAAATCACTATGATTCTACCTAAATCAGGCAATTCGAATAGAAATCTAACCTGGTGCAAAATGATGAAAACAGGTGCTAAAATCCTTGGATCTGATGCTTGTAATGAGTGGAAATTGATCAGTGAACTTGATTATAGGTTCTGTATGCACTGAATCTTGTTCAATCCTCTTGGATCTTGTAATTGCAAAGTTCTTGCTTCTTGGATGATTAACTTGAACAGCACGAGTTCTTCTCCAATTCTACCAAATTCTGATGAAAATATGATCTATGAATGATGGTGATGATGATCCAATCAAGGAATGTGGAAATTGAGAGAGATTTGATGGAGTTTGAAAAGCTTTTGCAAATTGGAAGAATTGTGTATAACTTGTGTTTTGAACAAAGTGATTCACCAACCATGGCATGGAGTCTCTTAATGCAATATATAGATGAGAATAGAAAGCCCTAGAAGCTTGGAGAAACTTCCCATGCACACTTTCCCTTGGATTTGGATTATGTAACTTCATTTGTAAGTAACCATGCATATCTTTCAATTCTTGAACCAAACTCAAAATCTACTTTTGCCAATGTTCTTAAAACATTTTTTCTAATCAAAATGACCTATAATTTCATCCCATTTGGCCAAATTATGAAAAATCTCAAATTTAGGTCATTTTTTATTCATTAAATTCACCAATTTTGAAACCTTGAGCTATGAGCCTTTACAATCTTTCATGGTCACCTTTCGAGACTCAAAATGTCATTTGGAGCAAGTTTGATGTTGTGAAGTTTTTCATTTGAAGCTTCCTTGTATGAGTTTTGGGCATAGGCTTGAAATGACCTGTAATTCTCAGATGACCAAAATACCCTTTGCTTGCCAAGACCATAAGTAGAGTTACACAAATCATATGAAGGCATACCATACCATTATAGAAATCTAAGACAATAAGGAACAACTCTTATGTTGACCAGAAATTCATTTGAAATCTCCTTGAGGGGTAAACGTTGCTTGGAAGACAAGTGACTTTCAAAGACAAAATTTTAGATACCTCAGATGACCTGTACCTTGCAAGGACCATAACTTGAGTTCTATAAATCTCCTTGATGTCTTCCACCACTCAAATTAAAGGTCTTGAGATCCTATACAAGTTTCATGTTGGCCAAGGATCCATTTGAAGCTTGCATTTTGACTTATCTTGCTTGGAAATTTGACCTAAACTAGGGGATTTTACACAGAAACCCTAATTTAGAAACTCCTCTTCTCCTTGATTTCTCTTGATTTCTTCTTGGCACATCACCATATCCTTATTAACATGTCAAATGGTGAACCCCACATCTCTCCAACAGCCCTTAATACCTTTCAATCAAACAATTGACCTAGAGTTGACCTAGGGTTGACCCAGATGAAACCCTAGCTGACTGTCTTCAACTGCAACTCTTGTGATCATACCAATGACTTGTCTCCTTCTCCAAATGACTTTCTAAGTCTTCCATGATGTCTATATACTCTCCATGCTCAATTCACAGCTCACAACCCCTTTGATGATCTTCAGATACCCTCAGATAGGAGATAGATTCACTACTTGATCCACTGACTTCTTAGGTTTCAATTTCTTTTCTGATGACTTGGAGGTACTTGAATTTGAATAATAACCTCTTGATAGGCTCATAGAGATGAGAATAGTGATTGGTCCCCTGTTGGATGACTTGCTATGCTATGCTATGCAGATGATTAGATTATGTACATGACTCTATATGCAAATGCTAATGATATTGAAACATAAACCAGGTGAAGAAGGTTGAGCAAATTTTAGGGTGAAACAGCTGCCCCTATTCAAGCGACTTGGACCCGATTGGGTGAAGAGCGAACGACCTTCAAACATTCGCGGTACGAGACGGTTGAATACTAAGAACCCGGAAATTTGCCAACCGCAGAAATAAACTGCACCACTTCTTGGGGAACTACATTCATCGACTGAATCTAACTGTTATAGCAACTCACTGATCCCTTGGCGACCGTGCTGGGGATTATTTTCATCAGCATGAAAAAGACTCTATCATCGAAGGGATAGAACTTTGCTTGTCCACGCCAGGACGCCTGTTTCGTCAACACAAAGAAACCTCAACTAAAACTTGTCCACGTCAGGACTCCACCTGCTGTCAACCCGGAAAAATCTCGGCAACTTCGCTGGGGATGACTCGTCTGTATTTTATCAGAAATAAACCGTCCTCGTTAGGAATAAACTCTTCCATGTTAGGAATAACACTGTCCACGTTAGGACTAAACTTTCTAGGTTATGAATACATCTTTTTTCCGCGTAAGGAATCACATCTTTCCCCGTAAGGAAACCAACTTCTTTTCTGAATCTGTCCACGTCAGGACCACACTTTCCACGTGAGGAATAACTCTCTCATCTGGATTTGTCCATGTTAGGACTACATCGTCCACGTCAGGACCCACCTTTCCACGTTAGGAATACCTCTTTCTTCCACGTAAGGAATCACATCTTTCCACGTAAGGAAACCAACTTCTTTCCACGTAAGGAATGCCATCTTTCCACGTAAGGAAACCATTTTTCTTCCACGTAAGGAATCCAACTTGATATGTCCACGTAAGGACTCAATCTTTCCACGTAAGGAATGCCATCTTTCCACGTAAGGAATCACAATCTTTCCACGTAAGGAATAAACTTCTCTTTCCACGTAAGGAATCAATCTTGATCGGTCCACGTCTGGACTCCCATCCCGTCTTGATTTGTCCGTAAGGACTCCTCTCTCGTCTTGATTTGTCCACGTCAGGGCTACATTTCTTGACTTGCTGAGGAAATGAACTTTGTCCACGTCAGGACTTACGCACCTTCAACCCGCTGGGGAAATAAAATTCGTCCACGTCAGAACTCACATCTCGACCTTCGACTTGCTGGGGAACTGAAACTTGTCCACGTCAGGACTCATGCTTCGCCAACACGAAGGAAGATAAATCTGTCCACGTTAGGACTCTCGCATCTTATCATCACTAAACTATAAACTTGTCCACGTCAGGACGCACATTTCACCATTACGAATAAAGATATCTGCTGAAATAAATGGTCCACGTCAGGACACCAACACGGAGAATAACCAATTTTGTCCATGTCAGGACTTCACATTCAATCAATACAGAGAAACCGAACCTGTCCACATTAGGACTGGCACATATCATCAATCTGAGGAAATCAATCTGTCCACGTCAGGACTTCACATCCCATCAATTCTGAGAAATCGAACCGGTCCACGCTAGGACTAACACCTCTTATCAATCCGGTGAAATAAATCTGTCCACGTCAGGACCTAGCACGAAGAAAACCCGTCAACAAAATTATCCACGTTAGGACTCATTTCTCCATTGATCCCGACCCACAAACTTCCTAGCACTGGCGTGCCAGCAACTTTGAGGCGGACTCTACTGGGGATATTAGGAAACCAAATTACCGGACGCCTGTTCTGATGACCGAAGGCAGCCTCTGAAATTCTGATTCATGAAACCCTTTGATGACAAATAACTCTTCTTGGGGACAAGGAGATATTCATCCTGGTAACTCTGGCGGGGAAAACAAGAGAAATTTACACAAAGAACTCTGTTCGGAGACAAAGAGAACTTCATCATGATAACTCTATGGGGAATAATGCCAAAGCTGACACTTTCGTTGAATGTCTCACGTCGAGAGATCTTGAATGTTTGATAATTCATTCGAGCAAGAGCTCTCTCCACCTGCAAAATAACAATACTTGAAACAAACGGTTAGCCAACCTGGTTTACGTTTCAAAATGCATATGTTTGACAAATGACGTAATGCTCCATTCGACATGGAAATACTACGCGTGTTTTTTGTGGATGCAAGTATGATGCTATATGCCGATGCAAATGCAGACTCGAACTGCTGGGATACAGAAACTGCTTCAGCAAAATAAATGCTGAAGACAATGCCGACTCCGTTGGGGATAGCCAGGTGCTACAGAAATATTCCAGCAAAATAAATGCTGGAAGAGTGAAGTTGACTCAGCTGGGAAAATGGGAACTTAAGCCAAGCACCTTATTGAAGTAACGCCCTGCTGAGGAATATAACTCTGCTGGGGAATAGCAGATGCGCCTGGTATGATTGGACTTCTGCTGGAGAGTGAACCGATATCACCCGGTATTCTGACAAAATAAATGCCAGGGCACACAACCAACTCTGCCGGGGAGAGTCTTAATCTTCGAATTCCACTGGAAGGAAAGAAAACACTTGCTGGAAAGAGAATTCCGCTGAGGAGAAAATGATTCTCTTGGGGCAAATCAACTGACTCCGCTGGGGGAGAGTAAATGACCCTGCGGGGAAAGGTAAACTGCCTGAATACAGCTCACCAATTGGAAATATTAATCTTCGGAGGCTAGACCACTCTGCTTGAGATAGAGGAATCCTTCTGGAGGACACCACACTGTCTGAATACAGTCTACAATCTTGAATTGCTAAACTCTGCTGAAGATAAACGACTTTGCTGGAGAATCCCCTTTGGATAAGCTACGACTAGCTGGAGAATTTGATCCTTCTTCAGGAAAAACATTGTCATCTCAGGAGCGCGACCTGCGTGGGGGTCGAGTCTTTCGTCACGAGCTGATGGTCCACACTGCAATCTTTTGATCGTCCTCTTCATACGGCTATGAACCCTGCAACACCACGAACAAGACAAGACAAGCCTATGCAACCAAATCTATTCAGGTTAGCGTTAGTGACATCGTTTTCAGTTAATTCAAAGTTTTAGCAATTATTGGCAAGGGCCAGCGGCGTTATGCACATGCTAGTTTCATCAAACCTAGGCGTTTTATCATGCACAAAACAGTAAAGAACCAGCATCAAATACTGAATAACATATCTTATTGATTGGGCCCCTGAATGGGCGGAGTTTTGTACACGGGATGTAACTCCTGAAAAGAGGAAGCTACACGCAATAAATATACAAGTATGCGCAAGAAGCATAAATATATTAACAAATTAAATTTGTACACATGTCGGCAACGGGATGCAGACGACCATCACGAACTGGTCCTCCTATGACTCGCCCGACTCTAATGCTTTTCCGGTATCCACACTTCCGAAGAGATTGTATCTGATAATTGACCCCTTCAGGTATATTCTCCCACGCCAAAGATCAAACGCAGTATCAAATTCGGACCGCAGTCATTTGCTTTTCAAATCCCTAACTTTTGCGTGAACCGCCCTTTACGGGTTTTCAGTTCACCGGGATACCCTTTTTTGCCGAAGCCGCCCAGTGTAGGTTTTCAACTTCGCGGGTGTACATTTTTTCCATTTTATCCCTAACTTTTGCCCGAACCTTTCATTCTGTTTTTGGTTCGCCAGGATGCCCCATTTTTGCCTGGACTCTCTTTTTTCTGTCCAGCGGGTCAATTTTAAGCAAAGTATTTTTTAACTGCGTCCGAATTTACAGGCGACGTAAAGTCTTCACCGTCCATGGTGGACAACAACAAAGCTCCTCCTGAAAAGACTTTTCTGACAACGTATGGCCCTTCGTAGTTGGGGGTCCACTTGCCCCTGTGATCTGCCTGCGGCGGGAGAATCCTTTTCAGCACAAGGTCGCCCGTCTGAAAGCTCCGCGGATGTACCTTCTTATCATACGCTTTCTTCATTCGGCTCTGGTACAAACGACCGTATGCTAGAGAAGCTAGCCTCTTCTCATCCAATAGGCTCAACTGGTTCAACCTGTCTTTCACCCATTCTGCCTCATCTAGTTGGACGTCTCGCAATACCCTCAGAGAAGGAATCTCAACTTCTAGTGGTAGCACAGCTTCCATTTCGTATACTAGCGAGAACGGGGTTGCCCCGGTTGATGTGCGTACCGTCGTACGATAACCGTGCAAAGCAAAGGGTAGCATCTCATGCCAATCCTTATAGGTCACCACCATCTTTTGAACGATCTTCTTTATATTCTTGTTGGCCGCTTCAACAGCGCCATTCATCTTGGGTCGGTAAGGGGTGGAGTTGTGATGTTCGATCTTGAAATTCTGACAGAGCTCCTTCATTATTTTGTTATTCAGGTTCGAACCGTTGTCCGTGATTATCCACTCTGGGATCCCATATCTGCAAATGATATCTCTCTTGATGAATCTGGCCACCACCTGCTTAGTCACATTTGCGTAAGACGCCGCTTCCACCCACTTGGTGAAATAATCAATTGCTACTAGAATGAACCGGTGCCCATTAGAAGCTGTCGGCTCTATCTTTCCAATCATATCGATTCCCCACATCGAGAATGGCCATGGCGATTACATCACATTCAGAGGACTCGGAGGCACATGGATCTTATCAGCATAGATTTGGCATTTGTGGCACTTCCTCGCAAACTTGAAACAATCAGTTTCCATAGTCAGCCAAAAATAACCTGCCCGCAGCAGCTTCCTCGTCATAGCATGCCCACCAGCGTGCGTACCAAAGGTACCTTCATGTATTTCCTCCATGAGCAACTTCGCCTCTTTTTCATCTACGCAACGGAGCAACACCAAATCATGGTTTCTTTTGTACAAGACACCATCCAGATTTAAATAGAAATTACCCGCTAATCTCCTGAGAGTCTTCTGATCTTGACTGGATGCCCCAGCCGGATACTCTTTGTTCTTCAGGAAATTAAGGATATCGAAATACCACAGTTTATTGTCAGATGCTTCGTCAATAGCAAACACAAAGGCAGGTCTGTCAAGTCGAGAGATAACAATGCTGGGAGCCTCATTCCAGAAGTTGACTTTGTACATGGAAGACAAAGTGGCCAGGGCGTCAGCCATCTGATTCTCCACTCGCAGTATATGATGAAATTCAACCTTGTCAAAGAAAGGAAATAATCTCCTTGCATAGTTCATGTACGGTATCAAGTTGGGATGACGTGTCTCCCATTCCCCTTTTATCTGATTCACCACCAGAGCTGAGTCTCCGTATACGTCCAGATTTTTGATTCGAAAATCAATGGCTTCTTCAAGCCCCATGATGCAAGCTTCATATTCGGCCTCATTATTGGTAACTGAAAAGGTCAATCGAGCAGTAAACGGGATGTGCGACCCGTGTGGAGTGGTGATGATTGCCCCTATTCCGCTACCGTAAGCGTTCACAGCCCCGTCAAAAATCAACTTCCACTTGGAACCCAATTCTGGTCCTTCGTCTGGCAACGGCTCTTCACAATCTTTCATCTTTAGGTACATGATATCCTCGTCAGGAAAATCAAACCTCATCGATTGGTAATCTTCAATAGGCTGCTCCGCCAAGTACTCAGACAGTACACTCCCCTTTATAGCCTTTTGCGAGACATATTGGATGTCATATTCAGTCAAGACCATCTGCCAACGGGCAATTCTCCCTGATAACGCCTGCTTTTCGAATACATATTTGATAGGATCCATCTTCGAGATGAGCATGGTTGTATGATTCATCATGTATTGCCTCAAATGCTTGGCGGCCCAGGCTAGCGCGTAACAAGTTTTCTCAAGCATTGAATATCGAGATTCACATTCAGTAAATTTCTTACTCAAGTAATAGATCGCATGCTCTTTTCTTCCGGTCTCGTCGTGTTGACCGAGAACACAACCCATGCTCCCCTCAAGAACTATCAAATACATAATCAAGGGTCTCCCTGCCACTGGGGGTATCAAAATAGGAGGCTCCTGCAAATACTGCTTTATTTTATCGAACGCCTTTTGACAATTTTCGTTCCACGCTACAGCTTGATCTTTTTTCAACAGCTTGAACAATGGTTCACACGTGGCCGTTAGGTGAGATATGAACCGAGCGATGTAGTTCAACCTCCCTAAAAACCCGCGCACCTCTTTCTCTGTTTTAGGCGTCGGCATCTCTTGAATTGCTTTTATTTTTGCAGGATCGACCTCTATTCCTCTTTCGCTTACGATAAACCCCAGCAGTTTACCCGATCTCACCCCGAAGGTGCACTTGTTAGGGTTCAGTCTCAGCCTGAACTTCCTAAGCCTTTTGAATAACTTCAGCAGATTCACTAAATGCTCTTCCTCCGTCTGGGATTTGGCAATCATATCGTCAACATAAACTTCGATCTCCTTATGCATCATGTCATGGAAAAGATTCTTCATTGCACGTTGATACGTTGCCCCAGCATTCTTCAACCCGAAGGGCATCACTTTGTAACAAAATGTTCCCTAAGGCGTAATGAAAGTAGTCTTCTCCATGTCCTCTGGCGCCATTTTAATCTGATTATAGCCTGAGAAGCCATCCATGAAGGAGAATACGGAGTATTGAGCAGTATTATCAACTAGCACGTCGATATGAGGAAGCGGAAAATCGTCTTTCGGGCTCGCTTTATTTAAGTCGCGGTAATCGACGCAAATTCTCACTTTACCGTCTTTCTTTGGCACTGGTACGATGTTAGCGACCCATGAGGGATATTTTGTCACAGCCAGGAAACCAGCATCCCACTGTTTTTGAACCTCTTCCTTGATTTTCACTGCCATATCTGGTCTAGTTCTGCGAAGTTTTTGCTTGACCGGCGGACATTCTTCTTTTAACGGCAGGCGGTGCACAACCATATCTGTATCGAGCCCTGACATGTCTTCATATGACCAAGCGAACACATCACTATACTCTCTGAGCATTTTAACCAGTCTTCGCTTGACGTCGCTCTGCAGCGCGGCTCCTATACGAATATTCTTCTCAACCCCTTCCGACCCCAGGTTAATGATTTCGATGACCTCTTCGTGAGGCAGAATGACTCTTTCCTCTTGCTTCACCAACCAAGACAATTCTTCAGGAACGTCACTATCTTCAGCAACCTCTTCTTCGGCCTGAAATATCGGGTGTTCAAAGTCGGGACGAGTCATAGGTGGTTCAAGGATGTCATCTGAAAATGTTATCCTACAAAAAGAATGGTTAAATGCTTCAAAATGCGTATAAAGCGAATAACCACGTTGCCATTTTATTGAAAGATACAAAACAAGAAAAACAGAGATCACAATATTTTCACATGAAAAACGCCTTTTATTTAATGATAAACACGCAATGTTCATAACAGCATAGCCCTAAGCAAATCCTGATGCCCCGGGCAAGACACCAGATTGTTCAACAATTAATAAACAAAGCATTACTGTTTAAGAGTCACAGGAACAAGCTCCTGAATAGACCAGTTGCACCATCCTTGTCCTGGCGCGCTCGGCTGAATCCAGGCGTCCATATCGCAATCGCTGTCTCCTTCGTCAGACTCTGAAGCAGCGTTGACGGTCTCATGACATACTCCACCAGCAGTGATGGTTATTGGTCCTCTGAAACGGGGTGCCCCCACAGCAGGTGTTGATGACGACGGTTGATATCCCAGCCCAAACCGGTCCATCTTCACAGGAATATCCAGCACTTTGCCCCAGCCCTTTGTCTCACCTGTCTCTACTAGAGCTTGAGCTTCTTCATACGACGAGACGGCTATCTCCGACGCTTTACTCGGCCCGGGACCTTTGTCCTTGATACGCAACCCTTCAAATGCCTGGCAGGGTGTTTCGTGAATCTCTCCATCGACCTCCACATACTTAAATGATGACAGATGGCTGACCAGGATGTCTCCGACCACGCTGTCTCCGACCATATATTTCAACTTTTGATGCAAGGTAGACGTGACTGCCCCAGCCCCATGGATCCAGGGTCGTCCGAGCAGGCAGCTATATGCAGGCTGGATGTCCATGATATAAAATTCAGTCGCGAATACCTCCGGCCCCACCTGTAGAGGCAATGTTATCGATCCAAAAACTGTTCTCCGCCTACCATCAAACGCCCTAACCACCAAGTCACTGGGCGTACACAGGATTCCCCTGACATCTAGCTTCATCATCGCCTTCTTAGGCAGCACATTCAAAGACGATCCGGTATCGACCAATACATGCGACATGACTGATCCTCTACACTCGACAGATACGTGCAGCGTCATATTATGGTCTCTCCCCTTCGGGGTCAAATCGAAGTATGTAAAGCCCAAGCTATGGCCTGCATTTACATGTGCTAACACTCCCTCCAGCTGATTTACGGACACATCTTGGGGCACGAAGGAAGTATCCAGGACTTTCAGCAACGCATTTCTGTGAGCCTCAGAACACAATAGCAATGACAGTTTAGTGATCTTTGACGGCGTCTGTCACAGATGCTCCACAATCTTATAATCACTTTTTCGAATCAAGCGCATGAACTCTTCTACATCTTTCGATGCCGCTTCTTTTTCATTCCCCTGCACTGGGACGTTCTCAATCATCTTTCCTTTCCCCTTTGCCAGTCTTTCAGCCTCTACCTCAGGCGAGATGAAGATTCTTCCACTCCTTGTCATACCTCCGGTACCGACAACGTTGTCTACAGTCTCGGCTGGCTGCTTATTAACATCAATCTTTATTCCGTCACAATACACTTCCAACCCATATGACCATGGGACTTCCTTCGTGCTCTCGTACGGGATTGGCCCGACCTTAGTGATAGTGATCGGTGGTCGCTGGACCGGTGCCGTTATAGTGATTGTCTTTCGAGGGATCGTCACAGTGGCCACATCACTTTCCTTGTCTGCTAGTGCCCCTGCAGGTTCTTCCACTACTGCTCGGTCAAATTGCAATGTGCCGCCATCGATTAAAACCTGAATACCTTTCTTTAAGTCATCACACCCCCCAGCTAGGGTCCAACACTCTAAGCAGTATTCGTCACATCCAGGATAGACACCCCCTTGCAATAGTCGGCTCTTTATCTCTCCCAACGGCGTCTTTAAATCATCGACGTTCATAATCAAACTCAAACCTTCCTCAGTCAAAATGGCGTTTGCCCCATGGTTGGGCATGGGCTTCTGCACTATATTCGGACCTGCTGTTCCAAAATTGATAGCCTTATTATCCAATAGATCCTGCACAACATGCTTAAATGCATGGCAACCCTCTACATCGTGGCCCGGAGCCCCATAGTGGAATTCACATTGCCTGCTTGCATCATAACCATACGGAGGAGTGCCTGTTATCGGTGCCAGAGTTCTCTTCTCTACCAAGTTCAGCCCTAGTAGCGTCTGCAACAAATCTGCATAAGTTGAGGGAGGCTTCTCAAACACTCTCCTTGGTTTACCCCCCTGGAATCTGCGCTGGGCAGGCTGTGCCCCCTGCTGCGGCTGCTGTTGCTGCTGAAACGGAATAGTAACACTCGCCACCTGCTGCGGCTGATGATACTGGTTTCGACCTCTGCCTCGGCCCCCAAACACTGCGCTTGCATCGCCCTGACGGCGCCCACCAAAAGCCTTTCTGTTACTGCCAGATGCAGTAGATTCCTCAGCTTGGAATCTTCCTTCTTTAATGTTGCTTTCAATCTTTTCTCCCATCAGAATTAAGTCTGAGAAACTGGCCAAAGATGTGTGAAACAACTTGTCATAAAACATACCGGTGAATGTTCCTATGAACATGTCGTTCATTTCCTTGTCTTCTAAAGGAGGACGGACCCTAGCAGCCATGTCGCGCCATCTTTGCGCATACTCTTTAAAGCTCTCACCCTTCTTCTGAGACAACCCTTGCAATTGGACCCGGTTGGGTGCGAAGTCGCTGTTGTATTTATAGTGAGCTACAAATGCCTCTGCCAACTGCTTCCATGTCTTTATATGAGTTGGTTCCAATCCCATATACCACTCGAGGGAAGGACCTGACAAGCTATCTTGAAAGAAATGCATTAGCATCCTCTCATCAGTTGAATACGCAGACATCCTTCTGTAATAAGACCGCACGTGCACTTTTGGGCAGGTGTCCCCTTTATACTTATCAAATGTAGGAGCTTTGAATTTGATTGGCACCCTCAAGCCAGGTACCAAACCCATTGTTGACATGTCTAAGCCCACAGCACTTTGATTCACGACCCCCCTCATCTGCTCTTCTAGTATTCCTATCCTCTGGTAGTCATCCATAGGTCCTTCGAAACCTCCACCGGAGAAAGCGTCCTCTTGCTGGTCCTCCTGCCAGTTACCATTCCCAGCTCCATACCCATCGTATCCATTGTTACGGCCAGCTCTGATCTGATTCATCACTGGGCCTCGCCCTCTGTTACCGTACCCTGGAGCAACTCCAGCAGGTCCAAAAGTCATTAACCCAGCGCCATTTCCATTTCCGAATCCTCCGTAACCCTGATTAGTCATACCATATCCGTCTTGCCCAAAGCCTTGAGCATTGGAACCATATTTCCCAGCATTATCGAATCCCTGATCATTGAACCCGAATCCAGCATTACCGAAGCCGTTGCCTCCCATATTATCACCCAAGTTAACATCTCCAAGCCCAACGTTATGGACAGCAGTCTCGTTCCTAATTCCAACGTTACCGTTCCCAGCAGCGGTAACGTTGTTGACATTGACAGCAGGTATATTGACTGCAGGTGGTGCCACTGGTGTGGGAGTACCATCCCCATGAACAGTGTCGACTCGCACAGACTGATGATCCTCATTCCCATGCCCAGCATTTCTGACCAACAGAGGTTGCACCATAGCTTGCAAATTCTCCTGACCTTTTACAATAGTCTCCATGGTCTGCATGAAGAGCGCCAACTTCTCGCGCATATCTTGCATCTCGTTCTGCATTTGATCCATGATTCTTCGACAGTTGGTGCGAGTGGAGTAGCAGTGCGGGCGCTGATCTGCAATCCTGAAAAAGACCTCGTACAGAGCAAGAAATAAGATATCATCCAAAAATTACCTGTAATGCAATATGAATATGAATGCAATGCAATGTGTGTCTGTGCATTAAGGAATAGCATTTCCCGATTCTAGTGCGAAGGTGCCAGTGCAGTGACGGTGATAGCAATATGAAGATCGGAGCTGAATCATAGAAAGCCTCATATATTGCAGAGAAATCCAATAAGCCAAGAATACAATATCACTGAGTACAATAAGAAGGCATGACCTCAACCAACAATCCTGGTGATGGTCAGCCCTATGCAAACAAAGCATACAAGTTAATACATGAAATGATCAAGTACTCCCATAAGCCAGGTACTCTTCTATTAACTTCTTGGTCTCTGGATGACCTGGTCGGGTAAGCAGCCCTTCAACAAGTTGATTTCTTCTCTTGAGAACACGTCGCACGTCGCCAGCGGTTTCTTCCCATGCCCCTTCTCCGAAGCGATCCTCTAGCTTCCGCTTCTGAGACACACCTTCGTTCCTGCCTTCGATGGCTTTGTTCAATGCATTCTGGAGACTATACCGGGTCATCACTTCTTCTTCATACTTCTTGATGCTAGCCTTCAACTGCTCTTCGAGGTCAGAAATTTGCTGCTTCAAATTATCTTCCCTCTTTTTATTGTTGGTGAGCGTAGCATTCCAAGTCTTATTGCAAGAAGAGATTTCTCGGTGAGCGGCGTCGAGCGCTTTCTTTTTGGACTCCAGCATGTCATGGGAGCTTCTGAACTCTTGCCCCAGACGTTCGCGCTTCTTTTTCTCCTCAGTCAACTCAGCCCCAAGTCTGTTTACTAGTTCGATCTGTTGCTGGAAAGAACGTACAGCCTTGTTTTTCTCACTGCGTATCTTAGCTAGCTCTTGCTCTAACCCTTCATTGATCTTCATCAAGGCTTCTTTTTCTTTCACGACTTGCTCGTAGGCTTCCCTGGTAACAGTGGTTGGTTCTTCCACCAGAATATGAACAGGGACTGTTGCCGCTGGAAATGGCATCAATAACTGTCTTGCTCTCTCCTGAATCCAAACTCTGTAGGGTACATAAGCCTGGCAATCATTCTTCCCTAACAGTGGTTTCCCTTTTCTGTTAATACGCGTCCAGGCATGCCGAAGCTTGGCTAGTAGCTTTCCACTCAAATCGCCGGTGAAGTACAGAGATTCCTGTACTTCCTCCTCCTGAGGTGGGCTCTTCAAAGCATATCCGAACTGGCGAATGAACAGAGAAGGGTTGTAATTGATACACCCTTTTCTTCCTATCAACGGAACATTAGGATACCCCGAACAACTGAAGATGAGCTCAGATCCCAACAAGTCTCGATCAAACCACTCAACATCCTCAGAAGACAGCCTCATCATGCGCTCTGGCCAGTCGGATGTAGTTGCACTATCCACAAAAGGTCCCTTCACGGGAAGATGGCTCTTAAACCACATGTACAGCAAAGGCACGCAACAAGAGACATTCTTGCCTCTCCTGTTCTCATTTCTGTAGTGCATCGAATGATAGAAGTCCCCGATCAGTGTAGGCACCGGGTTGCCAGCAGCAAACAGATGAAACGCATCCATGTCCACGAAGTTTGGGAAATTGGGAAACAGCACTATCCCATAAATGCATAGAGCCAAAATAGCGTTAAAGACCACCCAACACCCATTCTTGGCATACTCTTGAGCCTTACCAACCAGAAACTGGAGAGAGAAACCCGGAACCCCTCGCCAAGAGGTCATCAACAGCTCAGAAGCATTCATGTGCAAGGCCTTAGCCAAATCCTCCAACTTGGGCTCAGCTGCAAAGTGAATAAAAGGAACTGCATTCTGTACCGGCAGCTCAGTAAACTCTACATACTCCTCCATGGTAGGCCCCAAGATAAAATCAGCAAATGTGAAACATCTCAATGCCGGGTCATAGAATTGCATCAGCGTGTACAGCCCATTCAACTCATCATCAGTGGATTTGCGAACCAAACTCAACAGCCGTCTGTAACTCTGCCTGAAGCTTCTACGGACATCCTCATCAGCAAGAGAAATCAGACCCAGGAGGGGAGCAATATCAGGGATAGGTAGCTTATAGGCAACTGTCATCCTCAAACCAGCCATGATCAATACCCAGAAGTCCAGACACTAAAACCGGGGAATATGCAAATGCACCTGCAGCACAGACACACGTTAATGGGATGCAATGATAATGATTATGCAAACAATGCAATGCAAGCAACATGCAACAGGGACCAAGTGCTATAGCTGAGAAGCCTGAACCATATCAAGAAGTCTCAGATAGACTCTCCAGAATTCCTCAAACCCTGGTCTCAGATAGACCCTATACAAAGCTCCATCACTGGTCTCCGATAGACCCACAACATAACTTGGACTGGTCTCTGACAGACCTCAAACCATAACTCCAACTGGTCTCTGATAGACCTCACAACATATCTCCAACTGGTCTCTGACAGACCTCAAAACATATCTCCAACTGGTCTCTGACAGACCTCATACCTCTCCATAAGTATCCAGGATCTCTGATCAAGAAATGAACCGGTAGCCTGAAAGTCTAGTTACCTGCATAACCCCAAACCCTCTCACAGGTAGGTCTCCTAGTAACTGACAAAGGTACGGCATCCTATGCGGTCGTCGGTGTCACAGACTTTCAGGGTTGATGATACGATTCCCAGAAGGAGCGGCATCATCAAATCCTGAAGAGGCCTCACTTAGCCAACTTCCAAATGATCGGTCCCCAGAGTCGACAATCCAACTAACCAGCAACCCGAGCCACCCAAAGGGCAGGACAGGAGGCCAACCAGAAGAACCTCGTCTGAGTGTAGATTTCGCGGGACACTAGGACATGCAAAGCACGTGCGCGCCCACTAATCTCTACTCTAAGTCTAGGTGCACTCAAGCCCAGGTACGACTTATCTCTCAATCATGGAACACCCATCAACCCCACAATACAGCAATAATAATGATAATATAATGCTGAAAGGTAAATACAGAAATGTAAATCCATACAAAATCCTCGACGGGAAAACATGCACTAGGATTGACTCTCTTAAGGGACGTTGGATCCCAAATGCATAAGGATTGTCGCAGTCCTTAGCAGCCAGGGGACGTTGGTTCCCCAGTAGAGTCGCCAGCTGTCGCTACTGCGAAAATCGGCGCCGGCTGAACAGAAGAGTCGCCACCGTGCGTTATTTATCCCACGGGAGGGAAAGGAAACGCTCAGAGTAAACCTACCGCAAAGACGGGAAAGGTATGGTCATCGCAACCAAAACCTGGATTCGGGAGTCGGTTACGCAAGGGGAAGGTATTAGCACCCCTCACGTCTGTCGTACTCGACGGGATCCACGCTTGCTTTCGGGTATGGATTGTTATTTTATCTAAACTAAAGGTCAGGGGTTAAAAGAAAATAAAATGACTCGGCAAAGTATCGCACTTTATGCCTACGTATTCCCGTCTGGAACGAGAAATCAGAGTCAACGTAGTTCGCCTACCTACGGGAAAGGAGGGGAAGGTTGCTCGCTAGGATATCGCATCATATGCCTACGTACTTTCATACAGCATGAAAGATCAGAGCAAACGTAGTTCGGGCCACGTACGACACAAGTCTGTCTTGATTGTTTTTATTCCTTCTGAAAAAGGGTTTTTCTGATTACTGGTCCAAGCGGACAAAAATGACGTTTTGATGAGTTCACATTCTTTTACGGAAGAAGTGTCTTTTATTATGTTTGAAATCTTATTGTGTTTTTCTGTTTGTTTTGAGAAAGAAGAGACAGAACTCTAACCTACGGTTGCGAAGGGAATCAAACTAAACTAGTGTTATCATGCATGGGTTAAGACCTAGTGTCTATCATGCTCCTCTCTTGCGCAGAGAGAAACAGAGATCCTAAGGGAATAGACGGAAACAGAAACAATAGCAGATATATACAGTAAAGCAGTAAAATGCATGGATGCAGCAATACAAGCGAGGCAAGGGAGTCCCACTCAACCTCGAACCTAGAAAACAATAGGCAAAAGTGAACAGAATTCACTTCTAACCCAACAGGTTAAACAACAAACAATACAGTCAGGGAAAACCAATCAATACATCAGAAATGAAACAGCTAAAAATAAACAGCCACAGCAGCTCTGCATCAACACCTGTCTTCAAGTCATCATCAAACAGCTACAAGCTTCAGGCAATGCATCAATCTCCATCTCCACAGCCTTTAAGCAAGGTATTGGTCGTCAATCTTCAATCTACAATAGCTTTTCTTCAAGTCTCAATCTCCAAGTTGAGGAATCAATCACAAGAGTGAACTGGGTGTTAAGCACTTAGTTGACCACCAAAGGTGGCAAACAGACTGCTAACAACACATAGAATATTTCTCTCAAGAGTTTTATCTCTTAGACACTATCACCAAGCCTTCCAAAGGAAGGGGGTGAATGTCTTAGAGAGACTCTGCATCACAGAGAGGAATGGAGGCAATCAAGACCTTCCATGTTTGAGAATCAAGTTTACTACTCTAGAGCTCTGCCTAGCTCCTAAACCCTAGACTCCTCAACAGCTGCCAACAAAGGACTCTCCTCATCAACTCTGGAAGTTGGTCTCCGATCTCTGATCTTCAAATGGGCTTCATCTTCTCAGGTCTTTAGCTCTACCAATCCCCAGAGCAATCCCAATACCCACACATACAAAATAATAAACCCTAAAGAGGGCACACCACACAGTCAAACAAATATAAGCAGTATACTAATAGCAGTAGCGGAATCCTAATATTCTCTAAGGGATCTACTAGCTACCCATAATCCCTATAGTCCCATACCCCAAAGATTCCATCTACAACTCCTAAGGGAAATGATTTAATCACCTATATTATCTCCTAAACCCTAGTTTTGGTCATGTTATTCACACCTAAACAAATCATCTCAAATTAAGTTCTAAAATTATGAATTAAATTGGATATACAAGCTAACATTCTATACTAATCAACCTAAAAAGAATGGATTAAAAATGTAAAAGCATCTAATCAAACTAAAATTAACAATTTCATGCATTAAAACTAAACAATATTTACACCTATTAAAAAGAAAAATATACTAAAAATATGAAAATAAAATGAAATTGGAATTTTTTTATGTGATATTTTTCTTAACAAAATTATGAATAATATGCAAAAAGAACCAATTAAAATCATGCATTTTTCCATTTTTTATGATTTTTGAAAGAATTAACATTTTTGAAAGAAATTAAATGAGAATTAAATGGATGAGGGTGCAACAAGTAATGAAAATCAGTTAAAATAAGAGATGGGCCCAGACTGGGGGCGCGCATAGCAAGCGCGTCTGGGCCCAGTGCATGCTCAGAAATCACAACAAAAAAATAAAAAGCTGGAACGGTGTAAAAAGCAATAAAAACAGTTCAATACGGTTTGGGCCTACATTTGGGAGGTGTCGCTAGCAACAATTATTTGAGCCCATCAGATAGAATTAAATGAAACGGTGCGTTGAGGCTTTTGAATCTCCCTCCGTTTTCAGCTTTAAATCACAGCCGCTGGATCAAGATTGGAGTCCAAGTCAAACCCTGGATCGTGTGGCTCTCACTTCGTCTTCAACCTTAGAAACCCTAGGGTTTCTGAAATTCTTCACCATGCATGCATTTCAACAGCTTCGCTCTCACTCGTCTCTCCATGAATTCACACGCTATAAAAACCAAAAACACCCCATTTTCTTCCCTCTACACAACCATAGCAATAGCTCCTTCTAAAACTCAACCAAACTCCAAACCCGATAGGTGCAATATTCTGAATCCAACATTTTCACCTGTCATCAACCATCTCAATTCTCTCCAATCTTTACCCTAGCCTAATCTACATTTCATGCTGACCAATCTGAGCTATGGATCCAAGATTATCGTGCAATGTTCTATGAGTTACAAGCTCCAACAGTTTTGATACACCATGATCAACCTTCATGAAACTTCTCCAAACTTTGTGAAAACCATAATCTAACCTATCTTAACCGTTCTATGCTAACAAATCACTATGATTCTACCTAAATCAGGCAATTCGAATAGAAATCTAACCTGGTGCAAAATGATGAAAACAGGTGCTAAAATCCTTGGATCTGATGCTTGTAATGAGTGGAAATTGATCAGTGAACTTGATTATAGGTTCTGTATGCACTGAATCTTGTTTAATCCTCTTGGATCTTGTAATTGCAAAGTTCTTGCTTGTTGGATGATTAACTTGAACAGCACGAGTTCTTCTCCAATTCTACCAAATTCTGATGAAAATATGATCTATGAATGATGGTGATGATGATCCAATCAAGGAATGTGGAAATTGAGAGAGATTTGATGGAGTTTGAAAAGCTTTTGCAAATTGGAAGAATTGTGTATAACTTGTGTTTTGAACAAAGTGATTCACCAACCATGGCATGGAGTCTCTTAATGCAATATATAGATGAGAATAGAAAGCCCTAGAAGCTTGGAGAAACTTCTCATGCACACTTTCCCTTGGATTTGGATTATGTAACTTCATTTGTAAGTAACCATGCATATCTTTCAATTCTTGAACCAAACTCAAAATTCTACTTTTTCCAATGTTCTTAAAACATTTTTTCCAATCAAAATGACCTATAATTTCATCCCATTTGTCCAAATTATGAAAAATCTCAAATTTAGGTCATTTTTTATTCATTAAATTCACCAATTTTGAAACCTTGAGCTATGAGCCTTTCCAATCTTTCATGGTAACTTTTATAGACTCAAAATGTCATTTGGAGCAAGTTTGATGTTGTGAAGTTTTTGATTTGAAGCTTCCTTGTATGAGTTTTGGGCATAGGCTTGAAATGACCTGTAATTCTTAGATGACCAAAATACCCTTTGCTTGCCAAGACCATAAGTAGAGTTACACAAGTCATATGAAGGAATACCATACCATTCTAGAAAGCTAAGACAATAAGGAACAACTCTTATGTTGACCAGAAATTCATATGAAATCTCTTTGAGGGGTAAAAGTTGCTTGGAAGACAAGTGACTTTCACAGACAAAATTTCAGATACCTCAGATGACCTGTACCTTGCAAGGACCATAACTTGAGTTCTATAAATCTCCTTGATATCTTCCACCACTCAAATTAAAGGTCTTGAGATCCTATACAAGTTTCATGTTGGCCAAGGATCCATTTGAAGCTTGCATTTTGACTTATCTTGCTTGGAAATTTGACCTAAACTAGGGGATTTTACACAGAAACCCTAATTTAGAAACTCCTCTTCTCCTTGATTTCTCTTGATTTCTTCTTGGAACATCACCATATCCTTATTCACATGTCAAATGGTGAACCCCACATCTCTCCAACAGCCCTTAATACCTTTCAATCAAACAATTGACCTAGAGTTGACCTAGGGTTGACCTAGATGAAACCCTAGCTGACTGTCTTCAACTGCAACTCTTGTGATCATACCAATGACTTGTCTCCTTCTCCAAATGACTTTCTAAGTCTTCCATGATGTCTATATACTCTCCATGCTCAATTCACAGCTCACAACCCCTTTGATGATCTTCAGATACCCTCAGATAGGAGATAGATTCACTACTTGATCCACTGACTTCTTAGGTTTCAATTTCTTTTCTGATGACTTGGAGGTACTTGAATTTGAATAATAACCCCTTGATAGGCTCATAGAGATGAGAATAGTGATTGGTCCCCTATTGGATGACTTGCTATGCTATGCTATGCAGATGATTAGATTATGTACATGACTCTATATGCAAATGCTAATGATATTGAAACATAAACTAGGTGAAGAAGGTTGAGCAAATTTTAGGGTGCAACAGTAGGGATATGATTCTTTTGCATGAAGAGAATGATAGCAGTAATGTCTATGAAGTTGTCCACATTTGGAAAGAGGACAATCCCATAAATCATTAGAGCAACGACAATACCAAAACCTTCCCAATCCCCATTGGTCTTGTACTGATCGGCTTTATCTAGCAAAAACCTCAAAGGAAAGCCTTGAGTACCTCCCTTATTGGTTAGACCATCTTTAACCTCTTCCTCGGTCATACAGAGAGCGAGAGAAATGACAGAAGACTTTGTCCCTTCTTCTAGGCCGGTATAAATAGGTTGATCCTTGATCTTGATATTCAAAAGGTGAGAATATTCTTCAAGAGTAGGAGCCAACTGATAATCTTGAAAGGTGAAGCATCTGAGAGGCGCATCATAAAATTGAACCATAGCGAACAGAGCCCATGTGTCGACCCCAGAATGGAGAAGTTCAAGCAATTTCCCATATTTCCCTTGAAAGTTAATTTTGATAGCTTTTGGCACATCAATCAAAAGATCTTGGATTGGTCCCAACTTCGGTTCTCTGAACTTTAAGGAATTTGTACTTCTTTTCCTTTGATCATTCATCTTGTTCTTCAATACCTATGATAATCACAGTCTCTTAAGTCCCTTGATATGCAACAATGTTATGAAATGCAATGCTTTATGGATGCATATGAGAATGGAAACACATGGATCAAAGTCACAGATCCTGCAGGGTATTGTAACAAAATATCTCTCACCACGGGTGGGCAATCTATTGGTTTATAAGAAGGCATCCCAAAAGGCTTTTAAACAAAGTCCCATGCACTAACCCTCAAAAGTTTTCCATCATAACGACTACTCGTAAGATGGTAATCCATTCAAAAGGATGAACACAGAGTTATGTTTTAGTAACCTTTTGGAATAAGGTTCTACAAGAGGTCCTCAGAATCACGGAATCCCACGTCGGAAATAAAACGCCGTTACGACTACACGTAGGACATAATATCTCCAACGGGGTCTCATCTGAGCGGTGGAATTCGATCCAACTCAACGAGTCCTACGTCTCGCAAATCAGAAAGAAACTACCTCCTAATCTTAGTGTATACTCGAAAGCTCGGGTAGAAAGCTTTATCCTCACAAACCATCCCAATAGACCCAACAGGTTAGAAAGAAACACAATAATAAAATAAAATAAAACATAAACACAAATAAAGCACAAATGCAACAAACAAACTAGGTTTGGCTTGCTAGGAATCCCCAGCAGAGTCGCCAGCTGTCGCTACTCGAAAAATACGCGCAACGACGGGGAAGGCGAAAAGGAAAGGACAGAAGAGTCGCCACCGAACTTTATTTATCCCATGAGGGGAAAGGAAAATATCGAGAAAACCTTAAGAACAGAAATGGACAAGAAGGTCTCGCAACCAAGATTGGGTTTGGAAGCCGGTTATGCAAGGAGAAGGTATTAGCACCCCTCACACCCATCGTACTCGATGGGAACCATTTGTTTGTCGTTTGTGATTTATTTGCTTAAAAATTATGCTATAAAAGAGTGTTCCAAAGGATAGAGGGGAAGGTTAGAAAATGGGAAAAGAGAGATAACAGGGGAAGGAAGAGAAAGAACGGACTCGGTAGGACTTCGCGGTCCTAGGCCTACGTATTCTCAACGGATATGAGAAAGTCAGAGTCGACGTAGTTCGGGGAACTACAGATATGGGGGGAATGTGCTCGGCAAGGATTGTGGCCCTTGTGCCTACGTATCTTTACTTGAACGAAGTAAAGAATCAGAGCAGCCGTAGTTCGGCCTACAATTTGTTGATGTTTTTATGGATGATGCTATCGTACGCGTTTTAGCAGTTAGGTGTATTGCTGCTCGCTCGTTGGAGACTTAGGCATTACCTGTTTGCGGTAGAACGGACGTATCATATCCTTTTCGAAAGATACGTTTTTGCCATGCGAGGCAAGATGTCACGTTTGATTTGTTGAATTATTTTTTAGGGGCGAGATAGGTCCTCGGATAGTAACCCCTACGGGTAGTACCCAATTCTTTATCTCAAAGTTTTTGTTATGAAAGGGTGTGGAGAACATAGCGTATTCGTATTGAAAGACGAGTATCAAAACCACACACACTACAGTGAGCATCTCGACACTCAGAGAGGAAGAAGTCTACACTTAATCCTCTCTCTTTAGTTCAATACAAAGAGAACTTCATTCTCTTATTAAAGTGTTTTTGGTTTTGAATGGTAAGTGCTTTTGTGAAAGAGAACCCTACGGTAAACGTCAGCACTCGGGATAGGAGAAGGCCTACGCCTAACCACTCCACGACCATTCAAGTTTTTGTTACGAAAAGAGTTTAAAAATGCGCTCGGTACGGGACCGAGGTTTTTAGGTGACAAAGGTTGCGGAAAGAAGTTGTAGAGGGAGATAGGTGGCGGATAAAGTCACGTCTTCGTATTGAAAGACGAGTATCGAGACCACCCACACTACAGTGAATATCCCAACACTCGGAGAGGAAGAAGTCTACACTCAGTCCTCTCTCTTTAGTTCAATACAAAGTGAACTTTATCCTTTTGTTAAATATGGTAAGTTGGTTTAACCAATATTTGAGAAAATCCGCTTGACGTTGGGTCAAGGGTTTTAGTTGCTTAAAAAGACTTGAGGCAAAGCGAGCAAGGTCGATGGCGACGCACAAGGCAATCGGCTTACAAGGTCAAAAATGGCTCGATGAGAATCGAGAGTTTGTTTTCTTGAAAATGGTTTTTAGAACCAAAGGTCAAAAATGACCAACAATAAACATGCACAAGAAACAAACAATCACAACGGGTTGAACGGCTTAAAAAAAACAGAACACAAAAAAAAACGGCACAAGAAACAAACAATCACAACGGGTTGAGGTAAAAAAGTCGAGAAAACGTGAAAAACAAGGGTATGACAGGGGCGGCCGTGTTGTGTGACACGGCCTGTGTCACAGTTCCAAGAAACTTAGGGTTTTTTGAGGCAAACAGAAGTGTGACACGGGCGGCCGTGTTGTGTGACACGGCCCGTGTCACAAGGTCTGGGAGAAAAATGATTTTTTAGGGCAAACAGAAGTGTGACACGGGTGGCCGTGTCGTGTGACACGGCCCGTGTCATGTGTTCTGGGCATTTAGTACTTTGAAAAGTCACACAGAGATGCAACACGGCCGGCCGTGTCGTGTGACACGGCCCGTGTTGGGCTACCAGAAGAAAAAATTAAACTTTTCTCTTGTTTTTTGCTTCTTTTTGTGGTTCTTTCAAAAGGGTTTCTTGGTCCCTTTTAGGACCTTACATGTTATACTTAATACCACAACATTCAAACCAAGAGAACAAATGATAAATGCACAATATAAAAGAAGAGAAGAGTTTGAAGAAATGGATACCCAAGAGTTGTTTCCCTCCTTGCAAAGCCTTCACTGATTTTGGCTAGGTGTTCACTTCTCTTCACTATATGCTTTGATGGCTCTCCTTCTCAATGGCTCCCTTGTATTTCTCTTTCACTCTCTAAATCTTTTGCTGGTTTTTTGCTCTCTCTATTTTTTGTGGTTTTCTCTCTTACTCTTTGCTCTCAATATCTCTATCTCCAAAATGTGTTCATGATAGTGAATGATAGTGAATGATCCTTTTGTGCAGCCTCCAAGCCTCCTTATCTCACTTTTTCTGCTGCATTTTCTGCTGTACCAAAAGCATAGCTTTTGCACAACTTTCAATCTTCAAAGTTTCCATTTTTGGGAGTACTTATCACCTCTTTCTTGGTGCAGCCCCACATCTTTCCATTTCTAGGCCTGTTTTGCTGTATTTTCCTGCAGCACTCTACCTTGCCTTCCAACCTTGTACCCATTGGTTGGTTATGCTTGGACATATTCATGTAGCTACACCATTACCTTTTGGACAGAATTTTCAAATTCTGATTTTTGATGTGTAGATGTATCAACATAAGCTTATAGCCTTGGTTTTGTGACATAAAATGATTTTGTAATATGATACACATTGCCACTTCTTGCATGGGGTTGTTTTGGATCATATTCAAATTGCTCAGGGTTGAACATGCATGGTATTGATCTTGAAATATTCTAACATTGAATTAGCTCTTAAATATTTTCCTTGCATGTTTGTAAGCACAAGGAGGGTCATGTGGACTTGATGGAGCATGTGGGATACCATGGCATGAAGTTATTTAGAATCTTGAATTAAGACTAGAAATAGCTTAATTTCCTAAGCATTATCAAGAGTTTGAAATTTGGTAACCCATGTAACATTCTTGAAAATGTCAAGAGATTTCTCTTTGTAAAAACTCTTGAATCTAGCCTTGAATTCATGAATCTTGAATTTGGAATGATGGGCCTCCCTTATGCCATTGAATTTGAAAGAAATGAAGAAATGAGTCAAGCCTTGAAAGAGGGCAAATTTTGGGGTGCAACAGCGAACAGGTAGCGAGCACTCGCTAGGGGCTCGCTTAGCGAGCAAGGTGGCGAGCATGACAGGATGTGATTTTCTTGTGTGTTCCATCTGAGGTCGGTTTTCTGACTCGTATATGATTAACCTTATCGCACGAGGCGATGATTATTGTTGTGATATCTTATAATGTGGGTAGCCTTATGGCGTGAATCCTAGATTATGAATTGATTGTGAAATGTACCCTTGGGAAATATATAATACATTGTTAATATGAATAAGAAAGCGTGATGATTTGTGATTGGGTTATTGCCGTTTGGCACGATATTTGAATGCATGGGAACATTGTGAATATGTGTGCATTGTTTGTGATTGTATGTGAATAATGCATGGGAACATTGTGAATATGTGTGCATTGTTTGTGATTGTATGTGAATAATGCATGGGAACATATCGAGAATATGTGTGCATTGCTTGGTAATATGGTGATAGTATTGAATTGGGAATACTTGATAATATGAATATGTTGTGTGTGCAATCATGTTATAATTCTTGAAGTGATGAATTATTTGAATGCATGGGATTAAGACGAGTGAACGGTCTTAAGTGCATTTTGTTGTTGATTGCATATGCATCATTTAGTCAAGAGGTAATGTTTTCTAGTTTCGTGGAGACTAGTGACTTGTCCCAAACCTAGAAGGGTGGGTTTGAAAGCTTAGGGAACGGGCTTTTTTTGTTATCGGTCTAGAAGGGTGGACCCGGTTTAAGTGTAAAAACCAAAAAATGATAACAAGTGTTGGTACCACATGGCATGAGTTGCATTGAGTCGCATTGAGTCTTATGGCATGAATATATGATTGATTGTGTGAAAGTATGCATTTATGTATGCTTATGTGGAAAGATGAGAATTATGGATATGTTTGATGATTGTCCATATTTGTTTGTGTATATATATGCATTATGAAGTATACGATGAGTTATGATGAAGTATAGTGAGAATTGTGAAAATATGCGTATATGTATGACTTGTGTAAATGAGCATTGTGAATACATGATTATTCTATGGAAGTATGCTTATGAGCATGAATTGATGAATTGAGGTTTGTAAATGTGTAATGGTGAATGTGTAACTGAGTTGATGAGTTTATATGAGTTATATAGTATATGTGATTGTTGTATGAAAGTGTGCATATGGATGTGAGTTGTTAGGATTGAGAATTTTGGATGTGTGCATGATGAAAAATGCTTGAGTGATTATCCATATTTGTTTACACACATGTTGCGATGTATATGATGATTATAATGAATTGTGATGAGAAAATGTGGAATATATGTATTCTGTAATTGTGCATTTATATATGATTATATGCATTGTTATTACGATAATATTTCTCACCCTTCTGCTGGAATGATGTCCTACATGACATCGTGTAGGTATCAAGGAGTAGTATTGCTTGTAGTTACGAAGTCGCTATTGGAGTAGCTGTTTAGTGAGTTAATTATGTTGAGTCGAGTCATGCTCTGGTCATGTAACACTAGGATCGCATGGTTTATGTTGTAGTGGTGTACTATGTTTTCATATTATTGAGATATTGTGATGTTGGCCTCAGTGCCTAAGTGATGTTGATTTATGTGATAAACACAAATATTTCTTTTATGAAAAAAATGTGATATAAATGAATCCGCTGCTACATGAGAAAAAAATGAAATTTTGTAAAGTATGATTATTTAATTCAGTGTTAATGAGCATGACAGGTGGTCTTAAGTAATTTGGAAGTATCTGTGTCACACCCTTTGTGTATGCATGTTAATTTTACTCTGATTATGCTTATGCTTTTGTGGGGTTTAGAAGGGTGTTACACAACATAAATGAGTCATTGGTCAGAACACAGTGTTTCAAGACACTTAAAAGTGAAAGGTAAAGCAGAAAGGTATGATGCCAAAACAAATGATCTGCAAAGATCTTTTGGAGTCAGTTTACGCAACCTTGATGTAGTATGCTTTCAAAACAACCTTGCTTCAGTTAGGTCTTTTAAGGGTTGTAGTGTGGCCTGGTTCACGGTTTAAGAAACAAAGGATAAAATCTCAAAGTTTATTCGTGCCCACCCACTCTACGCGATGATCTTCAGCCCTATGCTCAGTTAACATGGAGTCTACACTCAGGTTCCTATAGGAATTACACTGATTATAGCCATGATGATGGTTCAACAGTCTAAGGACTCTTGAGACAGCAGTCACTGCTTCTTTACAACATTTGGTTGTTTTGACATTGAGGATTTTCAAGGTGAAAGGTTTAAAGATCTCCTCTTTTTATTATCCCTAACTTTTACCTGAACTGTTTCTTGCGAAGATTACAGTCAGCGGGGTGCCCCAGTTTTGCCTAAGTCTCCTTCATAGGTTTTGACTTAGCGGGATTTTTTTTCTTTCGATTGATATTTTTTTTTGAAAGAAAGAGAGTGACTATCTGGCTTTAATGATTACGGCGAACCATTATCGATTTTTTGGATTGAAAAACATCTTCTACACTTGTTTGTTGTGTGCGAAGGAAAATAAATTATGGTCGCGACCTTTATATGAAAGGTGTCTCGAATGAACATATAACCGAGTTAACTGAGAACTACCCACCCCAAGGTTAAGATTGCGGGTTTTTGTAAAGAAAGAAACTTCAACTTCTAGGCTCGAAGGGGTTAACGAGGAATTATCTTCCTTATTTCTCCAGTGTTTGGGAGTTGAAACAATGCCTTACATCATCAACAAATTTTAATTGAAAGCATACTGACAGCAGTTATGGGTATACGTTTTCATCATCCTCCATCAAATATTTGCATGTCAAAAGTTTGAACAAAAGGTGTATATTCTTAAAAGATAAAGCATAAAGATGCAAATATTAGACAAAATGAATTGAATCAAAAGTTGCAATGCTCATTCATTAACATAAAAGTACAAATATAGTTTGAAGTCAAATAGCTTAAACAAAATGAAGGAAAGTACAAACAACGAGAAACAAAAAGGCCTAGTGACTAAATCAGGATAAGGATGAGCCGTCTTGTCTGAAACACTGGCGTTTAGGAAGACAGCCTGCTGAAGTCAGTCTGAATCTTCACCTTTGATGTACTAGCAAGGGATTGTTCTGGACATTCGGATGACTATCCTTAAAATCAAGGATTCCAGTTTTAATCAACTCACGCACTCTGGCTTTCAGTGCATAACAATGTTCTAAGTCGTGGCCTGGGGCACCCTCATGAAAAGCACAATGGAGATCAGCTCTAAATCCAGCTGGAGGAGGATTAGGAGGAGGTTGCAAAGCCTTTGTAGTGATCAACCCTTGTTGAACCAAATCAGGATAAAGTTCTGTGTATGTCATGGGAATAGGATCAAATTGATTCCTATTTCAATACTGGTTCTGTCCAACAGTTGGACGTTGAGGAATCCGAGCTGGTCGTGGAGCAGTAACAACAACAATAGTAGGAGCAACGACTACAATAGTAGAGTGATTATGCCTTGGTTGGGGACGAGGATTTCTCACTTCAACCATGACAACATTGGTTTGCTCTTCTTTCTTCTTATGGAGGGTCCCAGAGGATTTCTTCGCACTACTTGAAGATTCAGCAGCTTTGGAGACTTTACCATTTTCCAGTCCTTCTTCTATCCTTTGGCCAATAGTCACCAGATCTGTAAAGCTTGAAGATACACTTTCAATCATCTTTTCCCAATAAAGAGGGGACAGAGTATCCATGAACATTCCAGTTAACTCCTTCTCTACTAGAGGCGGTTCAACCTGGGAAGCCAACTCTCTCCATCGCTAAGCATGCTCTTTGAATGAATCTTTCTCATTATGAGACATATTTTGAAGTTAACGGCGGTCAAGAGCCATGTCCAGGTTGTATTTATATTGCTTCATAAAAGCATTGGCGAGATCCTGGAAGCAGTGGATGCTGTTATGCTCTAAGTTCATATACCATTTGAGAGAAGCACTACTCAAGCTATCCTGAAAGCAGTGGATGAGCAGCTTCTGATTAATTGTGTAGGCTGCCATCTTTCGGAAGTACATGACCAGATGGGCTCTTGGACATGAGTGACCTTTATATTTTACAAACTCGGGATTCTTGAACTTAGCAGGCATAACGAGGCCAGAAACTAAGCACATATTGTCTGCATCAACATTGAAGAAATTTGTACCCTCGACAACCTTAAGTCTCTTGTCTATATTCTGAAACTGTTCACAGAGAATCTCAGGCTCAACAAAATCTTCATGGTCTTCCCCTTGAGCACTGGCAGCATGGTAATCAAAGAAAGGAATCTCAAAGGGAGTTCAGCAATTTTGGGAAACAGTATGGACCACAGGTCTGGCTTCTGTAAAGACGGGAGCTTGAAAAATAGGTCTGACAGTTTGACCGATCATAGCAGTAGATGCAAGAGGTGGAGAGTAGTTGAGAGGTAAACCAAACTCTTGCCAGGTTGAAGGCGGTATTTGAACAGGAGCAGGATCAACACTTGAAACTTCCTGAATGACGGTCCTTTGAGATTCTCCTCTGGCCATCAAGACTTGAAGCATCTCTGTGAGCATAGTCACGCCTGATTTCAATTCATCGATCTCCATTCGTATTTTTGCATTATGTACTTCTTGCTCTGACATCTTGCATCTATAGTTAGCTCTAGTTCGATATCGGTGTCGAGGAATCAGTTTGACGACTCAACAACACACTGGAAGATGAGGACAGTTGGAGATGAGCGACAGAGGTATGCAATGAACCATGCAAAGATGCAAATGCAATGCAATACAATGATGCTATGCAAGATGGGATGCAAAACACACATAATAAGATCAAAGGTTCAAGATCATAACATGAGGTCTGGGCAAAGAACCAACCATAGTGTGTGTACTAGGGGTAAAGCACCTACACAACGAGTTCTAACAAAGTTTCCAGAGTCCTCGACCCATCTTTCGGATATTATTGACACACCAACTACTTGGAAATCAATAATATTCTCAAGAGAGTCTCGTCTGAGTGTAGTATCACGTATCAACTACTTCGAGAATACTCCCTCATAGCCATCGCACCACGTCCTAAAATGCCAAGTGGGGGTAACAGGTAACTAAAAGTCCTCAGTGTCACAGGCTCCTAGGTTAAAAGTAGTAATGTTTTCACGAATACTCGTTCAACAAAACTACTCCCAAGAGGGCCTCCACTGAGTGGTGGTTTCTCAAGTTAGCTTGGTCGGGAATCAACTCCCTATAAGCCTTCTTGAATATACCACCTTCCTATCATAAGTGCACTCAAGTCTGGGTATAGGACTTTTATCCTCACCACTCAAAGTAATAACCCTGCATATAGAAAACCCAAGCACAGACAGATATGTGTACAAATATATACAAATATACAAGCAATCAAACATATAGCAAACACAAATATAAACAAGATGGGCTTAACCCTCTTAGGGGATGTCCCCAGTGAAGTCGCCATTTCTGTTGCGGGGAGATTCGTGATACCAAGCTATTAATTAACATGAATCTTTAATTCTTAAATTCACAACCGGACTTTAATTTATTCAAAAAGGAAAGGTTTAAAGAAAGAAAAACCTATTAAAATGCAAAGCAAAAAGCAAAGCTTAAAGCTAAGAAAAGAGAGATCTAAAGGTTCGGGGGTTGCTTATGCATAGGGTAAGTATTTCACATCCTAAACATTTGTAGTACCCTACAGGAACCTCTTATTAATATTTGTGTTATGCTAAAGTTTGCTTGCTAAAGGAAAAGTGCTAAGGGTAAAGATATAAAGTGTAAAGTATGTACAAAGTTTGGTAAATTTTGCTCGCAAAGACATCGCATCTTGTGCCTACGTATCCTGACGGGAATGGAATTAGAGCAACCGTAGTTCCCATAACTAAGGGTGGAGGAAATCTTGATTGTGGTCAAGGTTCCAAAGGGAAAGTAAATGTCTGCGGCGAGACACCTACATAGAGCGCGGCGACTCTAAACTAAGGTTAAGTTAGAAAAGAAGGGAATGTCCGCGGCGGGACAACTAAATAGAGCACGGGGACTCCAAGCCTAAGTTGCAAAGGTAAACACGTGGAATGTCCACGGCAGGACGACTAAATAGAGCACAATGACTCCAATTCTAAGTTGTAAATGTTAACAGGAAGTTAGTTGTTAGTGAGTTAATGGGTTAAAGGATAACATCAAACAAAGTCACAATAATGTAGACAAAAGATTCAAAACCTCATGGGGATAATCAACAGTTTTTAAAGGTGAACCACTTAGATACATACAAACAAAGTTGAATTTCAAACTTAAAACGCACATGGAAACCAACAATCCCAATTTATGTTATCTTCAAGTGAAACTCAAAGAAGAATAAAATCAAAGTTTTGAAAATGAAGGAATGAAAAATAGGAGGGTGAAAACCCTAAAAAATAAGCATGACTATTTTTTAGTGTAAAGTGTTTCTAAAATGAAAATTATAGAATTTTTTACATACCATATGAAAATATGCTATAATACAAAACATTAACAAAAAGAACCATTCGAAAATGATAAAAATTGATGAAGTTGTGCTACTTTGAATTTTTAAAGAAAAAACATTTAAATAATTAAAAAGAAGGGAGTGCGCTTGATGGGTGTTGAACCCACCACTTTGTGATTACAAGTTCAAAATTTTGCCAAACCAGGCAAAGGCGCGCGCGTGACAAACCAAGGAAGAAGAGAGAGATAAGTGAAAACATGAAAAATATTGAAAAATAACCAAAAGAGTTGATCTCCACAAGGATCGAACTCAGGTCATGAAGCATGGCAAGGCAATTGAAACTCAAGGCATAACCACTAGGGTGGCGATACATCCGTGTATTATGCCACCCGAATAAATACTTGTACTTAACAAAGCAAGCAAATCTGGGCCAGCCAAGACATACAAGAACAAGGCAAGCACCATGAAAACAGTTTCATCATAACTTGATCAAAACACAACCAAATTTCACAAAACTTGAGTCTAAACCACTTGAAATTTGAAGAGGATCATGATGACATCATTAATTTTTCAAGATAAAGCACACAAATTAAAACACAAAGACAAATGCAGATGGAGGCTTATGACATGCATTTTGGAAGCTATGATTCAAAACAGAGGTGCAAATTCCATGAGATTAGCATACACAAACCCTAAACATATAGTTCATGGATTTCAGATTCAAAGAACAATCAAAAACCAACCATAACAGAAATTGGCATGTGGACCGCAAATATGGATCAAAAGTGTTTGAAATGATTTTAGAAATGAAGGACATCTCATAATGCAGCAATCCATACTTCAACATATTAATACACATTAGATGATTCACATTCTAACAAGACATGAATTCATACACAAATTGCAAGAAACTCAACATAATTTACATCACAAGAGGTTAAAACCTCAAAACAGAAGCTGACAGTAAGCTTGAACAAGCATGAATCCTACACACACACACATATAGTTTCCACACCAAGACAACTTGGTCTTAACCAAAATAGCCTAACAAGCTAAACATGGTAAATTGGTTTTTTTGCAACAAATTAAACATCATAACAGCTATACAGAAGCAGCCAGCTTTGGTCATTACAATACCAAATCAAACATCAATTCAAAACATGCCTTAAATGAGAGTTACAACGCTATGGTAATAACATAACCAAGTTATAGCAGAAGAGCCTAGTTATAGCAGCAACAGATACAAAATGACTCAATCAGCATTAAACTACAAAGTTCTGTTTAAAAAAAGCAGAAGAGCACACAATTGGCAATGGTTGAAAGTAAGGGGTGGTAGCAGCATCATATGACAGTGGTTCATGAATTAAACAACAATATGGTGAATCTTAGCATGACAATGCTAGCACAACAATTAGCCCCAATGCCTCATGCACATAATAACTTGCAAGCTAATGAAAAATGCTATCCTATAACAATAGTGTTATGGCAGTTGAGTTTATAACAAAACAAACATGTCATGTTAACACAAACATTCAAGACAGTGATCAATGATGCTAACCAGCAGTTTCATGATAGATTCACACATGATTTACAAGGCATGGGAAAGGTACATACATGCTTATCATAATTGACAACACAAACCAAATATGTACATGCTATGACTAAGAGCAGCCCTACTACAATGCCTTAAAATGACAGCAACTGATGCAAAATGACAATATCAATTATTTAGCAAAACATGATTCAATGATACTAGATTCTCATGCTAACAAACATAAACCAACCACAAAGAAGTAGTTCAAAACATCACAGGGGTATACTTAGCATGTCAATGGCAAGCAACAAATTTCAATGTATCTCATGATGGTTACAACCCTATGACAGCAAATTAAGTATTGGTCATCATGACTTAAAATAGGACTCAACAGTCACATGAATCATTCCAAGTCCAACAGAACTATACAACTTACAAGCACATTCAAAACAATATGACAATATTGACCATCATAGATTAAAATGTGTTTCAACAGCATCTAGGTGAATCACTTCAATATTGGCAAGCAGTTTTTTTCAAAAACAGTTGAGATGCAATTTCAAAGCTTGAGTGCAAAACTGACATGCTTGTATTGGTTTAAAGGTGTACACACATTCTAAACATGTTATAGACAAATCTTAAACACAAGGATGATTCAAAAATGTACTAGAATTGAAAATGACATATGAGTTGGAAAAATGCACATGAGTTGAAAATGGCAAGAATAAATGGTAGTAGAACCAAAACATGATCTTGTCAACATAGGTAAAGCAAAGTGACTTGTGATAACAATCAAACAACCAGTTCATGATAGAAATTAACTTAACATCCACAAGACATAGGCATAACAAGACATAGACATGTTCAAAACAGTTTAATAACCAAAACAACAACTGCCCTAAACTAGACTCAAACAGAAAATGTCAAACATATCAAGAGCAGTGGTAAGCATAATCCATTAAGGTCCTCAAATGCAAATTGATCAATCACTAAATCTGAGCATGGACATCACACTTAATCTAAACAGAAGCAGCAACATTGTTCTCAAATAGAACAACTCAACAGTCAAATCCAACATCAATATCCAATAATAGTTGCAAACAATCCTTCATATGTTCATACATGACATAAAGTAGCATTTAAGAGAATCTCAAGGTTTAACACAGCAACACGACATTGTATGATGATTAAAAGAGTGTCAAACATATTGGTGAGCAAAACAAAACCAATCTTGGAAGATTCACACATGGACTGCATTTACATTTAAACACATTCCAAACAAAGTAAACTAATCATGTTAATGACAGTTAAAAATTAGGATAGTGATTACTAACCTCTTGTAGACCTATAAGCAAGCTAATACAGTAAGGAAAACCTTGAAGACTCCCAAATGAGATCCAACCAATGCCTTGATGAAAACAACAACTTTTCTTGCACTTGAAGTAAACAAGTGTACATTATGACAGAACTCAAGACAAGTGATGATGAAGGTATTTTAGGTTATGGACAGTTGTTACATCATAAACCAAAGGTGTTTGGAGGGTTAAAGTGATCACAACAGGCCTGAGCAAAGATTTATCATATTTTGTGTGTAAAGTCAAACTTTTCTTGGTTGAAGGTTAACTTTTGGGAAAATGGAGTTCTTGACTGGTTTAAGAGTTTGAACACCTCCCACACATCATTTGTGGATTGTATAGGTGGTTTGTGATGATTTTAAGTGGGTAGAAATGGTTTTGGAAGGCTAAATGCTCAAGGAAGATTTTTGAGGGGTTTTGGAATGGTTTCTTCACTTATAAGAAAAGCAAGGCAAGATGAGAGCTATGGTTTTCTCTTGGGTTTTAGAGTGCTCTGGTGTGTGTTTCAACATAGAGGAAACCTATATTTATATGCCAAGGAATGGTTTGGGGCAGATTTATATTTTGGCTTTTTGGAGGGAGTTTTGTGATGAAATCTTGTTCAAGATTATGGACAACTGCATACTCAAGTCCTTGGCTCAATGCAAGGTATAAATCAAGTGGTAAGGAGGACATGAAAGTGACTGAAGTGAAGCTAGAGAGTAGGAGAGACTGCAGCTGCAAGATTTTTCATGAAAAGTTTCTCTTTCTTCTTGATTTTTTGATTAAAATATTGCAACTTGCCTCCAACTTGCAAAGTTTACCAAATCCCTTCATTTTCTGCACTTCTACTCATCACACTCTCTAATTATCAGATAGAAACATGATCAAATGGCTGAGAATAGTTCAAGTGGTTAAAAAGTGAATTTGTGAAAAAGTGGAAATGGTGCACTCAAGTTTTGAGACCTCAACTTGCTGGATTCATAACTCTCAACTCATAAGGGCTATGGGGGAGTTCTAGTACATTTTGGAAAGCCCTAGTGGAGCTCTAAAACTTTCACGTTCTCATGATCTTCATATTCCAAGTGGAACTAGGTCAAAAATCCACTCAAAGTTGGCTCAAAACATGCCTAAAAAGGCCAACAACTTAGAATTTCTTTAAGTGTTTTCTCCCTCTTTTGATGATTTTGGCCATAACTCCAAATCTACTCATTTTCTGCCCATGTACCACTATGATACTTTTGTAGGACTTGTCAAGACCTTTACAACAACCCTTGAACCAACTCAATTGGATGTGTGGTTAGGGAGTTATGGTCTTGCCCCTTTCAAAACCCTAATTTCCCGATTTCTCGATTACTCCTCAATCCTTGATCCAATAGTCATGAAACTTCATGGATATGTATAATATGTTACTAGGAACATTTTTTATTCATATTTTGAGGTCAAATTCCTTATGATGTTTCGAGTCTTTTGAGGCCTTGAAACTTCTTGAGTAGACTTCACTAAGCCATATGAACTTCATGGACCATGATCCCACCATTGGAACACCATTTAAATCAAAAGTCAAACTACAGTTCACTTTTCTTGATCGAAAACCCTAATCGGGTATCCTGGACTGCATTGTCTTTAATCTTTTTGTGAAAACCTCAAATTGGACTCATGTTTGACCCAATGGAGTATTATTGATGGTGTAGAGACTTTCTTCACGGAAAATCAATCCAACTGTACGGAACCCTAGTTCACATGTAACTTAACAAAGAAAACCTTGAAGTAGGTTAAGGTTAAATAATCAAATGAAAATAATCCTAGAATGATGATGAATATCTAAGGGTAAAAATTTGGGGTGCAACAGTTGCCCCTATTTAAATATTTTCACTAGATGACAATGAAGGATGATAATCCTCATAGAATCATAGTGTTGCACCCCAAAATTTGCCTAACATTTTCTTACTTGGTTTATGTTTCATTGTATTAGCATACCATTGACCTAACATTTGCATAGCATAGCATTGTGCATTTGTGCAGGGGATCAAGTGTGGTTTATATCCAGAGGAGCCTATCTAGAGGTTTTATTCAAGCTTGAGAAGTCACCAAAGTCATCAGGAAGAGGGTTGGGTTCTTGAGAGGTTCAGTTGTTTGTATGTGGTTAGTCTCCTAATCTGAGGACAAATTGAAGACCAACAGTGGGTTATAGGGCCTTGATCAAGGAGAGAGTGTGTAGATAGAGCTCATGGACTACCTTGAGGGGTCATGGGGGAGCTCAATCAACTCATTGTGCCATGTGTTAAGAGCCACAATTGAAGGTGTTGCAGTTAGGGTTTTTGCCTGGTCAAACTTGAGTCCACTGTGCAATTGAAGAGTATCAAAGCTCATTTATAAGTATTTGTAATCATGGATAGTTGTGAGATGATATTTCATGATCAATCCAAGAAGAATTCTAAGTGTGAGGATTGCTAAATTAGGGTTCTTAGGGTAAAATCCCCTATTTAGTGCCTAACTTCAAGACCAATTATCTCAAGCTTCAAGTTTCATCTCCATTTTTGGCCAACGTGAAACTTGTAGAGCTTGATCTTAGCTTTAATTTGAGTATTAGAAGTCTTCCATTGGATTTATAGAACTCAAGTTATGGTCCAGACAAGTTACATGTCATCTGAGGAATGTGAAATTTGTCTATGAAAGTTCACCAACTTCCAAGGAACGTTCGACCTAGAAGGATGTTTCTCCTAAACTTTTGGCCAACATGAAAGTTGTAGGTGTTTATCTTAGCTTTCCAAATTGTACTAGAAGTCTTCCATCTGATTTGTAGAACTCAAGTTATGAGGTTTACAAGTTAGGGGTATTTTGGGAATGTAAGATTATAGGTCATTTTCACCATCTTGCAAGCTACAAATGAAGTTTTGTTCAACACAAAACTTGCTCAAAATGATGTTTTTAAGTCAACCATGTCCTCATGATGAATTGATTTGGCTTAGAATGAGACTTGGTTTGAGAAATTTTACAAAAGGGAGAATTTAAAGGCATTTAAGTGAAAAATTCAAGATTTATTCATTTTGTGCTCATACAAGGCAAGTGGGTACTCATTTTAATCAGAAAAGTCATTTTGAGTACTTAGTCATTATTGGATTTTTCATTTGAGGTCTTTCTCATGGTCGTTTGACATGTAACTTCACAAATAAGTAACACTTCACAACTTGTTCATATGACGAGTTCAAGCTCTCTAATCAATCCCTACACTCTCACCAAACCACAAGCAATTGAATTGAAGCTTCCAAGGGAAGTTTTGAGAGAAAACTTGTGCATACCATTGTTGAATTTTTTGGAGAAATTTGAAAATTGGATGTTCTGATTTAGGCCTCAATTGGACCTCAAAAGCCCACAAATCATTTCTATTTAAGTTTAGAACAAGGTTTTGCTCAAGGTTGGAGGTTATTTCGTGCCAGAACCAGAGTTTGAAGTTGGAGTTTCAAGAGGAGAAGTGAAAATCGTGATTTCAATTTCAGGCCAATTCAAAGCAAATTGAAGTTACAAATACCTTCAGCATCAAACATTGAATAGATATGCACAATTTGAAGCTGAGAATCGTGTTCTAGATACCTCAATTTCAAGCTCTAACACAGGTATGTAGTTTTCAAAATTGATGAAGATTCATTGTGTTTTAGCACATGTTAGCATGCAGTTAGACTTTATGAAGTTGCTTAGATGGATTTTGGATCATTTGTTGAAGGATTAGAGACAAATTAGGTTGATGTGTAATTTCTGTTTGAAGTTGAATTGACCTGATGATGAGGATTCCACATGATCTAGATGGTTTAGGATGTTTAGTGAAGTGTGAGGAACAGATCTGTGGTCTTGAATTAAGGATTGATGTTGCTTGAGAACTTGACATATTTTCTGTTTGAGTTCGTGTTTTAAGGTCTATGAGGAATCAGGAAAAATGAACATGATATTTGGACTCTACATGAAATTTGGACTCTACATGAAATTTGGAGTGAGACGGTATATGTTTTGTTAAGCTTTGATAACCTGCAACTTAGGGACCACCGGAGAAGATGACCGGAGGTCATCTCCGGCCACCGTGCTTGATCTCCCTCCTTTTTCCAGTTTAAACAAAGAAGATAACTCCTGAGCCCTTGGATGAAGCCTGAAACATGACTTTGTATGCAGATCGTGTGGCCACGTTTTAATTTGAGTTTTACCTTGGACTAATTGAAACACAGTCGTTTCATTAAATGTGTTGGCGCCTTGTGAGACCTCAGATGCCTTGACCAGTCAATTGATCCAACGCTCCCCTTTTTATTCTACATTTTTCTTTTCTTATTCGATTTTTTAATTCATTTCTTTTTATTTTAATTGCATTTTCATTTTAAAATTCATTTTAATTTCAATATTCATCAGAAAAATAAGATAAAAATATGTCCATGATCCTCCTTTTATTTGTGATTTTTCTGTGCTATTATATTTCATTTTTGCTTATTTTTCCATTTATTGAGCATTTTCTCCATTTTATTAATTTCTTTAATTTTGTATATTTGATGCATGATTTTGCTGATTTTTGTTCTTGCAATTGGTATTGAATTTGGGGCTGATTTTTTTGCTAGCTGGTAGATTAGAGATGCATCTTCCCCTATGATTTAATTTAGATTTTTTAGACAACATTAAGTACTGTTTTGGATTAGGATCTTTAGACCTTCCTTTTTAGGGTTCTTATGTGGTACCTTGTGATCTGGATTTCTTTAGTTGACTTCCCTTTAGACTAAGGTTATGATCCTTTGCCCGTAACTCCTTAACATGTTTAGGTTCCCTTAGAAAATTTCTTAGGATTTTATAAGGTGTTTTAGGATTTTTCATAGATTTATTACTTAGGCTAGTTTTAAGTTGTTTTCAACATAGTACTTGCTTTAGAATGACCCCAATGGTTGCCTTTAGTGTATGATAAGCTTGCTAATCTTCTTTGATGATGTTTTAGACATGTTTAAGCTTCTGTTTGCTTGATGATGGTGCTTGGTTTGGTGTTTAGGCCTCCCTTTAGAAGATTTCTTTGAGTTGTTCAATTAGGGTTTAGGAAGAGCTTAGTTGCTTTCTCTTTCTTCAAATAAACATGGATTGCTTTGATTGCTTTCCATTCTCATCCTATGATTCAAGGTCCCTATGTGAAAGCCTCATCTTTCCTTTGGAAGGATGTGTGGCATTTCACAAGAGGTAGAACCTTTGAGGATGCTTGTCTCAGATGACTGGTTGAGTGTCAAGTTGGATTCCTTTGGTTTCCTTCCTGCTTCCCATCATCAATCCAATATTCTTGATGTTATTTATCTTCCCTTGTGTTGGAGCTTGTTGAGGCATGAAGATGAAGACTTCTCTTGAGGTGGCTTGAAGTTGTTTATTTCCAGAGTGTTTGATTATTTGCTGTTTATCTGCTTTGCTGTTGAGCTGTTTGTCTGCTGCTTTGCTTTGCTTGTGTGACTGATTGACTATGTGTTGCATTATACTAGGTTTCTCATATAGTGATCTAGGCTTAAGAGCATCCTAAAGGTTGAGAGTAGCTCCCTTTGCTTGTTTGCATCTAGAGGTTGAGTTTGTCTCCCTCTGCTTGACTGTTATTGATTGGCTTTGCTTGCTGGTTTAAGGTTGAGTCTGTCTCCCTTGCCTGTGTGTTGTGTGTTGCCTTTGGGCTTGTTTGCTCTAGAATTTGAGCTTGGCTCCTTCTGCTTGTTTGTTGCATTGCATGCATTTTATTTACAATTGTTTCTTTACAGTTATTTCTTTTGCTGTTTGTTTTCCTTTTCCATGTTCCCCTAGGAACTCTGACTTCTCTTGTTCAAGAGAGGTTATGATAGACATTAGGGTTCTAACCATGCATGATAACATTAGTTAGCTTCCCCCTTACCTCGACCATAGGTTCAATTTTGCATGACAACTTTAGGATTGGATCAGTTCCCCTTTAGTGCGTCTTTTCTCTTCTCATCTGCAAACAAAATCAAGATACAGTAATAAAGGTTAATTGACGTCGTACGCTACGAGCCTTAAGCTACTTGAGAAAGGATTGTTGGAGAGTTTATTTTTAACAGTCTGGATGTTTAGTATGGCACCCTTTGGGTGACATCTGATGCATTCACTCTCAGGTCATAGTCTCTAGTGCGATATCAGTTGCAAACATCCATAAAAAGATACTTCTCTAAAAAACAGAAAACAAAGATCAAAATCTTTTTGTCCTCATGGACCTTTAATCCCTTGGAAACCCCTTTTCAGAAGGAGAGTTTTGTTAACTCCCGGTTCTACCGCAAACGGTAAACGCCTAAGTCTCCGTCGAGCGAGCCGCATACACCAAATTGCTGGAACCGTCTGTTAACCCTACTCGGATAAAAAAGACAAACATGTGTCTCTTGTGTCCCGAACTACGCTTGCTCTGATCTTTCACGCTGTGTGAAAGTACGTAGGCACAAGATGCGATATCTTGGCGAGCAACCTTCCCCCGCAGTTAGGCGAACTACGTTGACTCTGATTTCTCGTTCCAGACGGGAATACGTAGGCATAAAGTGCGACGCTTTGCCGAGTCATTTTCTTTTCTTTTCAGACCAGACCTTTAGCGTAGATAGATGTAACAAACTTGTTAGATAAACACAATAAGCATGGATCCCATTGAGTACGATGGACGTGAGGGGTGCTAATACCTTCCCCTTGCGTAACCGACTCCCGAATCCAGACATGGTTGAGATGACCTTGTCTTATACCTTTTCATCAGGTTTTTCCTATCGTTTCCTTTCCCTTTCCGAGGGATAAATAACGAAAGGTGGCGACTCTTCTGTCTTTCCGGCCTCGTTTTTCGCAGTAGCGGCACATATTGAAAGGTATTTAAATATAGCAAACCAAAAAAGTTGTCCCTTAGATCCTATGATGCATTATGATGCTTGGATGCAAGACAAATGCAGACACACGAGCAAAATAAAAGAACGGCATAACAACGAATTTCTATTTTCTATAAAAATTCTATTTCTATTAAATTCCTCTAAGAAATGAAACTTTTTTAGAAGATGAACGAATAGTTGTGGAAGAAACAAGGATGCATCATCATAGTAAAGTTGATTCGAAGGCGCTTTCTTTGCGCACTTTTAGTGATTTATGTAATTTGCGAGGTGGAAGAGAAAGAATAATTGAAATTAGAGATGATATGTGTAGGTCAGTTTCTATGGATCATTCATTTGAAAATGGTTTTTCAATTGGTGATGTGTTGAATAATAATGAAGATGAAGATTTTTGTGAAGAAGGATGTTCAATGGATTCATCAAAGAGGTTAAGAGGAGAAAGTAGTAAGTCAAGGTAGAAAAGAAAGGTGTTGCATTGTTTTAAGAGTCCAATTGCAATGAAAAGATCATTTTCTAGTGGAGCATTTTCACTTGGTAAAATAGATAGAGGAAGAAAGCATGAAACTTTCCATGTTTGAATATTTATTTTTAATCTTTTGATGTTATTATTCATATGAGACCATGGATAAATTTTTTGTGTAGATGTCATGAATGTCACTAATTTATTGCTAGGGGTATATTTCTTATCTTCTTATTTTGTATTTTGCAATTTGGTGAGAAGGTTAACTTATTGCTAGAGAGATCGTAAAGTAATAGTGTTTTTTTTTAAAGTTGTAATAAATAAATTATGATGTGTCTAGGGATTAAACCTTGCACAAGAGATTGGTAATAGTGGTTTGAAAAACGGGTATTTTTGCATTATTTTGGATCAGTTTTGAGATGAAAAATTATTCGATTCAACGATAAAACTACAAATAATTTGCATCAATCTATATGGTTCATATAAAAAAGTTAATGTAACTCAATCTAATTTATTTTAGTTTATTTAAATTAAATTTTTTTATATTTAAATTTTAAATAATTTTTTTATATAATTTACTTAGAAGAATAAACTTGTATAATAAAATATAATATTGATATATCTGCATAAGATTCGTAGGAGATGACACAAAATTTACCATGGGAGGGTGTTTAACATCTATCACCCAAAGTAAGGCTCATAGTTGCTCATTTATCATAATGTGTACTGGTACACTCGCTTGTTTGCAATATCACTCACCCACTTATGAAAATGTGTGACATGATGTGTCCTTACTCAGCAGTATGGGAAGGACGATTAAAGAAGGAAGTTGTGTTTTCAAAGATAATAGAGAAAATACTTGTTAGAGAGAGAGAGAGAGAGAAGGACAACGAATTTCTATTTTTTATAAAAAGAAAACTATTTCTATTAAGTTCAAATAAAATTCTAACAAGCTAAATTCTATTCTAAAATCCTAATAAAAATAAAATATTTTTCTAAAAACAATATTAAAAACCTATTTAAACTATATCTAAATAATTCCAAAATAACAATTCTATTTAATAAATTCTATATAAAAAAAGAAATTGCGGCAGAAATAGAAATAAAAATGCAAAATGCCATGGAAAAAGAAACGGAAAAACGGGCGATCACCGAGATGCGCCAAATTGTCAACACATACTGAATCATCAAAAGGAGAGCGACTTTCACTCAATTTTGACACTGAACTTCTCATTTGAATTGATTTGAATCGCCTGTAACGCGGGAAAAGCGGCTAAACACTGGGAAGATGTGACCTAAATGATATGCAGATGAAATGCAAAGCAAAAGCCAGTCAATGTCGGAAAACAGGTGAGAAAATTTTAGGGTGCAACAATGTTGCACTAAAGACTATGACTTGAGAGTGAATGCGTCGCATATCTCCCGAAGGGTATACGCTAAACACTATAGACAGTATGAGAGGAGGTCTCCCAACTATCATTCCTCAAGTACTTAAGGCTCGTACCATATAATATTTATTATCCTTTATTAAGTGTCTTAAGATGTTATGAGATGAGAAGAGAAAGACACAAACTCTAAGGGGAAATGATCAACTATAATGTTATCATGCAATGTGCTCTTAAAGTTGGGATTAAAAGGGGAGAAACTATCCTAATGTTATCATGCAAAGGATTGAACACCTAATGTCTCTCCTACTCTCATCTTAAATAGAGGGACTAGGAATTCTAAGGGATCATGGCAAAAGACCAAGTAAACAACAGATAATCTAATCACAGATGAAATGGAGAATAAGAAGTTGACTTAAACAAGTCAAAAGCAATACAATCATGAAATGCAAACACAAAGATGCAACAAAGAATCAACAGCAAAAATGAGACTCGAACAAAAGAGGGATGAGATGAAATGGGAGAAGCAAGCTCCTACAACCATCAACCATCAATCATCAAAGAAGAAAGGTGTTATCCTAAGATGCACACATAAAGAAAAGAGGGAGGAAAAAAGTGTGGGGCAGCAACCACCACAAGCACATCTCAACCATACAATTCTTTAAGATCAAGCAAAGAAATCCAACAAAGCAATGCAACACAAGCTGACTTAAACAAGTTAAAAAGAGTGAGATGAAATAAGAGAAGTAACAACTCCTACAACCATCCAAACATCAATCAATTATACAAAAGCTAAACACAAAGCAAAGGCAAAGGCCATGATCAAAGAGAAGAGGGGAGAAAGAAGCTTGGGCAGCAAGCACATGAAAATTGTCTCAACCAAACAATTCAAATTGATCATGCAAAAGGAAGGATCAAACAAGTGCCAAAAGAGGTGCATCATTCAAGGCAAACTCAAAGCATAAATATGAACACCAAATCACCTTGAATGATGATCAAAGCACATGGGGAAGAGGTGAAACCATAAGAAGAAAGCTCCAACCAAGATTGAAAACAAAGCACAAACATGAATCAAGCCATGGCAAGTGAAAGAAACAAAGTTCAATCACTAATTCAACACTTAAAACCAAGTGGAAAGGCATGACTTCTAAAGTAACTTGTAAAACAAGTTACACAAGTGTATGACATAAAAATAAAGAACCAGCACCTTAAGCAAGTTATAAACATGTATCAATACTCATGAGGATGCATATGGGATCCATAGAAGTCATTCCTTAAAGGAACTAGGTCAAACTAGTTTGTATGAACATCCTCTAAGATGACTTGACTTGCAAGCTTCATCAAAAATAGGAAGATTGCTCAATAAATCTCAAATAAAATGCTCAACCAAGATATGCACAATCATAAATAGAATCCGAAGTTTCAAGTTCAAACTCACCACAAGGAATCACCAAATAAATTAATTATCAAGGGTGTTCCACCTTATCGAGGGTTTATCGAGGGACAAGAAAGGTAAACTCAAAGTCAAATGAAAAATGATCAATGGCCATTAAAAATCACCCTCATAGATGCCTCAATCCCTCACCTGAGTGAGGGAGAAGCCATGGTCATAGGGGATAAGGATTTGAAGTCCAAACGATCAAGACCACACAAGGTATACACCATAAAAGTCAAATCCAACCAGGCCCAAATCAAATATTACTCCAACCAAAACCTCAGAATGAGACAAAAAAAATGAGCCATGTGGGATCTCATTAAATGATGTGGCACCACATCATCCCAGTGAAAAAGGCAAGCGTGGAACAAAGTCAGACGCCGGAGCTAGGCTCCGGTCGTTTTCTCCGGCCATCCTCGCCGGAGGGGACTGTAAAACGAACCAAACACGATAAAAATTGACACCCTCTAACACCTCTTCCCAAGTTGGTTCCAAAACTAACATTAGTTTTAAAAATTACTCACCCAAGAGCCATGAAAATAGAACATGAAAGAAAGATATGTGAACTGAAACAAACTATAAACATCAAAACAAACTACTCAAAGCTTGCCTACATCCATGTAGGACTTCAGAAATGAAAATCACAAGCTTCAAACATGCTGAATATGGAAGAAAAAGGTTGAGAACATTTACCTAACGGAGTATCTCCGTTGGCTCTTGACCTAGTTTGCAAACCTCAAGCCGACTTCTTTAACGACCTCCTGATGCCTCAGTGATGATGGATACAACCAGAAACTTAAGAAAAAGTGATAGGGAAAAGAGTTTCAAAGAGAAAATTTTGATAGAATATGGGCTTCTATGGTTTGGGTTCTGGCTGCAGGATGGATATCTCTAGCCCTAAGGTTCACTTTTCTTTTTATATGAAGCCTTCGTGTGGTTAAAAGAAAGATTACACAAGGTTAACCTATGGTTAAAAATTTGGGTGAAAAAATGAATGATGAGAGGGACACGGGTTATAGAATTATGGCAGTGCATTGTGGTTGCTTCTTGTGTGTGGCTAGAAGGGCAGACTGGAGAGAGTATCTTCTGTGCCAAATTCAGCTTGATTCTTATTTTGGTAAAATGATGTAAAAGTGTGCATGGAAGGTACACGTGATGTCTAACTTGTTTGGGTGATGATTTATACACAAAGCATGTACATCATGCGTATGAATTTGGTGAGAACAAAAGGGCTGCAAGCAGAAGAAATGCCAAACTGCTCCATGAATAAATTTTGTGCCACCTATTTCTCATCATCATAACTTGAAGCATGTTTGGCCAAAAGATGATATTTTGAGCAAGAAATGAAGGTCACATGTCATAACTTGTGTTGTAATGAATGAAATGATGAGTTCTAGGTATGGCTGGAAAGCTTGAAAGAAGATCTAAAACTCTTGTGTTTGAAGGAAATTAATTTTAAACTTAGAACATGGTGAAAAAGAGCTTGGAAGGTTGATCCAAAAAACTGCCTAGAAGTTGGCCAAGCTTGACATCTTTGGAAACTCAACTTGAGAGCATCACATCTTGAGTTCCATACATCCAATGGATACAAACTGGTACTCAAAAGAAAGCTCAGAGGATAGGGAATAACTTTTGCCTTAAACAAAATTAAATTTGAAACCTTGAACATGGAGAAAAAGGGGCATGAAGATGGTTGTTCTAAGCATGAAACTTTCCATAAATAGAAACTTTCTAAAACCTTAATTTCCAAAAATGGAAACCTTTCAACTTCTTGATTTTTGGATGATTCCTTTGACATCTCTTGACCATTTTTCACCCATTAGTCATATTGAACATGAAAAACATGAAAATGACCTCAAGAAATCAAAAGTTGACTTTGTCCCTGTACTGTTGACCCCTTTTCTTCATCTGAGGACTCTAACTTGTTGGCATCATAACTTGCATTGTACAAACTCAATGGATAAGTTCTAGTACTCAAAAGAAAGTTAAGAACATGTCCTACAAGTCTCATGTTTTCATGAAGAAGAGATTGAGCTTGCATCATAAGGTAAATTGTCCTTGAAGTTAGACACTAAAGAAGGGGATTTTACACTAAAAACCTCTGAAACCCTAATTTAGTAACTTCTTAAACCCTTGATTCCTCTTGATTTGATCTTAACATGAAATATTAGATGCTTCAAGATGACTTCCCATGGTTTGTGTGCCTTAGAATCAAGTTTTGAACCCTTTCAAGTCCACAGTTGACCAGATGAAACCATAGTCTCAATTCTTTTGACTATGCCCTTGCAGATGAATTGAATGACTACTCAAGCTCCACGATGACCCCTAAGGTACTCAATGAGCTTTTGCACCATGCCTCAACCAATTACAAGACCTCATGAATCCTTGATAACTCTCTGATGATCCTCAGGATATGGGGTGATACCAATACACAAACTTCTCCCCTCAAGGAGCTTTGGAACTTCCATGGTGATGATAAACACTTGATAGCCTGCATAAGTGCTATTGCTTGAGCTTAAAACCAAAGAGACTCTCCTCTTGAATGGCACAACAACTCTTGATCCCCTGATTAGAACTAATGCTATGCAAATGCAAATGCTAAAGGAAATGAAACAATAAGTCAAGTACAAGAAAAGGTTGGTCAAATTTTGGGGTACAACAGTTGTCCCTATTCAAACGACTTGGACCTGAAGGGATGAAAAGAGAACGAATTTTAACATCCAAGGTAACAGGCGGTTGAATACAAAAGAACCCAGAAATTTGCCAACCGCAGAACAGAACTGTAGAAAGGTCCACCGGAGTGAAAATAGAATCACTGAAAAAACTATAACTGATAACTGCAGGGATAATGAGCTGACTCATTACCAATTAGAAAACATAGACACGCAGTCGGAAGAAACATCTGCAAACATGCAGGCAACAACACTAAATCGTTAAGAACATCTGATTTCATCATTAGGCATCTGTTAAGCAAACTAGGCAACGAACCCGAAGGCCGGCTCAACACGAAGTTGAGAACATCTGTTAATCCAAGCAGGCATCTGTTACTTAAAGCGAGCGTCGAACCCAAAGGCCGGCTCAACACGAAGTTGAGAACATCTTCTAATCCAAGCAGGCATCCGTTACATAAAACGAGCATCGAACCCGAAGGCCGGTTCAACACGAAGTTGAGAAGAACATCTGACCTCGCCGTCAAGCATCTGTTACATAAACAAGCATCCAACCCGAAGGCCGACTCAACACACAGTTGAGAAGAACATCTGACCTCGCTGTCAGGCATCTGTTAAACAAACAAGCATAGACCCCGAAGGCCAGCTCAACACGCAGTTGAGAAAAACATTTGACCTCGCCGTCACGCATCTGTTAAACAAACATGCATCGAACCCGAAGGCCGGCTCAACACAAAGTTGAGAAAAACATTTGACCTCACTATCAAGCATCTGTTAAACAAACAGGCATCGAACCCGAAGGCCGGTTGAGAAAAACATCCGCCGATTCATAATCTGGGAGAAGAAATCCACTGGGGGAAAGATGAACTTAAATAAGTAAGCTCTGTTGGGGAGACTGATAAGATGAACACATCTGTCAATGATCTTGCTGGAGGTTTGGATACCACACAGGCTCAAGAAAAACATCAATATTTATCGGGGTTTGGATATCGCACAGGCTCAAGAAAAATACACCGTTATTTGCTGAAGATACAATCCGAATCAAGAGGTAACAACCTGGCTTATGTTTCAAATGTGTATGTTTGAAAATGGCGTAATGCTCCATAGAAATGGAAATGCTACGCGTTTGGGAGGATGCTATGCACAATGTAAATGCAACGAAACCACTCCAACAAAAAAATGTTGAAGAGACGAAGGCCAACTCCGCTAGGAAATGACTGGGTGCCAAGTATGATTGGACTTTTCTGGGAAAAACGAGCCCTGGATGGCTTCCTGGAAAAGAATTCTCCTGAGTATAACTGCTCTACTAAGGAAAGCGGCCCTGGATGGCTTATCAGAATATGACTCTTCTAGGGAACAAATGTCTCGGCTGGGGAAAATAAATCCACTCTACTGGGGAAACTGGCCCTGGATGGCCTTTCAGAATACGACTTTATCGGGGAGTAAAATAAACTGCGGGGAATTAATCCACTCTGCCGGGGATTCCACTCTGCTAGAGATTTGAATCCTTACTGGGAAGATATCCCAAACTCCTTCTGCTGAGGATGGAGAGTAACAATCTCTAGGTCAATCCCACTCTGCAGGGAAGAAAACCACTCCAGTGACTTTGCTGGGGATCTGCAGGGGATGCAAATTAATTGGAGAAATACCCCTAAGGAAACTTATTCTGACAAATACCAACGACCACCTGGATTCTGCTATGGACAACAACTCTACTGAGGATCATCCAATAAGGGAATTAGCATCTACCTCTGCTCGGGGAAATGAGCAATAGACTCAACAATATCAATCTTTGCTTAGGGAATTGATTCCCTGACTTGAACTCTAAGGGGAAAGGAGTCAAAGATTTAGACTTTGTGGGGACCACAACACTGCACTCGTCCCACTGCTGGGGGAATAATCCCAAATTCACCTGCTAAAAGGTAAGATATATGCATTTGGATTGCTGAGGATAGGCGTACAAGCTCCACCTATTGGGCATAACTCTAGTCTTCCGGGGATATCAATCTCAACCTGCTTAGGATAGCCTTAATCGTACGTAATCCCAACCTGCCGGGGACATACTAGTCTCAAACTGCACATCTCCCTCTTGTGGGGACAGAGACAAGGTGTTGCACCCCAAAATTTGCTCAACCTCTTCTTACCTAGTTTATGTTTCATTGCATTAACATTTGCATAGTTATATCATTTGCATATCATGTTATCATTCATATAGCAGGGGATCAAGTGTGATTTGTAACACCCTTCTAAACCCCGCAAATAATATATGCATAATCAGAGTAAATGTTAACATGCATCCATAAAAGGGCATCACACAAAACTTACACCACATTAAAACAATCTGTCATGCTCATAAACACCTTTTCATTTAGCAGCGGATTCATTAATGAAAATCCTTTAAAAGAACATTTACTTTCATCATATAAAATCAACATCTCTAGGCACTAAGGCCAACATCTCATTATCTCAAATACTCCAAATATGAAAACATAACTTAGGTTACATAATGTAATCCTAAAACATAAGCAATCGATCCCCGTGTTACACTACCAGAGCATGACTCGACCCATAAATAATTACTAAACCGCTACACACGTAGCGACCTCGAACTACAAGCAGAACTTCATAAAGGCCTCCAGCAACCTAATCTGCAATGCCTCATAGAGCATTATAAAACAGCAGAAGGGTGAGAAATATTACCATAATAATCAAAGCATAAAATCATGTATATATAGGTATCATATAACACATATTCACATTTCTCACCACACTTCATTCTCATAATTATAATCATATCACGTTCACATATATCAACATTATGAACATCCACAAGCACATCCCTTCATGCTTAATTTCACAATCATTCACAAGCACATTTATACAACAACAATATTATGCAATGTGACTCAACATATTCAATGCAACTCAATGCTATGCGGTACCGACATTAGTTATCTTTTTTCGGTTTTCCCTCTAACCGGGTCCACCCTTCTAGACCGATAACTCGTTATCATTTTTCGGTTTTTACTTTAAACCGGGTCCACCCTTCTAGACCGATAACAACCAAGCCCGTCCCCTAGGCTTCAAACCCACCCTTCTAGGTTTGGGACAAGCCACTAGTTTCCACGAAACTAACAGACATTGCCTCTTGACTAAATGATGCATGTACAATCAACCAATCACAATAAATGCACTTAAGACCGTTCCCGCGTCTTAATCCCATGCATTCAAATAATTCACCCCTTCGAGAATTTCATTATGATTGCACATACAACATATATCAAACATTTATCAATGTATTCATTTCGCCCATCATCATCATCATATTCAACAACAATGCACACATATCACATATGTTCCCATGCATTTACACAACAATCGCATACAAATATGCACTCACAATTCATTAGACAATACACATACATTCATCATTATATTCCCATGTATTCGAATAATTCACCCCTTCGTGAATTATATCATGATTGCACATACAACATATCATAATAATCATCAACGTATTCATAATTCAATACTATCACACAATGCACACATATCCACGATATGTTCCCATGCATTTCTCACAATTATTAACGATGCACACATATCCATGATATGTTCCCATGCATCTCATACAATTATTAACAATGCACACATATCCGCGATATGTTCCCATGCATTATCCACAAATATTCACAATTCAATACAACATCATATTTAGCAAGCAATGCACGCATATCCATCATTATGCTCTCATGCATTCTTCATGTATTTTTAACATACAATCGCATATAAACAATATGCATCCGCAACACATTTTTCATAGTATGTTTATTCTTTATCTCATGCCATCTCATACAAGGTATACACATCCCAATACCAATCATACAATTATAAGTTATGCACACATATTTCCATAATATTCTCCTGCATACTTATTACATAATTGTACACAACAATCAAACATTCACAAACTCATCAATTAATACACACATAATCATCATTATGTTCTCATGTATTTTAACCGATTACAATTAATCATTCATATCACAACTCTAGGATTCACGCCCGAAGGCTACCCACAGCACATGTTATCACCATGGATCACATACCTATTCATATCATAGAGGTATTAACCTATGCGAATCAACCAAACAATCACCATTGGATAACACAGCAAGGAAAATATACTGCCACATTCGCCTTCATTCGCCTGGCGAACCCTCGCAGCGAACCTTCGCCTGGCCTTCGCCTGGAGAACTCTCTCAGCGAACACTCGCTAGGCTTCGCCTGGCGAGACTTCCCAGCGAGCCCAAGTCAGTAGCTACTGACTTCATTCGCCACCATTCGCCAGCACCTTCGCCGGGCGAACCTTCGCTATCCACCTTCGCTTGGCGAACTCGCCAGCGAAGTCCACTGGAACTTAATCATAATTATTCGCCAGCATTCGCTAGGCTTCGCCTAGCAAAGCTTCGCCTTCGCTCGCCTGGCGAGAGCCAGCGAACCTGCGCAGAACAGAACCCTATTCTGCCTCTCCTTCATCAATCCATCATCAACCAAACCTCAAACACCCAAATCAGTACAAACAGCATCAATACATGTTACCCGACTATTCTACGACATTATTACTCAGTTTCAACCGATTAAATCATCAATCTACCAATTATCCAACATTTGCCCTAATTGGAAAGTGATGAAAAACATCCACAAACCCAAACCCAACATACATAATAGCATACAATGATTAAATAGCAATGTTTCTCACCCTTACCTTGGTTTAATCGAAGCTTTGAGTTGGTTCTTGAAGATTTCCACTATCCTCTTCTTCTTCTCTTTTCTCCTCCTTTTCCTTCTTTCTCTTTTTCTCCCCTTTCTTTCTTTCTTACCAACTCTTATCTCCTTTTCTTCTATTTCTATTCTTTTTATTTATTTCCATTCTATTTCCTTCATAATACCTTTCTCTTTATTTCTTTCCAATATATTTACTCTCTCAAAACATCTATCAATCCATTAAACAAACATCTAATTATTCAAATAATTAGAATAATCCAAATAAATCAATTAATTAACACAATTAATTAATTATTGAAAATTGGGCTGTTACAACTCTCCCCCACTTAGGAATTTTCGTCCTCGAAAATGTTACCTGATCCAAACAACTCTGGATACGACTCTTGCATTCCAATTCTTCCAAATCCAATTCTCCCATAACTACTTCCACCAAAGGAATCTCTATACTTCGAAGTTGTTTCTTATCAACAACTAGAACTAGCCACGCCTCCGAAGTCAAATTCTCTCTCACTTGTACACCATCCACCTGAGTCAATGTACCTCTTCAACTTAGACATATGAACACCTCATGCAATCCTCTCAAGCGACAGCAGTAAAACAGTCTAACATGCTATCCTCCTCACGCTTCCGCTGCGCTACTCTGATACAGATCAACAAAACACAGGGTGCTCACGAGACTTCAAGCTCGACCAACACCAATTACTACCATAACTCTCAAAACACGGCCTTACTTGGATTCTTTGATCGTTTCCATCGTCCCTTGCACGGTCTTTGATCCGAGTACAACACTCCCGTTGGACATGCAACAACACAAAGGAGTCATACCCTTTTACCCAACGAACTTCATACGATGTTGTTTCCGATACGAAATGGCAACAGTTATTGTAGGCAACTCCATCAACGACAATTAACTATCCTTAGATCCATTTTGGTCCAACACACAAGCTCTCAACGAGTCCTCTTCATACTGGATAGTTTTCTTCGTTTGTCCATGCCATTCACGGACGCTAGTCAGAGTTCATCTTCAACATGGCACCCAACCGCTTTCGCAATCTTTCCCATAATCTTAACGAAAAACTTGAGTTCCCATCTAACAGAATGATTCATCTTCACTGGTAGGCAACGAGTTACTCTTGTTAATCCATTCTTAACTGTCCAAATCGGATCATACTTCCTCAAATTCATCAGAAAACTCGGCACAAAGCCCATGGGAATACTATCCCATCCCACTCGAAATACTCAACAGTTGTATCAGATCCAACCATCTCTAATGTCCATACTTCAATTCCCAGCAAGTCTAATCAACATATACAAACTCAATCAATTCCTTCTCCATCTATGGCTATCCAAAACTATTTCTCAAATTCGGTCGCATCTTCCTAGTACCTGCACGGATACTCCATCTTTCTCGATGTACTTCTCCCTGAGTACTCTTATCCAACTCACACTATTCAGAATACACACTTCATCACGACATCTCACAATACCATTTCCCTTAATCCGAAAATAAGCCCTCTGACTTTTATCCATTAAATTCAATTAATCTATCAACTCAACTCAGAATTCCGATTTCCTCGAACCTCATCAGAATACCAAAGGTCAATCTCAACATCCAAGGCTCAACTCTATAAGAAGTCTCTTCATAGGCCGAACTCATATCTGAATTTACTTAATCAGTTCTAGCTTCCTTACCATCTTCATTAGTGTATACCAAAATTCCCGATTCGATATCTTAGCTACCACTTGGTCTCATCCAAATGGTAATTCAACCAAAACCATACTCCTTCAGGAGTTCCAATTACTTCTCTGTCTCATATTTGACTCTCTCTCAAATAAAACAAATACCTTAAGGTCAGTAACCATCTCAAATCTCAACTAAACAATTGAGGCTTCCAAACTCTGGTACAAACACACAACAACAATCCACTCCAAATTACTTGTCAGATAATCCCTCTCTGTACTTTATTGCCTTCAAGCATAACCAAAACTCATTAATGTTATACTTAACACATCTCTTAATCATATCAACAAAGTATCTCAAAACACAACGACATTCCTGTCGGACTTGGCAAAACCAATACACGAACTGTTGACAGCTTTCTCAAAACTCGTTGAACTTTCTTCACAGTAGTACATCACTGCCTCTTCCCCAATACTAATAACTCAAGTTCCCGACGCTCAACATGAACCCCTATACTCTCCGAACATGTCCAAACACCATCGGTTACATAACCATTGACTCTCTCAATCAAGTGTGGAAAATCATTATACCAAACAGACACTCAGCTGCGAACTCATGGTGATAACACAAACTGCACCCTCCGCGCTTACCATAACATCCAAACATTTTTCGCCAATAAATACTTAATTCCATGTCACTACTTTCCCGTCACATAGAGCACTGCAATATCTTCCAACGCTTCTAATCTTGCATCATTCCGAATTACGGTTTTCCGTTACGGCAAAATCACGGAAACAACCCTTCCACACTTAAAGGTCATCCAATACCTCTCCAACTCTTGAAATACTTAAGGGTCCAATTATACCAACCATGTATTCCATATCTCATTTCCTTTAGTAATCACTAGAAGTCATTATCCACCCTTATACTCAACTCCACAATTTGTTGCCGTAGCACACACACCAGACATAATTCTCAACACTACTCAATCAATTTAATTCCTTGACTATCCAAATAGACATACAATATAGAGCTCTTAATATCGGACTAGTTCCCGTAACTAAGTCAATCACAACTCCACTTCACGTCCTGGCTGTATATCACTATCTTGTCAGAATAACTTCCAGACAACCACAATTAATCGGCAAACCGCCAACTTCCCACTTTCGTTAACACTCAAAATTTCCATCAAAATGAAACATCTCATCACTGCCTCGTGCCGACTCATCAACACACTTCTTAAGCACCTGACTTAGCTCCAAACAATTCTCTGCTCACGCCACCTAAGCTTGCAAGACATGTCTATCACATCCAACAGAACTCCAACTACTATCAACAAGAGATTAAGGGTGATCAGTTCCTCAATTTGTCAATAGGCAGCTGAAGATCACGATGGAGTATAGACTATCTTTACCAAACCACAAGAGTGTTAACCACCCACTGAGCTACAACTTCTACACCTGCAGCATCTTGGAGAAGCACAACTTCTCCCCCACTTAGATCATTCCCACTTCTCTAGACAAGGTTAAGCAACAACATGTATCGACAGTGTTTTCACACACATGTCGCATACAAGGGAACAAATAACATTAGACAATTTGGCCGGACGGACCGACCTGCTCTGATACCACTAATGTAACACCCTTCTAAACCCCGCAAATAATATATGCATAATCAGAGTAAATGTTAACATGCATCCATAAAAGGGCATCACACAAAACTTACACCACATTAAAACAATCTGTCATGCTCATAAACACCTTTTCATTTAGCAGCGGATTCATAATGAAAATCCTTTAAAAGAACATTTACTTTCATCATATAAAATCAACATCTCTAGGCACTAAGGCCAACATCTCATTATCTCAAATACTCCAAATATGAAAACATAACTTAGGTTACATAATGTAATCCTAAAACATAAGCAATCGATCCCCGTGTTACACTACCAGAGCATGACTCGACCCATAAATAATTACTAAACCGCTACACACGTAGCGACCTCGAACTACAAGCAGAACTTCATAAAGGCCTCCAGCAACCTAATCTGCAATGCCTCATAGAGCATTATAAAACAGCAGAAGGGTGAGAAATATTACCATAATAATCAAAGCATAAAATCATGTATATATAGGTATCATATAACACATATTCACATTTCTCACCACACTTCATTCTCATAATTATAATCATATCACGTTCACATATATCAACATTATGAACATCCACAAGCACATCCCTTCATGCTTAATTTCACAATCATTCACAAGCACATTTATACAACAACAATATTATGCAATGTGACTCAACATATTCAATGCAACTCAATGCTATGCGGTACCGACATTAGTTATCTTTTTTCGGTTTTCCCTCTAACCGGGTCCACCCTTCTAGACCGATAACTCGTTATCATTTTTCGGTTTTTACTTTAAACCGGGTTGTCGCTACTGCGAAAATCGGCGCCGGCTGACAGAAGAGTCGCCACCGTGCGTTATTTATCCCTCAGAGCGGGAAAGGAAACGCTCGAAGTAAACCTCGCAAAAAACGGGGAAAAGGTATGGTCATCGCAACCATAGCCTGGGTTCGGGAGTCGGTTACGCAAGGGGAAGGTATTAGCACCCCTTACGTCCGTCGTACTCGACGGGATCCACGCTTGCTTGGGTTGTCTACTGGATGCAAAACAATCTATCTACGGCTGCTAAATCTAAACGGAAGGGAATTGACTCGATAGAGCATCGCACTCTATGCCTACGTATTCTCAAGAGAGAAAGTCAGAGTCAACGTAGTTCGGGCTAACTACAACTAAACAAACATTCTCACACAGCAGTGAGAAAAACAACTGGCTTCACAGGGTCGGGAACCTATGGTCAAAACTATGGCTGAGTCTCAAATGCACTGGGGCAAGAGAGAAAAAGGGTACTCAATTAATCGTCAGCGGGAAAGTCTCGATCGCACAGCCGCGAGAGAACAACAGGTTAGTCGTTAGTGTGCTCGCTAGGATATCGCATCCTATGCCTACATATCTTCGTCTGGTACGAAGAATCAGAGCAGCTGTAGTTCAGCTACTATCGGACCACAGCTCAAATCTCGTTTTATTCATCTCTGAAAAAATGATTACAATGGTTTGAATATTGAAAATAATTCTCCTAGGAAACGCTATCCTATTCTATCTTGAAAAATCGACTGAAAATAGCCCCCTAACAAATGGGCCTCTAATTCTATCCTAAAAGTCGGGAAATAAAATCTATGAAAGTATCCCCTAAAAGAAATGCTTGAAAAATATTAAATCGAGACTTTAATATTTTTTCTTTTTTCTCCTTTTCTTTTCTCCTATTTTTTTTCCTATTTTTCTTTTCTCAAAAATATTTTTCTCCATTTTTCTTATTGAATATTTTCTTTTTCTTTTTTTTTCAAATCAATTCTTTTTCTATTTTTCTTTCAATATTTTCTTTTTTTCACAATATTCTTTTCTTTTCTATTTTTTTACGTTTTTCTTCTTTCCATATTTTCTCTTTTTCCCTTATTTCTCTTTTTTTTATTTCTCTTTTTTTTCTTTTACTATTTCCTCTTTTATTATTGTTTTTTATATGGAATATGCATAAAAAAATGTAAAAGAAAAAACACAAAAAAAGGGGGGGGAATACTGAATTACAAGGGGAGTTTAATAGAAAAATAAAATAACAAACAAAAAAACTGGAGGGCCCAGCCCAATTCTTCTTCACAAAAAACGCAGGGGGAGGTGTATTGGTAATCTGGGTGTGTATGCTGGAAAAATTAGGGCCCAGGCCCAGAGCTGCCCAAAAACGGAGGGTGAGGTGTCACAAAAATTGGTTGGGCCTGAGGCCCAACGAACCAGCCTTCTCCTTCCTCTCCATTCTCAGGTTCAGAGAAAAACCCTAAACTATCTTCGGCGCCGCCGCCGCCGCTCCTTTCTCTCATACTCCCTCCTCCTCAAACCTTCGTCTCCGTCCCCTCTGTTTCCTTCTTGTCTCCCCCAACAAGCTTTCAATTGTCTTCTCAAACTCACCTCTAGGCTTGATGTTTACTGAACCTATGAAGCTTGTTGAAAATCCGTATGGATCTACGTTCATGGATGAAGGCACTAGTTGAAGGTTCTTAAGATTTGATGATGAGGCTCTCGAAGATCTTTGGGAAAACGGACTCTGGAGCATTATGAACACCTTGAAGGAGTTTCTGGCGAATGCGTGAATATGAATTCAACCGTTGATGATGATGATGAAGACGTTTCTGGAACTGATGCTTGAAGTTGTTGCGGTTGAAGATCTTGAAGATGTTCTTCTGGAAGGTTGAATTCTTGGGATTCTTGATGAAGCTCCATGAAGAACTGGTTGAACACATGATGATGCTCGAAGAAATTCTTCTGGAGACGCGATCCTGAAGTGACGAAGATCTTCTGGAAAAAAAAAGTGATGACGAATGTTAAGGCGTTCTTGCGCTGAGATCTGGTGATGAGTGCTCTGATGGAGGCTTTTGTGGATTAGGAGAATTTGTGTTGAAGGCAGCTGAAATCTGGAAACGATGGAGGTTTGAGGTTCATGGTGGTTTGATGGTTGAATGAAGGTTGAGATGGAGGAAGATGAATGGATTGAAGGTTGGTGAGGGAGGTTGACGATGAATGTTCATCGTCTTGATGAGTTTCTGGTGGCGGTTGGTGGCCGGAGAAGTTGGATGAGAGGAGGTTGAGTGATGAAGGGAGGAAGAAGATGAAGGGCGATCGGATTCTGGGTTTGATGATCGCCGGTGAGGGTTTGGGGGTGGCCGCCGGCCATGCAGGCCGGCCGGCGGTGGCTCTCAGGCGAAGATTCTGGGGTGGACACGTGGTTGCACGGTGGAGGGAGTGGCTCTGCATGCCTGCCACGTACGGGCTAGCGTGGCTGAGAGAGAGAGAGAGAATGGGGTACGTGGCGTTGCTTGGACGCGAAAAGTGGGTCCTCTCTCCCCTCAACACGTGGCTGCGCTGAGTATTTAAAGCTGAAATGATCTGGATTGTTCTGGAAGGATCTAGAGATAGCTGGAAATTGCTGGAAACGCTGGATTTTTGGACAAATGCTGATATTTTGGCTGGACCTTTTTTGGACTATGCACTGATTTGGATCCTGCGAGTTGGGCCATACTGAATGGGGATAGGCCCAACGAACAAAGCATCAAAAATTCAGAAAAAACTGCATTAAGACCACAAAACCCTAATTAACCAAACTTAATTAATTAAATCTGAAACTAATCTAAGCAATTTCTAAAATTCCTAATAAAACTATATTAAATTCTTAAAAGACTTTATTTCTATTAAAATCTATAACAGAAAATAAAAAATGAAAAATCTATTTATCTATTATTCTGAAAAAAGAATTAAAACTATATTAAAACTATTAAAAAAAACATATTAATATTCTAGAAAATCCTATATTATTCTAAAATGAAAAATGCTTTAAAAATATTAAAATTTCTAAAAACTATATTATCTAAAAATATTAAAAATCTATTAAAACCTATTAAATCCTAAAATGATTAAAAAAGCTAGTTATTTCTATAAAATTCTATAAAATGATTTAAAAAGAATTAAAAATATATCAAAAATCCTATTAAATCCTAAAAAATGATTTAAAAACTATTTAAAGCCCTAAAAAATCCTATAAAATCCAGAAAAATCAAGATAATTCCCAGAGGGACAAAATGAGCACCGAACGACACAAAAATAATCGGTAAAAATAAACGGGCACCGAACTATCCCAAAAATCGATTCTACTGATCAAAAACACCTGAAACACGAGACGGGAGCTGTGATCCCTGATAAAATCAACACAAATGAAAAATGCAATGTATGCGATATGCGGATGCGAATGCGGTTATGCGTCGAAACATCGAGCCAAATGCGAGACCCGGTTGGTCAAATTTTGGGGTGCGACAGCTGCCCCTATTCAAGCGGCTTCGACCTGAATGGGTGAAGAGCGCTCAGCCTTCAAACATTCAAGGTAGATGACGGTTGAATACAAATGGAACCCTGAAATTTGCCAACCGCAAGAATATACTGCAAAACTGCTTGAGGAATAGCTTCCAATAAACTGAAGTTTGGTTATCACGACAACATCTGGTCAATTTTCTGATAAATTTTCCTCTCTCTTTCAACACCTGTGTGACGCCACAAGTATTGAAATAATGCTTCATAAAGCAAACACTTTGATTCCCATCTCTCTCGTGGGATCAAATCTGGTCAACTCACAGTTCATTGCGAACTTGAGGACAATTCTCCTGGGGAATTCTGAATAGAACTGCCTTGCACCTGTTTTGACAAAGGGGGCAGCTTCAGAAGTCTGATATATGTCAATCTTTGTTGTTGTTGTTGTTGTTTTTTCCGATGCTGACGTAACAAACAAATGAAGAATCACTCCGCTGGGGAAGACAAGAAGCTGAACCACACAACTCTGCCGGTGAACAAATTCGAAATCCAATAGGTAACCATCTTGGTCTATGTTTCGACATGCGTATGCTTGATAATGATGCCATGCCCTATATGACATGTAAATGTTATGTGTTCTGTTTGAAAATGCAAGGCCCAAACGGCATGGATATACTATATGCTTGTATAAATGCTATGACTATATATGCAAATGCTAATGCAAGCCCGAGCTGCCAGAGAACACCAGGTCTGAAAACCACTTGGCAAAATAAATGCCGAAGGAAACGCCAACTCTACTGGGGATGACCTGAAGTCACAGAACCATCTCAGCAAAATAAATGCTGGAAACGAGCAATCAAATCTGTTGGGGGTAACTGCCCTGCTGGAGAAATGAAAAGGCAACCCTGCTTGACGACTTCACTGGGAAAGAAAGACAACTCTGCTCGGGGATGCTTTCTTCAAACCATTGGCGACTGATTACGCTCTGCGGGGATTGACCCAAACTGAGGTTGATTGCGCGCAGCACACTGTTGGAAATGCTCCTACTATCGAGGATATCAATCTTAATCTGCTGAAGATACTCCTGATCCTACTCTGATACGGGGTAAAAGACAATCTCGACTCTTCCGGGGATAATAAGCAACTTTCATCTGCTGAAGAGTGGCAATTCTGATTTAACAACACCCACAAGGAGTTCAAACATTACTCGAAGCGCTGGTATCCGTCGAGTTTCGTATCGGGGAACATGACAACATGCGGGTCATTGGGAAACACCGTGTCAGATACCTTTAGGTTTTTTTTTTTGTTTTTTTCTGGTTTAGAATAAACATGGACTATGTACACAGTGAAAGATGTAAGAAATACTAGACGAGAACTAGCATTCAAAGGTAGACTACCAGGCGAGAACTGATAGGAAAATAGGTTAGAAAAATTGATTTTGTGTTTTTTGACATCAGACGAGCTGACTGGATAACAAACTGAGGTATAGACAACCAGGCGAGAACTGATTGAAAGCTAACGTACACCAGGCGAGAACTGGTATAACACTTGAAGAAACGGTGACCAAACGAGAATTGGTTACCAATAAACTGCACCAGGACGGGAACTGCTGCTTACAATAAACTGCACCAGGACGGGAACTGATGCTTACGGAAGGTGGGCTAGACGAGAACTGGTTACCGATTTGCCAGGCGAGAACTGGACTTTGGAAACGACTGGTTACTGACACGCAACAGGCTTAAACTGCAGGATAATGATCCAACGACAACAAGACCTTCTTATTTGAAAGGTTTTCAAGTTTTTTGGTAAGGGCATTGACATGATTCCCCGATACTCAACTCTGGCTGGGGATAAACAAGCTGATTTGAATGACTTGCCCCTGGTACACTCAGCTGGGGATAACAAGACTGGCTTGCACAACTTGCCCCAGTACAATGCACCTTGCCCCAATCTAACTCTTGGGAATACCTGCTCCGAACACCTTGCTACGAGAATACTTCGAGGATATTTGCCCCGGTATCAGCATGACAAAAGAATTCAATCTCCAATTAAACACCTAACAACCCAGTTGATTTCAACATTCTCTGCGATGACTTGCCCCTGAATGAGCGTTCTAGCGACTCAACCCGATCTGATTATCCATTGGAAGTATCTGCTTTCAAATCTCAGCGCTCTGAATAACTGCCCCTGATTGGGTCTTGAGAAGACTCCTCCTGATCAACTACTTCTCAAACAACTGCCCCTGCTCAACTGGAACTTCGGGACTTGTCCTCAGACTGACTGATACTGAACTTACTGGAAGATAATGCCCCTGCTTCACAAGGCTTCACAACATACACCATTCTGGTTCAGACTGCTGGATTACTCAGTCTTGCTTGATTATTCCTGATGGAATTTCTTTCATGCCAACTACTAACCTGCAATTAGAACTGTCTGTCTACGAATGGTAATCTTAATGCAATGGTTATGCAGATTTTGAAAAAATTTTGAGCTGTCACTCATTTACATGCATATGATTGTGAGTCGAGTGAACCAAAGTTCAAACGCAGTGCTTACGTGGTCAGTGAAAATACAACCAAGATGTGACTAGCAAGTCAAGAAGGAGTCAGGTTACTCAACCTTATCGTAATGCGCTTCAGACTAACCCTACCTCAATTAGGTCTTTTAAGGGTTGTATCGTGGTCGGGTTCACGGTTCGTGAAACAAAGGATATTCGGCTCAAATTTGATTTGTACCCACCCCTTCTACGTGATGATCTCCGATCCTACGGTTCAGTTAACCTGGCACAAGCGCTCGCCTCTTCGAGAAGTATGTTGAATGGTAAGAACCTACAGTTAAGGAATTCACAATGCTTTTCTTCCAGAGTGATAGCTACTCCTTCTTCGCTTTGGTGTCTGTGTACACGACTTCGTGATTTGCTGGGGAAAATTTTCTTTTTAATCCCTCTTTTCCATTCTTTTGATTCCCTAATTTTTGCCTGGACTGACTCTTTTTGAGTTCTTTCGATTCTTTCGATTTCTTTTGAAGTCCAGCGGGATGCCCTGATTTTTGCCTAAGTATTAGCTTTCCAGCTCTTCTTTCTTTTTACTTAGCGGGCTCTCTCATTTCTTTCTTTCTTTTGGAACAAAGTCGTGTGACACTGGTTGTCTTGATTGCTCTGAAAGGATTGTAACTGTCTCACTCCTGATTGGTGAGGTTTGACCTCTTGAAAGGTATCAACTGATTGGTCTTTGAAAGACAACACTCCTCTGCAAGACTTGAATGCTCGGTCAAGCTAACTGACAACTACCCTGCCCCGGGTTAAGATGTGAGGGTTTATAAGTCCGAAAAAACTTCTACTTCCTGGCTCGAAGTGGTTAACAAGGGACTAACTCCTTATATCTCCAGTGTTTGGGGAATTTGAAACAATGCCTTGTACGTCATCGGTACGGTCTTATCTGAAAGCATACAATCATCGGTTATGAGTTTCAGTTTCGTCATCCTCCCTCCTAACTTTGCTAGTCACAGCGAAAAAATGGAGTGAAATAAATGCAAGTGTCAGTGTAATGCAGTAAATGAGCGACAGCGACATGACTAATTCAGAAAATGCATAATCACTTTATTATTATCACCATTCAAAACATACAATGTTAAAAGCAGGTAGTAACTAACAGGAAAGAAACCTACAGATGCAAATGATGTAAAAGCTTTGAGAACTGCCAACTGCTGAGGCGCCTGCCTGTCTGAACCACTGGCTTATGCTGGGGAATACCCTTCTGAGTCTATGAGCTTAGACAGCTGAGCGGTTAGGGATGAACACACAGAAATCCTTCTCGAAAGGAAATGCGATCCTGATCAATCAACTGCTGTACCTTCGCCTGAAATGCTTTACAATCTTCCGTTGAATGCCCCGATGAGCCACCATGATAACCACACTGAACGTGGGGATTGTACCCAGGAGGGTACGGTTCTGGAACTGGCTTAAGAGCTTTCGGCTCCACCAAAGACTTCTGGATCAAAGATGGTAGCAACTGGCTATACGGCATCGGCACTGGGTGAAAAGGAGCTTTCCTTCGTTCCAAGTTGTTGCGTGGTCTGTTCTGATTCTGACGCTGACTCTGGTAACCTTGGTCACGAGTTCGCTGATTTGCAATGGAAGCGACATAAGATTCCTGATAGAGTGCCCCAGGCACGGCTGTCTGTTCAGTATAACAAGCCACGGGAGGTGCTGATCTCTGATAAGATGATGAACCAACAAAATTCACTGATTCGCTTTGAGGATATTCAATCTTTGGCATGACTGAGTTGATCACCACTTCTTCTTCACTCTGATAGTCACAAGGGTATTCAGTTTCACCAGCTTGATCATATGAAGTAATCTGAATTTTCCCCATTCTTATGGAATACTCAAGGCGTTCTCCTAATGCTACCACGTCAGAGAAACTTGCCGGAACTCCGAGCAACCTTTTGAAGTACGGATATTGTAGGGAATCCACAACCATGCTTGCCAGCTCTTGGTCTAACAGCGGGGGACGTACTCTAGCAGCAAATTCTCTCCATCTCTGAGCATACTTCCTGATAGGTTCATTGATCTCTTGAGACAACTCTTGCAAATGCATGCGATAAGGAGCAATGTCTAGGTTGTAATCGTACTGCTTCAGAAAAGCTCTGGCTAAATCCATCCATGACTGAATCTGATTCCTCTCTAACTGCATATACCACCTCAAAGATGCCCCAGTCAGACTATCTTGAAAGCAATGGATCATCAACTTATCATTTCGCACAAACGCAGTCATTCTTCGACAGAACATCATCAAATGCAGCTTTGGACAGCTATCTCCCGTGTACTTTTCAAATTTCGGCACTTTGAACTTGTAAGGCAACACCAGGTCAGGAACCAAACACATGCCTACATCATCTAGGTTGACAGCATCTTTGGCTTTCAAAGCTCTCATTTGCTCTTCCAACACTCGGACTCTTCTACCATCGTCAAGGGCTCTTGGATCTACCATCCCAGCTGCTGGAATATCTCTTCGGTAATTCATCACAGGGAAAGCAACACCTTGGTTGTTGACAGGAGGAGGACACTCATTCTGGGCAACAAACTGCTCATGTCGATCTCGGTTCTCAACAGAAGGCTGTACAACTTGGTCTGCAGCAACGTGGTTCACTTGCGGGAAGTCTTCCGTGGAATCATACAGAGGGTTGGACGCCATAGTGAACCCTGTCAGGGTGTTAGGAGACTGGAAATTGCCTTCAGACATGGCTACCAATAGTCTTCAGCTGACTTCAACACTTGATTCTGCTCAAATCTACTCAACCCCTAGGTAGGTCTTCTGACAATCAACAGCTGCTCAATCCAAACTCCGGGTAATCACCTTCAGGAAACAAAGGCTGGATCAGAACTCTGGCTAGCTGGCGGATGATATGCAATGCAACACTGATATGCATATGATATGCAAAATGCAGCAAACAATGGGACCACAGCCCCCACACAATCTGAATACTGCTGCGCTGCTGACGGAGACGTTCTCTGAAAAGAAGACCAGAATAACGGGTAGGTTGAAAGTCAAGTTTCCTGCACAAAAAACCCCCCCCACTCACAGGTGTGGACCTATATCTGACAAGGTACGGCATCCTATGCGGTCGTCAGCGTCACAGACTTTCATGAGGAATGATACGATTCCCAGAAGGAGTGGCATCGTCATCTCATGAAGAGGCCTCACTTAGCGGATTTCCAATTGATCGGTTCCCAGAGTCGACAATCCTCACGTCTGGACTCCCCTCAGATCCTCAGGACCGGAAAGGAGCACCTCTGCGAGAACCTCGTCCGAGTGCGAATTTTCGTAGGGAACTGCGCCTGCTCAGCAGACAGGTTCGTCTACTACTTCTCCGCAACTATATCTAGGTGTATACTCATACTCGAGCCCAGGTCCGGCTTATCTCAATCATAGAACACCCGTAACAGCCCAACAGCAACAGATAATATCGATAAATAAGCCCCAAATAGACAAGCAAACAAACGCTAGGATTGACTCTCTCTTAGGGACGTTGGATCCCAAATGCATAAGAACCATCGCAGTCCTTAGCAGCCAGGGGACGTTGGATCCCCAGCAGAGTCGCCAGCTGCTGGGGATTGCCCCAAACAGCCAGGAAAAAACTTCCGGCGAAGGGAACCGTTGGAGTCCCCAGCAGAGTCGCCAGCTGTCGCTACTGCGAAAATCGGCGCCGGCTGACAGAAGAGTCGCCACCGTGCGTTATTTATCCCTCAGAGCGGGAAAGGAAACGCTCGAAGTAAACCTCGCAAAAAACGGGGAAAAGGTATGGTCATCGCAACCATAGCCTGGGTTCGGGAGTCGGTTACGCAAGGGGAAGGTATTAGCACCCCTTACGTCCGTCGTACTCGACGGGATCCACGCTTGCTTGGGTTGTCTACTGGATGCAAAACAATCTATCTACGGCTGCTAAATCTAAACGGAAGGGAATTGACTCGATAGAGCATCGCACTCTATGCCTACGTATTCTCAAGAGAGAAAGTCAGAGTCAACGTAGTTCGGGCTAACTACAACTAAACAAACATTCTCACACAGCAGTGAGAAAAACAACTGGCTTCACAGGGTCGGGAACCTATGGTCAAAACTATGGCTGAGTCTCAAATGCACTGGGGCAAGAGAGAAAAAGGGTACTCAATTAATCGTCAGCGGGAAAGTCTCGATCGCACAGCCGCGAGAGAACAACAGGTTAGTCGTTAGTGTGCTCGCTAGGATATCGCATCCTATGCCTACATATCTTCGTCTGGTACGAAGAATCAGAGCAGCTGTAGTTCAGCTACTATCGGACCACAGCTCAAATCTCGTTTTATTCATCTCTGAAAAAATGATTACAATGGTTTGAATATTGAAAATAATTCTCCTAGGAAACGCTATCCTATTCTATCTTGAAAAATCGACTGAAAATAGCCCCCTAACAAATGGGCCTCTAATTCTATCCTAAAAGTCGGGAAATAAAATCTATGAAAGTATCCCCTAAAAGAAATGCTTGAAAAATATTAAATCGAGACTTTAATATTTTTTCTTTTTTCTCCTTTTCTTTTCTCCTATTTTTTTTCCTATTTTTCTTTTCTCAAAAATATTTTTCTCCATTTTTCTTATTGAATATTTTCTTTTTCTTTTTTTTTTCAAATCAATTCTTTTTCTATTTTTCTTTCAATATTTTCTTTTTTTCACAATATTCTTTTCTTTTCTATTTTTTTACGTTTTTCTTCTTTCCATATTTTCTCTTTTTCCCTTATTTCTCTTTTTTTTATTTCTCTTTTTTTTCTTTTACTATTTCCTCTTTTATTATTGTTTTTTATATGGAATATGCATAAAAAAATGTAAAAGAAAAAACACAAAAAAAGGGGGGGGGGGGAATACTGAATTACAAGGGGAGTTTAATAGAAAAATAAAATAACAAACAAAAAAACTGGAGGGCCCAGCCCAATTCTTCTTCACAAAAAACGCAGGGGGAGGTGTATTGGTAATCTGGGTGTGTATGCTGGAAAAATTAGGGCCCAGGCCCAGAGCTGCCCAAAAACGGAGGGTGAGGTGTCACAAAAATTGGTTGGGCCTGAGGCCCAACGAACCAGCCTTCTCCTTCCTCTCCATTCTCAGGTTCAGAGAAAAACCCTAAACTATCTTCGGCGCCGCCGCCGCCGCTCCTTTCTCTCATACTCCCTCCTCCTCAAACCTTCGTCTCCGTCCCCTCTGTTTCCTTCTTGTCTCCCCCAACAAGCTTTCAATTGTCTTCTCAAACTCACCTCTAGGCTTGATGTTTACTGAACCTATGAAGCTTGTTGAAAATCCGTATGGATCTACGTTCATGGATGAAGGCACTAGTTGAAGGTTCTTAAGATTTGATGATGAGGCTCTCGAAGATCTTTGGGAAAACGGACTCTGGAGCATTATGAACACCTTGAAGGAGTTTCTGGCGAATGCGTGAATATGAATTCAACCGTTGATGATGATGATGAAGACGTTTCTGGAACTGATGCTTGAAGTTGTTGCGGTTGAAGATCTTGAAGATGTTCTTCTGGAAGGTTGAATTCTTGGGATTCTTGATGAAGCTCCATGAAGAACTGGTTGAACACATGATGATGCTCGAAGAAATTCTTCTGGAGACGCGATCCTGAAGTGACGAAGATCTTCTGGAAAAAAAAAGTGATGACGAATGTTAAGGCGTTCTTGCGCTGAGATCTGGTGATGAGTGCTCTGATGGAGGCTTTTGTGGATTAGGAGAATTTGTGTTGAAGGCAGCTGAAATCTGGAAACGATGGAGGTTTGAGGTTCATGGTGGTTTGATGGTTGAATGAAGGTTGAGATGGAGGAAGATGAATGGATTGAAGGTTGGTGAGGGAGGTTGACGATGAATGTTCATCGTCTTGATGAGTTTCTGGTGGCGGTTGGTGGCCGGAGAAGTTGGATGAGAGGAGGTTGAGTGATGAAGGGAGGAAGAAGATGAAGGGCGATCGGATTCTGGGTTTGATGATCGCCGGTGAGGGTTTGGGGGTGGCCGCCGGCCATGCAGGCCGGCCGGCGGTGGCTCTCAGGCGAAGATTCTGGGGTGGACACGTGGTTGCACGGTGGAGGGAGTGGCTCTGCATGCCTGCCACGTACGGGCTAGCGTGGCTGAGAGAGAGAGAGAGAGAATGGGGTACGTGGCGTTGCTTGGACGCGAAAAGTGGGTCCTCTCTCCCCTCAACACGTGGCTGCGCTGAGTATTTAAAGCTGAAATGATCTGGATTGTTCTGGAAGGATCTAGAGATAGCTGGAAATTGCTGGAAACGCTGGATTTTTGGACAAATGCTGATATTTTGGCTGGACCTTTTTTGGACTATGCACTGATTTGGATCCTGCGAGTTGGGCCATACTGAATGGGGATAGGCCCAACGAACAAAGCATCAAAAATTCAGAAAAAACTGCATTAAGACCACAAAACCCTAATTAACCAAACTTAATTAATTAAATCTGAAACTAATCTAAGCAATTTCTAAAATTCCTAATAAAACTATATTAAATTCTTAAAAGACTTTATTTCTATTAAAATCTATAACAGAAAATAAAAAATGAAAAATCTATTTATCTATTATTCTGAAAAAAGAATTAAAACTATATTAAAACTATTAAAAAAAACATATTAATATTCTAGAAAATCCTATATTATTCTAAAATGAAAAATGCTTTAAAAATATTAAAATTTCTAAAAACTATATTATCTAAAAATATTAAAAATCTATTAAAACCTATTAAATCCTAAAATGATTAAAAAAGCTAGTTATTTCTATAAAATTCTATAAAATGATTTAAAAAGAATTAAAAATATATCAAAAATCCTATTAAATCCTAAAAAATGATTTAAAAACTATTTAAAGCCCTAAAAAATCCTATAAAATCCAGAAAAATCAAGATAATTCCCAGAGGGACAAAATGAGCACCGAACGACACAAAAATAATCGGTAAAAATAAACGGGCACCGAACTATCCCAAAAATCGATTCTACTGATCAAAAACACCTGAAACACGAGACGGGAGCTGTGATCCCTGATAAAATCAACACAAATGAAAAATGCAATGTATGCGATATGCGGATGCGAATGCGGTTATGCGTCGAAACATCGAGCCAAATGCGAGACCCGGTTGGTCAAATTTTGGGGTGCAACACGGGTCCACCCTTCTAGACCGATAACAACCAAGCCCGTCCCCTAGGCTTCAAACCCACCCTTCTAGGTATGGGACAAGCCACTAGTTTCCACGAAACTAACAGACATTGCCTCTTGACTGAATGATGCATGTACAATCAACCAATCACAATAAATGCACTTAAGACCGTTCCCGCGTCTTAATCCCATGCATTCGAATAATTCACCCCTTCGAGAATTTCATTATGATTGCACATACAACATATATCAAACATTTATCAATGTATTCATTTCGCCCATCATCATCATCATATTCAACAACAATGCACACATATCACATATGTTCCCATGCATTTACACAACAATCACATACAAATATGCACTCACAATTCATTAGACAATACACATACATTCATCATTATATTCCCATGTATTCGAATAATTCACCCCTTCGTGAATTATATCATGATTGCACATACAACATATCATAATAATCATCAACGTATTCATAATTCAATACTATCACACAATGCACACATATCCACGATATGTTCCCATGCATTTCTCACAATTATTAACGATGCACACATATCCATGATATGTTCCCATGCATCTCATACAATTATTAACAATGCACACATATCCGCGATATGTTCCCATGCATTATCCACAAATATTCACAATTCAATACAACATCATATTTAGCAAGCAATGCACGCATATCCATCATTATGCTCTCATGCATTCTTCATGTATTTTTAACATACAATCGCATATAAACAATATGCATCCGCAACACATTTTTCATAGTATGTTTATTCTTTATCTCATGCCATCTCATACAAGGTATACACATCCCAATACCAATCATACAATTATAAGTTATGCACACATATTTCCATAATATTCTCCTGCATACTTATTACATAATTGTACACAACAATCAAACATTCACAAACTCATCAATTAATACACACATAATCATCATTATGTTCTCATGTATTTTAACCGATTACAATTAATCATTCATATCACAACTCTAGGATTCACGCCCGAAGGCTACCCACAGCACATGTTATCACCATGGATCACATACCTATTCATATCATAGAGGTATTAACCTATGCGAATCAACCAAACAATCACCATTGGATAACACAGCAAGGAAAATATACTGCCACATTCGCCTTCATTCGCCTGGCGAACCCTCGCAGCGAACCTTCGCCTGGCCTTCGCCTGGCGAACTCTCTCAGCGAACACTCGCTAGGCTTCGCCTGGCGAGACTTCCCAGCGAGCCCAAGTCAGTAGCTACTGACTTCATTCGCCACCATTCGCCAGCACCTTCGCCGGGCGAACCTTCGCTATCCACCTTCGCTTGGCGAACTCGCCAGCGAAGTCCACTGGAACTTAATCATAATTATTCGCCAGCATTCGCTAGGCTTCGCCTAGCGAAGCTTCGCCTTCGCTCGCCTGGCGAGAGCCAGCGAACCTGCGCAGAACAGAACCCTATTCTGCCTCTCCTTCATCAATCCATCATCAACCAAACCTCAAACACCCAAATCAGTACAAACAGCATCAATACATGTTACCCGACTATTCTACGGCATTATTACTCAGTTTCAACCGATTAAATCATCAATCTACCAATTATCCAACATTTTCCCTAATTGGAAAGTGATGAAAAACATCCACAAACCCAAACCCAACATACATAATAGCATACAATGATTAAATAGCAATGTTTCTCACCCTTACCTTGGTTTAATCGAAGCTTTGAGTTGGTTCTTGAAGATTTCCACTATCCTCTTCTTCTTCTCTTTTCTCCTCCTTTTCCTTCTTTCTCTTTTTCTCCCCTTTCTTTCTTTCTTACCAACTCTTATCTCCTTTTCTTCTATTTCTATTCTTTTTATTTATTTCCATTCTATTTCCTTCATAATACCTTTCTCTTTATTTCTTTCCAATATATTTACTCTCTCAAAACATCTATCAATCCATTAAACAAACATCTAATTATTCAAATAATTAGAATAATCCAAATAAATCAATTAATTAACACAATTAATTAATTATTGAAAATTGGGCTGTTACATGATTCTTCTCAAGAGAAGCCTAGCAAGAGGTCTCATTCAAGATTGAGAAGTTGTCAAAGTCATCAGAAGGTGGTTTGAGTGCCTAAGGGTTTAGATGTTTGAATGTGAATCTTCTCATATCTTGAGGATCAACTGAAGACCATCAGAGGGTTGTGAAATGTTGAATGTGAGAAAAGGATGTGTATGGAGCTCATAGAATTCCTATAGGGCCATGGGAGAACTCAATCAAGTCATTGTGTCAAATGTAAGAACCACAGTTGAGGTGCAAACAATTAGGGTTTCATCTTGATCAATCCTAAGTCAACAGGGTAATTGAAGAGTATCAAAAGCCTACTTTTAGGTCATGGAGTTCATGAAATGATATGATAAGACATTTGTGGTGTTGTGCCAAGATCAAATCAAGAAGAGTCAAGAGTGTGGGAAGTTGCTAAATAAGGGTTTCAGTGAAAAATCCCTTGTTTAGTGCCTAACTTCAAGACCACATAAGTCAAGATACAAGTTTCAAATGGATCTTTGGCCAACATGAAACTTGTAGAGCATCTCAATATATTTAATTTTAGTACTAGAAGTCCTCAAGTGGATTTATAGAACTCAAGTTATGGTCCAGACAAGTTACAAGTCCTCAGATGCTTCTGAAATTTGTCTGTGAAAATCATATGACTTCAAAGCTATTTTTGACCTAGAAGGAGGTTTCACCTGAACTTTTGTCCAACATGAAAGTTGTTCCTTATGATCTTAGCTTTCTAAATTGTACTAGAAGTCTTCCATCTGATTTGTAGAACTCAAGTTATGAGGTTTACAAGTCAGGGGTATTTGGGGAAAATGAGATTATAGGTCATTTTCAATCATAGGCCAAAATCTCCAACTTGCACTTGTCAGATGCAATTTTGTTCAACATGGAAGTTGTTCAAATGGGGTTTTTAGGCTATCCAAGAGGTCATTATGGATAGTTTGAGCTCATAGCAAGATTTGGTTTGAAAGGGTTTCAAAAAGGGAAATTTTCAAATGAATTAAGGAGGGAAAATTGAGTTTTTGAGTTAAAGGACCAAAACATGTCAAGTAACCACATTTTTTGAATGGAAATTGAATTTTGGACACAATGGAATTACCAGAATTTTGAGTTTAGGTCAAGTTTAGTGAGTTGTCATTTGGTTTCTTCATTTGCAAGTCACACATCAAAATCCTTTACCAATGCAATTCAAGTGCTCCTTTTGGTCGGAATGCATTCACAAGGAAATTAGTAAGTGATTAGGAGATTCTAGAGCAAGCTACATGGCCAGAATACACGACTGTCACATGGCATTTGAAGGAAAAATCAAAATTTGTGAACTACTGAATTGGGCCTCATTCAAGCTTCAAAAGCCCACAAACTCACTCTATATAAGCATATGATTGATTCCATACTCAGGTTAGAGCTCATTTCATGGTGGAAGCTGAGATTGCATTTGAAATTTCAAGGGAGCAAGTGAGAATCGAGTTTTGATTTCCAAGCTGATTCAGAGCAAATTGAAGATTGCAAACTCTTCCTAGAGCATCATTGAACGTATCTGGAGAGTTTTGAAGGGAGAATCAAGCTCTAAGCATCTCTGTTACTAGATCTACAACAGGTTAGTAACTTTCCAATTTCCACCTGAATTAGCATGATGTAGTTAGAATTGAACTTGTGGTTGGGATTTAGACAAGATGTAGATCGTTTTAGGATCAATTTGGAAGCAATTGGTGATGTTTGATCATGAGGTACCATTTCTGTTTGGACACGAGTTGATCTGATCATAAGGCTATAACATGATTTGGATAGATCAGGATGAACTAGGAAGCATGAGGATGATTTATATACTATTAGTTTTGTAAATTGTGATGATCAAATTGGATGTGTTTTCTGAATATTGCTTCGAATTTTAAAATCCACGGAGATTTAGAACATATGGATAGGAGATTTGAATTCATGTTGAAATTCTGGAGAGATTGATGTAAGGAGTGGTGATGTTTGACCTCCTGCAACTACCTGCTCACCGGAGAAGACGACCGGAGTCTTCTCCGGCCACCATCCCTGATCTCCACCTGGCCAGCCTGAGTTTTGGAGGAGATGAGTCCATAGCCATCAGATCTTGCTTTTGACCTTGACTAGACCACAAATCCAATGACCACGACTTAAAGTTTTTGTTGACTTCTGAGGATGAAAACGTAGGCGTTTCATTAAATGAGGTGGCACGCCCTCAGCGCTTGGATCAGTGGACCAATCTCCTCATCCAATGGCTCATGTTTTATTCTGAGTTTTATTATTTCTTTTATTTGTTTATTTTATTTTAAATGCTTTATTGATTCAAAATATCATAATAAATTCATTCTTGATCCAAAAATTATTTCAAAAATATATCCATGAGCTTGAGAGAATTTGTGATTTTCTGAAATCAATAAAATGCATTTTCATGCATTTTTCAATTTAATTTGATTTTTCTAATTTTGTTTAATTCTTTAATATTTGCATAATTGACCATCTGTTTTGTAGAATTTTGTTCTTCCAATTGGTGATGAATTTGCCTTTGATTTTTTAGTATGTGTTAGGATAGACATGTATGCTCCCTTAGGATTTTTTTTGGAATTTTAGAACAATTTTAGGTTCTATTTTAGATGTTGAGATTAGAGCCTTCCCAAACTCGTGGATTACCTTGATACCTTTCAATCTAGAAACTATTTAGGTGACTTAGAAGTTGAATTAGGCTTTAATATTTTAACCCTAGGCTGTACAAACATTCATGTTCCCCTACGAATTTTATTAGAATTTTACAACTTTGTTTTCTATTTTAGTTGAATTTTGCAAGTTGCTTGTGCTTTTGGTGTTCCATCTTGTGTGCCTTTGCTTGTTTGGTCTTGTTGGTGTCTTTGGGGATGGATTTGCTTGGATTCCTTTTTGGGAGGTCTTCTGGACTTGGTGTAGCTGTTGTGGCTTGAAAGTTGGAGCTTGGAGTTGAAGTTTCCTTTTCTTTTAGGAGTTGTTTTAGGAGTTTAGGAAATTAGGGTTTTAGGAAGAGCCATTAGAGCTAGTTTTGATTTCTTCATCAAACATAGAATGCATTGTGTGCTTCTATTCCATCCAATGACATGAAGTCCTCCTAGGGAAACTGCATCTCTCCGTTGGAGGGATGTGTGGTATGCCCATAGTTGGGTAGAACTTTGAGGATACCTTTCCATTTCAATGTTGGTACTTGATGATTTCCTTTGGTTTTCATTAAGTTATCAACATTACAACCTTGATCTTGATGATTAATCCTTTGCTTGGAGGGTGCTTGCTAGAGCTTGAAGATCAAGTTTTATGAAACTTGAAGATAGGAGCTAGCTTGAAGATGAAGTCTTGCTGTCAACTTTGCTGTCTTTTCAACTGCGTTGTTTAGAGCTTGAAGTTGTTGTCTGCTGTAGGAGTTTGTTGTTGCTGCTTGGGCTGCCTCCTCTGTATCTTTTGTTTTTCTCTGTATTATCTGTTTGCTTGTGTTGATTACCTCTAGGTTTGAGGTGGAGCTTGTCTCCTCTTGCCTGTTGTTTTCTCCTTTGCCTCACTGGTACTATTGCATAACATGCTGTTTACTGTTTACTGCTTGTTTCTTTTGCTGTTTTCCCCTAGGATCTCTGATTTCCTCTGTGTAAGAGGAAATTATGACAGACATTAGGTTTTGACCCATGCATGATAATTGTAGGTAGATTCCCCATTCAACCATAGTTTTAGGGTGTCTTTCCCTTCTCATCTCAAAACAATGCAAAAACACAGTAATAAGGTTAATTGAAGTCGTGCGTTACGAGCCTTAAGCTATCTGGGAAAAGGTTGGTGGAGGGTCTCTCTCCAGTAATCTGGATGTTAGTGTGGTACCTTTTGGGTGACATACGAAGCGTTCACTCTTGGGTCATAGTCTCTAGTTCGACTGAGATTGCGAACATCCTAAAAAAACAGTTCTTTCGTAAAAGATTCAAATAAACATTCAAACTCTATTTTTGTCCTCTTGGACCTTTAATTTGGAAAACCCTTTCTTAAGGAGGTAAAAAGCTGTCAGACAAACTTGTGTCTTCCGTAGCCCGAACTACGTTTGCTCTGATCTTTCATGCCGTATGAAAGTACGTAGGCACGAGATGCGATATCTCGGCGAGCAACCTTCCCCCATAACCCGTAGTTAGGCGAACTACGTTGACTCTGATTTCTCATTCCAGGCGGGAATACGTAGGCATAAAGTGAGATACTTTTCCGAGTCATTTTCTTGTCTTTTTAACCCAGACCTTTAGAGTAGATAGATAAACATACCCTTAGATAGAAAACAAGTATGGATCCCGTCGAGTACGACGGACGTGATGGGTGCTAATACTTTCCCCTTGCGTAACCGACTCCCGAATCTAGGATTTGATTGCGATGACCATTCCTTTCCCTCTTTGCGTTAGGTTTACTCTGAGCGTTTCCTTTCCCTCTTGTGGGATAAATAACGCACGGTGGCGACTCTTCTGTCATAACCGGTGTCGATTTTCACAGTAGCGACAGCTGGCGACTCTGCTGGGGATTCTGGTTCCCTATGCGAGTCAATCCTAACGCTTGTTTTCCCGTCTGGGGTTTTGTGCGTATTTATTTTTCTGTCTTTACTTTCAGTACTGTATATTATTGTTATTATGCTGTGGGTAGAAGGTTAGTTTGAGAGATAAGCCGGACCTGGGCTTGAGTGCACATAGATTTAGAAGTAGAGAGTAGTGGTTAGCCTGCTTGCTTTGCTTGCACCAGCTAGCTACGAAATTTACGCTCAGACGAGATTTTCTTTGATGGCATCTTGCCTGGCCCTTTGGGCTCGACAGGTTGTTGGATTTGAGGGTTGTCGACTCTGGGAACCTATCATTTGGGATTCGGCTAAGTGAGGCCTTTTCAAGGGTTGATGATGCCACACCTTCTGGGTATCGTATCATCGCTCTTGAAAGTCTGTGACGCTGATGACCGCATAGGATGCCGTACCTCGTTTGTGAGTTAGGCACATACCTGTGAGAGGGTAGGTGGGTCTTTTTGCAGGAAAACTCTGGCCTCAGAACACCTGGTTTGTCTCTGTCAGTGAGAATTGGTTGTGAGGGTTCCTTGGTGGTTGGTTTGGTTTGGGGAGAAGATCTGATGGTTCTTAAGTGACAGTACAACACAACACAGTTCTTCATCATTGCACTTGATCCTCTATTGCATATGCATTTACATTTTCATGTTTTCATTTCATTAACGTGTATGTATGTTGCAGGTGTGTTTTTTCCCCTCAGGTTCTAGTGTTCTTCTTGCCATACATGGAGTCCATGAAGAGGACAGTTGCTTACAGGTTTCCTTCTACAGATATCAGTTCCTTATTGCAGTTGGTTGCTCTGGCAGATCAGAGAGTGAGGGCTGAGTTTAGAGAGTCTTATGGGAAACTGCTCAGTTTGTTGTGCAGACCTTCTGTGTCTGAGATGACTGGATTGTATACCTTGATGCAGTTTTACAAGCCTCAGTTGAGATGCTTCTTGTTCCCTGATTTTATTCTGGCTCCTACTCTAGAGGAGGATTCTGATATGCTGGGAGTTCTTGTGTTAGATCAAATGCCTTTTATTCATGAGGATACTGAGCCTGAGTTAGCTAAGCTTGCTGAGATTGTCAGTTTAGATGCTTCTGAGTTCCCAGGAGGTTTGGTCAAGCTGAATGGAGCTTATGGTTTTCATATTTCTTGCTTGGTTGAGAAGGCTACACAGTGTGCGAAGGATGGATGTTGGATTGTCTTCAATGCTATTCTGGCTGTTTGCATTTATGGGATTGTATTGTTCCCAAACTTGCCTGATTTTGTTGACTCGAATGCTTTCTTTATTCTTGCCTCGAAGAATCTGGTGCCTACTCTCTTGGGTGACGTTTATCATTTTGTTCACTATAAGAATGAGAAGCATTGGGGAAAGAATGTTTCTTGTTGTGTACCTCTTCTATACAGGTGGTTTCAGGGACATCTTCCTAAGAAGGGACCTTTTGTTGATACTGTTGGTACTTTGGATTGGTCTTCCAGATTGATGGGTTTGTTTGTTGAGATCATTGTTTGGTTTGATCGGAACCTGCTCGAAGTGAATATTATATATAGTTGCAGTGGCTTTCGGAACGTTCCTTTGATTGGACGGAAAGGTTGTATTAATTATAACCCTTCTCTGCTTGTGAGGCAATTTGGCTATGCTTTGAGGGATTCTCCGGTTGAGGACGAGATATAGGAATCTCTGTATCTCACGGGTTTATTAGACGAAGATGTTTTGGTCAGATTGAGACGTGCTTGGGGTAATATTCACAGAAGAGGAAAGGCATTGCTTGGTAAGAGTGACAGTCGAGCTTATAATCCTTATCGGCTCTGGATTCATGAGAGAGTTAGGACTTCTTTGATGCCATATCCTGTTGCAGAACCTTTGTATCTTCCAATGATTGAGGAACCTACTTCAGTAGAGATTGAGAAGTATAACAAGCTGCTGGCTGAGAAGGAAGAGTTGCAGAGAGCAAATGAAGAGTTAGAGAAAGAGATTTTCCAGCTTCGGCATGAGAAGAGTGAGGCAACTTTCACTTTAAAGAAGCAGACTGAGATGATTAATAGGTTGGGTTCAGACTTGACTGAAGAGACCAGCAAGAGAGAGAAAGTAGGAGTAGCCCTGAATGGTGTTAGTAGTGTACTTGCTACTAAGAAAGAACTTCTAAACAAGGCTTATTCTCGACTTTCCAAGTGGGAATCTTTGTGGAATAGAACGCTTACCAAACGGAAGGAGCGTGAAGATGAGTTGAAGATTCAGATTTCCCAGTTAGAGGGGCAGCTCAACACTAAGGATGCGAAGATTTTTGAAGAAGTATCTTTTAGACGTGACGCTGATTCTAGAGTGAGTAGCATAGTCCAAGAAACTAGGGGTGGTGAATTGAAGGCTGGCTCCAAAAGATGCAGGGTTGATGAGTGTTTTGGCAGGGGAACCTGTGAAAAGGACGCCAAAAAGCTAAGATCCACTGTTGAGCGACACGCATTACTGATATAGGAACTAATATCCAGACTAGGTCATCCGGAGACATTGAGGATATTGGAAGATGTCAGGGCGCGCCATTTGGCCTGATTTACCTGTGCTTTGCTCTTGTTATTTGTACTTGTATTTTGACCATCGCCAGGCTTGTTGGCCGAGGTCTTTTTCAGTTGTATCCAGTTGTATCTTTATACTCTGCCTCTTGGCATTTGTTTATGTATGAGGTTTCTGATTCTACGCTGGCTCACTTGGGACTCCATTGTTGTTATGGCTTCTTCTCCGAAACTAGAATCGGGGGGGAAATTAACCTGTTGCATATTTACACGTGTGCATTTGCATGTTCATATTGCATGGCAGGTACATTTTTGAGCTTGAATCTTATCTCCTGCATCATACAAGTTGTTTCAAGATTGACGAACATAGAATTCACCGGTACACTACAAGAAGGAACAGTAAGAAGATCATGGATCAAGTGCAGTACGAGATGCAGGAGATCCGGGATAGGTTGGCCTAATTCATGCAAACTATGGAAGCTGTGGCTAAAGGCCAGGAACATATTCAAACTCTGGTGCAACCGCTGCTGGCGCGAGCGGCTGGTAATACTGAATACAACTCTGCTCATGTTGAGACTCCTCGCAGGGAAGAAGTGATACCAAATGCTGGTGAGACTGGTACTAGCAACGACAACGACAATGCTGGTAATAGAAATGCTGATAATGTTAATGGGAACATGGAAACCAACAGGAATATTGGTATCAATACTGGTTTTGGTGACAACAATCAGGGTCTTGGCTTTGGCAATCGGGATGGCAATGATGGTTTCAATAATCAGGGCCTCGACAATAGAGGGTTTGGTAATAACAATCAAGGTTTTGGTAATAATGGCTACGACAATGTTGGGTTTGGCAATGTGAATACCAATGGTGCTGGGATGGGTCCTTTCAATATTGGTTTTGGGTCAGTGGCTGCTAATCAAGAGCTTGGCAATCTGAGGTATGATCCCAGGTTCTTCCAAAGTGGTCATGGTCATGGTCGTAATGCTGCTTATGAAGGATATGGTAATGAGGGTCAGTACTGGAATAGAGATCGTCAGGAAGATGCCTTTTCTGGGCAAGGCATGGATTTTGAGGGTCCCACTGATAGTGATCGGAGGATTAAAATGCTGGAGGAACAGATGAGAGGTATAGCCAATCAAAATCCTGCAGGGTTGGACATGGCTACCATGGGACTGGTTCCTGGGCTGAGAGTGCCATTGAAGTTCAAAGCTCCCACTTTCAATAAATATAAAGGGGATACATGCCCACGAGTTCATGTGCGTTCATACTACCGGAGGATGTCTGCTTACTCTGATGATGGGAAGATGCTTATGCATTTTTTCCAAGATAGTTTGTCAGCACCATCGCTGGAATGGTACATGGGACCAGAGCCTACACAAGTCAGAAGTTGGAAAGAATTGGCTGATGCTTTCGTCAAACATTACCAATACAATAGTGACCTTGCACCAAATAGGTTCCAGCTTCAAAGTCTTTCACAGAAGAACGGGGAGAGTTTTAAGGAGTATGCTCAGCGTTGGCGGGATCTGGCGGCAAGAGTCCACCCCCCTATGGTTGAAAGGGAATTAATTGATATTTTTGTTGGAACATTCTATGGGATGTATTATGATAAATTGCTCAATTGCTCGATGGGTAGTTTCTCTGACATGATACTCATGGGGGAACGAATTGAAAATGGCATCAAAATCGGTAAGATTCAAGCCAGCGAATCGACCTCAGCTGGAGGTACGAAAAAGGTCTTTGGTGGTAAAAGGCAAGGAGACGCCAGTGCAGTGTATGGTGGTCGAGGACGAGGTAGAGGTAGGAATCAGTATCTTCAACAACAGGTTGCTAGTGTGATGATCCCTATACCTCAACAACGACAACAACCACAACAACAGCAGCAACAACAACAAAGGTATAATCCTGCTCAGAGAAGGATCCAGAATGGGAAGCCAAAGAGGGTATTTGATACACCTCCGTCAACGTATGAAGAAGTGCTTCAGACACTGTTGAGTTTGAATCTGGTTGAGAAGAGAATGTTGGACCCACCTACAGGAGCGCTTCCTTATGGGTATGATACTAGTAAGCAGTGTGAATTTCATTCTGGGGCACCTGGACATGATATCGAGAGTTGTCATGCTTTTAAACACAAGGTCCAAGATTTGATTGATAGTAAAGTCATCAACATCAGTAATGATGGTCCTAACATTGTACAGAAACCAATGCCGAATCATGGAGCAAATGCTATTTTGATAGAAGAGGATTTGAATTTGGTTATGGACGTAAATGATCTGAAGACACCTTTGAGCTATGTTAAAAGTAGATTCTTGAAAGGAGGGGTCTTCCCTGGATGTGAAGAGTACTGTTTGGATTGTTGGACCCGACCAGAGGGCTGTATTGATTTGAAGAGAGGAATTCAGGCCATGATTGATGAGGGAACTTTGCAGTTTGACCACACTGCTGTTGAGAAACCTGATGAGGTAACATGTGAAAAGCAGGGTGAGGTCGCAACAATTCCAATTCCAAGAAAGACTATTACGATATCAGCGCCCACCAAGCGGCCAACTATCACGATAACGAAAGCAGGACCCGTTCCTTATGAGAGTACGAAAGCCATTCCATGGAATTATGGGTTGGAAGCTTTTTGCAATGGGGAGAAGATTAATGTGGATATTGTCGCTTCCGCGAAAATAAGGTGCCGGCAAAACAGAAGAGTCGCCACCTTTCATTATTTATCCCTCATAGCGGGAAAGGAAACAATCGGAAAAACCTGACGAAAAAGGTATAAGACAAGGTCATCGCAACCATTGTCTAGGTTCGAGAGTCGGTTACGCAAGGGGAAGGTATTAACACCCCTCACGTCCATCATACTCGATGGGATCCACGCTTGTTGTGCTTACTGGATGGGTTGGTTTTATCTATCTACCTATCAAGGCTGGCTTAAAAAGAAAAGAAAATGACTCGGCAAAGCGTCGCGCTTTATGCCTACGTATTCTCATCAGAGAATGAGAAATTAGAGTCAATGTAGTTCGCCTAACTACTGGTTACGGGGGAAGGTGGCTCGCCAATACATCAGTATTGTGCCTACGTACTCTCAACAGGTATGAGAGATCAGAGCTTACGTAGTTCGGGATAATACGAATTACGGGGATTCAGATTCATCTGTTTTATCAAGTAGGGTTAACAAACAGTTCCAGCAGTTGGATGTATGCAACTCGACCCTAGGAGACTTAGGCGTTACCGTTTGCGGTAGAACTGGGAGTTAACGACACTCTTTTCTTCAGAAAAGCTTTCCTTTGAATTATGGGCCCACGGGGCAAAAAGGTTTGAAGTTTGTTTTCTGTCTTTTACGGAAGAACTGTTTTTTATGGATGTTTGCAACTAATATCGCACTAGAGACTATGACCTGAGAGTGAATGCGTCGTATGTCACCCAAAGGGTACCATACTAAACATCCAAGCTGTCGAAAAGAAACTCTCCGACAACCCTTTCTCAGATAGCTTAAGGCTCGTAATATACGACGTCAGCTAACCTTTATTACTGTATTTTCATTTGTTTTGAGATGAGAAGAGAGCAGGCTCAACTAAAGGGAAGACTATCAAGTCCTAATGTTGTCATGCCAAGGATTCATCCTATGATTGAGGTTTGAAACAGGGAACTCCTAGAAGTTATCATGCATAGGTTTCAACCTAAAGTTCTAATCATCACTTCCTTATCAAAGGAAGTGAGATTCCTAGGGGATCATGTCAATGATAAAGAAACAGATAAAGCATCAGCTTAAACAGTAGACAGTAAACAGCTGTAGAATGCATGCAATGCAAGTGAGGGAGGAAATGTGTGTGGGGCATCAGCCTCCACAAGCTCATCTCAACCTCAAGCCAAATATGAATAACTGCAATCATGAAGGAAAATAACATGCTATCAAGCAAGATAAGATAACTGCAATCATACAGAAGAAATGGAATGCTATCAAGCATCACAAACCACATAGGCAAGAGAGCTGGGCTCTACCGAATACCCGCAAGCAAAGCCATACAGTAAAAATACAAGCAGAGGGAGCAACTCAACCTCTAGTGCAATCATGCTCCTAGTTTAAATCAATCTAAACATGAACTTATTCTAATGCATCAAGAAAATCAAACAAGTCACATCAATGTAGTTGCACAGAAAGCAAACAGACAAGAAAGAAAGCAGCTCAACCACTCCTACAGTTTCCAGCAAGACAACCTCCTGACAGCAGTTCAGTCATCAGTCCTCAACCACCCTTCAAGGCTATCATCTTCAATAGCAAGTATCAACTTGCTTCTCCAAGCTTTTATCACATCAAACATAAGTATCAACTTATTCTTCACCTTCTTCAAGCTTCAGCTCTCCAGTCAATTCCACCTTCAGGCTTCACTCCAAATATCAAGTAATAACTTGACTTCTTCAGGCTCTCACTGTATCAACATAAGTATCAACCTATTCTTTATTCCTCAAGCCTCAACTTTTACTCAATCTCAATTTGATCTTCTTCACAAGTGTCAACTTGTTCTTCTTGGCCTTCAAGCTCCAGCTCTCCCCTCTTTACAAGTATCAACTTGCTCCTCTTCATCTACAAGCTTAAGTTTCTCAGAGTAATCTTCAACCACAAAGAAGTATCAACTTCATCCTTCAATATTCTTCAAGCAGGGAACTCCATCCTCTAACAAGGGAGAAATATTCATCCATCAAGAGCAAAGTTTGGATGACTGGTAGCAGAGTAAGGACCAAAGGTCACCACTAAACATCCTATCATCAGAGAAAGGGACCCTCAAATGTTCTACCAACTTGTAAAGAGCCACACATCCTACCAAAGGAGGTATGAGTCCTTTACAAAGGGACCTTACATCATAGGTAAGAATGGAAGTGATCAACATCATCCATGTTTATGAAGGAAGAGAATTATCTAGAAGATCTGCCTACAAAACCTTAATCTTAACACCTAATCAAAACTACACAAAAAGGAGGGAAGATCATCACATCCAAGCCTCTTCAAGAAATCCAATGCATCTTCAACTTGCCTTCATCATCATCCATGAACAAGCAAAGCAACACCCTAATCTAAGGGAACTAAAGATGTCAATCTAGTTGAGTTAGTGCATTAGAATCATCTAAAACTAGCACTTAAACTAAAATCAAGAAAAAATAGTAAACTTCATTGAAAATTCCTACAAAAATTCTTAAGGGATCCTAATTCAATCATGAATATGCCATACAAAAATCAGAGGTTGAATCATCCACCTAGTTACAAAAACAAGATCTAAACCACAAGGTATCAACCATAAACCCTAAAAATGGAGCATCTAAAGGTTTCAACCTAAACTACCACTTATGTTCATCACAAAAATGTGAGAAAAATCTATGGGGAGCATGCATATCTATGCTAACTACTCACAAAAATTCAAGGCCAAAATCATCATCACATGATCAAACCAAATTCCACAAAATCAAGCATCAATTATGATTATTTTAATATCAATTAAAATGTAAAAATTCCCATAAAATCAGCTAATGCATGAAATAATAATATTTTTTTATCTAAAAAATACTAGATCCTATCATGAATCCAATGCAAAAAGAATGGGATTAATTGCATCATTTTTCAATTTTTTATGAATTAATCAATAACCATGAATAAAATGAAAAATAAAAGAAAATCCAAATAAAATGGACACACGCGTGGTGCAGGTAGTAAACAAAATCAGTTCATTTTAGGGTTGGGCCCAGAATGGGGGTGTGAGTATCAACTATTGCCTAAGCCCACCCAGATTACATTAATGAAATGCTGCGTTTCATATGACTCAGAGTCCTTCACAAATTGAAACCAATCCATGGTCGTTGGATCACGCCTTCAGTCAAAGTCCACCTAGGATCTAATGGCTATCAAGTCATCTTCCTCAATTTAAACTTCTGCAACTCAAGCCACCTGCGCGCCCAAAACCACCGCCGGTGACAATCTCCGGTCGTCATCTCACAACCCTAGTTTGCCACAGAGTCCACTGTAGGCCACGATTCCTTGATCAAACTTGTCCCAAATTTCACAAGGAACTCAATTATACCATTAATTCTCTCTGAAACCTCAAGATTTGCAAGAACCACTTCTCACCCGAAAATGGTAACAACCCTAATTGGTCACTAATTCTCAAATTAATGATCTGAAAACCTTCCTACATCAATCCACAATGTATCTAACATCCTAATTCCTCTTAATTCGATCTAAACCAAGCTAGAGAACGAAGGTTACTAACCTGAAATTTCGTGTGCACAGAAGTAGTAATCCTTCAAATCAAGCTCTCAGATGCTCCAGACTCCTTCAGTGAATCACTTCCAAGCTTCTGTATGCAATAGAATTGATTGAATTGACCTCAATTCTTGGAACCAACTCTGAGTTGCAGGTGGAAAAAACTGAGATCAAGAACACCAATCAGCCACGAATTTGCCTTGATTATTATCTGGAATCATTCCCTAGCATCCATGGAAGAGTTTGCAATCAAGAAAATGGATGGAAAGTGAAGAAAATGGTGAAACCGAATTCAGTTGCAAGCAATGCAATTTCAATCTCAATCTCTACTCTCTCCTTCAATCATCACCAACCTTGGCCTTGGATCACCTCTACTCAATATATAGACCATGTATGGATGATCTAGAAGGCTCTAGATCCTTCTAATGAGTATTTCAATATCTCATCTCATGAAGATTTCAATCTCATGCCATGGTATGCATAATTCTGTTAGCAGCTTGAAATCATCACCATTCCCTTCCAATTTCTCCCCTAGTGACATTTTGGATGTGATTGGATTGCAAGAGGCCTTGATCATGCCTTGAATTTAGGTTTGGCAAATGTTACTTATGATGTAAGTAACTACTTTTCAAAGCAAGTCCACAAATTAAACTACAATTCAAAAATGTGGCTAAACCAATGTTCTTAAAATGTTTTTTAGAATCAAAATGACCTATTACATGTCTTGGTTTGGACATATAGATCAAAAATATCAATTTCCAACTTTCGTTCATTTGAAAATCATCCTTATTTTAGGTCATTTTTGCAAATTTGAGCTACAAGCAATTCCAACCTCTCATGACCTCTTGACTAGCCTTATGCTTGAAATGACCTATAATCTTCAAATGACCAAAATGCCCTTGACTTGTCAAAGCCATAACTTGAGTTCTACAAATCCTATCAAGGACTTCTAGTACTCTCTAGAAAGCTAAGAGGATAAGGAACAACATTCAGGTTGACCAAAAGTTCATAGGAATAATCCTTTTAGGGAAAAAGTTTCATGCAAGTTGGACAACTTTGAAGCTCCAAATTCACATACCTCAGATGACCTGTAACTTGTCAAAGTCATAACTTGAGTTCTACAAATCCTATCAAGGACTTATAGCACTCAAATTAAAGCTAAGATCATGTTCTACAACATTAATGTTGGGGGAAAGATGAGATGACAATCACATCTTGAGCTAAACTGCCTTAAAGATAGGGGTCAAACTAGGGGATTTTACACTGTCAAGCCTTAGAAACCCTAGCTTGAAACTTCTCAAACTCTTCAATCATGATGAGTTAACCTTGGAATCATCCTTATAACATCTCAATGTACCAATCCATGCTCACATGGCTCTTGAATTAGGTCTCAACCTTCTCCAAATCATCAATTGACTTAGGGTTGACCCAGTCAAACCCTAATTGCACCACTCATGGCTGAGGCTTCTTAATCTTGCACAATGACCTGTCTAGGCTTCATGATGGCTTTCAAGACATCTCATAAGTTCTCTCAAGGCTTCAAGTCCACATTCTTGGCTTCAAAATCATCTGAGGAGCTCCCACAACTCTCAAGTTAGGAGGCACACAACCTTGGTTTCAGCCACTCACTCTGAGAATCCTTTAACTTCTCTGACAAGGATATCAACCCTTGAACACTTGAATAACCCTCTTAGCTAGCTTCATAGTCTTGTATAGATCTTGATTGGTAATCATACCTCTTGATCTCCTGCATACATGTCAATGAAATGCAAATGATAATGCTAATGTGAATGAAATGAAACACAAGCTAGGTAGAGAAAAGTTGAGCAAATTTTGGGGTGCAACAGATATCCAACCAGTAGGGGCAGTGGGTAGTCTTGTTGAAGCGGGAGGTATGACATGAAGTGGTAGAATCTTCACTTCACCCGAAATTGAGGCTGAGAGAATTGCTAGAGGAAAAGCCAAAGTGAATGAAGAAGGACCTTCCCAGTCAAAAGAGAAGGAAACATCGGTCAAGGATATAGAAGAGCTTATGAGGTTGATTCGCAAAAGTGACTATAAGATTGTGGAGCACTTGCAGCAGACGCCCTCCAAAATTTCAATACTATCTTTGTTGCTTTGTTCCGAGGCCCATCGAAATGCCTTGTTGAAAATCTTGGACACGTCTTTTGTACCTCAGGAAGTAACTGTTAATCAGCTTGAGGGGGTACTGGCGCATGTGAATGCTGGCCACAACCTGGGATTTACTAACTTTGATTTGACGCCTAGAGGTCGGGACCATAATATGGCTTTGCACATTTCAGTGGAATGCGGGGGCACTGTTATGTCGCATGTTCTTGTAGACACCGGATCATCCTTGAATGTGTTGCCAAAGAAGGCTATGATGAAGCTAGATGTTCGAGGAATCATATGCATGCCAAGTGACTTGGTCGTGAGGGCTTTTGATGGGACCAGAAGGTCGGTGTTTTGGTCCATAACGTTTCCGCTCCAAGTCGGGCCGGAAGTGTTTGACACTGTGTTCTATATCATGGATATACATCCCGCTTACAGCTGTTTACTTGGGCGACCCTGGATACATTCTGCAGGGGCTGTGACGTCTACGCTGCATCAGAAGCTCGAATACATGGTCGGTGACAGTGTTGTTACTATCTGCGGAGAGGAGGACATTCTGGTTAGTCACCTTTCGTCATTCAAGTACGTCAAAGTGGAAGGGAGATCCATGAGACGCCATGCCAAGGCTTCGAGGGGTTGCAGATCAAGGACAAGTCTCATGTTCCTAGCAAAGGGCCAGAGGTGGCCATGTCTTCGTACAAAGACGCTCAGGCAGTGGTTCAGGCTGGGGCAACCAAAGGATGGGGCCAAGTCTTATAAATTCCGGTCAAGATGGACATGTTTGGATTGGGGTATCGCCCGACGTCGTCACCTTCCGTATCAGGCGTGCCAAAGTTCAAAGGACCAGTGGTGATTACTCCAGGTGGGGTCTATTATGAAACGACCAATGCTGTTTCCGATGCTGAAGACGGAGATAGTGACTGCGATATGGACTCGTGGATCAAACCCGGCGTGCCAGGACAGAATATGTGCAACTGGTCTATCAAGGAACTTGTCCCAGTGACTACAAAATAGTAATGATTTGTTTTCTCAATTATTGTATAATCCTGTGTCTTACCCGGGGCATGGTGATTCTGTTTTTAGGGCTACCTGCTTATGTGTGTACTTTGTTTAATCATTAATAAAGGCGTTTTTCGCATGCAAATTTTTTGATCCTTGTTTTTCCTATTTTTGTTTAACAATAAAATGGCAATGTGGTTATGTGCTTTGTTTGCATTATTTGAAACATTTAACCATTCTCATTGCAGGATTCATAATTCAGACGACACCGATCACGAACTTTCTATGACTCGCTTCGACTTCCAGCACCCGATATTTCAAGCAGAAGAAGAGATTGTTGAGGATAGTGACTTATCAGAAGAGCTGACTCGACTTTTGAAACAAGAAGAGAGAATCATTCTGCCTCATCAGGAGGAAATTGAAATTATCAACGTGGGGTCCGAAGAGGTTGTCAGGAATATCCGGATAGGGGCTGCATTGCAAAGTGATATCAAGCAAAGGCTTATTGAGACGCTGCGAGAGTACAGTGATATCTTTGCTTGGTCTTACGAAGACATGCCAGGTTTGGATACTGATATGGTGGTTCACCGTCTACCATTGCATGAGTAATGTCCGCCGATTAAGCAGAAACTCCAAAGAACTCGACCAGATATGGCTATAAAAATTAAAGAGGAAGTTTAGAAACAGTGGGACGCCGGTTTCCTAGCTGTCATAACTTATCCCTCATGGGTCGCCAATATAGTACCCATACGAAAGAAGGATGGTAAGGTGCGGATGTGCGTGGACTATCGAGATTTGAATAAGGCGAGCCCAAAAGACAACTTTCCGCTTCCTCATATTGATGTGTTGGTCGACAACACCGCTCAATTCTCCGTGTTTTCCTTCATGGACGGCTTTTCGGGCTATAATCAGATAAAGATGGCGCTGGAGGATATGGAGAAAATGACTTTTATCACCCCGTGGGGAATGTTCTGCTACAAAGTGATGGCCTTAGGTTTAAAGAACGCTGGGGCAACATATCAGCGAGCTATGACAACACTCTTTCATGACATGATGCATAAAGAGATCGAAGTCTACGTTGATGATATGATTGCTAAATCTCGGACGGAGGAAGGGCATCTGGTCAATCTTCTGAAACTGTTCAAGAGGCTTAGGAAATTCAGGGTGAGGATGAATCCTAACAAGTGCACCTTCAGGGTGAGATCTAGTAAGTTACTGGGGTTCATTGTTAGCGAAAAAGGAATTGAGGTTGATCCTGCTAAGATAAAAGCAATACGAGAAATGCCAACGCCGAAAACAGAAAAAGAGGTTCGTGGCTTTTTAGGGAGGTTGAACTACATTGGCCGGTTCATATCTCACCTAACGGCCACGTGCGAGCCATTATTCAAGTTGTTGAAAAAAGATCAGGTTGTGACCTGGAATGAAGATTGTCAAAGGGCGTTTGAAAAAATAAAAGATTATTTGTAGGAACCTCCAATACTGATACCCCCAGTAGCCGGGAGACCATTGATTATGTATTTGACGGTTCTTGAGAAAAGTATGGGTTGTGTTCTCGGTCAACATGACGAGACTGGACGTAAAGAGCATGCGCTTTACTACTTGAGTAAAAAGTTCATAGACTGTGAGTCCCGTTACTCAATGCTCGAAAAAACGTGTTGTGCGCTAGCCTGGGCTGCCAAACGTTTGAGGCAATACATGTTAAATCATACAACCATGCTAATTTCAAAGATGGATCCGATCAAATACGTATTTGAAAAGCAAGCACTTTCCGGAAGGATTGCCCGGTGGCAGATGGTATTGACAGAATACGATATCCAATATGTTTCTCAAAAGGCTATTAAAGGTAGTGTTTTGTCAGAATACCTAGCTGAGCAGCCAATTGATGATTACCAGCCGATGAGGTTTGATTTTCCTGACGAGGATATCATGTGCTTAAAAATGAAGGACTGTGAGGAGCCGTTGCCGGATGAAGGTCCAGAGTTGGGTTCCAAATGGCAATTGATATTTGATGGTGCCGTCAATTCATACAGAAGTGGAATAGGGGCAATCATTACTACTCCCCATGGGTCGCACATCCCATTCACTGCTAGATTGACCTTTTCAGTTACCAACAATAAGGCTGAATATGAAGCGTGCATTATGGGGCTCGAAGAAGCTATCGATCTGAGAATTAAAAATCTTAATGTGTACGGAGACTCTGCTCTAGTTGTGAACCAGATCAAGGGAGAGTGGGAGACTCGTCAGCCCAATATGATACCTTATATGAATTATGCAAGAAGGTTGTTACCTTTCTTTGACAAGGTGGAACTGCACCATGTACCACGAGCAGAAAATCAGATGCCAGACGCTCTCGCGACTTTGTCTTCGATGTATAAGGTTAACTTCTGGAATGAGGCTCCCAGGATAGTTATCTCTCGCCTTGATAGACCCGCCTTCATATTCGCCATTGAGGAAGCTTCCGATGGTAAACCGTTGTATTATGATATCCAGAATTCCTGAAGAACCAAGAGTATCCGGCTGGGGAATCCAGTCGTGATCAGAAGACTCTTAGGAGATTGGCTGGCAATTTCTATCTGAATCCGGATGGTTTTTTGTACAAAAGAAACCATGACTTGGTGTTGTTGTGGTGTGTGGATGAGAAAGAGGCTAAGTTGCTAATGGAAGAAATCCACAAGGGTACATTTGGCACGCATGCTGGCGGACATGCAATGACAAGAAAGCTATTAAGAGCAGGGTACTACTGGCTAACAATGGAGACAGATTGTTTCAAATTTGCAAAGAAGTGCCGTAAATGCCAGATTTATGCAGACAAGATTCATGTGCCTCCGAGCCCTCTAAACGTGATGTCATCACCTTGGCCTTTTCCCATGTGGGGAATTGATGTGATTGGGAAGATTGAGCCCACGACATCCAACGGACATTGTTTTATCTTGGTAGCTATTGATTACTTCACCAAATGGGTTGAAGCGGCATCGTATCTAATGTTACCAAGCAGGTCGTGCCCAGATTTATCAAGAAAGATATTATCTGTAGATATGGAGTCCCGGAGCGGATTATCACTGACAACGGTTCGAATTTGAATAACAAGATGATGAAGGAATTGTGCCAGAATTTCAAGATTGAACATCACAACTCTTCTCCTTATCGGCCCAAGATGAACGGCGCTGTTGAAGCGGCCAATAAAAACATAAAGAAGATTGTTCAGAAGATGGTTGTGACCTACAAGGATTGGCATGAGATGTTGCCTTTTGCTTTGCACGGTTATCGTACGACGGTATGCACATCAACCGGGGCAACTCCTTTTTCACTGGTATATGGTATGGAGGTTGTCCTACCATTGGAGGTTGAGATTCCTTCTCTGAGGGTTTTGCGTGATGTTCAATTAGATGAGGCGGAATGGGTGAAAGATAGATTGAATCAGCTCAGTTTAATGGACGAGAAGAGACTGGCTTCTCTAGCATATGGTCGGCTGTATCAGAGCCGGATGAAGAAATCTTATGATAAGAAGATGTGTCCTCGAAGCTTTCAGACGGGCGATCTTGTGCTGAAAAAGATTCTCCCACCACAATCAGATCATAGGGGCAAGTGGACTCCAAACTATGAAGGTCCATATGTCGTTAGAAAGGTTTTCTCTGGAGGACCCTTATTGTTGTCCACCATGGATGGTGAGGATTTCACATCCCCTGTGAACTCAAACGCAGTTAAAAAATACTTTGCTTAAATAGTCCCGCTGGACAGAAAAAGAGAGTCCAGGCAAAAATGGGGCATCCCGGCGAACCATAAAAAAGGAATAAAGGGTTCGGGCAAAAGTAAGGGATAAAATTGAAAAATGTACACCCGCGAAGTTGAAAACCTGAAAAGGGCAACTTCGGCAAAAAGGGGTATCCCGGTGAATTGAAAACCCGCAAAGGGCGGTTCACGCAAAAATTAGGGATTTGAAAAAGCAAATGACTGCGGTCCGAGTTTGATACTGCGTTGCTTAGTGGTTTGGGAGTACTTGAGAGACGTATATCCGAAACAATCTCTTCTGAAGATCGAGTATCGGGAAAGTGTCAGAGTCAGGCGAGTCATAGGAGGATCAGCTCATGGTGTTCGTCTGTACCACGTTGCCGACATGTATACAAATTTTCATTGTGCTTCTGAAATATTTGTATTTTGCTTATGCGTAACTTCCTCTTTTCAGGAGTTGCATCCAGTGTACAAAATTTTGCCTATTTACAGGCCCGTTATCAATAAAGCATGTTATTCAATACTTGATGCTTGTTCTTTACTATTTTGTTTGCGAAAAACGCCGATGTTTTGATAAACTTGCATGTGCATAAATTTGCTTGCCCTTGCCAATAATTGCTAAAACTTCGAATTCACTGAACGAACGTCACTGATACTAACTGGAATAGATCTTGTTGTATAAATTTGTTTTTGTCTCGTGTATGTTTTGCAGGGTTCTTACCTTTGGAGCAAACAAGTAAAGAATTTATGTTTCCCCAGCCAGGGTCCTGTGACAAAGTGATGGTATTTATGTCTCGTGTATGTGAACTCGGACGCATTTAAAAATACTTTGCTTAAATAGTCCCGCTGGACAGAAAAAGAGAATCCAGGCAAAAATGGGGCATCCCGGCGAACCATAAAAAAGGAATAAAGGGTTCGGGCAAAAGTAAGGGATAAAATTAAAAAATGTACACCCGCGAAGTTGAAAACCTGAAAAGGGCAAATTCGGCAAAAAGGGGTATCCCGGTGAATTGAAAACCCGCAAAGGGCGGTTCACGCAAAAATTAGGGATTTGAAAAAGCAAATGACTGCGGTCCAAGTTTGATACTGCGTTGCTTAGTGGTTTGGGAGTACCTGAGAGTCGTATATCCGAAACAATCTCTTCCAAAGATCGAGTATCGGGAAAGTGTCAGAGTCAGGCGAGTCATAGGAGGATCAGCTCATGGTGTTCGTTTGTACCACGTTGCCGACATGTATACAAATTTTCATTGTGCTTCTGAAATATTTGTATTTTGCTTGTGCGTAACTTCCTCTTTTCAGGAGTTGCATCCAGTGTACAAAATTTTGCCTATTTACAGGCCCGTTATCAATAAAGCATGTTATTCAATACTTGATGCTTGTTCTTTACTATTTTGTTTGCGAAAAACGCCGATATTTTGATAAACTTGCATGTGCATAAATTTGCTTGCCCTTGCCAATAATTGCTAAAACTTCGAATTCACTGAACGAACGTCACTGATACTAATTGGAATAGATCTTGTTGTATAGATTTGTTTTTGTCTCGTGTATGTTTTGCAGGGTTCTTACCTTTGGAGCAAACAAGTAAAGAATTTATGTTTCCCCAGCCAGGGTCCTGTGACAAAGTGATGGTATTTATGTCTCGTGTATGTGAACTCGGACGCAGTTAAAAAATACTTTGCTTAAATAGTCCCGCTGGACAGAAAAAGAGAGTCCAGGAAAAAATGGGGCATCCCAGCGAACCATAAAAAAGGAATAAAGGGTTCGGGCAAAAGTAAGGGATAAATTTAAAAAATGTACACCCGCGAAGTTGAAAACCTGAAAAGGGAAAATTCGGCAAAAAGGGGTATCCCGGTGAATTGAAAACCCACAAAGGGCGGTTCACGCAAAAATTAGGGATTTGAAAAACCAAATGACTGCGGTCCGAGTTTGATACTGCGTTGCTTAGTGGTTTGGGAGTACTTGAGAGATGTATATCCGAAACAATCTCTTCCGAAGATCGAGTATCGGGAAAGTGTCAGAGTCAGGCGAGTCATAGGAGGATCAGCTCATGGTGTTCGTCTGTACCACGTTGCCGACATGTATACAAATTTTCATTGTGCTTCTGAAATATTTGTATTTTGCTTGTGCGTAACTTCCTCTTTTCAGGAGTTGCATCCAGTGTACAAAATTTTGCCTATTTACAGGCCCGTTATCAATAAAGCATGTTATTCAATACTTGATGCTTGTTCTTTACTATTTTGTTTGCGAAAAACGCCGATGTTTTGATAAACTTGCATGTGCATAAATTTGCTTGCCCTTGCCAATAATTGCTAAAACTTCGAATTCACTGAACGAACATCACTGATACTAACTGGAATAGATCTTGTTGTATAGATTTGTTTTTGTCTCGTGTATGTTTTGCAGGGTTCTTACCTTTGGAGCAAAAAAGTAAAGAATTTTTGTTTCCCCAGCCAGGGTCCTGTGACAAAGTGATGGTATTTATGTCTCGTGTATGTGAACTCGGACGCAGTTAAAAAATACTTTGCTTAAATAGTCCCGCTGGACAGAAAAAGAGAGTCCAGGAAAAAATGGGGCATCCCAGCGAACCATAAAAAAGGAATAAAGGGTTCGGGAAAAAGTAAGGGATAAATTTAAAAAATGTACACCCGCGAAGTTGAAAACCTGAAAAGGGAAAATTCGGCAAAAAGGGGTATCCCGGTGAATTGAAAACCCGCAAAGGGCGGTTCACGCAAAAATTAGGGATTTGAAAAACCAAATGACTGCGGTCCGAGTTTGATACTGCGTTGCTTAGTGGTTTGGGAGTACTTGAGAGACGTATATCCGAAACAATCTCTTCCGAAGATCGAGTATCGGGAAAGTGTCAGAGTCAGGCGAGTCATAGGAGGATCAGCTCATGGTGTTCGTCTGTACCACGTTGCCGACATGTATACAAATTTTCATTGTGCTTCTGCAATATTTGTATTTTGCTTGTGCGTAACTTCCTCTTTTCAGGAGTTGCATCCAGTGTACAAAATTTTGCTTATTTACAGGCCCGTTATCAATAAAGCATGTTATTCAATACTTGATGCTTGTTCTTTACTATTTTGTTTGCGAAAAACGCCGATGTTTTGATAAACTTGCATGTGCATAAATTTGCTTGCCCTTGCCAATAATTGCTAAAACTTCGAATTCACTAAACGAACGTCACTGATACTAACTGGAATAGATCTTTTTGTATAGATTTGTTTTTGTCTCGTGTATGTTTTGCAGGGTTCTCACCTTTGGAGCAAACAAGTAAAGAATTTATGTTTCCCCAGCCAAGGTCCTGTGACAAAGTGATGGTATTTATGTCTCGTGTATGTGAACTCGGACGCAGTTAAAAAATACTTTGCTTAAATAGTCCCGCTGGACAGAAAAAGAGAGTCCAGGAAAAAATGGGGCATCCCGGCGAACCATAAAAAAGGAATAAAGGGTTCGGGCAAAAGTAAGGGATAAAATTAAAAAATGTACACCCGCGAAGTTGAAAACCTGAAAAGGGCAAATTCGGCAAAAAGGGGTATCCCGGTGAATTGAAAACCCGCAAAGGGCGGTTCACGCAAAAATTAGGGATTTGAAAAACCAAATGACTGCGGTCCGAGTTTGATACTGCGTTGCTTAGTGGTTTGGGAGTACTTGAGAGTCGTATATCCGAAACAATCTCTTCCGAAGATCGAGTATCGGGAAAGTGTCAGAGTCAGGCGAGTCATAGGAGGATCAGCTCATGGTGTTCGTCTGTACCACGTTGCCGACATGTATACAAATTTTCATTGTGCTTCTGAAATATTTGTATTTTGCTTGTGCGTAACTTCCTCTTTTCAGGAGTTGCATCCAGTGTACAAAATTTTGCTTATTTACAGGCCCGTTATCAATAAAGCATGTTATTCAATACTTGATGCTTGTTCTTTACTATTTTGTTTGCGAAAAACGCCGATGTTTTGATAAACTTGCATGTGCATAAATTTGCTTGCCCTTGCCAATAATTGCTAAAACTTCGAATTCACTGAACGAACGTCACTGATACTAATTGGAATAGATCTTTTTGTATAGATTTGTTTTTGTCTCGTGTATGTTTTGCAGGGTTCTTACCTTTGGAGCAAACAAGTAAAGAATTTATGTTTCCCCAGCCAGGGTCCTGTGACAAAGTGATGGTATTTATGTCTCGTGTATGTGAACTCGGACGCATTTAAAAAATACTTTGCTTAAATAGTCCCGCTGGACAGAAAAAGAGAATCCAGGCAAAAATGGGGCATCCCGGCGAACCATAAAAAAGGAATAAAGGGTTCGGGCAAAAGTAAGGGATAAAATTAAAAAATGTACACCCGCGAAGTTGAAAACCTGAAAAGGGCAAATTCGGCAAAAAGGGGTATCCCGGTGAATTGAAAACCCGCAAAGGGCGGTTCACGCAAAAATTAGGGATTTGAAAAAGCAAATGACTGCGGTCCGAGTTTGATACTGCGTTGCTTAGTGGTTTGGGAGTACTAGAGAGACGTATATCCGAAACAATCTCTTCCGAAGATCGAGTATCGGGAAAGTGTCAGAGTCAGGCGAGTCATAGGAGGATCAGCTCATGGTGTTCGTCTGTACCACGTTGCCGACATGTATACAAATTTTCATTGTGCTTCTGAAATATTTGTATTTTGCTTGTGCGTAACTTCCTCTTTTCAGGAGTTGCATCCAGTGGACAAAATTTTGCTTATTTACAGGCCCGTTATCAATAAAGCATGTTATTCAATACTTGATGCTTGTTCTTTACTATTTTGTTTGCGAAAAACGCCGATGTTTTGATAAACTTGCATGTGCATAAATTTGCTTGCCCTTGCCAATAATTGCTAAAACTTCGAATTCACTAAACAAACGTCACTGATACTAACTGGAATAGATCTTTTTGTATAGATTTGTTTTTGTCTCGTGTATGTTTTGCAGGGTTCTCACCTTTGGAGCAAACAAGTAAAGAATTTATGTTTCCCCAGCCAAGGTCCTGTGACAAAGTGATGGTATTTATGTCTCGTGTATGTGAACTCGGACGCAGTTAAAAAATACTTTGCTTAAATAGTCCCGCTGGACAGAAAAAGAGAGTCCAGGAAAAAATGGGGCATCCCGGCGAACCATAAAAAAGGAATAAAGGGTTCGGGCAAAAGTAAGGGATAAAATTAAAAAATGTACACCCGCGAAGTTGAAAACCTGAAAAGGGCAAATTCGGCAAAAAGGGGTATCCCGGTGAATTGAAAACCCGCAAAGGGCGGTTCACGCAAAAATTAGGGATTTGAAAAACCAAATGACTGCGGTCCGAGTTTGATACTGCGTTGCTTAGTGGTTTGGGAGTACTTGAGAGTCGTATATCCGAAACAATCTCTTCCGAAGATCGAGTATCGGGAAAGTGTCAGAGTCAGGCGAGTCATAGGAGGATCAGCTCATGGTGTTCGTCTGTACCACGTTGCCGACATGTATACAAATTTTCATTGTGCTTCTGAAATATTTGTATTTTGCTTGTGCGTAACTTCCTCTTTTCAGGAGTTGCATCCAGTGTACAAAATTTTGCTTATTTACAGGCCCGTTATCAATAAAGCATGTTATTCAATACTTGATGCTTGTTCTTTACTATTTTGTTTGCGAAAAACGCCGATGTTTTGATAAACTTGCATGTGCATAAATTTGCTTGCCCTTGCCAATAATTGCTAAAACTTCGAATTCACTAAACGAACGTCACTGATACTAACTGGAATAGATCTCTTTGTATAGATTTGTTTTTGTCTCGTGTATGTTTTGCAGGGTTCTTACCTTTGGAGCAAACAAGTAAAGAATTTATGTTTCCCCAGCCAGGGTCCTGTGACAAAGTGATGGTATTTATGTCTCGTGTATGTGAACTCGAACGCATTTAAAAATACTTTGCTTAAATAGTCCCGCTGGACAGAAAAAGAGAATCCAGGCAAAAATGGGGCATCCCGGCGAACCATAAAAAAGGAATAAAGGGTTCGGGCAAAAGTAAGGGATAAAATTAAAAAATGTACACCCGCGAAGTTGAAAACCTGAAAAGGGCAAATTCGGAAAAAAGGGGTATCCCGGTGAATTGAAAACCCGCAAAGGGCGGTTCACGCAAAAATTAGGGATTTAAAAAAGCAAATGACTGCGGTCTGAGTTTGATACTGCGTTGCTTAGTGGTTTGGGAGTACCTGAGAGTCGTATATCCGAAACAATCTCTTCCGAAGATCGAGTATCGGGAAAGTGTCAGAGTCAGGCGAGTCATAGGAGGATCAGCTCATGGTGTTCGTCTGTACCACGTTGCCGACATGTATACAAATTTTCATTGTGCTTCTGAAATATTTGTATTTTGCTTGTGCGTAACTTCCTCTTTTCAGGAGTTGCATCCAGTGTATAATTTTTTTCCTATTTACAGGCCCGTTATCAATAAAGCATGTTATTCAATACTTGATGCTTGTTCTTTACTATTTTGTTTGCAAAAAATGCCGATGTTTTGATGAACTTGCATGTGCATAAATTTGCTAGCCCTTGCCAATAATTGCTAAAACTTCGAATTGACTGAACGAACGTCACGGATACTAATTGGAATAGATCTTGTTGTATAGATTTGTTTTTGTCTCGTGTATGTTTTGCAGGGTTCTTACCTTTGGAGCAAACAAGTAAGGAATTTATGTTTCCCCAGCCAGGGTCCTGTGACAAAGTGATGGTATCGCTCCTCAGCAGATGGAGGTCACATCTTATCTCAGAAGATTGGAGATAGCAATTACCTTTACTGGATATGGGTGGTTCTCCCCAGAAGAGTATTCCCCAGGAAAGTTTCCAAGAGAGTATCCTCGGTGGATTTGAATGTCCCCAACAGAAAGTGCATTCCCAGCAGTGAGTATGTGCACACTCCATTCCCAACATGGGTAGCTCCCGCAGAGTATAACCAAGTCGTCTTTGGTTCAGAAGGATCATCCCCGCGAAGGATTGTTTATCCTTCTCCCCAGCAGGTTGTTTTTCCTCCGACAGGATGAACATCATCAGCAGAGTTCATAATTTTGAGCTTGTGAGCCATTCCCCAACAGGATGATTATCCCCAGCGGAGTTGGTTGCACCGTTCCAACATTTATTTTGTTGGAATATGTCTGTGATACCTGGTCATCCCCAGGGAATTAGGACTTGTCTTCAGCATTTATTTTGTTGAAGCGCCTCTTGGCATTTTTGCATTTTGCATATATCATTATATTTTCATCTACCCAAATGCGTAGCATTTCCATGCCGTATGGAGCATTACGCCATTGTCAAACATACGCATTCTGAAACATAAGCCAGGTCGGTTACCTCTTTGGTTTCAGGTGTTATCCCTTGCAGAGGAGTGAGATTCTTGTTCAGAAGGATTTCTAGATATTCAAATTCTCAGCATGAGATAGGTGATGATAATGTTCGTCCCCTAACAGAGTTGCTTGGTTAAGTTTCTCTTCATCCCCAGAGGGATTATTGTCAGGTTGCTGTTACGTCAGCAGTAAAAGATTTCATGCCTTAAACTTTTGGAGGTGTCACTAGTGATTTCCCCACATAGTTGTTTGGTTAAGTTTCTCATATTATCTAGCGAAGTATCCTTCAAATGTTTCCCTGTGTTGACAGGAATCATTATCCGTGTTGACGGAATTGTACCCGTGGTGACGGTGATTGTTATCCGTGTTGACGAAATTGCTTCCCTGTGTTGACAGAGATTTTTACCTGTGTGGACAGAGATTGTTACCCGTGCTGACGGTGATTGTTGTCCGTATTGACGGATCATACCTGTGATTGATAGTGATTGAGCCTGTATTGACAGTGATTGCTACCCGTGCTGACGGTGATTGTTCTCCGTGTTGACGGAATTTCTACCTGTGGCTGACAGAGATCGTACCCGTGATGACGATGATTATTATCTGTGTTGACGGAATTTTTCCCTGTGTTGACAGAGATTGTTACCTGTGATGGACAGAGATTGTTACCTGTGATGGACAGAGATTGTACCTGTGTTGACATTGATTATTATCCGTGTTGACGGAATTGTTACCCCGTGCTAACGGTGATTATTATTCGAGTAGACGGAATCGTACCTGTGATTGACGGTGATTGTTGCGCCTGCGTTGACAAAGATTGTTACCTGTGATGGACAGAGATTGTTACCTGTGATGGACAAAGATTGTACCTGTGTTGATAGTGATTATTATCCATGTTGACGGAATTGTTACCTCGTGCTAACGGTGATTATTATCCGTGTAGACGGAATCGTACCTGTGATTGACAGTGATTGCGCCTGTGTTGACAGAGATGGTTACTTTTGGATGACAGAGATCATACCTATGTTGACAGTGATTGTTATCCGAGTCGTTACCCGTGATTGACGGAGTTGTCCCCGTTAAATCGCCGTACATTGTTATCCGTCTTGACGAATTTGTTACCTGTGTTGACAGTGATTGTTGCCCGTGTTGACAGAAGTGTTCCCTGTGTTGACAGTGATTGTTACCCGTGTGGACGGAGTTATTACCCGTAATCGACAGATTGTCCCCAGTAGAGTCATTACATGTGATTGACAGAGATCATTATTCCGATTATGGACGAAATTGTACCTGTGGTGATGGAGTCTTTCCTCGTGTTGACGAAATTTAGTCCAGTTATGGACGGAGTTGTTTCTTGCAAAGTTAATTGGATACCTGTGGCGTCACACAGGGGGTTAATGTTGAAATCCCAAGTTTTATCAGAGGATTGATCAGTTGTTACCGTAACAACTGGGTTCAGCACAATGGATGTTGTTCCCCAAGCAGTTTTCACAGTGTATTTATGCGGTTGGCAAATTTCTGGGTTTCTTGGTATTCAACTGTCTTCTACCTCGATTGTTTGAAGGCAGTTCGCTCTTCACCCAGTCGGGTCAAAGCCGTTTGAATAGGGGCAGCTGTTGCACCCCAAAATTTGCTCAACCTCTTCTTACCTGGTTTATGTTTCATTGCATTAACATTTGCATAGTTATATCATTTGCATATCATGTTATCATTCATATAGCAGGGGATCAAGTGTGATTCTTCTCAAGAGAAGCCTAGCAAGAGGTCTCATTCAAGATTGAGAAGTTGTCAAAGTCATCAGAAGGTGGTTTGAGTGCCTAAGGGTTTAGATGTTTGAATGTGAATCTTCTCCTAACTTGAGGATCTACTGAAGACCATCAAAGGTTTGTGAAGTGTTGAATGTGAGAAGAGGATGTGTATGGAGCTCATAGAATGCCTAGAGGGCCATGGGAGAACTCAATCAAGTCATTGTGTCAAATGCAAGAACCACAGTTGAGGTGCAAACAATTAGGGTTTCATTTGGATTAATCCTAAGTCAACAGGGTAATTGAAGAGTATCAAAAGCCTACTTTTAGGTCATGGAGTTCATGAAATGATATGATAATACATTTGTGGTGTTGTGCCAAGATCAAATCAAGAAGAGTCAAGAGTGTGGGAAGTTGCTAAATAAGGGTTTCAGTGCAAAATCCCCTATTTAGTGCCTAACTTCAAGACCACATAAGTCAAGATACAAGTTTCAAATGGATCTTTGGCCATCATGAAACTTGTATAGCATCTCAATACCTTTAATTTGAGTACTAGAAGTCCTCAAGTGGATTTATAGAACTCAAGTTATGGTCCAGACAAGTTACAAGTCCTCAGATGCTTCTGAAATTTGTCTGTGAAAATCATCTGACTTCAAAGCTATTTTTGACCTAGAAGGAGGTTTCACCTGAACTTTTGTCCAACATGAAAGTTGTTCCTTATGATCTTATCTTTCTAAATTGTACTAGAAGTCTTCCATCTGATTTGTAGAACTCAAGTTATGAGGTTTACAAGTCAGGGGTATTTTGGGAAAGTGAGATTGTAGGTCATTTTCAATCATAGTCCAAAATCTCCAACTTGCACTTGTCAAATGCAACTTTGTTCAACATGAAAGTTTTTCAAAATGGGGTTTTTAGGATATCCAAGAGGTCATGATGGATAGTTTGAGCTCATAGCAAGATTTGGTTTGAAAGGGTTTCAATAAGGGAAATTTTCAAATGAATTAAGGAGGGAAAATTGAGTTTTTGAGTTAAAGGACCAAAACATGTCAAGTAACCACATTTTTGAATGGAAATTGAATTTTGGACACAATGGAATTACCAAAATTTTGAGTTTAGGTCAAGTTTTGTGAGTTGTCATTTGGTTTCTTCATTTGCAAGTCACACATCAAAATCCTTTACCAATGCAATTCAAGTGCTCCTTTTGGTCTGAATGCATTCACAAGGAAATTAGCAAGTGATTAGGAGATTCTAGAGCAAGCTACATGGCCAGAATACACGACTGTCACATGGCATTTGAAGGAAAAATCAGAATTTGTGAACTACTGAATTGGGCCTCATTCAAGCTTCAAAAGCCCACAAACTCACTTTATATAACCATATCATTGATTCCATACTCAGGTTAGAGCTCATTTCATGGTGGTAGCTGAGATTGCATTTGAAATTTCAAGGGAGCAAGTGAGAATCGAGTTTTGATTTCCAAGCTGATTCAAAGCAAATTGAAGATTGCAAACTCTTCCTAGAGCATCATTGAACGTATCTGGAGAGTTTTGAAGGGAGAATCAAGCTCTAAGCATCTCTTTTACTAGATCTACAACAGGTTAGTAACTTTCAAATTTCCACCTGAATTAGCATGATGTAGTTAGAATTGAACTTGTGGTTGGGATTTAGACAAGATGTATATCGTTTTAGGATCAATTTGGAAGCAATTGGTGATGTTTGATCATGAGGTACCATTTCTGTTTGGACACGAGTTGATCTGATCATAAGGCTATAACATGATTTGGATAGATCAGGATGAACTAGGAAGCATGAGGATGATTTCTATACTATTAGTTTTGTAAATTGTGCTGATCAAATTGGATGTGTTTTATGAATATTGCTTCGAATTTTAAAATCCACGGAGATTTAGAACATATGGATAGGAGATTTGAATTCATGTTGAAATTCTGGAGAGATTGATGTAAGGAGTGGTGATGTTTGACCTCCTGCAACTACCTGCTCAACGGAGAAGACGACCGGAGTCTTCTCCGGCCACCATCCCTGATCTCCACCTGGCCAGCCTGAGTTTTGGAGGAGATGAGTCCATAGCCATCAGATCTTGCTTTTGACCTTGACTAGACCACAAATCCAATGGCCACGACTTAAAGTTTTTGTTGACTTCTGAGGATGAAAACGCAGGCGTTTCATTAAATGAGGTGGCATTCCCTCAGCGCTTGGATCAGTGGACCAGTCTCCTCATCCAATGGCTCATGTTTTATTCTGAGTTTTATTATTTCTTTTATTTGTTTATTTTATTTTAAATGCTTTATTGATTCAAAAAATCATAATAAATTCATTCTTGATCCAAAAATTATTTCAAAAATATATCCATGATCTTGAGAGAATTTGTGATTTTCTGAAATCAATAAAATGCATTTTCATGCATTTTTCAATTTAATTTGATTTTTCTAATTTTGTTTAATTCTTTAATATTTGCATAATTGACCATCTGTTTTGTAGAATTTTGTTCTTCCAATTGGTGATGAATTTGCCTTTGATTTTTTAGTATGTGTTAGGATAGACATGTATGCTCCCTTAGGATTTTTTTTTGGAATTTTAGAACAACTTTAGGTTCTGTTTTAGATGTTGAGATTAGAGCCTTCCCAAACTTGTGGATTACCTTGATACATATCAATCTAGAAACTATTTAGGTGACTTAGAAGTTGAATTAGGCTTTAATATTTTAACCCTAGGCTGTACAAACATTCATGTTCCCCTACGAATTTTATTAGAATTTTACAACTTTGTTTTCTATTTTAGTTGAATTTTGAAAGTTGCTTGTGCTTTTGGTGTTCCATCTTGTGTGCCTTTGCTTGTTTGGTCTTGTTGGTGTCTTTGGGGCTGGATTTGCTTGGATTCCTTTTTGGGAGGTCTTCTGGACTTGGTGTAGCTGCTGTGGCTTGAAAGTTGGAGCTTGGAGTTGAAGTTTCCTTTTCTTTTAGGAGTTGTTTTAGGAGTTTAGGAAATTAGGGTTTTAGGAAAAGCCATTAGAGCTAGTTTTGATTTCTTCATCAAACATAGAATGCATTGTGTGCTTCTATTCCATCCAATGACATGAAGTCCTCCTAGGGAAACTGCATCTCTCCTTTGGAGGGATGTGTGGTATGCCCATAGTTGGGTAGAACTTTGAGGATACCTTTCCATTTCAATGTTGGTACTTAATGATTTCCTATGGTTTTCATTAAGTTTTCAACATTACAACCTTGATCTTGATGATTAATCCTTTCCTTGGAGGGTGCTTGCTAGAGCTTGAAGATAAAGTTTGATGAAACTTGAAGATAGGAGCTAGCTTGAAGATGAAGTCTTGCTGTCAACTTTGCTGTCTTTTCAACTGTGTTGTTTAGAGCTTGAAGTTGTTGTCTGCTGTAGGAGTTTGTTGCTGCTGCTTGGGCTGCCTCCTCTGTATCTTTTGTTTTTCTCTGTATTGTCTGTTTGCTTGTGTTGATTACCTCTAGGTTTGAGGTGGAGCTTGTCTCCTCTTGCCTGTTGTTTTCTCCTTTGCCTCACTGGTACTATTGCATAGCATGCTGTTTACTGTTTACTGCTTGTTTCTTTTGCTTTTTTCCCCTAGGATCTCTGATTTCCTCTGTGTAAGAGGAAATTATGACAGACATTAGGTTTTGACCCAAGCATGATAATTGTAGGTAGATTCCCAATTCAACCATAGTTTTAGGGTGTCTTTCCCTTCTCATCTCAAAACAATGCAAAAACACAGTAATAAGGTTAATTGAAGTCGTGCGTTATGAGCCTTAAGCTATCTGGGAAAAGGTTGGTGGAGGGTCTCTCTCCAATAATCGGGATGTTAGTGTGGTACCTTTTGGGTGACATAAAAAGCGTTCACTCCTGGGTCATAGTCTCTAGTGCGACTGAGATTGCGAACATCCTAAAAAAACAGTTCTTTCGTAAAAGATTCAAACAAACATTCAAACTCTGTTTTTGTCCTCTTGGACCTTTAATTTGGAAAACCCTTTCTTAAGGAGGTAAAAAGCTGTCAGACAAACTTGTGTCTTCCGTAGCCCGAACTACGTTTGCTCTGATCTTTCATGCTGTATGAAAGTACGTAGGCACGAGATGCGATATCTCGGCGAGCAACCTTCCCCCATAACCCGTAGTTAGGCGAACTACGTTGACTCTGATTTCTCATTCCAGGCGGGAATACGTAGGCATAAAGTGCGATACTTTGCCGAGTCATTTTCTTGTCTTTTTAACCCAGACCTTTAGAGTAGATAGATAAACACACCCTTAAATAGAAAACAAGCGTGGATCCCGTCGAGTACGACGGACGTGATGGGTGCTAATACCTTCCCCTTGTGTAACCGACTCCTGAATCCAGGATTTGATTGCGATGACCATTCCTTTCCCTCTTTGCGTTAGGTTTACTCTGAGCGTTTCCTTTCCCTCTTGTGGGATAAATAACGCACGGTGGCGACTCTTCTGTCATAGCCGACGTCGATTTTCACAGTAGCGACAGCTGGCGACTCTGCCGGGGATTCCGGTTCCCTATGCGAGTCAATCCTAACGCTTGTTTTCCCGTCTGGGGTTTTGTGCGTATTTATTTTTCTGTCTTTACTTTCAGTACTGTATATTATTGTTATTATGCTGTGGGTAGAGGGTTAGTTTGAGAGATAAGCCGGACCTGGGCTTGAGTGCACATAGACTTAGAAGTTGAGAGTAGTGGTTAGCCTGCTTGCTTTGCTCGCACCAGCTAGCTACGAAATTTATGCTCAGACGAGATTCTCTTTGATGGCATCTTGCCTGGCCCTTTGGGCTCGACAGGTTGTTGGATTTGAGGGTTGTCGACTCTGGGAACCTATCATTTGGGATTCAGCTAAGTGAGGCCTTTTCAAGGGTTGATGATGCCACACCTTCTGGGTATCGTATCATCGCTCTTGAAAGTCTGTGACGCTGATGACCGCATAGGATGCCGTACCTCGTTTGTGAGTTAGGTACATACCTGTGAGAGGGTAGGTGGGTCTTTTTGCAGGAAAACTCTGGCCTCAGAACACCTGGTTTGTCTCTGTCAGTAAGAATTGGTTGTGAGGGTTCCTTGGTGGTTGGTTTGGTTTGGGGAGAAGATCTGATGGTTCTTAAGTGACAGTACAGTACAACACAGCACAGTTCTTCATCATTGCACTTGATCCCCTATTGCATATGCATTTGCATTTTCATGTTTTCATTTCATTAACGTGTATGTATGTTGCAGGTGTGTTTTTCCCCTCAGGTTCTAGTGTTCTTCTTGCCATACATGGAGTCCATGAAGAGGACAGTTGCTTACAGGTTGCCTTCTACAGATATCAGTTCCTTATTGCAGTTGGTTGCTCTGGCAGATCAGAGAGTGAGGGTTGAGTTTAGAGAGTCTTATGGGAAACTGCTCAGTTTGTTGTGCAGACCTTCTGTGTCTGAGATGACTGGATTGTATACCTTGATGCAGTTTTACAAGCCTCAGTTGAGATGCTTCTTGTTCCCTGATTTTATTCTGGCTCCTACTCTAGAGGAGTATTCTGATATGCTGGGAGTTCCTGTGTTAGATCAGATGCCTTTTGTTCATGAGGATACTGAGCTTGAGTTAGCTAAGTTGCTGAGATTGTCAGTTTAGATGCTTCTGAGTTCCCCGGAGGTTTTGTCAAGCTGAATGGAGCTTATGGTTTTCATATTTCTTGCTTGGTTGAGAAGGCTATGCAGTGTGCGAAGGATGGATGTTGGATTGTCTTCAATGCTATTCTGGCTGTTTGCATTTATGGGATTGTATTGTTCCCAAACTTGCCTGATTTTGTTGACTCGGATGCTTTCTTTATTCTTGCCTCAAAGAATCCGGTGCCTACTCTCTTGGGTGACGTTTATCATTCTGTTCACTATAAGAATGAGAAGCGTTGGGGAAAGAATGTTTCTTGCTGTGTACCTCTTCTATACAGGTGGTTTCAGGGACATCTTCCTAAGAAGGGACCTTTTGTTGATACTATTGGTACTTTGGATTGGTCTTCCAGATTGATGGGTTTGTTTGTTGAGAGCATTGTTTGGTTTGATCAGAACCTGCTCGGAGTGAATATTATATATAGTTGCAGTGGCTTTCCGAACGTTCCTTTGATTGGACGGAAAGGTTGTATTAATTATAACCCTTCTCTGCTTGTGAGGCAATTTGGCTATGCTTTAAGGGATTCTCCGGTTGAGGATGAGATACAGGAATCTCTGTATCTCACGGGTTTATTAGACGGAGATGTTTTGGTCAGATTGAGAAGTGCTTGGGGTAATATTCACAGAAGAGGAAAGGAATTGCTTGGTAAGAGTGACAGTCGAGCTTATAATCCTTATCGGCTCTGGATTCATGAGAGAGTTAGGACTTCTTTGATGCCATATCCTGTTGCAGAACCTTTGTATCTTCCAATGATTGAGGAACCTACTTCAGTAGAGATTGAGAAGTATAACAAGCTGCTGGCTGAGAAGGAAGAGTTGCAGAGAGAAAATGAAGAGTTAGAGAAAGAGATTTTCCAGCTTCGGCATGAGAAGAGTGAGGCAACTTTCACTTTAAAGAAGCAGACTGAGATGATTAATAGGTTGGGTTCAAACTTGACTGAAGAGACCAGCAAGAGAGAGAAAGTAGGAGTAGCCCTGAATGGTGTTAGTAGTGTACTTGCTACTAAGAAAGAACTTCTAAACAAGGCTTATTCTCGACTTTCCAAGTGGGAATCTTTGTGGAATAGAACGCTTACCAAACGGAAGGAGCGGGAAGATGAGTTGAAGATTCAGATTTCCCAGTTAGAGGGGCAGCTCAACACTAAGGATGCGAAGATTTTTGAAGAAGTATCTTTTAGACGTGACGCTGATTCTAGAGTGAGTAGCATAGTCCAAGAAACTAGGGGTGGTGAATTGAAGGCTGGCTCCAAAAGATGCAGGGTTGATGAGTGTTTTGGCAGGGGAACCTGTGAAAAGGACGCCAAAAAGCTGAGATCCACTGTTGAGCGACACGCATTACTGATATAGGAACTAATATCCAGACTAGGTCATCCGAAGACATTGAGGATATTGGAAGATGTCAGGGCGCGCCATTCGGCCTGATTTACCTGTGCTTTGCTCTTGTTATTTGTACTTGTATTTTGACCATCGCCAGGCTTGTTGGCCAAGGTCTTTTTCAGTTGTATCCAGTTGTATCTTTATACTCTGCCTCTTGGCATTTGTTTATGTATGAGGTTTCTGATTCTACGCTGGTTCACTTGGGACTCCATTGTTGCATATTTACACCTGTTGCATTTGCATATTTACACGTGTGCATTTGCATGTTCATATTGCATGGCAGGTACATTTTTGAGCTTGAATCTTATCTCCTGCATCATACAAGTTGTTTCAAGATTGACGAACAGAGAATTCACCGGTACACTACAAGAAGCAACAGTAAGAAGATCATGGATCAAGTACAGTCCGAGATGCAGGAGATCCGGGATAGGTTGGCCCAATTCATGCAGACTATGGAAGCTGTGGCTAAAAGCCAGGAACATATTCAAACTCTGGTGCAACCGCTGCTGGCGCGAGCGGCTGGTAATACTGAATATAACTCTGCTCATGTTGAGACTCCTCGCAGGGAGGAAGTGATACCAAATGTTGGTGAGACTGGTACTAGCAACGGCAACGACAATGCTGGTAATAGAAATGCTGATAATGTTAATGGGAACATGGAAACCAACAGGAATATTGGTATCAATACTGGTTTTAGTGACAACAATCAGGGTCTTGGCTTTGGCAATCGGGATGGCAATGATGGTTTCAATAATCAGGGCCTCGGCAACAGAGGGTTTGGTAATAACAATCAAGGTTTTGGTAATAATGGCTACGACAATGTGGGGTTTGGCAATGTGAATACCAATGGTGCTGGGATGGGTCCTTTCAATACTGGTTTTGGGTCAGTGGCTGCTAATCAAGAGCTTGGCAATTTTAGGTATGATCCCAGGTTCTTCCAAAGTGGTCATGGTCATGGTCGTAATGCTGTTTATGACGGATGTGGTAATGAGGGTCAGTACTGGAATAGAGATCGTCAGGAAGATGCCTTTTCTGGGCAAGGCATGGATTTTGAGGGTCCCACTGATAGTGATCGGAGGATTAAAATGTTGGAGGAACAGATGAGAGGTATAGCCAATCAAAATCCTGCAGGGTTGGACATGGCTACCATGGGACTGGTTCCTGGGCTGAGAGTGCCATTGAAGTTCAAAGCTCCCACTTTCAATAAATATAAAGGGGATACATGCCCACGAGTTCATGTGCGTTCATACTACCGGAGGATGTCTGCTTACTCTGATGATGGGAAGATGCTTATGCATTTTTTCCAAGATAGTTTGTCAGCACCATCGCTGGAATGGTACATGGGACTAGAGCCTACACAGGTCAGAAGTTGGAAAGAATTGGCTGATGCTTTCGTCAAACATTACCAATACAATAGAGACCTTGCACCAAATAGGGTCCAGCTTCAAAGTCTTTCACAGAAGAACGGGGAGAGTTTTAAGGAGTATGCTCAGCGTTGGCGGGATCTGGCGGCAAGAGTCCACCCCCCTATGGTTGAAAGGGAATTAATTGATATTTTTGTTGGAACATTCTCTGGGATGTATTATGATAAATTGCTCAATTGCTCGATGGGTAGTTTCTCTGACATGATACTCATGGGGGAACGAATTGAAAATGGCATCAAAATCGGTAAGATTCAAGCCAGCGAATCGACCTCAGTTGGAGGTACGAAAAAGGTCTTTGATGGTAAAAGGCAAGGAGACGCCAGTGCAGTGTATGGTGGTCGAGGACGAGGTAGAGGTAGGAATCAGTATCTTCAACAACAAGTTGCTAGTGTGATGATCCCTATACCTCAACAACGACAACAACCACAACAGTAGCAGCAACAACAACAAAGGTATAATCCTGCTCAGAGAAGGATCCAGAATGGGAAGCCAAAGAGGGTATTTGATACACCTCCGCCAACGTATGAAGAACTGCTTCAGACACTGTTGAGTTTGAATCTGGTTGAGAAGAGAATGTTGGACCCACCTACAGGAGCGCTTCCTTATGGGTATGATACTAGTAAGCAGTGTGAATTTCATTCTGGGGCACCCGGACATGATATCGAGAGTTGTCATGCTTTTAAACACAAGGTCCAAGATTTGATTGATAGTAAAGTCATCAACATCAGTAATGATGGTCCTAACATTGTACAGAAACAATGCCGAATCATGGAGCGAATGCTATTTTGATAGAAGAGGATTTGAATTTGGTTATGGACGTAAATGATCTGAAGACACCTTTGAGCTATGTTAAAAGTAGATTCTTGAAAGGAGGGGTCTTCCCTGGATGTGATGAGTACTGTTTGGATTGTTGGACCCGACCAGAGGGCTGTATTGATTTGAAGAGAGGAATTCAGGCCATGATTGATGAGGGAACTTTGCAGTTTGACCACACTGCTGTTGAGAAACCTGATGAGGTAACATGTGAAAAGCAGGGTGAGGTCGCAACAATTACAATTCCATGAAAGACTATTATGATATCAGCGCCCACCAAGCGGCCAACTATCACGATAACGAAAGCAGGACCCGTTCCTTATGAGAGTACGAAAGCCATTCCATGGAATTATGGGTTGGAAGCTTTTTGCAATGGGGAGAAGATTAATGTGGATATTGTCGCTTCCGCGAAAATAAGGTGCCGGCAAAACAGAAGAGTCGCCACCTTTCGTTATTTATCCCTCAGAGCGGGAAAGGAAACAATCGGAAAAACCTGACGAAAAAGGTATAAGACAAGGTCATCGCAACCATTGTCTGGGTTCGGGAGTCGGTTACGCAAGGGGAAGGTATTAGCACCCCTCACGTCCATCGTACTCGATGGGATCCATGCTTGTTGTGCTTACTGGACGGGTTGGTTTTATCTATCTACCTATCAAGGCTGGCTTAAAAAGAAAAGAAAATGACTCGGCAAAGCGTCGCGCTTTATGCCTACGTATTCTCATTAGAGAATGAGAAATCAGAGTCAATGTAGTTCGCCTAACTACTGGTTACAGGGGAAGGTGGCTCGCCAATACATCAGTATTGTGCCTACGTACTCTCAACAGGTATGAGAGATCAGAGCTTACGTAGTTCGGGATAATACGAATTACGGGGATTCAGATTCATCTGTTTTATCGAGTAGGGTTAACAAACAGTTCCCGCAGTTGGATGTACGCAACTCGACCCTAGTAGACTTAGGCGTTACCGTTTGCGGTAGAACTGGGAGTTAACGAAACTCTTTTCTTCAGAAAAGCTTTCCTTTGAATTATGGGCCCACGGGGCAAAAAGGTTTGAAGTTTGTTTTCTGTCTTTTACGGAAGAACTGTTTTTTATGGATGTTTGCAACTAGTATCGCACTAGAGACTATGACCTGAGAGTGAATGCGTCGTATGTCACCCAAAGGGTACCATACTAAACATCCAAGCTGTCGAAAAGAAACTCTCCGACAACCCTTTCTCAGATAGCTTAAGGCTCGTAACGTACGACGTCAGCTAACCTTTATTACTGTATTTTCATTTGTTTTGAGATGAGAAGAGAGCAGGCTCAACTAAAGGGAAGACTATCAATTCCTAATGTTGTCATGCCAAGGATTCATCCTATGATTGAGGTTTGAAACAGGGAACTCCTAGAAGTTATCATGCATAGGTTTTAACCTAAAGTTCTAATCATCACTTCCTTATCAAAGGAAGTGAGATTCCTAGGGGATCATGTCAATGATAAAGAAACAGATAAAGCATCAGCTTAAACAGTAGACAGTAAACAACTGTAGAATGCATGCAATGCAAGTGAGGGAGGAAATGTGTGTGGGGCATCAGCCTCCACAAGCTCATCTCAACCTCAAGCCAAATATGAATAACTGCAATCATGAAGGAAAATAACATGCTATCAAGCAAGATAAGATAACTGCAATCATACAGAAGAAATGGAATGCTATCAAGCAGCACAAACCACATAGGCAAGGGAGTTGGGCTCTACCGAATACCCGCAAGCAAAGCCATACAGTAAAAATACAAGCAGAGGGAGCAACTCAACCTCTAGTGCAATCATGCTCCTAGTTTAAATCAATCTAAACATGAACTTATTCTAATGCATCAAGAAAATCAAACAAGTCACATCAATGCAGTTGCACAGAAAGCAAACAGACAAGAAAGAAAGCAGCTCAACCACTCCTACAGTTTCCAACAGTCCAGTCATCAGTCCTCAACCACCCTTCAAGGCTATCATCTTCAATAGCTAGTATCAACTTGCTTCTCCAAGCTTTTATCACATCAAACATAAGTATCAACTTATTCTTCACCTTCTTCAAGCTTCACCTCTCCAGTCAATTCCACCTTCAGGCTTCACTCCTCATATCAAGTATCAACTTGACTCCTTCAGGCTCTCACTATATCAACATAAGTATCAACCTATTATTTATTCCTCAAGCCTCAACTGTTACTCAATCTCAATTTGATCTTCTTCACAAGTGTCAACTTGTTCTTCTTGGCCTTCAAGCTCCAGCTCTCCCCTCTTTACAAGTATCAACTTGCTCATCTTCATCTACAAGCTTCAGCTTCTCAGAGTAATCTTCAACCACAAAGAAGTATCAACTTCATCCTTCAATATTCTTCAAGCAGGGAACTCCATCCTATAACAAGGGAGAAAAATTCATCCATCAAGAGCAAAGTTTGGATGACTGGTAGGAGAGTGAGGACCAAAGGTCACCACTAAACATCCTATCATCAGAGAAAGGGACCCTCAAATGTTCTACCAACTTGTAAAGAGCCACACATCCTACCAAAGGAGGGATGAGGCCTTTACAAAGGGACCTTACATCATAGGGAAGAATGGAAGTGATCAACATCATCCATGTTTATGAAGGAAGAGAACTATCTAGAAGCTCTGCCTACAAAACCTTAATCTTAACACCTAATCAAAACTACACAAAAAGGAGGGAAGATCATCACATCCAAGCCTCTTCAAGAAATCCAATGCATCTTCAACTTGCCTTCATCATCATCCATGAACAAGCAAAGCAACACCCTAATCTAAGGGAACTAAAGATGTCAATCTAGTTGAGTTAGTGCATTAGAATCATCTAAAACTAGCACTTAAACTAAAATCAAGCAAAAATAGTAAACTTCATTGAAAATTCCTACAAAAATTCTTAAGGGATCCTAATTCAATCATGAATATGCCATACAAAATTCAGAGGTTGAATCATCCACCTAGTTACAAAAACAAGATCTAAACCACAAGGTATCAACCATAAACCCTAAAAATGGAGCATCTAAAGGTTTCAACCTAAACTACCACTTATGTTCATCACAAAAATGTGAGAAACATCTATGGGGAGCATTCATATCTATTCTAACTACTCACAAAAATTCAAGGCCAAAATCATCATCACATGATCAAACCAAATTCCACAAAATCAAGCATCAATTATGATTATTTTAATATCAATTAAAATGTAAAAATTCCCATAAAATCATCTAATGTATGAAATAATAATATTTTTTTATCTAAAAAATACTAGATCCTATCATGAATCCAATGCAAAAAGAATGGGATTAATTGCATCATTTTTCAATTTTTTATGAATTAATCAATAACCATGAATAAAATGAAAAATAAAAGAAAATCCAAATAAAATAGACACACGCGTGGTGCAGGTAGTAAACAAAATCAGTTCATTTTAGGGTTGGGCCCAAAATGGGGGTGTGAGTATCAACTATTGCCTAAGCCCACCCAGATTACATTAATGAAATGCTGCGTTTCATATGACTCAGAGTCCTTCACAAATTGAAACCAATCCATGGTCGTTGGATCATGCCTTCAGTCAAAGTCCACCTAGGATCTAATGGCTATCAAGTCATCTTCCTCAATTTAAACTTCTGCAACTCAAGCCACCTGCGCGCCCAAAACCACCGCCGGTGACAATCTCCGGTCGTCATCTCACAACCCTAGTTTGCCACAGAGTCCACCGTAGGCCACGATTCCTTGATCAAACTTGTCCCAAATTTCACAAGGAACTCAATTATACCATTAATTCTCTCTGAAACCTCAAGATTTGCAAGAACCACTTCTCACCCGAAAATGGTAACAACCCTAATTGGTCACTAATTCTCAAATTAATGATCTGAAAACCTTCCTACATCAATCCACAATGTATCTAACATCCTAATTCCTCTTAATTCTATCTAAATCAAGCTAGAGAACGAAGGTTACTAACCTGAAAATTTCGTGTGCACAGAAGTAGTAATCCTTCAAATCAAGCTCTCAGATGCTCCAGACTCCTTCAGTGAATCACTTCCAAGCTTCTGTATGCAATAGAATTGATTGAATTGACCTCAATTCTTGGAACCAACTCTGAGTTGCAGGTGGAAAAAACTGAGATCAAGAACACCAATCAGCCACGAATTTGCCTTGATTATTATCTGGAATCATTCCCTAGCATCCATGGAAGAGTTTGCAATCAAGAAAATGGATGGAAAGTGAAGAAAATGGTGAAACCGAATTCAGTTGCAAGCAATGCAATTTCAATCTCAATCTCTACTCTCTCCTTCAATCATCACCAACCTTAGCCTTGGATCACCTCTACTCAATATATAGACCATGTATGGATGATCTAGAAGGCTCTAGATCCTTCTAATGAGTATTTCAATATCTCATCTCATGAAGATTTCAATCTCATGCCATGGTATGCATAATTCTGTTAGCAGCTTGAAATCATCACCATTCCCTTCCAATTTCTCCCCTAGTGACATTTTGGATGTGCTTGGATTGCAAGAGGCCTTGATCATGCCTTGAATTTAGGTTTGGCAAATGTTACTTATGATGTAAGTAACTACTTTTCAAAGCAAGTCCACAAATTAAACTTCAATTCAAAAATGTGGCTAAACCAATGTTCTTAAAATGTTTTTTAGAATCAAAATGACCTATTACATGTCTTGGTTTGGACATATAGATCAAAAATATCAATTTCCAACTTTGGTTCATTTGAAAATCATCCTTATTTTAGGTCATTTTTGCAACTTTGAGCTACAAGCAATTCCTACCTCTCATGACCTCTTGCCTAGCCTTAAAACATCATTTTGAACAAGTTTTATGTTGAACATTTTCCCATTTGAAGCTTGGAAATAGGAGTTATGGCCTTATGCTTGAAATGACCTATAATCTCCAAATGACCAAAATGCCCTTGACTTGTCAAAGCCATAACTTGAGTTCTACAAATCCTATCAAGGACTTATAGTACTCTCTAGAAATCTAAGAGGATAAGGAACAACATTCAGGTTGACCAAAAGTTCATAGGAATCATCCTTCTAGGGAAAAAGTTTCATGCAAGTTGGACAACTTTCAAGCTCCAAATTCACATACCTCAGATGACCTGTAACTTGTCAAAGTCATAACTTGAGTTCTACAAATCCTATCAAGGACTTATAGCACTCAAATTAAAGCTAAGATCATGTTTGTACAACATTAATGTTGGGGGAAAGATGAGATGACAATCACGTCTTGAGCTAAACTGCCTTAAAGATAGGGGTCAAACTAGGGGATTTTACACTGTCAAGCCTTAGAAACCCTAGCTTGAAACTTCTCAAACTCTTCAATCATGATGAGTTAACCTTGGAATCATCATTATAACATCTCAATGTACCAATCCATGCTCACATGGCTCTTGAATTAGGTCTCAACCTTCTCCAAATCATCAGTTGACTTAGGGTTGACCCAGTCAAACCCTAATTGCACCACTCATGGCTGAGGCTTCTTAATCTTGCACAATGACCTGTCTAGGCTTCATGATGGCTTTCAAGACATATCATAAGTTCTCTCAAGGCTTCAAGTCCACATTCTTGGCTTCAAAATCATCTGAGGAGCTCCCGCAACTCTCAAGTTAGGAGGCACACAACCTTGGTTTCAGCCACTCACTCTGAGAATCCTTTAACTTCTCTGACAAGGATATCAACCCTTGAACACTTGAATAACCCTCTTAGATAGCTTCATAGTCTTGTATAGATCTTGATTGGTAATCATACCTCTTGATCTCCTGCATACATGTCAATGAAATGCAAATGATAATGCTAATGTGAATGAAATGAAACACAAGCTTGGTAGAGAAAAGTTGAGCAAATTTTGGGGTGCAACAGATATCCAACCAGTAGGGGCAGTGGGTAGTCTTATTGAAGCGGGAGGTATGACACGAAGTGGTAGAATCTTCACTTCACCCGAAATTGAGGCTGAGAGAATTGCTAGAGGCAAAGCCAAAGTGAATGAAGAAGGACCTTCCCAGTCAAAAGAGAAGGAAACATCGGTCAAGGATATAGAAGAGTTTATGAGGTTGATTCGCAAAAGTGACTATAAGATTGTGGAGCACTTGCAGCAGACGCCCTCCAAAATTTCAATACTATCTTTGTTGCTTTGTTCCGAGGCCCATCGAAATGCCTTGTTGAAAATCTTGGACACGTCTTTTGTACCTCAAGAAGTAACTGTTAATCAGCTTGAGGGGGTACTGGCGCATGTGAATGCTGGCCACAACCTGGGATTTACTAACTTTGATTTGACGCCTAGAGGTCGGGACCATAATATGGCTTTGCACATTTCAGTGGAATGCCGAGGCACTGTTATGTCGCATGTTCTTGTAGACACCGGATCATCCTTGAATGTGTTGCCAAAGAAGGCTATGATGAAGCTAGATGTTCGAGGAATCATATGCATGCCAAGTGACTTGGTCGTGAGGGCTTTTGATGGGACCAGAAGGTCGGTGTTTGGGTCCATAACGTTGCCGCTCCAAGTCGGGCCGGAAGTGTTTGACACTGTGTTCTATATCATGGATATACATCCCGCTTACAGCTGTTTACTTGGGCGACCGTGGATACATTCTGCAGGGGCTGTGACGTCTACGCTACATCAGAAGCTCGAATACATGGTCGGTGACAGTGTTGTTACTATCTGCGGAGAGGAGGACATTCTGGTTAGTCACCTTTCGTCATTCAAGTACGTCAAAGTGGATGGGAGATCCATGAGACGCCATGCCAAGGCTTCGAGGGGTTGCAGATCAAGGACAAGTCTCATGTTCCTTGCAAAGGGCCAGAGGTGGCCATGTCTTCGTACAAAGACGCTCAGGCAGTGGTTCAGGCTGGGGCAACCAAAGGATGGGGCCAAGTCTTAGAAATTCCGGTCAAGATGGACAAGTTTGGATTGGGGTATCGCCCGACGTCGTCACCTTCCGCATCAGGCGTGCCGAAGTTCAAAGGACCAGTGGTGATTACTCCAGGTGGGGTCTATTATGAAACGACCAATGTTGTTTCCGATGCTGAAGACGGAGATAATGACTGCGATATGGACTCGTGGATCAAGCCCGGCGTGCCAGGACAGAATCTGTGCAACTGGTCTATCAAGGAACTTGTCCCAGTGACTACAAAACAGTAATGATTTGTTTTCTCAATTATTGTATAATCCTGTGTCTTACCCGGGGCATGGTGATTCTGTTTTTAGGGCTACCTGCTTATGTGTGTACTTTGTTTAATCATTAATAAAGGCGTTTTTCGCATGCAAATTTTTTGATCCTTGTTTTTCCTATTTTTGTTTAACAATAAAATGGCAATGTGGTTATGTGCTTTGTTTGCATTATTTGAAACATTTAACCATTCTCATTGCAGGATTCATAATTCAGACGACACCGATCACGAACTTCCTATGACTCGCTTCGACTTTGAGCACCCAATATTTCAAGTAGAAGAAGAGATTGTTGAGGATAGTGACTTATCAGAAGAGCTGACTCGACTTTTGAAACAAGAAGAGAGAATCATTCTGCCTCATCAGGAGGAAATTGAAATTATCAACGTGGGGTCCGAAGAGGTTGTCAGGAATATCCGGATAGGGGCTGCATTGCAAAGTGATATCAAGCAAAGGCTTATTGAGACGCTGCGAGAGTACAGTGATATCTTTGCTTGGTCTTACGAAGACATGCCAGGTTTGGATACTGATATGGTGGTTCACCGTCTACCATTGCGTGAGTAATGTCCACCGATTAAGCAGAAACTCCGAAGAACTCGACCAGATATGGCTATAAAAATTAAAGAGGAAGTTTAGAAACAGTGGGACGCCGGTTTCCTAGCTGTCACAACTTATCCCTCATGGGTCGCCAATATAGTACCCATACCAAAGAAGAATGGTAAGGTGCGGATGTGCGTGGACTATCGAGATTTGAATAAGGCGAGCCCAAAAGACGACTTTCCGCTTCCTCATATTGATGTGCTGGTCGACAACACCGCTCAATTCTCCGTGTTTTCCTTCATGGACGGCTTTTTGGGCTATAATCAGATAAAGATGGTGCCGGAGGATATGGAGAAAACGACTTTTATCACCCCGTGGGGAACGTTCTGCTACAAAGTGATGCCCTTTGGTTTAAAGAACGTCGGGGCAACATATCAGCGAGCTATGACAACACTCTTTCATGACATGATGCATAAAGAGATCGAAGTCTATGTTGATGATATGATTGCTAAATCTCGGACGGAGGAAGGGCATCTGGTCAATCTTCTGAAACTGTTCAAGAGGCTTAGGAAATTCAGGGTGAGGATAAATCCTAACAAGTGCACCTTCGGGATGAGATCTGGTAAGTTACTGGGGTTCATTGTTAGAGAAAAAGGAATTGAGGTTGATCCTGCTAAGATAAAAGCAATACGAGAAATGCCAACGCCGAAAACAGAAAAAGAGGTTCGTGGCTTTTTAGGGAGGTTGAACTACATTGTTCGGTTCATATCTCACCTAATGGCCACGTGCGAGCCATTATTCAAGTTGTTGAAAAAAGATCAGGCTGTGACCTGGAATGAAGATTGTCAAAGGGCGTTTGAAAAAATAAAAGATTATTTGCAGGAACCTCCAATACTGATACCCCCAGTAGCCGGGAGACCATTGATTATGTATTTGACGGTTCTTGAGAAAAGTATGGGTTGTGTTCTTGGTCAACATGATGAGACTGGACGTAAAGAGCATGCGATTTACTACTTGAGTAAAAAGTTCACAGACTGTGAGTCCCGTTACTCAATGCTCGAAAAAACGTTTTGTACGCTAGCCTTGGCTGCCAAACGTTTGAGGCAATACATGTTAAATCATACAACCATGCTAATTTCAAAGATGGATCCGATCAAATACGTATTTGAAAAGCAAGCACATTCCGGAAGGATTGCCAGATGGCAGATGGTATTGACAGAATACGATATCCAATATGTTAAAAAATACTTTGCTTAAATAGTCCCGCTGGACAGAAAAAGAGAGTCCAGGCAAAAATGGGGCATCCCGGCGAACCATAAAAAAGGAATAAAGGGTTCGGGCAAAAGTAAGGGATAAAATTGAAAAATGTACACCCGCGAAGTTGAAAACCTGAAAAGGGCAACTTCGGAAAAAAGGGGTATCCCGGTGAATTGAAAACCCGCAAAGGGTGGTTCGCGCAAAAATTAAGGATTTGAAAAAGCAAATGACTGCGGTCCGAGTTTGATACTGCGTTGCTTAGTGGTTTCGGAGTACCTGAGAGTCGTATATCCGAAACAATCTCTTCCGAAGATCGAGTATCGGGAAAGTGTCAGAGTCAGGAGAGTCATAGGAGGATCAGCTCATGGTGTTCGTCTGTACCACGTTGCCGACATGTATACAAATTTTCATTGTGCTTCTGAAATATTTGTATTTTGCTTGTGCGTAACTTCCTCTTTTCAGGAGTTGCATCCAGTGTACAAAATTTTCCCTATTTACAGGCCCGTTATCAATAAAGCATGTTATTCAATACTTGATGCTTGTTCTTTACTATTTTGTTTGCGAAAAATGCCGATGTTTTGATAAACTTGCATGTGCATAAATTTGCTTGCCCTTGCCAATAATTGCTAAAACTTCGAATTGACTGAACGAATGTCACTGATACTAACTGGAATAGATCTTGTTGTATAGATTTGTTTTTGTCTCGTGTATGTTTTTCAGGGTTCTTACCTTTGGAGCAAACAAGTAAGGAATTTATGTTTCCCCAGCCAGGGTCCTGTGACAAAGTGATGGTATTTATGTCTCGTGTATGTGAACTCGGACGCAGTTAAAAAATACTTTGCTTAAATAGTCCCGCTGGACAGAAAAAGTGAGTCCAGGCAAAAATGGGGCATCCCGGCGAACCATAAAAAAGGAATAAAGGGTTCGGGCAAAAGTAAGGGATAAAATTGAAAAATGTACACCCGCGAAGTTGAAAACCTGAAAAGGGCAACTTCGGCAAAAAGGGGTATCCCGGTGAATTGAAAACCCGCAAAGGGCGGTTCACGCAAAAATTAGGGATTTGAAAAAGAAAATGACTGCGGTCCGAGTTTGATACTGCGTTGCTTAGTGGTTTGGGAGTACCTGAGAGTCGTATATCCAAAACAATCTCTTCCGAAGATCAAGTATCGGGAAAGTGTCAGAGTCAGGCGAGTCATAGGAGGATCAGCTCATGGTGTTCGTCTGTACCACGATGCCGACATGTATACAAATTTTCATTGTGCTTCTGAAATATTTGTATTTTGCTTGTGCGTAACTTCCTCTTTTCAGGAGTTGCATCCAGTGTACAAAATTTTGCCTATTTACAGGCCTGTTATCAATAAAACATGTTATTCAATACTTGATGCTTGTCCTTTACTATTTTGTTTGCGAAAAACGCCGATGTTTTGATAAACTTGCATGTGCATAAATTTGCTTGCCCTTGCCAATAATTGCTAAAACTTCGAATTGACTGAACGAACATCACTGATACTAACTGGAATAGATCTTGTTGTATAGATTTGTTTTCGTCTCGTGTATGTTTTGCAGGGTTCTTACCTTTGGAGCAAACAAGTAAGGAATTTATGTGTCCCTAGCCAGGGTCCTGTGACAAAGTGATGGTATTTATGTCTCGTGTATGTGAACTCGGACGCAGTTAAAAAATACTTTGCTTAAATAGTCCCGCTGGACAGAAAAAGAGAGTCCAGGCAAAAATGGGGCATCCCGGCGAACCATAAAAAAGGAATAAAGGGTTCGGGCAAAAGTAAGGGATAAAATTGAAAAATGTACACCCGCGAAGTTGAAAACCTGAAAAGGGCAACTTCGAAAAAAGGGGTATCCCGGTGAATTGAAAACCCGCAAAGGGCGGTTCACGCAAAAATTAAGGATTTGAAAAAGCAAATGACTGCGGTCCGAGTTTGATACTGCGTTGCTTAGTGGTTTGGGAGTACCCGAGAGTCGTATATCCGAAACAATCTCTTCCGAAGATCGAGTATCGGGAAAGTGTCAGAGTCAGGCGAGTCATAGGAGGATCAGCTCATGGTGTTCGTCTGTACCACGTTGCCGACATGTATACAAATTTTCATTGTGCTTCTGAAATATTTGTATTTTGCTTGTGCGTAACTTCCTCTTTTCAGGAGTTGCATCCAGTGTACAAAATTTTGCCTATTTACAGGCCCGTTATCAATAAAGCATGTTATTCAATACTTGATGCTTGTTCTTTACTATTTTGTTTGCGAAAAATGTCGATGTTTTGATGAACTTGCATGTGCATAAATTTGCTAGCCCTTGCCAATAATTGCTAAAACTTCGAATTGACTGAACGAACGTCACGGATACTAATTGGAATAGATCTTGTTGTATAGATTTGTTTTTGTCTCGTGTATGTTTTGCAGGGTTCTTACCTTTGGAGCAAACAAGTAAGGAATTTATGTTTCCCCAGCCAGGGTCCTGTGACAAAGTGATGGTATTTATGTCTCGTGTATGTGAACTCGGACGCAGTTAAAAAATACTTTGCTTAAATAGTCCCGCTGGACAGAAAAAGAGAGTCCAGGCAAAAATGGGGCATCCCGGCGAACCATAAAAAAGGAATAAAGGGTTCGGGCAAAAGTAAGGGATAAAATTGAAAAATGTACACCCGCGAAGTTGAAAACCTGAAAAGGGCAACTTCGAAAAAAGGGGTATCCCGGTGAATTGAAAACCCGCAAAGGGCGGTTCACGCAAAAATTAAGGATTTGAAAAAGCAAATGACTGCGGTCCGAGTTTGATATTGCGTTGCTTAGTGGTTTGGGAGTACCCGAGAGTCGTATATCCGAAACAATCTCTTCCGAAGATCGAGTATCGGGAAAGTGTCAGAGTCAGGCGAGTCATAGGAGGATCAGCTCATGGTGTTCGTCTGTACCACGTTGCCGACATGTATACAAATTTTCATTGTGCTTCTGAAATATTTGTATTTTGCTTGTGCGTAACTTCCTCTTTTCAGGAGTTGCATCCAGTGTACAAAATTTTGCCTATTTACAGGCCCGTTATCAATAAAGCATGTTATTCAATACTTGATGCTTGTTCTTTACTATTTTGTTTGCGAAAAATGTCGATGTTTTGATGAACTTGCATGTGCATAAATTTGCTAGCCCTTGCCAATAATTGCTAAAACTTCGAATTGACTGAACGAACGTCACGGATACTAATTGGAATAGATCTTGTGTATAGATTTGTTTTTGTCTCGTGTATGTTTTGCAGGGTTCTTACCTTTGGAGCAAACAAGTAAGGAATTTATGTTTCCCCAGCCGGGGTCCTGTGACAAAGTGATGGTATCGCTCCTCAGCAGATGCAGGTCACATCTTATCTCAGAAGATTGGAGATAGCAATTACCTTTACTGGATATGGGTGGTTCTCCCCAGAAGAGTATTCCCCAGGAAAGTTTCCAAGAGAGTATCCTCGGTGGATTTGAATGTCCCCAACAGAAAGTGCATTCCCAGCAGTGAGTATGTGCACACTCCATTCCCAACATGGGTAGCTCCCGCAAAGTATAAGCAAGTCGTCTTTGGTTGAGAAGGATGATCCCCGCGAAGGATTGTTTCTCCTTCTCCCCAGCAGGTTGTTTTTCCTCCGACAGGATGAACATCATCAGCAGAGTTCATAATTTTGAGCTTGTGAGCCATTCCCCAACAGGATGATTATCCCCAGCGGAGTTGGTTGCACCGTTCCAACATTTATTTTGTTGGAATATGTCAGTGATACCTGGTCATCCCCAGGGAATTAGGACTTGTCTTCAGCATTTATTTTGCTGAAGCGCCTCTTGGCATTTTTGCATTTTGCATATATCATTATATTTTCATCTACCCAAATGCGTAGCATTTCCATGCCGTATGGAGCATTACGCCATTGTCAAACATACGCATTCTGAAACATAAGCCAGGTCGGTTACCTCTTTGGTTTTAGGTGTTATCCCTTGCAGAGGAGTGAGATTCTTGTTCAGAAGGATTTCTAGATATTCAAATTCTCAGCGTGAGATAGGTGATGATAATGTTCGTCCCCTAACAGAGTTGCTTGGTTAAGTTTCTCTTCATCCCCAGAGGGATTATTGTCAGGTTGCTGTTACGTCAGCAGTAAAAGATTTCATGCCTTAAACTTTCGGAGGTGTCACTAGTGATTTCCCCACAGAGTTGTTTGGTTAAGTTTCTCATATTATCTAGCGAAGTATCCTTCAAATGTTTCCCTGTGTTGACAGGAATCATTATCCGTGTTGACGGAATTGTACCCATGGTGACGGTGATTGTTATCCGTGTTGACGAAATTGCTTCCCTGTGTTGACAGAGATTTTTACCTGTGTGGACAGAGATTGTTACCCGTGCTGACGATGATTGTTGTCTGTATTGACGGATCATACCTGTGATTGATAGTGATTGATCCTGTATTGACAGTGATTGCTACCCGTGCTGACGGTGATTGTTCTCCGTGTTGACGGAATTTCTACCTGTGGCTGACAGAGATCGTACCCGTGATGACGATGATTATTATCTGTGTTGACGAAATTCTTCCCTGTGTTGACAGAGATTGTTACCTATGATGGACAGAGATTGTTACCTGTGATGGACAGAGATTTTACTTGTGTTGACATTGATTATTATCCGTGTTGACGGAATTGTTACCCCGTGCTAACGGTGATTATTATCCGTGTAGACGGAATCGTACCTGTGATTGACGGTGATTGATGCGCCTGTGTTGACAAAGATTGTTACCTGTGATGGACAGAGATTGTTACCTGTGATGGACAGAGATTGTACCTGTGTTGACAGTGATTATTATCCGTGTTGACGGAATTGTTACCCCATGCTAACAGTGATTATTATCCGTGTAGACGGAATCGTACCTGTGATTGACAGTGATTGCGCCTGTGTTGACAGAGATGGTTACCTGTGGATGACAGAGATCATACCTATGTTGACAGTGATTGTTATCTGAGTCGTTACCCGTGATTGACGGAGTTGTCCCCGTGAAATCACCGTACATTGTTATCCGTCTTGACGAATTTGTTACCTGTGTTGACAGTGATTGTTGCCCGTGTTGACATAAGTGTTCCCTGTGTTGACAGTGACTGTTACCCGTGTGGACGGAGTTATTACCCGTAATCGACAAATTGTCCCCAGTAGAGTCATTACCTGTGATTCACAGAGATCATTATTCCGATTATGGACGAAATTGTACCCGTGGTGATGGAGTCTTTCCTCGTGTTGACGAAATTTAGTCCAGTTATGGACGGAGTTGTTTCTTGCAAAGTTAATTGGATACCTGTGGCGTCACACAGGGGGTTAATGTTGAAATCCCAAGTTTTATCAGAGGATTGATCAGTTGTTACCGTAACAACTGGGTTCAGCACAATGGATGTTGTTCCCCAAGCAGTTTTCGCAGTGTATTTATGCGGTGGGCAAATTTATGGGTTTCTTGGTATTCAACTCTCTTCTACCTCGATTGTTTGAAGGCAGTTCGCTCTTCACCCAGTCGGGTCCAAGCCGTTTGAATAGGGGCAGCTGTTGCACCCCAAAATTTGCTCAACCTCTTCTTACCTGGTTTATGTTTCATTGCATTAACATTTGCATAGTTATATCATTTGCATATCATGTTATCATTCATATAGCATGGGATCAAGTGTGATTCTTCTCAAGAGAAGCCTAGCAAGAGGTCTCATTCAAGATTGAGAAGTTGTCAAAGTCATCAGAAGGTGGTTTGAGTGCCTAAGGGTTTAGATGTTTGAATGTGAATCTTCTCCTAACTTGAGGATCTACTGAAGACCATCAAAGGTTTGTTAAGTGTTAAATGTGATAAGAGGATGTGTATGGAGCTCATAGAATGCCTAGAGGGCCATGGGACAACTCAATCAAGTCATTGTGTCAAATGCAAGAACCACAGTTGAGGTGCAAACAATTAGGGTTTCATCTGGATCAATCCTAAGTCAACAGGGTAATTGAAGAGTATCAAAAGCCTACTTTTAGGTCATGGAGTTCATGAAATGATATGATAAGACATTTGTGGTGTTGTGCCAAGATCAAATCAAGAAGAGTCAAGAGTGTGGGAAGTTGGTAAATTAGGGTTTCAGTGCAAAATCCCCTATTTAGTGCCTAACTTCAAGACCACATAAGTCACGATACAAGTTTCAAATGGATCATTGGCCAACATAAAACATTTAGAGCATCTCAATACCTTTAATTTGAGTACTAGAAGTCCTCAAGTGGATTTATAGAACTCAAGTTATGGTCCAGACAAGTTACAAGTCCTTACATGCTTCTGAAATTTGTCTGTGAAAATCATCTTACTTCAAAGCTATTTTTGTCCTAGAAGGATGTTTCACCTGAACTTTTGGCCAACATGAAAGTTGTTCCTCATGATCTTAGCTTTATAAATTGTACTAGATGTTTCCCATCTGATTTGTAGAACTCATGTTATGAGGTTTACAAGTCAGGGGTATTTTGGGAAAGTGAGATTATAGGTCATTTTCAATCATAGGCCAAAATCTCCAACTTGCACTTGTCAAATGCAATTTTGTTCAACATGAAAGTTGTTCAAAATGGGGTTTTTAGGCTAGCCAATAGGTCATGATGGATTAATTGAGCTCATAGCAAGATTTAGTTTGAAAGGGTTTCAAAAAGGGAAATTTTCAAATGAATTAAGGAGGGAAAATTGATTTTTTGAGTTAAAGGACCAAAACATGTCAAGTAACCACATTTTTTGAATGGAAATTGAATTTTAGACACAATCACATTACCATAATTTTGAGTTTAGGTCATGTTTTGTGAGTTGTCATTTGGTTTCTTCATTTGCAAGTCACACATCAAAATCCTTTACCAATGCCATTCAAGTGCTCCTTTTGGTCTGAATGCATTCACAAGGCAATTTGCAAGTGATTAGAAGATTCTAGAGCAAGCTACATGGCCAGAATACACGACTGTCACATGGCATTTGAAGGAAAAATCAGAACTTGTGAACTACAGAATTGGGCCTCATTCAAGCTTCAAAAGCCCACAAACTCACTCTTTATAAGCATATCATTGATTCCATACTCAGGTTAGAGCTCATTTCATGGTGGAAGCTGAGATTGCATTTGAAATTTCAAGGGAGCAAGTGAGAATTAGGTTTTGATTTCCAAGCTGATTTAGAGCAAATTGAAGATTGCAAACTCTTCCTAGAGCATCATTGAACGTATCTGGAGAGTTTTGAAGGGAGAATCAAGCTCTAAGCAAATCTGTTACTAGATCTACAACAGGTTAGTAACTTTCAAATTTCCACATGAATTATCATGATGTAGTTAGAATTGAACTTGGGGTTAGGATCTAGACAAGATGTAGATCGTTTTAGGATCAATTTGGAAGCAATTGGTGATGTTTGATAATGAGGTACCATTTCTGTTTGGACACGAGTTGATTTGATCTTAAGGCTATAACATGATTTGGATAGATCAGGATGAACTAGGAAGCATGAGGATGATTTCTATACTATTAGTTTTGCAAATTGTGCTGATCAAATTGGATGTGTTTTCTGAATATTGCTTCGAATTTTAAAATCCATGGAGATTTAGAACATATGGATAGGAGATTTGAATTCATGTTGAAATTTTGGAGAGATTGATGTAAGGAGTGGTGATGTTTGACCTCCTGCAACTACCTGCTCATCGGAGAAGACGATCGGAGTCTTCTCCAGCCACCGTCCCTGATCTCCACCTGGCCAGCCTGAGTTTTGGAGGAGATGAGTCCATAGCCATCAGATCTTGCTTTTGACCTTGACTAGACCACAGATCCAATGGCCACGACTTAAAGTTTTTGTTGACTTCTGAGGATCAAAATGCAGGCGTTTCATTAAATGAGGTTGCATGCCCTCAGCGCTTGGATCAGTGTACCAGTTTCCTCATCCAATGGCTCATGTTTTATTCTGAGTTTTATTATTTCTTTTATTTGTTTATTTTATTTTAAATGCTTTATTGATTCAAAAAATCATAATAAATTCATTCTTGATCCAAAAATTATTTCAAAAATATATCCATGATCTTGAGAGAATTTGTGATTTTCTGAAATCAATAAAATGCATTTTCATGCATTTTTCAATTTAATTTGATTTTTCTAATTTTGTTTAATTCTTTAATATTTGCATAATTGACCATCTGTTTTGTAGAATTTTGTTCTTCCAATTGGTGATGAATTTGGCTTTCATTTTTTAGTATGTGTTAGGATAGACATGTATGCTCCCTTAGGATTTTTGTTGGAATTTTAGAATAACTTTAGGTTCTGTTTTAGATGTTGAGATTAGAGTCTTCCCAAACTTGTGGGTTACCTTGATACCTTTCAATCTAGAAATTATTTAGGTGGCTTAGAAGTTGAATTAGGCTTTAATATTTTAACCCTAGGCTGTTCAAACATTCATGTTCCTCTAGGAATTTTATTAGAATTTTAAAACTTTGTTTTCAATTTTAGTTGAATTTCGCAAGTTGCTTGTGCTTGTGGTGTTCCATCTTGTGTGCCTTTGCTTGTTTGGTCTTGTTGGTGTCTTTGGGGCTGGATTTGCTTGGATTCCTTTTTGGGAGGTCTTCTGGACTTGGTGTAGCTGCTGTGGCTTGAAGATTGGAGCTTGGAGTTGAAGTTTCCTTTTCTTTTAGGAGTTGTTTTAGGAGTTTAGGAAATTAGGGTTTTAGGAAGAGCCATTAGAGCTAGTTTTGATTTCTTCATCAAACATAGAATGCATTGTGTGCTTCTATTCCATCCAATGACATGAAGTCCTTCTAGGGAAACTGCATCTCTCCTTTGGAGGGATGTGTGGTATGCCCATAGTTGAGTATAACTTTGAGGATACCTTTCCATTTCAATGTTGGTACTTGATGATTTCCTTTGGTTTTCATTAAGTTTTCAACATTACAACCTTGATCTTGAAGATCAAGTTTGATGAAGCTTTAAGATAGGAGCTAGCTTGAAGATGAAGTCTTGCTGTCAACTTTGTTGTCTTTTCAACTGTGCTGTTTAGAACTTGAAGTTGCTGTCTGTTGTAGGAGTTTGTTGGTGCTGCATGGGCTGCCTCCTCTGTATCTTTTGTTTTTCTCTGTATTGTCTGTTTGCATGTGTTGATTACCTCTAGGTTTGAGGTGGAGTTTGTCTCCTCTTGCCTATTGTTTTCTCCTTTGCCTCACTGGTACTATTGCATAGCATGTTGTTTACTGTTTACTGCTTGTTTCTTTTGCTGTTTTCCCCTAGGATCTCTGATTTCCTCTGTGTAAGAGGAAATTATGACAGACATTAGGTTTTGACCCATGCATGATAATTGTAGGTAGATTCCCCTTTCAACCATAGTTTTAGGGTGTCTTTCCCTTCTCATCTCAAAACAATGCAAAAACACAGTAATAAGGTTAATTGAAGTCGTGCGTTACGAGCCTTAAGCTATCTGGGAAAAGGTTGGTGGAGGGTCTCTCTCCGGTAATCTGGATTTTAGTGTGGTACCCTTTGGGTGACATACGAAGAGTTCATTCCTGGGTCATAGTCTCTAGTGCGACTGAGATTGCGAACATCCTAAAAAAACAGTTCTTTCGTAAAAGATTCAAAGAAACATTCAAACTCTGTTTTTGTCCTCTTGGACCTTTAATTTGGAAAACCCTTTCTTAAGGAGATAAAAAGCTGTCAGACAAACTTGTGTCTTCCGTAGCCCGAACTACGTTTGCTCTGATCTTTCATGCCGTATGAAAGTACGTAGACATGGGATGCGATATCTCGGCGAGCAACCTTCTCCCATAACCCGTAGTTAGGCGAACTACATTGACTCTGATTTCTCGTTCCAGGCGGGAATACGTAGGCATAAAGTGCGATACTTTGCCGAGTCATTTTATTGTCTTTTTAACCTAGACCTTTAGAGTAGATAGATAAACACACCCTTAGATAGAAAACAAGCCTGGATCCCGTCGAGTACGACGGACGTGAGGGGTGCTAATACCTTCCCCTTGCGTAACCGACTCCCGAATATAGGATTTGGTTGCGATGACCATTCCTTTCCCTCTTTGCGTTAGGTTTACTCTGAGCGTTTCCTTTCCCTCTTGTGGAATAAATAACGCACGGCGGCGACTCTTCTGTCATAGCCGACGCCGATTTTCGCAGTAGCGACACAAGGTGACTTTACTGGGGATGCACCTCTCGAATAGTCTCGGGAACGAGAGCCCTGCCACAGAAACAAACAAAGTATCATGTATACAACAAGAGCTATCTTAGTTATTGTCCATGACATCCTTCAAGCAAATCAAAGTTTTAATAATTATTAGCAAAGCCCACAAGTTTATGTATGCAAAGTTTTATCAAAAACATCCGGCGTCTTTTGCAAACAAAATAGTAAAAAGCAAAAATAAGAAAGCTTTTCTGGATATTATATTCATTGATTGAAAAGGCCTGTAAATAGGCAAATTTACATCAGATGCAACTCTTGAAAAGTGAAAGTTACGCAAAAGTATAGAAATGCAAAAGATATATACAAATGTCGGCAATGTGGTACAGACAACCATCATGTGTCGATTCGACTATGACTCATATGACTTTGATGCTTCTCCTGATAATTCATCTTCCAAAGAGACTGACTTGATTGAAAAGGCCTGTAAATAGGAAAATTTACATAAGATGCAGTCATTTGCTTTTCAAATCCCTAACTTTTGCCTGAATCGCCCTTGCAGGTTTTCGATTCACCGGGATACCCATTTTTGCCAAAGTCGCCTTTTCAGGTTTTCAACTTTGCGGGTTTACCTTCTTTTTTATTTTTATCCCTAATTTTTTCTCGAACCCATTCTTTCTATGGTTCGCCGGGATGCCCCATTTTTGCCTGGATTTTCTTTTTCATTCAAGTGGGTCTGTTTTAAGCAAAGTATTTTTTAACTGCGTCTGCATTCACAAGGGATATGAAATCTTCACCATCCATGGTTAAGAGTAGTAAGGCTCCTCTGGAGAAAACTTTCCTTACCACGTATGGACCTTCGTAGTTGGGAGTCCATTTTCCCCTGTGATTTGTCTGTGGAGGGAGAATCCGCTTCAACACTAAGTCACCTTCCTGAAAGCTTCGAGGGTGCACCTTCTGATTAAATGCTTTCTTCATTCTGCTTTGATACAAACGATCATATGCAATGGATTCCATTCTTTTCTCGTCGATCAAACTGAGTTGATTCAATCTAGATTTCACCCATTCCGCCTCATCAAGTTTGACGTAAACCAAAACCCTTAAGGAAGGAATCTCGACTTCTAATGGCAGGACAACTTCCATACCATACACTAACGAGAAAGGAGTTGCCCCGGTTGAAGTACGCACCGAGGTACGATATCCATGTTATGCAAAGGGAAAAATCTCATGCCAATCTTTCTAGGACACAACCATTTTCTGCACAATCTTCTTTATGTTCTTATTGGCTGCTTCAACAGCTCCATTCATCTTCAGATGATAGGGGGAAGAGTTGTGATGCTCAATTTTGAAACTCTGGCACAGTTCCTTCATCATCTTGTTATTCAAATTTGAACCATTATCAGTAATGATTCGTTCAGGCACTCTGTAACGACAGATGATCCCCTCCTTGATGAATCGAGCCACGGCCTGTCTAGTGATGTTGGCGTAAGAAACTGCTTCAACCCACTTAGTGAAATAGTCAATTGCCACTAAGATGAAGCGATGTCCGTTGGATGCAATCGGTTCATTCTTTCCGATCATATCAATACCCCACATGGAAAAGGGCCAAGGAGACGCCATGACATTCAAAGGACTTGGCGCCACATGCATTTTATCAGTGTAAATCTAGCATTTATGGCATTTCTTGGCGTATTTGAAACAATCAGAATCTATGGTCATCCAATAATAGCCTGCCCTCAACAGTTTTCGAGACATTGCATGTTCTCCTGCATGCTTACCAAAAGCACCTTCGTGGACCTCTTCCATAAGCAAAGCTGCTTCTTTTTCGTCCACGCATCTCAAAAACACGAAGTCAAATTTTCTTCGGTAGAGTACATCATCCTTGTTCAGATAGAAATTTCCAGACAATCTCCTCAATGTCTTATTATCCTAGCTCGATGCCCCAGGCGGATACTCTAGATTCTTGAGAAAATTCCTGATTTCATAATACCATGGCTTCCCATCTGAAGCTTCCTCTATTGCAAATACGAATGTTGGCCTATCGAGGCGCGAGATGATGATTCTCGGAGAATCGTTCCAATAATTTACCTTGTACATCTAGGACAAGGTAGCCAAGGCATCTGCCATCTGATTCTCTACTCTTGGTACGTGATGAAACTCTACTTTGTCAAAGAAAGGTAACAACCTCCTTGCATAATTCATGTAAGGGATCAGATTAGGCTGATGAGTCTCCCACTCTCCTTTGATCTGATTGACTAACAAAGCTGAATCACCATAAATATCAAGGTTCTTGATTCTCAAATCAATCACTTCTTCAATACCCATGATACATGCTTCATACTCAGCTTCGTTGTTGGTGCAGGGAAATGTTAACCTGGCAGTGAACGGTATGTGGGAACTGTGGGGAGTTGTAATGATTGCCCCAATTCCGCTGCCATAAGAGTTAACAACACCGTCGAAAATCAACTTCCATTGGGAGCCAATCTTAGGACCTTCATCAGGTAATGGCTTATCGCAATATTTCATCTTCAGAAACATAATGTCCTCATCAGGAAATTCAAACTTCATCGGCTGATAATCATCAATCGGTTGCTCTACGAGATATTCTGACAAAACACTCCCCTTTATGGCTTTTTCGAAGACGTATTGAATATCATATTCTATAAAAACCATATGCCACCTAGCAATCCTTCCTGAAAGTACTTGCTTTTCGAACACATACTTAATCGGATCCATCTTCGAAATCAGCATGGTTATGTAATTCAGCATATATGGCCTTAGGCGTTTGGCGGCCCAAGCAAGTGCACAACACGTCTTTTCTAACATTGAGTATCGGGATTCACAATTTGTGAATTTCTTACTCAAATAATAGATGGCATGTTCTTTTCTTCTTGTCTCGTCGTGTTGACCGAGAACACAACCCATGGAGTTCTCAAGAACCGTCAAGTACATTATCAATGGTCTTCCTGCCACTTGGGGCATCAATATCAGAGGCTCCTGCAAATATTCCCTTATTTTTTCAAATGCCCTTTGGTAATTTTCATTCCAGACCACCTCCTGATCTTTCTTTAACAGCTTGACCATTGGTTCTCACGTGCCTGTGAGGTGAGATATGAACCTTGCAATGTAGTTCAATCTACCCAAGAAACCACAAACCTCTTTCTCTGTTTTCGGTGCTGGCATTTCCTGCATAGCTTTTATTTTTGCAAGATCAACCTCGATTCCTTTTTCACTGACTATGAAGCACAATAGCTTTCCTGACCGTACACCAAAAGTACACTTGTTCGGATTCAACCTTAGCCTGAATTTCCTTAACCTCTCAAACAACTTCAATAGATTCACCAAATGTCCTTCCTCCGTTTGTGACTTTCCGATCATGTCATCAACATAAACCTCAATCTCATTATGAATCATATCATGAAATAAAGTGACCATCGCCCGCTGATAGGTTGCCCCTGCATTCTTCAATCCAAAGGGCATTACCTTATAGCAAAAAGTCCCCCACGTCATGATAAAAGTCATTTTCTCCATGTTCTCTGGGGCCATCTTGATCTGGTTATACCCGAAGAAACTGTCCATGAAGGAAAACACTGAATATTGGGCAGTATTATCAACAAGAACATCAATGTGGGGGAGCAAGAAATCGTCTTTCGGGCTCACTCTGTTTAGATTATGGTAATCTACACACATCCTGACCTTACCATATTTCTTAGGTACAGGCATAATGTTAGCAACCCATGGAGGGTAGTTCGTCACGACAAGAAATCCGGTGTCCAACTGCTTCTGGACCTCTTCTTTGATCTTAACCGCCGTGTCCAGTCTGGTTTTTCTTAGCTTCTATTTTACAGGTGGGCACTCTTCTCGAAGAGGCAAGCGATGAACCACAATATCCATATCAAGTCCAGGCATATCTTCATATGACCAAGCAAAGACATCTTTACACTCTCGGAGCATTTCTACCAGTCTTTGTTTGACAACATCCTCTAGAGCATCCCATATCCTGACTTCTTTTCTGTCTTCCTCTGTACCCAGGTTGACGACTTCGATCTCTTCTTGATGAGGCAGAATAACCTTCTCCTCTTGTCTCAGCAACCTGGCGAGCTCTTCAGGCAAGTCTTCATCTTCTTCAATCTCTTCTTCAGCTTGAAAGATTGAATTATCAAAGTCATACCGAGTCATAGACGAGTCTGAATCAGTGGCATCTACGATGTAAAACCTGCAATGATGATGATTTGATGCTTAAAATGATATGCAAACAACACAAACCACATTGCCATTTTATTTTTAAAAATAAAAACAAGAGAAACAAGGATCACAATATTTGAATGCAAAAACACCCTTTGATTAATGATAAAACAATTGTTCGAAACATAAACAAGGATAGGGCCCTACAGACAAAGACCACTATGATCCAGGTAGAACATAGGACTACACATAATCAGAAAACAAGATAATTACTCTTCACGGTTCACTTGGACAACTTCTTCAATAGTCCAGTTGTTCAGGCTTTGGCCGGGGTCCCATGGCTGGATCCATGCATCCATATCACAGTCACTATCATCCTCATTCTCGGACACAAAGGTGATTCGATCAAATATAACCCCACCACTTGTAAACTGGATCGGTCCTCTGTAGCGTGGAGTGCTCTATGAAGAAGAAGACGACGGGCTGTACCCCAATCCAAACTTATCTTGCTTATTGGGGATACTCAACACCTGTCCCCAACCTTGAGATAATCCAGACTTTACCACAACTTGCGCTTCTTTGAATGAAGACATGGAAACCTCAGGAACTCCGTCCACAACGGGCACCTTCTCTCCGACATGGATTGTTTCAAATGCTTGACACAGGGTCTCATGTATTTCCTCATCAACTTCCACATACGAGTATAAGTGGCTGATCATGATGTCCTCCTCACCACAGACGGTGACAATGTTACCCCCCACGATATACTTTAACTTTTGATGCAAGGTCGACGTCACTTCCCCTGTCGAGTGAATCCAGGGCCAACCTAACAAGCAACTGTATGTTGGATGGATATCCATTATGTAGAAGACAACATCAAAAACTTCCGGGCCAACTTGGATAGGAAGAGTCACTTCTCTAAACACAGACCTTCTCATTCCATCAAATGCTTGCACAATCAAATCACTATGAGTGCATAGTACTCCTTGGGTGTCAAGCTTCATCAAAGCCTTTTTGGACTACACATTAAGTGAAGACCCAGTATCCACCAGAACATGAGAGAATACAGCTCCTCTACACTCGATGGAAAGGTGTCAAGTCCAGATCAGTAAATCCTAATCCATTTCCAGCATTCACTTGCACCACCATTCCTTCTAGTTAGTTCACTGATATCTCTTGTGGCACATATGCAGTGTTTAGAATCCTCATAAGGGCATTCTGATGTGCCTCAGAGCACAATAATAATCATAAGATTGATATTTTTGATGGGGTTTGTTGTAGATGATCCACAATCTTGTAATCTCTTTCTCTAATCAAACGCACAAATTCCTCAGCATCTTTCAACAAAGCATCCTTCTCACCCCCTTGAGAAATTTCTTCAACAACAGCCTTCCCCTTTCCTTTATCCGGTCTTTCAAGATTAGCCTCTAGAGGTGCAAACACCCTCCCACTTCTCGTCATTCCGCCTGTTCCCACCAAATTATCCATATAATCAAACTTTGTTCCCTTCAGCTCTTGTTTTTGACCATTACAAAAGACTTCAGCCCCGTAATTCCATGGGATTGCTTTAGTGCTTTCATAAGGCACAGGTCCTGCCTTGGTGATTATAATGGTAGCTGGCCTCGGCGGCGCAGATATGTTAATGGTTTTAAAAGGAATTGAGATTGTGGCAACTTCATCCTGCTCTTGACCAATCACCTGCTCTTGACCATAAGGAAACCTCATTCATTAATCTCTGCACATGACTTGTCAAGTCATGACATCCCTCAGGATGGGCCAAACAACCTTCACAGTTTTCCATACAACCTGGTAACGTTCCACCCTTCAACAGCCTATTCTTAACAACACTCAGAGGAGTTTTCAGCTCTTCAACATTGGCCACCAAATTCAAATTCTCTTTCCCCACAATAGCATTCACCCTAGTCGCTCCATGGTTGGGCATAGGATTTTGAACAACATTGGGCGCATCATTTGTAAAATTGATTGCCTTGCTATCTATAAGGTCCTGAACCTTATGCTTGAAGGCCTTACAATTGTCTATATGATGGTCAGGAGCGCCTGAGTGAAAATCACATCTGGCGTTTGCGTCATACCCTGGGGGTGGCGCGCCAGTCAAAGGTGCCATTGTCCTTTTTTGGACCAACTAAAGCTGCAACAAGTGTTGAAGAGCTGTGAGTATGGCATTGGTGGTGCATCAAACTGTCTATTCATTACTCTCCCACGGTCTTGAAATTGCCGTGGTGCATAATTTTGTTGTTGTTGCTGTTGTTGTGGACGTTGTTGTTGTTGGGGTTGTACTGCTGGAATGGAAATACTCGCAACCTGAGGCTGTTGCTGGTGATATTGTTGATTTCTGTTTCTATTTCTGTTGTTATTCCTGTATCCTGAGATCATGTTCGTCTCTCCTTCCCTCTTCTTGTTACGGAAGTTCTTCCTTCCTCCACCAGATGAGGATCCCTCTCCCGCTTGGATCTTTCCCAATTTAATCCCATTTTCAACTCGTTCACCAGTGATGATTAAATCGGAAAAGCTACCAGACATATTCCCTACCAAACTCTCGTAGTACACACCAGGCAGTGTATCTATAAATAGATCAGTGAGTTCCCTCTCCACCATGGAAGGTTGAACCCTTGCAGCAAGTTAACGCCACCTCTGGGCGTACTCTTTAAATCCCTCATTACTCTATTGCAACAAATTCTACAACTGCACACGGTTAGGCGCCAGATCACTATAATATTGATAGTCTCTCCAGCTTCTAATGTTGACCGGCTCCAAACCCATATACCACTCCAAAGACGGACCGGACAGGCTATCTTGAAAGAAATGCATCAGCAACTTCTCGTCATCAGAGTACGCAGACATTTTTCTATAGTATGAACGAAGGTTCACCCTGGGACAGGTTGTCCCCTTGTATTTGTCAAAGTTTGGGACCTTGAAATTTGGAGGGATCCTCAGACCTAGGATCAGCCCCAAGTTTAACATGTCCAGACCAAGAGAATTCTTATTTTCAAGGTTCCTCATCTTCTCTTCTATCAATTTAAACCTCATGTCCGCATCGGACTGCCCGCTCCCAGATCTCCCATAGAGAAAATATCGTCTTGCTCGTCCTCCTCCCACTGAGGACTTGCGTTTCCATGCACAGCACATGTAGCCCTTAGATCATGGACTCCGTTCTGAGTACCTCCGCCCGGAGGAATAACAATTGTTGGGATGGCAGTGGCATGAGGAGTGCCATTGTCAGCTGGAGGAGGAACAACAGCAGTCCCACCATGCAGAACTCCACTTCTGCCAACCCTAGCAATTAGAGGTTGAACGAGTGTTCTTAGTTATTCCTGACCGTTAGCGACCCCCTGCACCAGGTCCATGAATTGTGCCATGCAGTCACAAAACTCCTGTAGCTCAAGCTGAATTTTGTCCATGGCCTTTTGTTGATTTCCCCTTGTTGAATAGTGGTGAATTGTGCGGTCTTCAATCCTGAAACAGTGCTGAGAAAACCACAGAAAGAAATAAGGTAAACGGAACCAGAACACCAGCAATGCAATATGAAAAATGATGCAAAATGCAGACATGTAAATATGGTTCAGGGAAATCTTCTCCTTGATTCTAGTTCCACGGGAACAACAGGAGAATGAAGAGCCAACAGATGGAGCCACAAAACCTCTCTCATAAATAGAATGAGGAACAGAGTATCCACATACAACACATCAAGGAAATACAACTGAGCCAACACGACTTCATCCAACAATCCTGGTGATGGTCGGAGTACAAAACAATAAAATACAGAAGACAAAATACATCAAGTACGACAGCGAGTCTGGAATTCTTCCAATAAATCCTTTGTATCAGGGTGATCATGTCTGGAAATTAACCCTTGAATAAGCAACTCTCTCCTTCTGATGGTAGCTTGCAAGCCTTGAGCATAACCTTCCCAGGCATCCTCCCCCAATGCATCCTCAAGTTTGGGCTTCTTCAGGTCTGCTTTCAGCTTGTACTCTTCCAACGTTGCAAGAGCTTCTCGTAGTTTATGGTCGCATTCGTAATGACGAGAGGACTCACCTAAATCTTTTTCACTTTTGATTCGGAGTTGAGTCTTCAACCTGTCAATCTGTTGACGAAGTCCATCTTCTCTTTCTTTGTTGTTGGTCAAGATAGCATTCCATTGAGCGTTGAACTTTGATATTTCAAGGTGTGCTTTCTCTAATTCTTTCTTCTTTCCCTTGAAGGCATTACCCAAGCTTCTCATATCTTGACCAAGACGTTCTCTGACGCAAATTTCTTCAGTCAATTCCCTCCCCATCTTGTTCAGGGTATCTTTCTGCTTCTTGGATAAATGAGTGGCTTGATTCTTCTCACTCCTAAGCTCAATGACCTCCTTCTCCAACTCTTCGTTCACCCTGCGTAGTTTTTCCCTTTCAGCCCACAGTTGATTATACTTCTGCATGTCAACTGTCGTTGGTTCTTCAACTACCCGGGGATACAAAGGTTCTCTGACTGGAAAAGATAGCAACAGTGTCTCAACTCTCTCCTGGATCCATTCCACATATGGTTCATAGGCTCTACAATCGCTTTTACCCAAATAAAGCTTTCCCCTCCGATGAATGCTATTCCAAGCCTATTGCAAACTAGTCAGAGTAACAGCATCAACTAAACCTGTAAAATACAGAAATTCCTGTACTTCCTCCTCCTTCGGGGGTTCTCTTAAAGCATAGCCAAATTGTCTAACAGCGAGAGCTAGGTTGTAATGAATGCCACCTTTTCTTCCAATCAAAGGAACATTGGGGAAATCCCCACAGCTGTAAACAATCTCCATACCTAAAAGGTCTCTATTAAACCACACAATATCCTCCGAGGTCAAGCCCATGAGGCTCTCTGGTAAACCAACTGTATTAGTTGTATTAATAAAATGCCCAAAATTGGGAAGATGCGAAATAAACCATCTGTAAAGTAGTGGAGCGCAACAGGAAACATTCTTCCCTCGTCTATTTTCATTCTTGTAATGCGTGGAATGATAGACACCACCTAAAAGAGTTGGCACATGATTCTTGGAAGCAAAGATGTGGAAAGCATCTAAATCAAAAAAATCAGGTATATTGGGAAACATCACTATCCCATAGATGCAGAGCGCCAAGACTAAATTAAAGACAACCCAACATCCTTCCTTTGCAAAGTGCTGAGCCCTACTCATTAAGAATGGCAATGGGAAACCAGACACCCCACTCCTTCGTACCATCTTTCCCTCTAGTTTAGAAACATCCAAGTGAAGAGCATTGGCTATCTTGGATAGGTTAGGCTCCTCTTCAGAATGCACAAAAAGAATCTCTTCTAAGACTGGGATTCCCAACAACTGAACAAATTCTTCCAAGGTAGGCAACAAAACATATCCAGGGAATGTCAAACAACGCAGTTGAGGATCATAAAATTGCAGCAACGTGCGGGTACCTTCCAAGTCATATTTAGAGATCTTGCAGACAAGGCTTAAAATCCTCCCATATTCCTTTTTGAAATCCAATATAACTCCACGCTCAACCACATAAATGAGGCTCACCAAAGGTCCTACGTCTAGTATTGGGAACTTGTAAATAACAGCTTTCTTGAAACCACTCTCCACGATGACAGTGGATTAGATTACTAGAATCAAGGAGAAAATATGCACTTGAAACACAGATGTATTCAAATGTTAGGATGTAAATGAGTATGCAAATGCAATAGGGGATCAAGATTGATGTGCTGCTGACTGAGTTGAACCAGAGTTTCGCTTTGGTGAGAAAATAACACATCACTGATATAAGGAACCCATTGTATCAAGGATCAAAAGTTAGAACTGAAGAGAAAACCAGGTAGGTTGAAGGTCAAGGTTTCCTGCATAACCCTCCCACTCACAAGTATGGACCTATCTCTGATAAGGTTTGGCATCCTATGCGGTTTTCAGCGTCACAGACTTTCAAGAAACAATGATACGTTCACCATTTATGGTTTGGCATCATAGTCTAACGAAGCGGCCTCACTTAGCTGACTCCCAAGTGATCTGTCTCCAGAGCCGACAGTTTCCAGATCCAACACCCCCTCCTGACCAATGCGCAGGATAGGATGTCTTCTAAGAAAACCTCGACTGAACACGAATTTCATGAGGACTAGTGCCCGCCTAACGCGCAGGTCCTCACTACTTTCCACTCTAATGCTATGTATATACTCAAGCCTGGGTTTTGGCTTATCTCTCAATGGAATAGTCCCACCCAACAACACAACAATATGATAATAATGTGCGGGAAGTAAAATTCAAAATGCAATAAATTACAAATGCAACACATATACACATAAATACACACCCAAAGATAAAACACACAAGCACTAGGATTGACTCACATAGGGGACGGGAAATATCCCCAGCAGAGTCGCCAGCTGTCGCATCACTGCAAAGAGGGGCCGACAAAGATAGAAGCGTTGACACTGTTCGTTATTTATCCCAAAGAGAGGGAAAGGAAACGATTAGAGAAAACCTACGAAAAGGGAAAAGACAGGTCATCGCAACCAAATCTTGGGTTCGGGAGTCGGTTACGCAAGGGGAAGGTATGAACACCCCTCACGTCCGTTGTACTCAACGGGATCCACGCTTGTTATCTATCTAAAAGGGTGTTAGTCTATCAAAAGGCTAGCTCACAGGGACAAAAGAAAAGAAAAAATACTCGATAGAGCATCGCCACCCTATGCCTACGTATTCCCTTGTGCAATGGGAAAGTCAGAGTCAACATAGTTCGAAAAACTACGGGTGAAGGTGGGGAAGGTTGCTCGCCAAGACATCACCGTCTTGTGCCTACGTATCCTCGTCTGGTACGAGAAATCATAGAAAACGTAGTTCGGGCTGACACGACCACAAATTGCTTCAAGTGTTTTAATTGAGTAGGGTTAAACCTTTGTTCTAGCAGTTAGGTGTATTGCTGCTCGACCATTGGAGACTTAGGCGTTACTTATTTGCGGTAGAACCAAGACTTAACACACTCTTAATGAGTAAGGTTTGATGTTTTGTTTTGTGTTTTTTAAAAAGAAGTGAATTGAGTTAAGTTTGTAACTCATTTTGCACTAAAGACTATGATTTGAGAGCGAATGCGTCGCATATCGCCCAAAGGGCATATGCTAAACACTCTAGGAAGTATGAGAGGAGGCCCCCCAACTATCATTCCTCAAGTACTTAAGGCTCGTAGCGTACATTTATTATCCTTTATTAAGTGTCTTAAGATGTTATGAGATGAGAAGAGAAAGACACAAACTCTAAGGGGAACTGATCAACCCTAATGTTATCATGCAATGTGCTCCTAAAGTTGGGATTAAAAGGGGAGAAACTATCCTAATGTTATCATGTAAAGGATTGAACACCTAATGTCTCTCCTACTCCCATCTTAAACAGAGGGACTAGGAATTCTAAGGGATCATGGTAAAAGACCAAGTAAATAACAGATAATCCAATCACAGATGAAATGAAAAATAAGAAGAAGTTGACTTAAACAAGTCAAAAGCAATACAATCATGAAATGAAAACACAAAGATGCAACAAAGACTCAACAACAAAAATGAGACTCAAACACAAGAGGGATGAGATGAAATGGGAGAAGCAAGCTCCTACAACCATCAACCATCAATCATCAAAGAAGAAAGGTGTTATCCTAAGATGCACACATAAAGAAAAGAGGGAGGAAAAAAGTGTGGGGCAGCAACCACCACAAGCACATCTCAACCTTACAATTCTTTAAGATCAAGCAAAGAAATGCTACAAAGCAATGCAAAACAAGCTGACTTAAACAATTCAAAAAGAGTGAGATTAAATGGGATAAGTAACAACTCCTACAACCATCCAAACATCAATCAAATATACAAAAGCTAAACACAAAGAATAGGCAAAGGCCATGATCAAAGAGAAGAGGGGAGAAAGAAGCTTAGGCAGCAAGCACATGAAAATTGTCTCAACCAAACAATTCAAATTGATCATACAAAAGGACGGATCAAACAAGTGCCAAAAGAGGTGCATCATTCAAGGCAAACTCAAAGCATAAACATGAACACCAAATCCCCTTGAATGATGATCAAAGCACATGGGGCAGAGTTGAAACCATAAGAAGAAAGCTCCAAACAAGATTGGAAACAAAGCACAAACATGAATCAAGCCATGGAAAATGAAAAAAAAACAAAGTTCAATCACTAATTCAACACTTAAAACCAAGTGGAAAGGCATGACTTCTAAGTAACTTGTAAAACAAGTTACACAAGTTTATGACCTAAAAATCAAGAACCAGCACCTTAAGCAAGTTATAAACATGTATCAAGACTCATGAGGGTGCATATGGGATCCATAGAGGTCATTTCCCAAAGGAACTAGGTCAAACTAGTTTGTATGAACATCCTCTAAGATTACTTGACTTGCAAGCTTCATCAAAAATAGGAATATTATTTAATAAATCTCAAATAAAATGCTCAGTGAAGCTACGTCCAATGATAAACAGAATCCAAAGTTTCAAGTTCAAACTCACCTCAAGGCATCACCAAATAAATTGATTATCAAGGGTGCTCAACCTTATCGAGGGTTTATCGAGGGACAAGAAAGGTCAACTCAAAGTCAAATGAAAAATGATCAATGGCCATTCAAAATCACCCTAAAAGATGCCTCAATATCTCACCTAAGTAAGGGAGAAGCCGTGGTCATAGGGGATAAGGATTTGAAGTCCAAAAGATTAAGACCACACGAGGTATGCACCATAAAAGTCATTTAAATGTAAATTCCAAATAAAATACAAAAATAAAATAAAATCAGAAATAAAAAAATTGGAAAAATAAATAACATTCCAAAGCATAAGAAAATATTTTTTTGGAATTTTTGGATGATTGGAGCTATTTAAAATAATTTAATTTGAAAATGAAAATAAAAGGAATAAAAATAAAATAGCAATGAAGTGTGGGTGCACCAAGCATCTGGACCTTGAACTTAATCCCTTTGAGAATACACTTATGGGGCATACACAGGGGGGATTATCAAATCCAACCAGGCCCAAATCAAATATTACTCCAACTAAAAACTCAGAATGAGACAAAAAAACGAGCCATGTGGGATCTCATTAAATGATGTGGCACCACGTCATGGCCACATCATCCCAGATAAAAAGTCAAGTGTGGAACAAAGTCAGACGCCGGAGCTAGGCTCTGGCCATCTTCTCCGGCCATCCTCGCCGGAAGGGACTGTAAAACAAACCAAACACGATAAAACTAACACCCTCTCACACCTCTTCCCAAGTTGGTTCCAAAACTAACATTAGTTTTAAAAAATACTCACCCAAGAGCTATGAAAACAGAACAGGAAAGAAAGATACGTGAACTGAAACAAACTCTAAACATCAAAACAAACTACTCAAAGCTTGCCTACATCCATGTAGGACTTCAGAAATGAAAATCACAAGCTTGAAACATGTTGAATATGGATGAAAAAGGTTGAGAACATTTAGCTAACGGAGTAGCTCCGTTGGCTCTTGACCTATGTTGCAAACCTCAAGCCGATTCCTTTAACGACCTCCTGATGCCTCGGTGACGATTGATACAACCAGAAACTTAAGAAAAAGTGATAGGGAAAATAGTTTCAAAGAGAAAACTTTGATAGAATATGGGCTTCTAGGGTTTGGGTTCTGGCTGTAGGATGGATATCTCTTGCCCTAGGGTTCACATTTCTTTTTATATGAAGCCTTCGTGTGGTTAAAAGAAAGTTTACACCAGTTTAACCTATTGTTAAAAATTTGGGTAAAAAAAATGAATGATGAGAGGGACATGGATTATAGCATTATGGCAGTGCATTGTAGTTGCCTCTTGTGTGTGGCTGGAAGGGCAAACTGGAGAGAGTATTTTTTGTGCCAAATTCAGCTTGATTCTTATTTTGGCAAAATGATGTAAAAGTGTGCATGGAAGGTACACATGATGTCTAACTTGTTTGGGGTGATGTTTTATACACAAAGCATGTACATCATGCGTATGAATTTGGTGAGAACAAAAGGGCTGCAAGCAGAAGAAATGCCAAACTGCTCCATGAATCAATTTCGTGCCACCCATTTCTCATCATCATAACTTGAAGAATGTTTGGCCAAAAGATGATATTTTGAGCAAGAAATGAAGGTCACATGTCAATAAGCAAAATCCATGTTGAAATGAATTTGATACGAAACCGAAATCAATGTGAAAATTTCCAATGTAAAACCTACTCTCAAAACTGTTCACCACACTTAGTGAAATTTCACTAAGTTACCAATTTTACCAACATGAGAACCTTACCTTGAGAACACCATAACTTGCATTGTAATGAATGAAATGATGAGTCCTACCTATGGCTAGAAAGCTTGAAAGAAGATCTAAAACTCTTGTGTTTGAAGGAAGTTAATTTGAAACATAGAACATGGTGAAAAAGAGCATGGAAGGTTGATCCAAAAAGCTGCCTAGAAGTTGGCCAAGGTTGACATCTTTGGAAACTCAACTTGAGAGCATCACATCTTGAGTTCCACACATCCAATAGATACAAACGGGTACTCAAAAGAAAGCTCATAGGATAGGGAATAACTTTTGCCTTAAACAATATTAGATTTGAAACCTTGAACATGGATAAAAAGGGGCATGAAGATGGCTGATCTAAGCATGAAACTTTCCATAAATAGAAACTTTCTAAAACCCTAATTTCCAAAAATGGAAACCTTTCAACTCCTTGATTTTTGGATGTTTCCTTTGACATCTCTTGACCATTTTTCACCCATTAGTCATATTGAACATGAAAAACATGAAAATGACCTCAAGAAATCAAAAGTTGACTTTGTCCCTGTACTGTTGACCTCTTTTTATCATCTGAGGATCCTAACTTGTTGGCATCATAACTTGCATTATACAAACTCAATGGATAAGTTCTAGTACTCAAAGTAAAGCTAAGAACATGTCCTACAAGTCAAAGAAGGGAGTGAGCTTTCATCATAGGGTAAATTGTCCTTGAAGTTAGACACCAAAGAAGGGGATTTTACGCTGAAATCCTCTAAAACCCTAATTTAGTAACTTCTTGAACCCTTCATTCCTCTTGATTTTATCTTAACATGACATCTTAGATGCTTCAATATGACTTCCCATGGTTTGTGTGCCTTAGAATCAAGTTTTGAACCCTCTCAAGTCCACAATTGACTTTGGGTTGACCAGATGAAACCCTAGTCTCATATCTTTTGACTGTGCCCTTGCAGATGAATTGAATGACTACTCAAGATCCACAATGACCCCTAAGGTACTCAATGAGATTTTGCACCATGACTCAACCAAGAACAAGACCTCATGAATCCTTGAGAACTCTCTGATGATCCTCAGGATAGGGGGTGATACCAATACACAAACTTCTCCCCGCAAGGAGCTTTGAAACTTCCACGGTGATGATACGTACTTGATAGCCTACACAAGTGCTCTTGCTTGAGCTTGAAACCCAAGCGACTCTCCTCTTGAATGTCACAACAACTCTTGATCCCCTGATTAGAACCAATGTTATGCAACTGCAAATGCTAAATGAAATGAAACAATAAGCCAAGTACAAGAAAAGGTCGGTCAAATTTTGGGGTACAACACTTTGTTCTGGTTGTCACCATACTCTTTTGAACGTCTAGTCATTACTAAAGTCCCCAGTAAGTCCAGTGATTATTGGCATTGCTTAAAAACCGATTGTTATTGATAACCCTTTGGTTTGGTTGGCACCAATCTTAGAGAGCCCAATGGTTATTGGCATTACTTAAAACCAATTGTTATTGGTATGAAGTTCGGTTGTTACCAACTTCTCCCTAACTGAAGTCCAGCAATTACTAACATTGCTTAAATCCAATCGTTATTGGTACTTTGACTTGGTTGTTACCAACTATCCCCAATCTAAATCCAGTGGTTACTGGCATCATTTTAAAAATCCAATTGTTATTGTTATCCTTTGATTTGGTCGTTACCAATCTTCGTTGAAGTCTAGTATTTACTGGCATTGGTTGAAGTCCAATTGTTATTGGTATTTGAGTTGGTTGTTGCCAACTTCCCCCAAGTAAAGTATAGTGGTTACTAGCATAATTTAAAATCCAATTGTTATTGGTATTTGGTTCGGTTGTCACTGATTCCTCTGTATAAGTCTAGTGGTTACTGGCATTGCTTAAATCCAATTGTTATTGGCATCTTAGATTTGGGTGTTACCAATCTCTGTAAGTCAAGTCGTTACTGGCATCGTCTAAACCGAATTGTTATTGGTATCCCTACTTTGGTTGTCACCATATTCTTTGAAGTCTAGTCATTACTAGCATCCCTAGGAAGTCCAGTTTTTACCGACGTTGCTTAAAACCAATTGTTATTGGTAGGAAGTTCTGGCTATCACTAGTATCCCCAACAAAGCCTTTGGTATCCCCCAGTTGAGTCTCGGAGATCCAGTGGTTGCTAGCATCCCCAATGCGTCTAGTCTTGTTTCTAGTTTCTTCCTGAAGATCCCGTTTGAACTCTTCGCTGTAGGAAGTGTCCTCATTTGGTTATCCCCATTGAGGATCGTATCTCTGGTCTTTTGTAACACCCTTCTAAACCCCACGGATAATATATGAATAATCAGAGTAAATTTCCATGCATTTACAAAAGGGCATTACACATAACTTTCAAAATATCAAAACCACCTGTCATGCTCATTACTATTTCAATATAAAATTATGCTTTACAAAACTTCACTTTGCATGTAGCAGCGGATTCAATTATACCACAATTTTCATAAAAGAAACATTTGTTTTTATCACATAAAACAACATCACTTAGGCACTAAGGCCAACATCATAATATTCCAATGGATATAAACACGTTTATAGAGTACATAATGTATATCTTAAACACAACCCAAGCGATCCCAGTGTTACATGACCAGAGTATGACTCGACCCAACATAATTAAATCACTAAACGGCTACACCAAAAGCGACCTCGTAACTATGAGCAATACTACTCCTTGATACCTGCACGATGTCATGTAGGACATCATTCCAGCAGAAGGGTGTGAAATATTATCATAATAACAATGCATATAATTATATATACACAAATACACAAGCACAAAATACATATATTCCACATTTTCTCACCACAATTCATTATAACTCATCATGTACAATACAACATATATATAATCAAATATGGATAATCACCAAGCATATTCATCATGAACGTATCCATAAATCTCAACATTCCATATGAACATACACATATTATGTTTACTCACTAATTCACAATTACACATTCACAATTCTCAAATCAACAATTCATGTTCATAAGCATACTTTCATACAATGATCACATATTCATAACTCTCAATTACACAAGTAATGCACATACGTATATTCCACCATTCTCACCATACTTCATCATAACTCATCATATACTTCACAAAGCATATATATATATATATATATATATATATATATATATATATATATATATATATATATATATATATATATATATATATATATATATATATATATATATATATATATATATATATATATATATATATATATATATATATATATATATATATATATATATATATATATATATATATATATATATATATATATATATATATATATATATATATATATATATATATATATATATATATATATATATATATATATATATATATATATATATATATATATATATATATATATATATATATATATATATATATATATATATATATATATATATATATATATATATATATATATATATATATATATATATATATATATATATATATATACAATCATCAAACATATCCATAGTTCACAATTACACAAGTCATGTACATACACCTATGCATAACTTCATACAACAATCATATATTCATTCCATGAGACTCAATGCAACTCAATGCAACTCATGCCATGTGGTACCAACACTTGTTATCATTTTTCGGTTTTTACACTTAAACCGGGTCCACCCTTCTAGACCGATAACAACAAAAGGTTGTTCCCTAAGCTTTCAAACCCACTCTTCTAGGTTTGGGACAAGCCACTAGTCTCCATGAACCTAGCAAACATTGCCTCTTGACTAAATGATGCATATGCAATCAACAACAAAATGCACTTAAGACTGATCACACGTCTTAATCCCATGCATTCACATAATTCCTCCCTTCAAGAACTAAACAAGATTGCACACACAACATATCATATAATCAAGTATTCATACTTTTCATCAACATATTTGTCAAACAATGCACGCATATCTTACAATATGCTCCCATGCATTAATTCACAATAATCGGATACAACAAATATGCATTCATAATTCAACCTCATTACCTTTTTAAACAATGCACACATATTCACAATATGTTCTCATGCATTCACAATATCGCATATAATCAATATGCATTTACACTTCAATATCATTACCACATTTATCAAGCAATGCACACACATTCGCGACGGTAAAAATCAACACAACAATATGTTTTCAATTTTCTGCTATAATTGAACTAGGTACAGGCCTCAAAGCCATTTTTTCTAGAAAGACAATCTCGTTAACTTACCAACTCTTCGAACAGGGGTCAAAACCGACTTACGGTTCAAGAGTTATGAATTTTCGAAGTTTTCCGAAAAACCAGAATTTTGCCTAAACACAGCTACGGGATTTTGCATTTTCGCCCGAAAATCCGACCGATTCAATTCTTTTTTTTGAAACAAACACATACTCATACTCACCTAACATATAGCAGTGAATTAGAACCATTAAACACGATTTCTACGACGTCCGATTTTCACTCAAATCTCAAACCCTCAATTATCCAAAAATGTCAAAACTCACAAACTCAACCAAATTCAATCAAACGAAATCCAATAATCACGACTAAACATTACCCGACTAAACTATGCAATTTATTTTGAACTCTAACCGTTCAAAACTCGATTCTACCGATTAAACCATTTATGCCTTAGAAATGGAAAATAGAGAAAACTACCAACAAATCCAACACAACTCTTACATAATCATACACATTGATCAAATAATAATGTTTCTCACCCTTACCTTGATTGGATTGAAGCTTGAAGTTGATTCTTGATGATTTCTCCAAGTTTCCCTCTTCTCTTCTCTTTTCTCCTCTTTCTCTATTCTTTCTCTTCTTTTCTTTCTTTCTTTCTCTTATGTTTCTATCTCTTTGCTTTTCTCTCCAATTTCCCTTATATATCCTTTTATTTTCTTTCCATCATAATTCTTCTCTCAAAAATGTCTATCAATTCATGTCTCACAAAATATCTCATTTTATCATTAATTAGAGAATATCTAATAAATTCACATTATTCTACCAAGTAGAATAAATTAATTAAATCCATTAACTCGTTTAAATAAATCCAATAATTTATTTAAATCAGATAAATCACATAAACCAATTAATTAGCACAATTAATCACTTATTGAAAAATTGGGCTGTTACATCTTTCGCTTCCCCGGTAGAGATTTTATTTCTTCCCCAGTGAAGGTTTGTCTTCCCCGGTGGAGTTTGGGTCCCTGTGTGAAAGATCCCCTTGAAGTACCATCACTAGTCATGTTTTAACTATTGCTTTTTATGCCTTGGATCTTTCCCCAGTGTGTTGGGTTCCCTGTGAGTAGTTACTCATTGTCTTGCCGTTCTTTCTCTTTTGCTCGTGTGTCAGCATTTGTCTTGCACTCAAGCATCATAAGTCATCATTTAGAATTCATTCCATGTTAGCATTTGTCCTTTTGCATACCATCGTGTCTAAGGGACAAAATTTTCGGTTTGCTATATTTAAATACCTTTCACTATGATTCTGTGGAGATTGTCATCTCTCACTGCCATCTGGTGAAGATATTTAAATAGGGGCAACTGTTGTACCCCAAATTTTGACCCTTAGATCTTCATAATCATTCTAGGAGCATCATCATTTGCTTATCTAACCTTAACTTGTTTCAAGTTTGTCTTTGTCAAGATGTAGATGAATTAGGGCTTCATACAGTAAGGAATCGAGGTTTCAATGGTTTGATTATTCAATGTTTTAGATTGATTCTCCATGAAACAAGTCTCTACACCATCAAAGATACATGGGATTAAGTATGAATCCCATTTTAGGTTTTCACCCAAAGATCAAGAGCAGTGCAGTCCAGGACTCTCGGTTAGGGTTTTTGAATAGGAAAAGTCAATTTTAGTTTGACTTTTAATTTAAATGATATTCCAATGATGGAATCATGGTCCATGAGGCTTATATGACTTATTAAAGTCCACTCAAATAGTTTCAAGACCTCAGGGGACCCACAACACCAACAGTCGATTCAGAGATTTTCGATCGATCAGTTCGTTTGACTGAAAAGACAACTCATTGACCAAACGGATTTTGACCCTAAAATTGAAATAAAATATGTTCATAATATCATATTACATCTAGTCATGAAGTTTTGTGACCATTGGATCAAGGATTGAGGAGTAATCAAAAAAGTCGTGAATTAGGGTTTTGAAAGGGACAAGACCGTAACTTCCTAACCACACATCCAAATGAGGTGGTTCAAAGTTTGTTAGAAAGGTCTTGACAAGCCTTACAAAAGTGTAAAAGTGACCCATATGCAAAAAATGTATTTGGAGTTATAGTCAAAATGATTACAAGGGGAGAAAAACACTGTGAAATTCCAAGTTTTTAGCACTTTTTAGTCATGTTTTCAGCCAACTTCAAGAGGTTTTTTGACCTAGTTCCACTTGGAATTTGAAAATCCCAAAAACATGAAAGCTGTAGAGCATAATGAGGGCTTTCAAAAAAGTACAGGAACTCCTCCATATCCCTTGTGAGCTGAGAGTTTCGAAGGAGACAAGTTGGGCCCAAACACTTGATTGTCATCATGTCCAAACTCAGCACAAACTTGCTTTCCAACTATCCACTTGAGTTCTAACCATGGTTTGACATCTGATATGATGTTTAAGAGTGTATAATGAACTAAATCAGAAGAATCTTCAAGCAAATCTTATCCAAAGGACCATTGTTTAATGAAGAAAAGTACAAAAGTACACTAGGAGAGAGATGATTTGTGGCTGCAGCATGGGAGGTCTGTCCTTGCTACCTCTTTAGTCATTTCTTATAGCTCCAGATTAGCTGGTTTTAGATGCTAATGACCCTTGAAAATAAGCATCATCTTCAAAAAGAAATCACACTTGGATTTGCTAAAGATCTTCCTTCCAAAACTACCACTTGCAAACCATTTATGCCAAGTCTGCCTCATGCTTCCTTTTCCTATAAATAGAGGTTTCTTCTATGCACAAACACACACAAGAGCACTATAAATCCCAAGAGAAAACCAATCTCTCTCATCTTTCCTTTCTTTACTTGTAAGTGAAGAAAAATCTTCCAAAACCATTAAAAACTGCCTTGTTTAAATTTCACACCAACATCCTCACTAACCATTCAATCCTCCTAAAAATCATCCACACAATCTCAAAATCATTATTAAAAGGTGTTCCAACCATTAGTTTGGACAAAAGTACCATAATTCTAAAAGTCAACCTCTCACACCCTAAAGTTTGACTTTTCTGCATAAGATGATGAAACTCACCGCCTATAACAGTTTGAACATCTTTGACACTTTGAACACCATACATTTATGTTGTACCAACTGTCTAAGTCTTTGAAAAATAGATGAGACCTCATTTGCTAGGACCGTGATCAAGGATCACTCATTACTTCAAGAAGAGGTAATTTCAAAGCTTGCATCAAAGGAGGGATATCTTTCTCAATCAAAGTAGCCAGCTCACTTTGGAGGTCTGCAATAGGTAGGTGATTTCAAACCCTCTCATTGATATGAATTGGTTAGAAATATTGATCATATGCTGAACTTGATTTATGCTTGCTTGTATGACTTGTAACTCTCATGTGAAAATATGTTGATCTTGATGGTTTGACATTGTCATGTGAAGTTTGCATCTGTTTTATTAAACTTGTTTTATGTTAAGACTTGGCTTGTACTTGCTGTCATGAGATGGTGACCATCATGAGGAATATATATTGAGTTTTGTTTGGTTGATGCTTGACATTGTCATGTTAAGTTTGCCTTTGTCCTTGTTTGAACTTAGTCTTGTGCTATACTTGGTTTGTTTGTGTTTGTTGTCTTGAGTTTATGATTGTCATATGAAACATGTAATGCATTGATCTAGGATGATTAACATTGTTATGTTAAGATTGTGTCTATTGTTGCTAAGAACTTGGTTCTCATGCTAAAACTTGTTTGTATTTGCTATCATGGAGTTGTAACTTTCATTTGAAGCAATGCATTAAATTGATGTTGATTTTGGCATTGTAATGACCAAAGACTGATTGTTGCTTCTGTTTAGTTATTATGCTATTTGTTTTGTTGTAAAACTAATTAATCATGTTTGGAAATACAAGCTTGTTAGGATTTCTGGTTAGACCATGTTTTCAAGATGTGAGAACTATGTGTGTGTGTGTTCTGAGGGCATCACTGTTGTAGGATTCATTATACAATGCAGTTTGAAATATTGATTTGGTAAAACAAGAACTTACTGTCAGTTTCTGTTTTGAGGTTGGTCAACCTCTTGTGCTATCAATTTTGATGTGAGTTTTCTTGTAATCTATGTATGAGTTCATGTCTTGATGGAGTGTGAATTAATGGATGTATGTTGATGTCTTGAAGCATGTTTGATTATTGGAATGCTAAATCATGAGAATGTTCTTCTTTTCTAAACAACATGTCAAACTTTTGATCAACAACTGCAGCTTACATATCGGTTTCTGTGTTGATGTGTTTTGGAGTTCTTTTTGAGTCTAGAATCCATAAACTATATGTTTAGAGTTTGTGTATGGTGATCTCATTGTGTGAATCTGTCTGTTTTAAAGCATTTACATTCGTGTTTTCATTTTTGTGCATTGTTTTGGAAAATGGATGTTACCATCATGCTCCTCATAAAAAAAAGCGAGTTAGAATCAACTGTTATTAAATTTGATGATGTTTTGGTTAAGTTTGAGTGGGAACCGTTTTCATGTATTGCTTGCCATGAATCTTGCCCAAAATACAAGCCTTGAAGGGTTATGTATTAGTGGGGTGGCTTGGTACAATGGATGTATCGCCACCCCAGTGGTTATGCCGGCGTATTCATGTGCTTTGCTTTCCTTGCCATCCTGAGTTAGATCCCTGTAAGACAACTCTTTTGGTCTTTTTTTAATTTTTATCACTTGTTTTATATTTTAACTCCTTCTTCCATTCTTATTCACATGCGCACATTGGTTGGTATGGTGAGATTTTTAATCTATGATCCATAGGTCACGAGTTCAACCCTTGGTTAAGACACTCCCTTCTTTTTTATTACTAATTTCTTTGATTTTTCTTCAAATTTCAAATAGTGTAACTTTGTCATTTTTTTAATCATTTTTAAGTGATTCTTTTTGCAAATGTCTCTTAATCTTGCATATTTTCACATTGTAATTAAAGAATTCAAGGAATAATATTCTAGAAACACTTTATGTCATGTGGGAATCTTGCACTATTTTAGGGTTTTTACCCTCCTCTATTTCATTCTTTTTCAATAACTCTTTTGATTCACTTTCATGAGTTTGATTCTACACTTGATGTGAACTTGGTTCGTTAACTCTTTTGTGTGTTTGAATATGTTGCTTGAACAAAAACCTATTGACATTCAAGGCCTTGCCTGTAAGCATCTGATTGATTATCATTGTGAACCATGTTTGAGGACCATGCTACCTCCAGATGTAGTAACTTCTTGAGTACACTTTTCATGTCTTCCTTCACCTCTCTAGAAGTCTTGTTAGAACTCTAGTATGATAGGATTTGTTTCATTTGTGGTTGTTACCTTGAACTTATGAATTGCCCCATGAAATTGTGAACTTCTTACTTGAACTGTTGTAACACTTCTTGTATGCTTACTTGTACTCAATTATCATCAATGCATGACTCTTTAGTCTCTTGTTGTTACATTTGACATTTTTTTGAACATTATGACATGCTTGCCTCAAGTCGTTACTTGCTTGCATTAAATTTGTTTGAATCATATGTTGTTATCTTGATGGTTGTTACCATGTTCTCCTTCATCTTTGTTAAGATACTTTAAAATTGATTTTACCTTATATGTTTGGTTTTGAAAGAACCTCTATCATATTCTTCTAGATATTGTAATATCTTTATTCAGTAATGGTTGTAACCGTTTGATTTGATTGTAATCTTGTTCTCTACTTGATGTTATCACATACTTGCATATCTTCTTTGGTTGTTACCACACTCTTTTTATATGTTCATCATGTTTGAATGAATGCTTGTGTATGCCTTTAGCTTTGTTAATTTATTCCCCAAGTGATGGAACTTGTTAGTTTTCATCCAGTTGCCTCATCTTTTCCCCATTCCAAAGGAAAGTCTCTCTCTTGACCCTTGGGTCATAGATAGCTCATTACCCTCCTTCTGACTTTGTTAAGTCGCCTTGAACCCTAACTTAATTAAGTTAGAACCCATATCCATTAGACTTTGCTTAAGTCTAAAAGACCTACCCCTTGTTAGGAGTGTTCTTCAATTATAACTTTAAGATGGAGTTTGTTAACTCTATGTAAGAATCATTGCCATGATTACTTAGTCCCCTCTTGACTTTTGTAAAAGTCAATTCCTTTGAGTGTACAACTTAGAATAGAGAGTTTTGTTAAACTCTATACAAGCATTGTTATGTTTGTTCCCCTTTGAACCTTGATCATAATCGAATGTTCATCTATCCTCAATGAGGCGAACTACGATTGCTCTGATTTTATCCTAGTTAGGATACATAGGCAGAGGATGCGATATCTTTGCGAGCAAACTTAGAAACTATCCTTAGGTCTTTTCCTAACCTTGTACCCGTATCCCTAACCATAACAAACATTTAACAAGTTTAGCATACAAACATACAAAAGGTTCATGTAGAGTACTACAGATGTTTAGGATGTGAAATACCTACCCTAGGCATAACCAACCCCCGATCTCCGATCTCTTAGCGTTGTTGTTACATCGCGCAAAAGGTTTTTCTTTCTTTAAACTTTCCTTTGGATAAATCAAAGTCTGGTTGTGAATTTTAAGAATTAAGATTCAAGTTAATCAATAGCTTGGTATCACGATTCTCACTGCAACAGAAATGGCGACTCTGCTGGGGAATGATTAACTTGAGGGTTTATCTTATTTTGTGTGTTCGCATGCTATATTTATGAATATTTACTTACATGTATATTTGTCAATATGTTTGTTTATATGGACATTGGGTGCTTTGAGTGGTGAGATAAATCCTAACCCGGATTTGAGTGACACATGAGATAGGATTGTGATAGGATCAATACTTGGGCTATTGGGAGTGTTCCCAATATGTCTGACATATGTTGTAATCACGCTCATTGGAGACCTCTTTGAGATGGTTAGTAATGCATGAGTAGTCATGTATTCACTAATTGTTTCAATGTGAGAGTCTGCCAAGCTGAGGACTTTTAGTAACACTTTAACCTTACTTGGCCTTTTTAGGATGTAGCGCGGAAATTGTTAGGGAGTAGTCCCTCAATAGTTTTCACGCAATGCTACAATCAGACGAGTTTATCTTGAGAATATTGTTGACTCACGTAAGTAGTTGCGTTAGTTGGCAATATCCGAAGGATTTTACTATGACTCTGTGAACTTTGATAGAACCCGTTCGGCAGGTACAAAATAACTTATAGTACAAAATCCTTGGGGATGGGTAGACCTCTTGACTCCATACTTTGACCTTAAGCCTAGGTGTTGCACCCCAAAATTTTCCTAACCTTTTGCTTTACCTAGCTTTTGTTTCATTGCATTCATAGCATTAGCATTATCATTAGCATCTGCATATCATAACCCATTTGCAGGGGATTGAGAGGGATGTGCTTATCAAGAGAAGGATACCAAGGTCTAATCTTAATCAAGGGGTTGTGTTCAGGCTATCAGGTGATTACTATCCACAGAAGAATGTCAAAGATCATTGAAGGAGTGGTTGGTTAATAATGGTGTACCTCCTATCTTGGAGGTCTATGAAGGTCATCAAGTGATATTGAATCCATGGTTATGGATGGTAAAGCATTGAAAGGGATCATGGAATGTTGTATTGAGACACCTAAGAGATCATTTTAAGATCAATTCATCAATATCCAAGAGTGTGAGAAGTTACTAAGTTAGGGTTTCTAAGCTTGATAGTGTAAAATCCCCTATTTTAGTGCCCAACTTCAAGACCATATACCTCAAGATACAAGTTTCATCTCATCTTGATATCAACATGAGACATGTAGAGCATGTTCTTAGCTTTCTTTTGAGTGCTAGAAGTCCTTGATTGGATTTGTAGAACTCAAGTTATGAAGCAGACAAGTTACAGGTCATCAGATGAATGTGATTTTGGTACTTGAAAGTCAACCAACTTCCATGCCATTTTTGAACTAGAAAGAGGTCTCACCTATCCTTGACCCAAACATGAATATCGTTCCTTATCTTCTTAGCTTTCCAAAGAGAACTATAAGTCCTTGAGTGGATTTTTAGAACTCAAGATATGGAGCTTGCAAGGCAAGGGCATTTTGGGAAAGTAAGATTATAGGCCATTTTGGCTATAGGTCCATTTCACCACTTTGCATACCTCAAATGCAAATTTGTCCAACTTGAAAGTTGCTCAAAATAGGGTTATTTACTCAATAAAACACCAAGGATTCATTGATATGGATTGGATTGAAGATTGGTTGAAGAAAATTTCATAAAAGGAAACTTTAAAGGCATTTAAAGTCAAAAATTCAAATAAATGCAAAAAGGATGATTCCAAGTCATGTTTGTGCATATTTTGTGCATAAAACCCATTCTAAGAACATTGGGATTGGTACATTTGAGATTTGAAGTCATTTACATGCTTCTTTCACATGTTTCTTAAGCTTGAAGAAACAAAATCAACATCCACCATTGATCAAAAATCAAGGAGGCAATCCTATCCCTTCATGTTCCTAATGCTACCAGCATGTGAATTGACTCATCTAGCAAGCTTCTTGGCTCTGTTTTTGTGTAAATCAAAGAGCTTCAAAGTGGAGAAATAGATTTTTCATTGGGCCAGTAACAGCCATTTTTGGGCCCACAAATCGTTCAAAATCAATCCTATATAAACACTAGATCATGTCCAGATGAAGATTGATGAGTTTTGGCGCAGAAAACAGTTACAAGCAGTTAGAGAAAAGTGGTTGAAGGTCAAATACGAATTTCAAGAATCAAGAACTCTCAAGGCAAATTGAGCATCCAAGAAGCTTCCTCAAGGATCATTGAAGCTTCCCGCAGTGATTGGAGCAAGAATCATCCACAAATCACACCTCTGTCAAAGCTTCTACACAGGTTCTTTTCTCTTAAAATTACTCATGATTTATGGTGAATTAGAACTTTTTATGCATGTGGTTAGGATCCTGGTAACTCCTAGATGAATTTAGGATCGGTTAGGTGACTGATTATGAGGATTGTTAGCAGAGCACGATTTCTTAATGCGTTCGGTTTAGATGATTCTTAGGTTAAAAATGAATTTCAAACCTAGGATGATGATCAGTGTAGTGTAAGGAAGAGATTGATATCAAGATTTGAGGGTTTCATTAAGTTTCATGGCAGAGCACTGTTTGCACTCGCTGGAGAAGACGACCGGAGTCTTCTCCGGCCACCGCTGGTTTAGTTTCCCCCTTTCTCAGGTTTGAATTGCCAGGTGAATTGTGAACCCTTGGATCTTGGTAATCCTTTGAAATATTTCTTTCATCCAATGGTCGTGAGTGAGCCTGAGAGTGTTTTGACCTCATTTAATTACGTGGCGTGATGTAAGGCATTACATTAGCATACTTAATGAGTTGAGGGCTGAGATTAAGACGTATGGTAGTCACTAGTCAACTGAGTGCACGAAATCATCAGGTTTTTTTAGAACGTGATTGGACATGAGCCTGTTATTGATACTTGCACCCCCTTTTATGGCCCATAGGAGTTTTCAACTTGGTTTTCTTGCTATTTGCCACGCCAGTTTATTCTTTTTCATTTCATTTTCTTTATTTTTTATGTTTTATTCCATGATCATTTTAATTCATTAAAAATAGTAGAAAATACCCATAATTCTTGAATTTTTTTCCCTCTGATTCCTTAATGTGTTAATTGATTTTACATGCTATTGGATTAATTTTTGAGCTTTTTTTCAATTTAATTGCATATTTTCCATGTTATGTGCTTTTAATAAATATGAAATTGACATGTTCATCTTTGTGAATTTTGTTTCCCATTCAATACTTCAAATGAATGCCTAATATTTTGTATGCTCATTGTTGGCACATTGTGTGATGTTGTAGTATTTTTGTCCTAATTTTTAGGAGCTGTTTGATTAGTGTTTGAGTTAGGTTTTTAGCACCTTCCCCATTTGCATCCCCCATAGCACATATCATGGTTTAGCTTTCTGTTAGTGTACCTAGACTTAGAATCTTGACCTGAAATTTTGACCATAGCCTCCTAACACATTTAGGATACCTTAGGAATTTTATTATGATTTTAGGACTTGTTTTCCTATTTTTCCTAGGTTTTACATTCTAACCGATGTTGGGGTGTTCCCAATTTAGCATTCCACCTAGTTTTGCCTTTAATTGAACTTTTAGCAAACCTTAAGCACCCAATCATTACCTAAACCCTTAGTATATAGGTTGACACCTTTGTAGGGTAATTCTCAAGCCTTTAATAGGTCATTAGCTCCATTAGGGTAGACATCCTTTAGAGCATAACTGTTAGGGTTCTTTAGAGGCTTTTTGGTGGATGATTCCTATCCTCTTTGTGCTTCCCTTTGCCTTGAACAATTCAAGTCATTCCAATCTATCCTAGTCCTATTCTTAGGATCATTCTTGTGAGAGCCTAATTCTTCCTTTGGTTGAATTCTGTGCATTCCATAAGAGGTTGAGCCTTGGATGGACATTCAATGGCATAGTGTATTCCTTTGGTTTACACTATCTTCCTTCATTCTCCAAGTCCTATTCTTAGGATCCCTCTTGTGAGAGCCTAATTCTTACCTTGGTTGAATTATGTGCATTCCACAAGAGGTTGAGCCTTGGATGGACATTCAATGACATAGTGGATTCCTTTGGTTTACACTATTTTCTCTTTCTCCTATCTGTCCTACATTCTTAGGATCCCTCTTGTGAGAGCCTAGTTCTTCCCTTGGTTGAATTCTGTGCATTCCATGAGAAGTTTGAGCCTTTGATGGACATCCTTGTGTTGCTACACATTAACCAGATACCTTAGATTAACATCTAGTTTCCACCATTCTCATATGTCTTACATTCTTAGGATCCCTCTTGTGAGAGCCTAATTCTTCCCTTGGTTGAATTCAGTGCATTCCATAAAGAGGTTGAACCTGGGATGGACTCTTGTGTTGATACACATCTAAACCTGATGTAGCCTTGGGATGATTTCCTTGTTGCTCATCTAGTTTATCTCTCTCTTGATGAATTGGTTTCATTGCTTGCTTGTTGTGATGCATTAGGATAGAATTGCATGAGTAGAATAGTTTTGTTTAGGTGCATGATTACATTAAAGGTTGAGCTTGTCTCCCTTTGCTTGATTGTTTCTCTGCTTTCATACCTGTCATGTTTGCATTAAAGCTTGAGGGGTGCCTCCCTTTGCTTGTGTGCTTTTTCTGTGCATTTCTGTTTGCATCCCATGTTTGCATCTAAGGTTGAGCTTGTCTCCCTTGCTTGTACTGTTGCATTGCATCTGCATCCAGTTACTTTATGTTTCACCTGCTTGATAGCTGTGTTTCTTTTTCCCCTTTGCATGTTCCCTTAGGACTCTCACTTCCTTGTTTAAGGAGTGATGATAACATATAGGATAGATTCCCTTTCAAACTCAACATTAGGACCACGTTGCATGATAACATTAGGGATTTGATTTAGTTCCCCTGTAGATTCCTCTTTCTCACCTTCAAACAATAACAAAACATCTAAGAAAGGCAAGTTCGTATTGTATGTTACGAGCCTTAAGCCACTTGGGAAATGATAATTGAACGGTCTCCTCTCAATCGTCTAGAGTGTTTAGCATACGTCCTTTGAATGATATGCGACGCATTCACTCCTAAGTCATAGAAAAAAAACACTTCTTCTCTGATAAAAGACACAAAACAAACATCAAACCTCTTTTGCCCTTTGGGGCTCTCTTAATCAGGAAAATCTTTTCAGAAAAAGAGTGTCGTTAACTCTTAGTTCTACCGCAAACAGGCGTTGTCCCTAACTGCTAGAACTATTTGTTAACCTTACTCGGGTAAAAAACACGTGAACTAGCCTATGTTCCGTTTTAGCCCGAACTACGTTCGCTCTGATCTCTCATACCTGTTGAGAGTACGTAGGCACAAGATGCAATTTCTTGGTGAGAAACCTTCCCCCATCACCCGTAGTTAGCCGAACTACGTTGACTCTGACTTTCCCATTGCACGAGGGAATACGTAGCCCCAGTGTTGCGACGCTCTGTCGAGTCATTTTTCTCCTTTCTTTTCTTTTAAGCCAGCCTTGAGAGGTAGATAGTTAAAAAAACCTTTAAAGTGAACAAACAAGCGTGGATCCCGTTGAGTACAACAGACGTGAGGGGTGCTAATACCTTCCCCTTGCGTAACCGACTCCCGAACCCCGAGATTTGGTTGCGATGACCGATCTTATCCCTTTTTGCTAGGTTTTTCCTTTTCATTTCATTTCCCTCCTTTGGGATAAATAACAATAGGTGGCGACTCTTCTGTCTTTGTCGGCACCTTTTTTTGCAGTAGCGACACTAGGGAGCCTTGTGTGTGCATGTGCATTGTATTTGTGAATACTTGCCTTTATATTGTGTGTGCATCATTTCATCATCTCATCATAGCATTTCATGTTGTGAATGGTTTTGTAAGACTCAATTGATCTCTTTGTGCAAAATCCTAGAGATATCATGGATATTGGAACAAGAAACACCAAGAGATACATTTTCAAGAAGCCTGATACATCCGAGTTGAGAAAGCTAGAAACTATGGTGTTAGATGAATTTGAAAAGAGATATGGAAAGATCTTGAGCCTAGTCATGGTAGGGATGGAAGAAGGGATTATCAGTACTTTAGTTCAGTTCTATGATCCATTGTATCATTGCTTTACTTTTCCTTACTATCAGTTGATGCCAACTTTGGAAGAGTATGCCTATTATATGGGAGTTCTTGTGAAGGATCAGAAACCGTACAATGGATTGGAAAATATACCTTCGCCAAAAGAAATAACAGACGCTATTCACCTCGAAGCATCTAAAATTAAAGCTCACCGTGCAATCAAAAAAGGAGTAGCAGGTTTCCATTCAGATTTCTTAGTCAATAAACCTTCCTATCTTGCCAAAGAAGGGAGCATGGATGCATTTGAAGTAGTGCTAGCTCTGTTAATCTATGGACTAGTATTGTTTCTCGAGGTAGAGGAATTCATCAATTTCCCTTCCATTACCATATTTTTAAGTGGCAACCCTGTGCCTACCTTGTTAGGAGATGTTTATCATTCAATTCACCATCGGACACTTCAAGGAAAAGGAGCTTTCCTCTATTGTGCACCTTTTCTGTACAAATTGTTTGTCAACCATTTGCCAAAAACCGAAGCTTTCAAGGAGAATCCCAATGATTGGAGATGGTCCCAAACGATAATCTCTTTAACACAAGTTAATATTCATTGGTACAATCCCGCATACGACCGGGGAGTTTATTTTGATCATTGCGGAAGCTTCCCAAATATACCGCTCATTGGAGTAAGAGGAGAAATCAACTACCGTCCAGCCTTGGCTAGACGACAGTTTGGTTTTCCAATGAAAGATAAACTCAACAATGTGCTCTTATCTAGCTTCTTTTATCTCAACATCGAGGTAGCAGGAAATACGAGAAATAATACAATTGATGCTTCAGAGAACATCTAGAAAAAGACAAAAGCAGACTTAGGAAAAAGAAACTGCATAGCACTTGAACCACTCACCCAATGGGTCCAGTCTAGAGCAAAAGATTTGAAGATGTCGTATCTCCCTGAAAATAACACACAGATTATTATGGCATCATCATCCTCCGCCATTCCCATTAAGAAGATATAAGAATACCAAGAGTTACTTGCAAGAGCGCAGCTTGAGAGAGACACATGGGAAGGAAAGTACCACACACTTTCTTCCGAAACAACAAGACTCATCAGAGAGGTGCAATAAAAGGATGAACTGATAGATTGGCTCGAACGACGAGTGATTGACAGGGAAGCAAAAAAGGAGAATTTATTTTTCTCTAGTATCAAGCCCACTCAAAGCATTCGTGAATACACAAACGTTCCTCCAACTTCTGAAGCCTGGAAAGGAATAATGGATAAATTGGTGATGGAGAATGCAATTATGAAGAAGTTGAATAGGCCTCACGTCTGAAGTTCTTAGTTTAGACTGTGGAACCTAGTTTCTTGATGTAACTTTGGCTTCTTGAATTGTGTCTCAAAAGTTGTAACTTTTACCAATAATGAATGAAATGAGAGTTTGGCACAAATGATCTTCTAAGTTTTGTAAAACCATTTGCATTTGCATTTTACTAACCATTCAAGGAAATTCAAATTTTTTCTTTGCAGACATCAACATGGAACAACAAAGCCGGTTTCCAATTCCAAACCTAAGATTGGGCAATCTCGGGATCTTGGCAGGCCTTGTTAGGAATCCTGTCGCCTTCATTGCAAAGTATGGAGATCTTTTGCCATTACTTAACACTCGAGTCAATGAGGACATGCTGCAAGCACTCATCGAGTTCTACAATCTAGTGTATCACTGCTTCATCTTCCCAGATTTCCAGTTGCTCCCAACAATAGAAGAGTACATTGCTTACTTGAGGATTCCTTACACCTTCAAAACTTATTATGGAAAACCAAGAAGAAGAGACATCGCTAAGGCGTTGCGCATCAGAGCCACTGAATTTCCTGCTGACTTGATAGCTAGGAGTCGTTTCGTTTGAATGGAGGAAAGACCATTCATGGAGATGGTTGAATATCATTACGACAATAGAAACTTAGGGATCTTTGAGGCAATTCTAGCATTCTTGATCTATGACTTGTACCTTTTCCCATGCTGTGATGATTTTATCAATGATGAAGCCATTCGACTCTTCCTTATCAAGAACCTTGTAAGCACTTTGTTAGCAGACACGTAAGTTGTTATCCATCACCGAATGTTGTACGATCTTAGGCAGTTCTCATGCTGCACAACTTTGCTCAGCAAGTGGTTTACTTCTCACTTGCCCAAGACTCATGTTTTGTGGAACCTCCCCAATAAATAAGCATGGGTCGAGAAATTAATAACTCTCAGACACTATGATATCAACTGGTTTGATACCAAGATCAGCGGTGTCATTATGATCCCAAGTTGCAGAGACTTCCCGAATGTACCCCTCATCGATACTAGAGGAGTAATCAGCTACAACCCAATCCTTGCTCGCTGCCAGAATGGATATTCAACAGGGCCAGAACCGGAGCTAGATTTACTAAGCCTATTTCTATGAAAAAGGCAGCAGTTAAGAGCTAGAGACTCAGGCTAGTTTTGCTTGGCTTCACCCTCTTCTACAAGGGGAAACCCCAGATGAAAATGTGAGTTGTTTAACCACAAGGGCCATCTGCTTTGGTCAAAGGAGATAGCTTTAACAATGTTCTATACTCATACCTATGAGATCACTATGGAGCCTGAGGTTTCTATACCTAGGGAGGATCTGAAATACGCTTTAGTCAAAGTGAAGCGTGAAAACAAAGAACTATGGGAGATTATTCGCCAGTATCAAGCCTGTCCCAGGTCTCAAGCAGGAGAAGGATCGTCTAGTTAGAACGATCGATACTTCACTATTTCCTGTTTTCTTTAAAGATTTTAATCTTATGTTATGTGTGCTTTTGCTGTAAGAAAGGTCTTGTTTGTTAACAAGGGCCATCTATTGTAATAGATTTCAGCTTATAAATGAAAATTTGCTTTTAAAGCACGTTGTTATGTATGTTCCTAATTTTGTTTGTAAACAGAATTTCCTTTTTCCTTGAATGGTTGGTTTTGCATTTGCATGTACATGTGCATATCATTTTGCATTGGTCTTGCATTGGGTTCCGCGGCTCAACTGTCGTTCTTGTCTGCCAGAGAGAGAAAGTGGAGGAAAGGAAGTCACACTGAGTTCTCACAGATACAACACCTGAGCTCAAGCTCAAAGAAGGATGGTAGACAACGATCATAGAATTGACCAAATAGACAATGACATCAAAGGAATCAAAGACAATGTCAATTAGATCATGTAAGTTCTTAATGTGATAAAAGCAAAGATGGATACACAGGTTACAGTGGTTTCTGAAGTCGCTAAAGCAACAACAAACCTTCCAACAACTCTGGCTACGATAACTGAATTTCCATTTGGCATGTCTAGGGACTTCCTACTGTCGATCAGTAATCCTCAACCATCCAGCTTTCAACCATAAGTTGATCCAATGATGACGAATCCCATCTTCACTCAGAAAGGAGGACTAACTCATGTTCGACCTGTTTTCAACAATTACCAGCCAATCTTCGATATACCAGATGATTCTGAGGTTGAAGACGACAAGCATGAAAAACTGAGGGTAGAGATGGACATTATGGCTAAAAGAACGAGAGCTATTGAAGGGAGTAATGTTTTGGATCAGACGCCAAAGACATGTGTCTGGTATCAGGACTGATATTCCTACCAAAGTTCAAGATGCCTGTGTTTGACAAATATGAGGGAACTACTTGTCCCAAAGTTCACTTAATCATGTATTGTAGGAGGATGGCTCCACATATCGAAAAAGACAAATTATTGGTACATTGCTTCCAAGATAGCCTCAAAGGAGAAGAAGACCTAATGGTGAGTAACTTGTCCTCCTTCAGATACATTGAAGCGGATGAAGACGCGCTTGAAACTTCCTTCCAAGCCTTGGAAATAGCCCATGTTGTTCTAGTTAATGAGTCGGCTATAACCTGTGGTCCATCTTTTACTTCTGTTCAAAGCATCAAAGCTGCATTAAAGACAGAACTCCATTTGGGATGGGGGGAAATTATTGAAGTCAACGCTTGAGCGAAGAACGACCGACAAGGGGTTGGTTATAAACCAACTCTAGAGGATGCGCCAGAAGAGAGCGTCATGAAGAAGAAATCCTTGAAGGAAATATTCACAAGCGGTGGAACGCAAGTAAACGCCACTACAGCTAAAGAAGAAGATAGTGATCTTGAAAGCCTGGTGATCCAAGGTGGAGCAGCTCTGCGCAACTGGGAGACTGTGGAGATCCCTGTCTTTTTACCTTTAGAGTAATTCATTTTCTTGTTAGCTTTGTTTTCTTTAAAACATTCCTGGTCTTGCACAAGGCTTGTGAATCATTTTGTATGGCCCACTTTGCAATTCGAAAAGATCTATGAATGAAAAAGTGTTTTTGTTAAAACTCTTGTGTTGTTTTATGCTTATCATTTTCACTCTTTTTTAAAAGGAAAAATGGCAACTTTTGAAAACTTAAAAACAAACATTCATCTGCATGTCTGTGTGTGTGTCTGATCACTCTCAAAATTGTAAAAACATGTAGAACATCTCCACCACCCACAGAATCCCATGATCATTCGGTTCCTTCTGGTAGTGGTTCATCTGTATTCCAAGCCGAAGAAGAAAGCGATGAAGATTCAGAGGTCCCTGAAGAATTGAGGAGGATGACTGAATATGAGGATGCCTATCTTCAACCGTACAAGGGACATATCGACATCATCAACTTAGGTTCTGAAGAAGAGAAAAGAGAAGTCAAGAGTAGAGCATCGTTAAGAGCAAAAGTCAAAAGCAGGTTGACGGCACTCCTCAAAGATTATATCGACATATTCGCTTGGTCTTATCAAGATATGCTAGGGTTGGACACCGACATTTTTATGCACAAGCTCCCTCTGAACGTAGAATGTCCACCAGTCAAGCAGAAGCTTCGAAGATCAAGACCAGACATGGATCCAGATATCCATAATGGGTGGCCAACATTGTGCCAGTCCCAAAGAAAGATGGCAAAGTCAGAATGTGCATAGACTATAGGGTTCTAAACAAAGCCAATCCGAAGGACGATTTCCCTCTTCCATATATTGACACTCTGGTGGATAACACGACCAATTTTGCAGTGTTCTCATTCACGGACGGATATTTTGGCTACAATCAAATAAAGTTGTATTTGGCCGACATGAAGAAAACAACTTTCATTACACCCTGGGGAACCTATTGCTATAAGGTCATGCCTTTTGGTTTGAAGAATGTTGGAACAACATATCAGCGAGCTATGGTCGCACTCTTCCATGATATGATGCATCAGGAGATTGAAGTATATGTAGACAACATGATTGCAAAGTCTCGAAGTGAAGCATACCACTTGGATCATGTTTTGAAGCTATTTGAAAGACTCCGAAAGTATCAGCTAAGGCTAAATCCAGCTAAGTGCACATTTGGGGTTCGTTCAGGAAAACTACTTGGTTTCTTTGTTAGTCAATAAGGAATTGAAGTAGATCCTGATAATGTTTGAGCAATTCAAGAAATGTCGGCTCCTCAAACAGAAAAGAAAGTGAGAGGTTTCCTTGGGCGGCTAAACTACATCTCCAAGTTTTTTGCTAATCTGACACCTACCTTCATGCTGATCTTCAAGTTGTTACGAAAATATCAAACGGTGGTATGGAATGAAAACTGCCAGGCCGCATTTGAGAAAATCAAGAAGTATCTACAAGAGCCTCCAGTGTTGATTCCTCCAGTGCCAGGGAAGCCATTGTTCATGTACATGACGTTACTAGAAGACTCAATGGGTTGTGTCTTAGGCCAAATGGACGAGTCAGAAAAAAGGAACATGCGATCTACTACCTGAGCAAGAAGTTCACAGACTGCAAAAGTCGTTACTCATGCTAGAGAAAGCCTGTTGTGCCCTAGCTTGGGCTGCCAACCGTCTAAGACAATATATGATATGCCATACCTCAATGCTGATTTCCAAGATGGACCCAATAAAATACATCTTCGAAAAACCAGCTCAAACTGGAAGGTTGGACAGATGGCACATGCTCTTGTCAGAGTATGATATTCAATATGTCATTCTAAAGGCCATCAAAGGCAGTATCTTGTCAGAACACCTCGCTGCGCATCCTGTGGAGGATTATCAACCACTCAAGTTTGAGTTTCCCAATGAAGATGTAATGTACATTCAACGCATGAAACCAGAATCTGGTCCTGAGGACGGTCCCGAACCTGGGTCCCGCTGGGAAATGATGTTTGATGGAGCGTCTAATATGAATGGACATGGTATTGGAGTTGTCTTGAAAAATCCAACCGGAGGATATACTGCCGTCACCGCCCGACTTTGTTTCTCTTATACTAACAGCATAGTCGAGTACGAAGCTTGCATCCTAGGGTTGGAAGCTGCTATCGATCTCCACATCAAAATCTTGGAAGTGATTGGTGATTCTGCTTTATTGATTTATCAACTCAAAGTAGAATGGGAGACCCGAGATGAAAAGTTGGTCCCCTACAAGGATCACATTCTAGAGATGATTGAATATTTTGATGAAATTACTTTCAAACATGTGTTGAGAGAAGATAATCATATTACTGATGCTTTAGCCATGTTAGCATCGATGTGGAAGGTCCAGCTTATTAACGAAGCACCTCTGATTCGCATTGAAAGAAGAATTGTACCAACATATGTCATGATGGTAGAAAAGAGTCTGATAAGAAACCTTGGTTCCATGATATCAAGAATTTTCTTCAAAATCAGGAATATCCAATTAACGCATCTAGAATCGACAAAAGAGCCATACGAAGGTTATCGTCCAAGTTCTTCATCAGCAATGGCATCTTGTATAAGAGAAACTATGACATGGTTTTGCATAGATGTGTGGATGAAGAAGAAGTGTATCTGCTAATGACTGAAGTGTACGAAGGAACATTCGGCACCCATGCCAGTGGTCATGCCATGGCGAAAAATATTTTAAGGGTGGGTTATTTCTGGTTGACCTTAGAGACGAATTGCATCCTCTTTGCCCGAAAGTGCCACAAATGGCAAGTCTATGCCGACAAAGTGCATGTTCCTCCGCATCCTCTCAATGTAATGACATCGCCATGGCCATTCGCAATGTGGGGTATAGACATGATTAGAGCAATAGAGCCAAAAGCCTCTAATGGCCATCAATTCATTCTCATTGAAATTAATTACTTCACCAAATGGGTAGAAGCACCGTCGTATGCGAACGTAACAAAGCAAGTGGTCCCCCGCTTCATCAAGAAGGTGATCGTCTGCCGGTACCGCGTTCCTAACCAAATTATCACCGACAATGGTTTGAATCTGAACAAAAAAACAATGAAAGAACTTTGTGATGACTTCAAAATCAAGAATCACAATTCATCTCCATACAGACCCAAAATGAATGGTGTTATCGATGCTGCAAACAAGAATATCAAGAAAATCATGCAAAAGATGGTTGTAACCTATAAAGATTTGCATGAGATGTTACCATTTGCTTTACATGGTTACAGAACATCAGTGCAAACTTTGACAGGGGCAACCCCTTTCTCTTTGGTCTATGGGATGGACGTGGTACTACCCATCAAGGTCAAGATACCTTCGTTAAGGATCTTAATGGAAGCCGAGCTTGAAGAAGCTGAATGGATAAAAGAAAGGTTCGATTCATTAAACCTTATCGACGAAAAAAGGATGATTGCCATGTTTCATAGCCAGATTTATAGACAAAGGATGATAAGAGAATTCGACAAGAAGGTTCATCTCAAAGAATATAAGGAAGGAAAGCTTGTACTCATAAAAATCCTACCAACACAAAAGGATATGCATGGCAAGTGGATGCCCAACTATGACGGCCATTTTATCGTGAAGACCGTTTTATCTAGAGGATCTTTGATTCTTGAGACGATGGATGGCGAGCAACTCAAGTACCCTATCAACTCAGATGCAGTGAGAAAGTATTACACATAAATGGAAATCCTAGAAAGGTGGTTCAAGCCAAAAATGTTTTAGCAGGTTGAAAGTCCGAAGAACAAAACCGACAAATGCAAGGGCAAGGTCTTGTCAAAGGTGTTAAAGAAAGTCATCGTCTGTCATTCTCATTAGAAACAACAAAGCATATGGTATGGTAGTTAGTAGGACCAGATCATTGTGGGATTCTGTAACCCCTCTTGTTTGCCATTTTTCAAAATTATATTCATTCTCGAGACTATACCCTTTGTAAAGTTCTCGTCTCTTAATGCAATCAGATTTTGGACCAGTCATTGTTATGATTTTTGTTTTTGTTATGCAAATTTCACTTATTTGTTAATAATGATTTTTGAAAAGCAAAGTGTGTTGCACCCAAAAATTTTCCCAACATTTCTTTACCTAGCTTATGTTTCATTTCATTCACATTAGCATTATCATTTGCATTTCCTTGACATGTATGCATGAGATCTGGAGGTATGATTACCAATAAAGAGCAATACAAGACTATGAAGCCAGCTGGGAGGCTTATTCAAGTGTTCAAGGGTTGATATCCTTGTCAGAGAAGTTGAAAGATCCTCAGAGATAGTGGTTGAAGCCAAGAGTGTAGGTCTCCTAACTTGAGAGTTGTGGGGAGCCATTAGATGATTCTAAGGTCATGAAGAAGGACTTGAGGTCTTGAGAGAGCTTAGGAGAAGGTTTGAAGATCACTTTGAGGCCTAGACAGGTCGTTGTGCAAGAATAAGAAGCCTCAGCCATGATTGGTGCAGCTAGGTTTGACTGGGTCAACCCTAAGTCAACTGAGGGTTTGAAGGAAGTTAAGACCCAATTCAAGAGCCATGTGATCATGGATTGATACATTGAGATGTTATAAGGATGATTCCAAGGTTAACTCATCAAGATTGAAGAGTTTGAGAATTTTCAGGCTAGGGTTTTTAAGGCTTGACAGTGTAAAATCCCCTAGTTTGACCCCTATCTTCAAGGCTATTTAAGTTAAGATATGATTGTCATATCATCTTGCCCCCAACATGATTGTTGTAGATCATGATATTATCTTTAATAGGATTTATAGAACTCAAGTTATGAGCCAGACAAGTTACAAGTCATCTGAGGCATGTGAATTTGGAGCTTGAAAGTTACCCAATTTACATGACACTTTTTCCCTACAAGTACGATTCCTATGAACTTTTGGTAAACATGAATGTTTCTCCTTATTCTCTTAGCTTTCTAGAGAGTACTAGAAGTCCTTGATATGATTTGTAGAACTCAACTTATGGCTTAGACAAGTCAAGGGTATTTTGGACATTTGGTGATTATAGGTCATTTGTGATCATAGGCTATTTTCACCAACTTAGAGGTCTCAAATGAAATTTTGTTCAACTATAAAGTTGCTCAAAATGGGGTTTTAACCTTGACCATGCATCAAGGAGGCATTGAAATGTCTCAAGGAGATATTTGGTTCAAGAAATTTTGAAAAAAGGAAGAATTAAAAGGATTAAATGACCAAAAATTCAAATAATTCATTTTGTGACCAAATGGGGAAAAGTTATAGGTCAAATTGATTGGAAAAATGATTTTAGAAACAATGGAAATGTTATAATTTTTATTTGAGGTCAAATTCATGCACTTCTATTTCATTTCTTCATGATGAAGTAACATATCCAACTCACACCATTGGATGCAAACAAGGAAACAATCACCACCATCCAATTCCTTAGCTCATTAGGAGTGCAAAGCAAGCTTGCTGAGGCCAAAATAGAGGAGATATCGCATATGCCATGAATGACATTTTGGTGAGAATTTGAAAATCCAATTTCTCATTTGGATGACTCCAGAACTTTCTAGATGATTCTAAGCACTTCTATATAAGTCATTGAGTGAGTTCAGTGCATTTTTTTGAAGAGATTGGTGCTGGAAGCAGAGAGTGAGATTGAAGTTTCACCATTGCAAGTTGAAATCAGTTTTTGAGTTCAAGGAAGAATCAAGCCAAATCAAGGTGTGCAAAGGCTTCAGGAGTGAATTTGGAGTGTGTTTGCATCATCTTGGAGGTTGAAGTGATCAAGAACACCTTCTGTTACGCGTCTGAAACCAGGTTGGTACACATTGAATTTGTGCTTAAACTATAGGGATATGCTTAGAAATTGGCATGTGGTTAGGTTCCATTCATGATCTAGATGGATTTAGGATGGTTAATTACACGATTAGAGACAAAATAGGTGTGTGATCAATTTCTGTTGAGCCCTGAATTAGGTGATTCTTGGACTGTTAATCAAGATTGGATAGTGTAGAATGATCACCATGAGATGAGGATTACACTAGTGTCATTAATTTTAAGAATGGTGAGATTCAAGATCTTGACAAGTTTTTGAAAGTGCTATCGGGTTTGGAGATGCAGAAGGAATTAGAAAATTCTGAGGCCAGATTCATGATCAGCGTGAGATTTTGAGTGAGATGAGGTATGGTTTTGTGACTTTGGATGACCTGTGGAAGATGACTCACCGGAGAAGACGGTGGCGCCACTGTTCTGGCCACCGTCTGTAATTCCCTCCATCTGAGATTTAAAATTAGGAAGATGAGGTCATGACCGTCCATGCGTGTGGAAAGATTGACCTGGTCCCTTCATCCAAGCGCTCTCATTGAGCCACATACCCCTCCCCTTGTACACACCGTTTTGATTAATGAGGAATTTAAGACTTAGAGTCTTCGCTGGGTGGACTAAATGGGCGTGGGTTCGAAACTTGGTGTGCATTCTTTTCTTTTTTTTCAGTTTGATAATTGGAGATGAATGCAAGCGCCTGGGCCTAGTGACAGATTGATATCAACACCCCTTTTTTTGGCCCAATCCTTGAATTAAACTGATTATATTTGCTATTTGCCACGCCAGTTTGATTAATTTCTTTTTATGTTCTTTATTTTGTGCATTTCATATGGTTTAGAAATTAATTCACAAAAAATAGGAAATTAACTCAATTAATTCCAAACTTTTTTCCCCTGATTCATGATTGAATCTAGAATTTTATAGATTAAAAATATTAGGAATTCATGCATTTGTGATTTTATTTGCAATTTTTGAATATTAATTGATATTAAAATGGCCATGGTTGATACCTTGCCTTGTTGAATTTTGTGTGATCATTTGGTGATGATTCTTGACTTGATTTTTTGGGTGTAGCTAGCATAGATATGCATGTTCCTCTAGAAAGTTTCTCACATTTTTGTGATGGAATTAGGTGGTAGTTTTAAGTTGAAACTTTAGGTGCTCTAGATTTAGGGTTTAAGCTTAGTACCTTATGATTTAGGTTTTATTTCTAGGACTTTGTGGATGATTCAACCCCTGGATTTTGTATGGTAGATTCATGAATGAATTAGGTCCCCATAGTTAGTTTTGTAGGATTTTACAATTGGGTTTAGTATTTTAGTTAGGATTAACTTTAGTACTAGGTTTCAGGTGATCCTAACTTGCTAACTCAACTAGAATGACTTCTTTGGTTCCCTTAGATTAGGGTTTTGCCTCTATTGCTCTTGGCTAGTGTTGAAGACAAGCTTGGGCTACTATGGAATGCTTGAGGAAGCTTGGATGTGAAGATTTCCCTTCTTTTGGTGTAGTTTTGTTTAGGTGTTAAGATTAGGGTTTGTAAGTAGAGCTTCTAGATAGATTCTCTTATTTTATAAACATGGAAGGTGTTGATCACTTCCATTCCTCCCAATGATATAAGGTCCCCTTGTAAAAGCCTCATCCCTCCTTTGGTAGTATGTGTGGCTCTTCACAAGTTGGTAGAACCTTTGAGGGTTACTTTCTTTGATGATGGAGTGCTTAGTGGTGACCTTTGGTCTTCACTCTGCTGTCTATTATCCAAACCTTGCTCTTGTCAGATGAATCTTTCTCCCTTGCTAGAGGATGGAATTCCTTGCTAGAAGATTGAAGATGCTAGAGGTTGCTACTTCTTTGTATCTGAAGACTGCCATTGGAGCTGAAGCTTGAAGACCAAGAAGAACAAGTTGACACTTCTGTGAAGTGGATCCAATTGAGATTGAAGAAAGAGCTGAAGCTTGAGGAAAGCAAGTTGATACTTATGTTTGATGTGTTGAAAGCTTAGAGAAGCAAGTTGATACTTGCTAGTAAAGAGAATAGCTTTGAAGAGCAGTTACAGACTGAAGACTGAACTGCTGTCAAAGGACTGCTTTGTTGTGAAGATGTGGGAGTTGTTGATCTGCTTTCTTTCCTGTCTGTTTGCTTTCTGTGCATCTGTATTGGTGTGACTTATTTGATTTGCTTGATGCATTAGAATAAGTTCATATCTAGATTCTTTTAAGCTAGGAGCATGATTGCACTAGAGGTTGAGTTGCTCCCTCTGCTTGTATTTTTACTGTATGGCTTTGCTTGTGGGTATTCGGTAGAGCCCAACTCCCTTTCCTATGTGGCTTATGATTTGCTTGATGGCATTTTATTCTTCCTGTATGATTGCAGTTATTCATATCTAGCTCGAGGTCGAGACGATCTTGTGGAGGCTGATGCCCCACACATATTTCCTCCCTCACTTGCATTGCATGCATTTTACAGTCGTTTACTATTTACAGTTTAAGCTGATGCTTTATCTGTTTCTGTTTATCATTGACATGTTCCCTTAGGACTCTCATTTCCTTTGATAAGGAAGTGATGATAGAACTTTAGGTCGAAACCTATGCATGATAACTTCTAGGAGTTCCCTGTTTCAAGCCTCAACCATAGGATGAATCCTTGGTATGACAACATTAGGACTTGATAGTCCCCCCCTTAGTTGAGCCTGTTCTCTCTTCTCATCTCAAAATAAGTCAAAATACAGTAATAAAGGTTAACTGATGTCGTACGTTACGAGCCTTAAGCTATATGAGAAAGGATTGTTGGAGAGTTTCTTTTCAACAGTCTGGATGTTTAGTATGGTACCCTTTGGGTGATATGCGACGCATTCACTCTCAGGTCATAGTCTCTAGTGCGATATTGGTTGCAAACATCCATAAAAAACAGTTCTTTCGTAAAAGACAGAAAACAAACTTCAAACCTTTTTGCCCCGTGGACCCATAAGTCAAAGGAAAACTTTTCGAAAGAAAAGAGTGTCGTTAACTCTAAGTTCTACCGCAAACGGTAACGCCTAAGTCTCCAAGGGTCGAGCTGTGTACACCAAACTGCTGGAACTGTTTGTTAACCCTACTCGATAAAACAGATGAACCTGAACCCCCGTAATCCGTAGTTACCCGAACTACGTAAGCGCTGATCTCTCATATCTGTTGAGAGTACGTAGGCACAATACTGACGTATTGGCGAGCCACCTTCCCCCATCTGTTAACCCGTAGTTAGTCGAACTACGTTGACTCTGATTTCTCATTCTCTGATGTGAATACGTAGGCATAAAGTGCGACACTTTTCCGAGTCACTTTCTTTTCTCTTTTAAGCCAGCCTTGATAGGTAGATAGTAAAACCAACCCGTCAGATAAACACAACAAGCGTGGATCCCATCGAGTACGATGGACGTGAGGGGTGCTAATACCTTCCCCTTGCGTAACCGACTCCCGAACCCAGACAATGGTTGCGATGACCTTGTCTTATACCTTTTCGTCAGGTTTTTCCGATCGTTTCCTTTCCCGTTTTGAGGGATAAATAACGAAAGGTGGCGACTCTTTTGTTTTGCCGGCACCTTATTTTCGCGGTAGCGACAGCTGGCGACTCTGCTGGGGACTTGATAGTTTCCTGAGATCCAACGTCCCTTATGCGAGTCAATCTTGGGATTCAACGTCCCCTACGAGAGTCAATCCTAGCGCTTGTATGATTACTTGTTGGGTTGTGTTTATTTATCGCATTTTATTTCCCGCACTTTATTTTCAGTATGATATGATTATCTGTGCTGTTGTGGGGGGGGGGGGCATTCTGATGAGTGAGAAGCCAGACCCAGGCTTGAGTGTACCTAGCATTAGTTGTGGAAATTAGTGGGTGCGTGCTTGCTTTGCAGGCACTAGTGTCTCATGAAATCCACGCTCAGACGAGGTTCTCCCGGTTGACTTCTTTTCCGGCCCTTTGGGCCTGAGGGGTTGTTGGTTTAGAGGATTGTCGACTCTAGGAACTAATCATTTGGGATTCAGTTAAGTGAGGCCGCTTCAGGAGACGGTGATGCCACACCTTCTGGGTATCGTATCATCTCTCTTGAAAGTCTGTGACGCTGATGACCGCATAGGATGTCGGACTTGTGTCAGTTTAGGTCCATACCTGTGAGCAGGGTCGGGTTTGTTGCAGGAAACCGTAACCTTCAGACTACCTGGTTTTCTTGATAGTGAATCAGTTTTGTTGGTATCAGAGGTTTTCATCATCAGACATGTATTTGTTCTTGACACAGCAGAGTTATGGTCCTGTATCAGAGGTCCTTATCTTCAGCAATGTATTTGTTCTTGACAAAGCAGAGTTATAGCCCGACATCAGGGCTTCTCATTATCAGATGGATATTTGTTCTTGATAGAGCAGATTTATGGTCCGATATCAGGGTTTCCTTCTCATCAGAGATAGGGTTGTTCTTGACAGAGTCGTAGTGTGGTTTTGTTGATACAGAACCTTCATCACTTCAATAGCACAGTCGTCTTGATCTCCTGCTGCATGATTGCATTTTGCATTGCTTTGCATATTCATTTGCATGTCATTAACGTGTGTCTGTGTTGCAGGTACCGTTTCCCCCGGTTCAGGTTTTCTTGCCGTCTGTTGTGCTAGTATGGGTTCTCTAAGGAAGACCGTGGCCTACAAGCTCCCCACTCCTAAGGTTGTTCAGTTGACTGGTTTGATTGCTTTGGCAAATGATTCTGTGAGAGGTGAATTCATAAAGGCTTATGGGAAACTGCTCAGCTTGGTTCGTAAACCCTCTGTGTTTGAGTTGAATGGGTTGCACGCCTTGCTGCAGTTCTATGATCCTCCTTTGAGATGCTTTACTTTCCCGGACTTTATTCTCGCACCTACACTAGAGGAGTATGCTGATTTGTTAGGTGTGCCTATCAAGAGTCAGATGCCCTTTGTTCATATGGATGTTGCACCTAATCTGGCTAGTCTAGCCCCTTCACTTCATCTAGATGCCTCCGAGTTGGTCTTGTCTAGTTGGAACAGGGTTCCCGGTTTCTCCTTGTAGTTCTTAGTGGGAAAGGCCCAGTAGTGCGCCAAAGACGGATGTTGGATCGTGTTCAACGCCATCCTTGCTTTGTGCATATATGGCATCATTCTGTTCCCCAATATGCCCGACTTTGTAGACTTGGACGCCTTCCACATCTTTGCATCAGGGAGTCCAGTCCCTACCTTGATAGGAGATGTCTACCATTCTGTCCATTACAAAAACGAGAACAGAAGGGGTAAGAACATCTCGTGCTGTGTGCCCCTGCTCTATAGATGGCTTGATAGTCACCTACCCAAGAAGGGTCCCGTTGCTTCGTCTGCAGCCACAGCTGAGTGGTCTGAGCGTTTGATGAGTCTATCAGCGAAGGATATTGCCTGGTTTGATAGAGATAGGTTGGGTACTGAGATTATCTTCAGCTACAGCGGGTTTCCGAATGTGCCTTTGATAGGCAGGAAGGGCTGTATCAACTATAATCCATCTCTGTTGGTCCGACAGTTCGCGTATGCTTTGAGAGCTCTGCCGAAGGATGAAGAGGTGCAGGAAATTCTGTACCTCACTGGTCTTCTAGAGGGGGATATGTTATCTAAGCTTCAGCGCGCTTGGAATGGTATCTGTAAGCGGGGAAAGCCGTTGCTGGGGAAAAGTAATAGCCAAGCCTACACTCCGTATGTGACCTGGATCAGAGCCAAAGCAGATATTATAGGGATGCAGTTTCCACCTGCCCAGCCAGAAAGCCCTCCAGTAATTGAAGAACCTACCACCGTGCCTATTCAGCAGCATAATCAGGTGTTAGCGGAGAAAGATGAGCTAAAGAAGGCAAATGAAGAATTGGAGAAAGAATTGGCTTAACTCAGAAGCGAGAGAAGCGAAGCCGTCCATTCCTTCAAGAGGCAAACAGAGCTGGTGAACCAGTTAGGGACGGATTTGACTAAGCAGATGGCTGAGCGTGAGCGCTTGGGTCGGGACTTCAAAGCTGTCAATGACGTACTGGCCACTAAGAAGCAGCACCTGGATGAAGCGTACCGGAGAATATCCAAGTTTAATCAGCATTGGAAGGCCACCCTAGCCAACGGCAAGGAACGGGAGGATAAACTGAAACAACAGATCTCCAAGTTGAAAGCCCAGGTGAAGGCTAGTGAGAAGAGGTTCGATGAAGAAACTGCTCGCAAATATGCCGTTGAAGGCCTGCTCAACAAGGCTCTTGCTAACCTGAAGGAGCGCAAACAGACGTTTGAATCCAAGAAGCAGAAGTTAGAAGATTGTTTCGGCGAAGGAGCGTGGGAAGACTCGGTTGAAGGTCTTCAATACACTATTAGGTAGAGGGAGTTACTCGTTCAAGGGTTGCTCACTTAGCCTGATCATCCAGAAACGAGGGATCTGTTAGAAGAGTTTCGAGCCCGTGGCCATGCTTGACTATATTTGTAATCCTTTTGTTTCGATCGCTGTTGTATGCTGACCATCACCAGGCTTGTTGGTCGAGGTCGTGCTATTGATTCTGCTTGTAATCGGTGACATTGTGTACGGCCTCGATAGGCTTTCTTTATATATGTGAGATGTTATTTCCATGACTGGACTCGGACTTCTTATTGTCAGCACTGGCACTCAGGCACTAGGATTGGTGGGGGGGGGGGGGGGGGGGAATCTCCCTAACACACAGGCACACGTTTGCATTTGCATGAAGCATTTGCATAACGAGCACTTTGTCGTTTTTTTCTAACCCTTTGTGTATATAGGTTGTCCCAGGATTGATCGAAGACCAATCCACCACTATCTGACCAGAGCGAATCAATCTAGAGCAATGGGACAAGTGCAGACTGACGTTCAGGAGCTCCGAGAGAGGATGGACCGCTTCATGGAGCTCATGCAAGTGGTTGCCAACGGCCAAGACCAGCTCAGAACATTGGTCCAGCCTCTGATCTCAAGGGTTGACAGCAATGATGTACTCCATGGTGGGAATGTTCCAACCCCTCCACCTGTTGAAACTCCTCAGAATGGCATCCCCGTGACCGGGAGGAACGGTAGTGGTAACGACAATGTGATTGCTAACATGGGGCTCAATGGTAATACGACTGGCGTCGGTAATGGAAATTTTGAAGCTAATGTTGGACTGGGCAACGACAACACAGGTGTTGGAAATCTGTATAGGCCTCAGCCATGGTTAGAAGACCGTCAAGAAGATTTGTTCTCACAGAAGGGTGCTGAAGGAGAGCTAACCGCTGAAGCACGTCTGAGGTTTAAGGCACTCGAGGACAAGATGAGGAATTTCGAGAACCTGAACACTATGGGTGTCGACATGTCTAAATTAGGATTGATTGCTGATTTCAAGGTGCCTCCCAAATTCAAGGTACCCGACTTTGAGAAATACAAGGGCACCACCTGCCCTCGTGTCCACTTAAGGTCATACTACCGAAAGATGTCTGCTCACTCTGAAGACGAGAAGTTGCTGATGCACTTCTTTTAGGATAGCTTGTCCAGGCCATCCTTGGAATGGTACATGAGTTTGGAGCCTACCAGTGTGCGCACGTGGAAGGAACTTGCTGAGGCATTCATGCACCATTACCAATATAACAGTGACTTGGCTCCGAACCGAGTTCAAATGCATAACTTGTCACAGAGGAACAACGAAGGGTTCAAAGAGTACGCCCAGCGGTGGCGTGAATTGGCAGCTAGAGTTCAGCCGCCGATGGTTGAACGGGAGCTTGTCGAGATGTTTGTAGCCAACCTCCCAGGGGTTTATTACGAGAAATTGGTCAGTGGTATGTCTGGAAGTTTCTCAGATCTCATCATCACCGGCGAGCACGTTGAAAATGGGATAAAACTGGGGAAAATTCAAGGTGTTGATCTAGCCTCAGCTGGAAGAGGAAAGAAACCGTATGGTGGCAAAAGGCGGGAAGGAGAGACGAGCGCCGTGTCTAACGCTCGAAGGAAAGGCAAGGGCCAGCGCCAGCAGGTGGCTAGCATAACCATCCCTGCTGTCCAACAACCCCAGCCACAGCAGCAGCTGCAAAAGCAGCAGCCAAATCAGCAAGGGTACCGAAAGTATCAGAACAGGGCACCTCTGTCAAGCCGTCACCTCGAGACACCGCCCATGTCTTATGCTCAGCTATTACAAACTCTGCTTCAGTTGCAGTTAGTCCAGAAGAGAACCCTGGCTCCCTTGACAGGGGAACCTTCGCTAGGTTATGATGCGAATGCAACATGTGAGTTTCACTCAGGGGCACCAGGCCACACGATAGAAAACTGCAAAGCCATCAAGCACAAGGTGCAAGATATGGTGGATGCTAAGATCATCAATTTCTCAGATAATGTGCCGAATGTCACGAAGAACCCTATGCCGAATCATAGGGGAGGTGGGATGAATGCCATTATTGAAGACGAGAACTTAGATGTGTTGACTGATGTCAGGGATTTGAAGACACCGATTAGCTTCGTTAAAGCCAAGCTGATGAAGAGAGGCTCATTTCCGGGCTGTGGAGAACTGTGTATGGGCTGTGCGACCCGTCCTGATGGATGTGAGCAGTTGACAGAAGGGATTCAGAGTCTGATGACCGAAGGAATCTTGCAGTTTAGCCGAAGGGCCGAATGTGGATCTGGAGAGGTAATGCTGAAGAAAGATGATGAGGTTGCCACCATCACCATCCCTCGCCGAACGATAACCATTTCTGCACTCAGGCCGCCCGTGATTACCATCACCAAGGCTGGACCGATACCTTTTGAAAGCACCAATGTTGTCCCATGGCACTATGGGGCAGACGTCTACTGTAACGGACAGAAGTTGGAACTGGAACCATCTGGGCAGTCTGTGGATAACCTAGTGGGCACTGGCGGAATCACGCGCAGCGGAAGAGTGTTTGCTCCACCTGAGATTGTGATTGACAAAGCAGACAAAGCTGAGAAAACCGATAAGGGAAAGAGTAAAGTCGTTGAGGAAACCCCTCAGGGAGTAGAGAAGGACTTACTTGTAAAGGACGCTGAAGAGTTCATGAGGTTGATCAAGAAGAGTGACTACAAGATCGTGGATCACCTCCATCAAACACCCTCGAAAATTTCCATCCTGAATTTGTTGTTGTGTTCGGAGTCACATCGCAACGCACTGTTAAAAGTTTTGAATGCCACGTATGTACCGCATGAAATATCGGTCAACCAGTTAGAAGGGGTCGTAGCCCACGTGAACGTTGGAAACGGGTTAGGGTTCACTGACCTGGAGCTGACGCCGAAGGGAAGAAACCACAACAGCGCCCTGCATGTCTCGATAGAGTGTAGGGGAACGATTATGTCTCATGTGTTGGTGGACACGGGGTCGTCACTCAATGTTCTTCCGAAGAAAGCATTGATGAAGTTAGATACTCGAGGATTGATTTGCACGCCCAGTGATCTGGTTGTGAAGGCTTTCGATGGAACCAAGCGTCATGTCTTTGGAGAAGTAACTCTGCCAATCCAAGTTGGGCCGAAAACTTTCGACGCAGTCTTTTACATCATGGACATCATGCCTGCCTACAGCTGTCTCTTAGGCCGGCCATGGATTCATTCTGCTGGCACCGTGACCTCCATGTTGTACCAGAAGCTCAAGTATGCTGTCGGAGGCAGCATCGTAACTGTTTGTGGCGAGGAAGACATAATGGTGAGCCATTTGTCGTCCTTCAAGTATGTTGAGATGGATGGAGAAATCCACGAAACCGTATGTCAGGCATTCGAAGCTATTAAGGTCAAGGAAGTGGCTCCAGTAATGACTTAAAAACCATAGATGACTCTCTCTTCCTTCAAGGAAGCCCGGGCCGTTGTTCAAGCCGGATCTATCCCAGGCTGGGGGCAAGTTCTAGAAATACCTAACAAACAGGACAAGTTTGGGTTAGGGTACTCTCCTACAGCTGAAGCCTCCTCTTCACGCAGTGCGTCGCGAGGTAAAGGGCCGATCCAGTTTACCAGTGGCGGGGTGATATATGAAAGCATTAACGCAGTGTCTGAAGACGGCGAAGACAGCGACTGCAGCCTGGACTCTTGGATCCAGCCAAGCAAACCAGGCCAGAGCCTCGACAACTGGTCCATCAGGGATATCATCTAAGTGACAGGCAAAGAGTAATGATTTACTTTCTCCAATTATTGTACAACCCTATGTCCTACCCGGGGCATAGTGGTTTTATTGTCAGGGCCTTGTTTGGTTATGTACATGCATTTTACCAATAAATGAAAAGGCATTTTTTTCACATTCAAATGTTGTGATCTCTGTTATTCCTGTTTTATATTTGTTTTGAAAAACAATAAAATGGCAATAGGGTTTGTGCTAACCTGCATATCCTTGTTTTAAGCTTAACCCTTGCAGGATCCACATAGCAGATGAGATCGACTCTGGACCTTCTACGACTCACTTCGACTTCAAATGCCCGATCTATCAAGCCGAAGAAGAGATTGATGAAGACGAAGACCTTCCCGAAGAGGTGGCCTGCTTGTTGAAACAAGAAGAGAAAGTTATTCTGCCTCACGAAGAAGAGATTGAGATTGTGAATTTGGGTTCTGAAGAACTGGTCAGGAACGTCAGGATAGGGGCTGCATTACAGAGTGATGTAAGCAGAGATTGGTCGAGATGCTGAGAGAGTATAGTGACATCTTTGCTTGGTCATACAAAGATATGCCCGGACTTAACACTGACATCGTGGTCCATCACTTGCCGCTGCAAGAAGATTGTCCTCCCGTTAAGCAGAAGCTTAGAAGGACACGACCAGATATGGCCGTTAAGATCAAAGAAGAAGTACAAAAGCAGCTTGATGCTGGCTTCTTAGCGATCACTACTTACCCTCCGTGGGTCGCCAACATAGTGCCTGTACCGAAGAAAGACGGTAAGGTGCGAATGTGTGTCGATTATCGGGACTTGAATAGGGTGAGCCCTAAAGATGATTTCCCGCTGCCTCATATTGATGTGTTGGTCGACAATACAACTTAGTTCTTCGTATTTTTGTTCATGGATGGCTTCTCCAGCTACAATCAGATCAAGATGGCACCGGAGGACATGGAGAAAACTACGTTTATTACACCTTGGGGAACATTTTGCTACAAGTTAATGCCTTTCGGTCTGAAGAACGCGGGGGCTACTTACCAACGAGCAATGGTTACTTTGTTTCATGATATGATTCATCATGAGATTGAAGTCTATGTTGATGACATGATTGCGAAGTCCCAAACGGAGGAGGGGCACCTGGTCAATTTGCTAAAGCTTTTTGAGAGGCTTAGGAAATTCAGGTTGAGGCTGAATCCTAACAAGTGTACTTTCGGAGTACGGTCCGGAAAGCTACTGGGGTTTATCGTGAGTGAAAGAGGCATCGAGGTTGATCCTGCAAAGATAAAAGCGATACAAGAAATGCCAGTGCCAAAAACAGAAAAAGAAGTTTGTGGTTTCTTAGGCAGAATAAACTACATTGCAAGGTTTATTTCTCAGCTCACGGCCACGTGTGAACCGATGTTCAAACTGCTAAAGAAAGATCAGGCGATTATCTGGAATGAGGATTGCCAAAAGGCATTTGATAAGATAAAACAGTATCTGCAGGAACCTTCAATCTTGATACCCCCAGTGGCCGGGAGACCCTTAATCATGTACTTGGCAGTTCTTGAGAATAGTATGGGGTGTGTTCTCGGTCAGCACGACGAGACGGGCAGAAAGGAGCATGCCATCTATTATTTGAGTAAAAAGTTCACAGATTGTGAATCTCGTTACTCAATGCTGGAGAAAACATGTTGTGCACTAGCCTGGGCTGCCAAACGTTTACGACAGTACATGCTCAATCACACAACCATGCTAATTTCGAAGATGGATCCGATCAAGTACGTCTTCGAGAAACAGGCGCTTTCGGGCAGGATTGCCAGATGGCAAATGGTGTTGACGGAATATGACATTCAGTATGTTTCCCCGAAGGCCATCAAGGGAAGCGTATTGTCTGAATACCTTGCCGAACAGCCGATCGAGGATTATCAGCCGATGAAATTTGAATTCCCTGATGAGGATATTATGTTTCTCAAAGCGAAGGATTGCGATGAACCGTTGCCCAACGAGGGTCCAGACAGGAAATCCCAGTGGAAATTGATATTTGACGGGGCAGTTAACTCTTATAGAAGTGGCATCGGGGAGATCATCACGACTCCCTATGGATCCCACATCCCGTTTACTGCGAGACTGACGTTTTCGGTCACGAATAACGAAGCGGAGTACGAAGCATGCATCATGGGTCTAGAAGAGGCAATTGATTTGAGAATCAAGAACCTAGATGTATATGGTGACTCGGTACTTGTGATTAACCAGATTAAAGGGGAGTGGGAGACTCTTCAATCGAATTTGGTGTCGTACATGAACTATGCCAGAAGGCTACTTCCGTTCTTTGATCGAGTAGAACTCCATCATGTGCCCAGAGCTGAGAATCAGATGGATTATGCCTTAGCCACGTTGGCTTCGATGTATAAAGTCAATTTTTGGAATGAAGCTCCAAGGATTGTCCTTTCTCGTCTCGATAGACCTGCATTCGTCTTCGTGATCGAGGAAGCCTCCGACGGCAAGCCATGGTTCCATGATATCCAGACCTTCCTTATGACTAAGGAGTATCCTGCGGGAGCGTCAACCCAGGATAAGAAGACTCTGAGGAGGCTGTCTGGGAATTTTTATCTCAATCCTGAGGGAGTTCTGTATAAGAGAAACAATGATCTCGTGCTACTCAGATGTGTAGATGAGAAAGAAGCGAGTATGCTCATGGAAGAAGTCCATGAAGGCACATTTGGTACGCACGCCGGTAGGGATGTTATGACGAGAAAGATCCTGAGAGCAGGATATTACTGGCTGACGATGGAGTCGGATTGCTTTAAATTCGCGAAGAGATGCCATAAATGCCAGATTTATGCTGATAAGATTCACATGCCGCCGTGCCCTTTGAACGTCATGTCCTCCCCGTGGCCGTTCTCCATGTAGGGCATCGACATGATAGGCAAGATCGAGCCCACCGCATCTAACGGTCATCTCTTCGTTCTAGTAGCCATCAACTACTTCACCAAGTGGGTGGAGGCAGCCTCATATGCTAATGTGACCAAGCAGGTGGTGGCTAAATTCATAAAGAGGGACATCATATGTCGTTACGAAATTCCCGAGCGGATCATTACTGATAATGGTTCGAATCTGAATAACAAGATGATGAAGGAGTTGTGCCAGAGTTTTAAGATTGAACACCATAACTCATCTCCTTACCAGCCGAAGATGAACGACGTCGTTGAAGCGGACAATAAAAACATCAAGAAGATTGTGCAGAAGATGGTTGTGACCTATAAGGATTGGCACGAGATGTTGCCATTTGCACTGCACGGTTATAGTACAACGGTACGTACATCAACCGGGGCAACTCCTTTCTCATTGGTGTACGGTATGGAAGTTGTCCTACCGTTGGATGTGGAGATCCCTTCTTTACGAGTTTTGGTTGACGTGAAACTCAATGAGGCAGAATGGATTAAGAACCGACTAAACCAACTCAGCCTGATGGACGAGAAGAGGTTAGCATCAATCGCATATGGTCGTCTGTACCAGAGCCGAATGAAGAAAGCCTATGACAAGAAGGTGCGTCCTAGAAGCTTTCAGACGGGTGATCTCGTCCTGAAGAAGATCCTTCCTCCACACTCCGATCACTGGGGCAAGTGGACTCCCAATTACGAAGGTCCGTACATCGTCAGCAAGGTCTTCTCGGGAGGAGCCTTGTTGTTATCCATGATGGATTGCGAAGATTTTGCATCCTCGGTGAACGCGGACGCAGTTAAAAAATACTTTGCTTAAAAAATGACCCGCTGGAAAGAAAAAGAATATCCAGGCAAAAATGGGGCATCCTGGCGAACCATAAAAAAGGAAAAAAAGGTTCGGGCAAAAATTAGGGATATAAAAGAAAAGAATGTACACCCGCAAAGTCGAAAACCCGGAAGGGCGACTTTGGCAAAAAAGGGTATCCCGGTGAATCGAAAATCCGCAAAGGGCGGTTCACGCAAAAGTTAGGGATTTGAAAAAGCAAATGACTGCGTTCCGCGTGTGGACTGTATTTGTTTAGTGGTTTGGAGGACCTGAGGGCCGTTTATCTGAATTAATCTCTTCTGAAGCTGAAGCGTCGGAGAAGTATCAGAGTCGAGTGGGTCATAGAGGGATCAACTCATGGTGTTTGTCTACGCCTCATTGCCGACATTTGTGTATATACTGATGTATATTTATGTTATACCTGCGCAGCTTCCTCATTCCAGGAGCTTGCATCTGTTGTAAAACATTTTTACCCATGCAGGGGTTCGTTATCAATAAAATGTATACTATTCAACAATTCTGTTTGTTTGTTTAGCATCTACCTGTTTTGTTTGCGAAAAAGAATGCCAATGTTTTGATAAAATGCGCATACATAAACTTACTGGCCTAGGCCACTGATTGTTGAAACAATGAATTACTTGAAAATTGTCACAAGATGATAACCTTGATAGGTCCCTTTGAGAAGGGTATCTTGTCTGTTTGTTTGTGTTGTTACAGGTATGGCATATTCTAGGCAGTACGACGTATGTTTCCCAAGCAGGATGATTCCTTCTTCTCCAGCAAGTTCAGCAGCATCTCCCCAGTTGAGTCATACACTGAAGTATGCAGCACTCGATAGTCCAGACTGAAGTCTCCGGCATAATTGAAATCCCCCACAGAGTTGTATTCTCCCCAGCAAGCAGGATGATTCCTTCTTCCCCAGCCGAGCTGGAAGATCCCAAAGAGAGTCGAGTCCTTGGAAGCCGTTCGGGCCATGATTGGTTTTCCCCAGTAGAGTGTTGAATAGCTGACGCTGCTTTTCCCCATCGGAGTCGTTATCTCCAGGAAAGTTTTAGCTGTGAATGTCGTGCAGTTTATTTCCGTGATTGACGTTGTTTCCTCAGCAGTTTGTGGTTTGAATACCTGGTTGAGCGGGTTCAGGTTCTCGCAGAACTATGTTCCCCTGTAGCGGTCGACTGAAGTTCGTTTCCCCCAGGCGGAATCCAATTGAGATTGGTATGATTTCTTCTCCTTGGCAGGATGAGTCCTTCCTCCACCAGAATGGTCCTTTCTCCTTGACAGGAGGATTTTCCCTTCAACATTTATTTTGCTGATGGGGTCGTAGCATTTTGCATGATTGCATAGCGTTTACCCTAAATGCGTAGCGGTTCCACCGTGTGGAGCATTGCGCCATTGTCAAAGCATATGCATATGAAACATGAGCTAGGTTTTTACCGTTCTAGTTTTGCAGGTGTTCCTCCGTATAATGGTTTGCTCAAGATGATTCTTGAATTCCCCCAGTGAAGTTGATTACTTAAGATGATTCTTAATATCCCCAGCGAAGTCGCCAGAGTTGGTTGCTCAAGTTGACACTTAGAGTCCCCAGCAGGGCGTTTGCTCAGGATGATTCCTGAAATCTCCAGCAGAGTTATTGGTTCAGGGTGATTCTTGAAATCCTCGACGGAATTCTTTGTCCAAGATGATTCTTGAAGTCCCCAGCAGAGTTGATTCATTCAGGATGATTTCTGGACCCCCGAAGCAGAGTTACTTGACAGTTCTCTAGAATCCCCAGCGGAGATGTGTCATCCCCAGCAGGTTTTAAAAAGAGAAGTTGAAATTTCCTTGAAGACTTGATGATTGAAGTCCGGCAGCGGTTCCGAAACCCCAGACTTACTGATGAAGTCCAACTGTATTGACGAAGCAGTTCTCTCAGCTGATGCAGAGTGCCTGACAGTAAAAGATTGTATATCCTTATTTGGTTCATGATTGACCAAGAATTCTATTCCCGACTTACTGACGAAGTCCGGCTGACGCCCGAAAATGTCTTTGAATGCCCTACGACATAAATAGCTTGATTGTTAAAAGTTCCTAATGACCTGACGAGTCCCGAGGAATCCTTCTGCCGCAGTGTCGCGGAATGCCTGACGACAATATCAGCTATCCATTACCAGTTACCGCGTAACCATTGATCCCTTGATGACCCGAGGACGAATATCTACAGCGAAATCAGATGATCATCTTGACGGAGATTTGAGATTATACCCTTCACCAATCACCATGTGACCAATTCCCAGCTAGTTGTCGCGCAGCTATTATTTCAGTTTCCGAAGATTTGTTCCCAACAGAGTACCGTGCACTTGTGCATTTGGCAAATTTCTGGGTTTGTTGGTATTCAACCGTTTTTTACCATGATTGTTTGAGAGTCGTTCGCTTCTCACCCAGTCAGGTCCAAGCCGTTTGAATAGGGGCAGCTGTTGCACCCCAAAATTTGCCCAACATTTCTTTACCTAGCTTATGTTTCATTTCATTCACATTAGCATTATCATTTGCATTTCCTTGACATGTATGCATGAGATCAGGAGGTATGATTACCAATCAAGAGCAATACAAGACTATGAATCCAGCTGGGAGGCTTATTCAGGTGTTCAAGGGTTGATATCCTTGTCAGAGAAGTTGAAACATCCTCAGAGATAGTGGTTGAAGCCACGAGTGTAGGTCTCCTAACTTGAGAGTTATGGGGAGCCAGCAGATGATTCTAAGGTCATGAAGAAGGAATTGAGATCTTGAGAGAGCTTAGGAGAAGGTTTGAAGATCACTTTGAGGCCTAGACAGGTCGTTGTGCAAGAATAAGAAGCCTCAGCCATGATTGGTGCAGCTAGGGTTTGATTGGGTCAACCCTAAGTCAACTGAGGGTTTGAAGGAAGTTGAGACCCAATTCAAGAGCCATGTGATCATGGATTGATACATTGAGATATTATAAGGATGATTCCAAGGTTAACTCATCATGATTGAAGAGTTTGAGAAGTTTCAGGCTAGGGTTTCTAAGGCTTGACAGTGTAAAATCCCCTAGTTTGACCCCTATCTTCAAGGCAATTTAACTCAAGATATGATTGTCATATCATCTTTCCCCCAACATGATTGTTGTAGAGCATGATATTAGCTTTAATTTGAGTGCTAGAAGTCTTTGATAGGATTTAGAGAACTCAAGTTATGAGCCAGACAAGTTACAAGTCATCTGAGGCATGTGAATTTGGAGCTTGAAAGTTACCCAACTTGCATGACACGTTTTCCCTAGAAGGATAATTCCTATGAACTTTTGGTTAACATGAATGTTGTTCCTTATTCTCTTAGATTTCTAGAGAGTACTATAAGTCCTTGATAGGATTTGTAGAACTCAACTTATGGCTTGGACAAGTCAAGGGTATTTTGGACATTTGGTGATTATAGGTCATTTGTGATCATAGGCTATTTTCACCAACTTAGAGGTCTCAAATGAAATTTTGTTCAACTAGAAAGTTTCTAAAAATGGGGTTTTAACCTTGACCATGCATCAAGGAGTCATTGAAATGGCTCAAGGAGAGATTTGGTTCAAGAAATTTTGAAAAAAGGAAGAATTAAAAGGATTAAATGACCAAAAATTCAAATAATTCATTTTGTGACCAAATGGGGCAAAGTTATAGGTCAAATTGATTGGAAAAATGATTTTAGAAACAATGGCAATGTTAGAAATTTTATTTGAGGTCAAATTCATGCACTTCCATTTCATTTCTTCATGATGAAGTAACATATCCAACTCACACCATTGGATGCAAACAAGGAAACAATCACCACCATCCAATTCCTTAGCTCATGAGGAGTGCAAAGCAAGCTTGCTGAGGCCAAAACAGAGGAGATATCGCATATGCCATGAATAACATTTTGGTGAGAATTTGAAAATCCAATTTCTCCTTTGGATGACTCCAGAACTTTCTAGATGATTCTAAGCACTTCTATATAAGTCATTGAGTGAGTTCAGTGCATTTTTTGGAAGAGATTGATGCTGGAAGCAGAGAGTGAGATTGAAGTTTCACCATTGCAAGTTGAAATCGGTTTTTGAGTTCAAGGAATAATCAAGCCAAATCAAGGTGTGCAAAGGCTTCAGGAGTGAATTTGGAGTGTGTCTGCATCATCTTGGAGGTTGAAGTGATCAAGAACACCTTTTGTTACGCGTCTGAAACCAGGTTAGTACACATTGAATTTATGCTTAAACTATAGGGAGATGCTTAGAAATTGGCATGTGGTTAGGTTCCATTCATGATCTAGACGGATTTAGGATGGTTAATTACACGATTAGAGACAAAATAGGTGTGTGATCAATTTCTGCTGAGCCTTGAATTAGGTGATTCTTGGACTGTTAATCAAGATTGGATAGTGTAGAATGATCACCATGAGATGAGGATTACAATAGTGTCATTAATTTTAAGAATGGTGAGATTCAAGATCTTGACAAGTTTTTGAAAGTGCTATCGGGTTTGGAGATGCAGAAGGAATTAGAAAATTCTGAGGCCAGATTCATTTTTTTTTTAGTTTGATAATTGGAGATGAATGCAAGCGCCTGGGCCTAGTGACAGATTGATATCAACACCCCCTTTTTTGGCCCAATTCTTGAATTAAACTGATTATATTTGCTATTTGCCACGCCAGTTTGATTAATTTCTTTTTATGTTCTTTATTTTGTGCATTTCATATGGTTTAGAAATTAATTCACAAAAAATAGGAAATTAACTCAATTAATTCAAAACTTTTTTCCCCTGATTCATGATTGAATCTAGAGTTTTATAGATTAAAAATATTAGTAATTCATGCATTTGTGATTTTATTTGCAATTTTTGAATATTAATTGATATTAAAATGGCCATGGTTGATACCTTGCCTTGTTGAATTTTGTTTGATTATTTGGTGATGATTCTTGACTTGATTTTTGGGTGTAGCAAGCATAGATACGCATGTTCCTATAGCAAGTTTCTCACATTTTTGTGATGGAATTAGATAGTAGTTTTAAGTTGAAACTTTAGGTGCTCTAGTTTTAGGGTTTAAGCTTCGTACCTTATGATTTAGGTTTTATTTCTAGAACTTTGTGGATGATTCAACCCCTGGATTTTGTATGGTAGATTCATGATTGAATTAGGTCCCCATATTTATTTTTGTAGGATTTTACAATTGGGTTTAGTATTTTAGTTAGGATTAACTTTAGTACTAGGTTTCAGGTGATCCTAACTTGCTAACTCAACTAGAATGACTTCTTTGGTTCCCTTAGATTAGGGTTTTTCCTCTCTTGCTCTTGGCTAGTGTTGAAGACAAGATTGGGCTACTATGGAGTGCTTGAGGAAGCTTGGATGTGAAGATTTCCCTTCTTTTGGTGTAGTTTTGTTTAGGTGTTAAGATTAGGGTTTGTAAGTAGAGCTTCTAGATAGATTCTCTTATTTTATAAACATGGAAGGTGTTGATCACTTCCATTCCTCCCAATGATATAAGGTCCCCTTGTAAAAGCCTCATCCCTCCTTTGGTAGGATGTGTGGCTCTTCACAAGTTGGTAGAACCTTTGAGGGTTCCTTTCTTTGATGATGGAGTGCTTAGTGGTGACCTTTGGTCTTCACTCTGCTGTCTATTATCCAAACCTTGCTCTTGTCAGATGAATCTTTCTCCCTTGCTAGAGGATGGAATTCCTTGCTAGAAGATTGAAGATGCTAGAGGTTGCTACTTCTTTGTATCTGAAGACTGCCATTGGAGCTGAAGCTTGAAGACCAAGAAGAACAAGTTGACACTTGTGTGAAGAGGATCCAATTGAGATTGAAGAAAGAGCTGAAGCTTGAGGAAAGCAAGTTGATACTTATGTTTGATGTGTTGAAAGCTTAGAGAAGCAAGTTGATACTTGCTAGTAAAGAGAATAGCTTTGAAGAGCAGTTACAGACTGAAGACTGAACTGTTGTCAAAGGACTGCTTCGTTGTGAAGATGTGGGAGCTGTTGATCTGCTTTCTTTCCTGTCTGTTTGCTTTCTGTGCAACTGTATTGGTGTGACTTGTTTGATTTGCTTAATGCATTAGAATAAGTTCATATCTAGATTCTTTTAAGCTAGGAGCATGATTGCACTAGAGGTTCAGTTGCTCCCTCTGCTTGTATTTTTACTCTATGGCTTTGCTTGCAGGTATTCGGTAGAGCCCAGCTCCCTTGCCTATGTGGCTTATGATTTGCTTGATGGAATTTTATTCTTCCTGTATGATTGCAGTTATTCATATCTAGCTTGAGGTCGAGACGAGCTTGTGGAGGCTGATGCCCCACACACATTTCCTCCCTCACTTTCATTGCATGCATTTTACAGTCGTTTACTGTTTACTGTTTAAGCTGATGCTTTATCTGTTTCTGTTTATCATTGAGATGATCCCTTAGGACTCTCATTTCCTTTGATAAGGAAGTGATGATAGAACTTTAGGTAGAAACCTATGCATGATAACTTCTAGGAGTTCCCTGTTTCAAGCCTCAACCATAGGATGAATCCTTGGTATGACAACATTAGGACATGATAGTCCCCCCCTTAGTTGAGCCTGTTCTCTCTTCTCATCTCAAAATAAGTCAAAATACAGTAATAAAGGTTAACTGATGTCGTACGTTACGAGCCTTAAGCTATCTGAGAAAGGATTGTTGGAGAGTTTCTTTTCAACAGTCTGGATGTTTAGTATGGTACCCTTTGGGTGACATGCGACGCATTCACTCTCAGGTCATAGTCTCTAGTGCGATATTGGTTGTAAACATCCATAAAAAATAGTTCTTTCGTAAAAGACAGAAAACAAACTTCAAACCTTTTTGCCCCGTGGGCCCATAAGTTAAAGGAAAACTTTTCGGAAGAAAAGAGTGTCGTTAACTCTCAGTTCTACCGCAAACGGTAACGCCTAAGTCTCCAAGGGTCGAGCTGCGTACACCAAACTGCTGGAACTGTTTGTTAACCCTACTCGATAAAACAGATGAATCTGAACCCCCGTAATCCGTAGTTACCCGAACTACGTAAGCGCTGATCTCTCATATCTGTTGAGAGTACGTAGGCACAATACTGACATATTGGCAAGCCACCTTCCCCCATCTGTTAACCCGTAGTTAGTCGAACTACGTTGACTCTGATTTCTCATTCTCTGATGTGAATACGTAGGCATAAAGTGCAACACTTTGCCGAGTCATTTTCTTTTCTCTTTTAAGCCAACCTTGTTAGGTAGATAGCAAAACCAACCCGTCAGATAAACACAACAAGCGTGGATCCCATCAAGTACAATGGACGTGAGGGGTGCTAATACCTTCCCCTTGCGTAACCGACTCCCGAACCCAGACAATGGTTGCGATGACCTTGTCTTATACCTTTTCGTCAGGTTTTTCCGATCGTTTCCTTTCCCGTTTTGAGGGATAAATAACGAAAGGTGGCGACTCTTCTGTTTTGTCGGCACCTTATTTTCGCGGTAGCGACAAAGTATTTTTGAAAAATTAAAATTTTGGTTTAAGAAAACTAATTTAACAAAGCACATTAAAACTCTAGAGGTAACATGATAGTGGTACGCTACTCTCAGAACAGTAAAGGCTTGCTTTCGCCTCCGACCAAGGACTCGTCCAACAGCAACCCCCACTACTAAGCCAAGATTTCTCCTCTGCAGGTTTGTTAGAGTATTGATTACGTCGGAAAATTTTTATTTTCCCCAGAAGAAGTGCCATCCAGTTTGTAACACCAGGACTCAGCGTGATGAGATCCCTCTTTGTGTTCCTTGCTTTGATCTTTCTTTCTCCCTTATGGGTCGGTCTGCATTTTGCATTTACATCATATCATTAGCATACACATCTGTTTGCATCTGCTTTGGTCTCTGTTTGTCTAGCTTTTGCCATTGAGATCCTTTGGTCATTACCACCCTCTTGATCTGTTTTCCACGGTTTTCGGTTTGCGGTTGTTACCCTAACTTTTCCAGTAAGCTCGAGATTAACTTATTCCCGTTCTGGGAGGCTAGTGGTGACTAGAAACATCTTATATTACCAAGTTGATTCATGGTCACTAGTGTTGTAAGTCCAGTGGTTACTGGCATTGCTTAAAACCAATTGTTATTGGTGTAAAGGTCGGTTATTACCAACTATTTCCCAATTGAAGTCCAGTATTTACTAGCATCACTAAAAAACCCAATTGTTATTGGTACTTTGTTCTGGTTGTCACCATATTCTTTTGAAGGTCTAGTCGTTACTAAAGTCCCTAGTAAGTCCAGTGGTTATTGGCATTGCTTAAAAACCGATTGTTATTGGTAGCCCTTTGGTTTGGTTGGCACCAATCTTAGAGAACCCAGTGGTTACTGGCATTACTTAAAACCAATTACTATTGGTATGAAGTTCGGTTGTTACCAACTTCTCCCTAACTGAAGTCCAGTAATTACTGGCATTGCTTAAATCCAATCGTTATTGGTACTTTGACTTGGTTGTTACCAACTCTCCCCAATCTAAGTCTAGTGGTTACTAGCATTTTTTAAAAAGTGCAATTGTTATGGTTATCCTTTGATTTGGTCGTTACCAATCTTCGTTGAAGTCTAGTAGTTACTAGCATTGGTTGAAGTCCAATTGTTATTGGTATTTGAGTTGGTTGCTGCCAACTTCCCCCAACTAAAGTCTAGTGGTTACTAGCATCATTTGAAATCCAGTTGTTATTGGTATTTGGTTCGGTTGTCACCGATTCCTCTGTATAAGTCTAGTGGTTACTGGCATTGCTTAAATCCAATTGTTATTGGCATCCTAGATTCGGGTGTTACCAATCCCTGTAAGTCCAGTGGTTACTGGCATCGTCTAAACCCAATTGTTATTGGTATCACTGCTTTGGTTGTCACCATATTCTTTGAAGTCTAGTCATTACTAGCATCCCCAGGAAGTCCAGTAGTTACCGACATTGCTTAAAACCAATTGTTATTGATAGGAAGTTCTGGTTGTCACCAGTATCCCCAAAAAAGCCTTTGGTATCCCCCAGTCGAGTCTCGGAGATCTAGTGGTTGCTAGCATCCCCGGTGCGTCTGGTATTGTTTCTAGTTTCTTCCTGAAGATCCCGTTTGAACTCTTCGTTGTAGGAAGTTTCCTCATTTGGTTATCCCCAGTGAGGATCGTGTCTCTGGTCTTTCGCTTCCTCGATAGAGATTTGATTTCTTCCCTAGTGAAGGTTGTCTTTTACCAGTCCTTCATAGAAGTTTGGAAAACCAGTAACCGTCTTGATCAGACCAGCCTTGTGTATCACCTCCATTACTTCCTTGATCTCTAGGGCATCTTTCCCCAATTCTCTCTCAAGGGCTATTCTATTTTTGTATACATATCTCCATTTTGTCACACTATGAATGGAATGGAATGAGATATTGTCTAGAGGAGCAGCTGACATGGGTTTCTTGACATTGAAGATGTTAGAAACATCTCTTATAACATCCCCTTCAGACTCAGAGCTACTCATCTCAACTTTTCTTTTCTTGGAGGCAGTTGGTATCTTGCTCCAAGGTTTGGAAGGCCCAGCAGAAGCCCTTTCTCCTTGGTTCTTGGACGAAAGGGTTTTTCCTTTCCTGGTTGATAGTTTTTCGGCTAAACCAGGAGCAGCATTCTTGATGAGATCATCGTTGTTGCGGTGAAATCTGGATACCAAGCTATTGATTAACTTGAATCTTAATTCATTTACAACCGGACTTTAATTTATCCAAAAAGGAAAGGTTTAAACAAAGAAAAACCTATAAGAATGCAAAGCAAAAGGCAAGGCCTAAAGCTGAGCAAAGAGAGATCTAAAGGTTCGGGGGTTGGTTATACCTAGGGAAGGTGTTAGCATCCTAAGCATCTGTAGTACTCTACAGGAACCTCTTGTCAATATTTGTGTTTGCTAAAGTATCTTGCTAAAAGGGAAAAGTGCTAAGGTAAAAATCTAAAGTATAAAGGTATGTACAAGTTTGCTCGCAAAGACATCGCATCTCGTGCCTATGTATCCTGACGGGAATGGAATCAGAGCAATCGTAGTTCCCCTAGCTAGGGATGAGGAACTCTTGACTGTGGTCAAGGTTCCAAAGGGATGTAAGCATTCATAGAGAAATACTTACGTGGAGTGAGGCGACCCCAAACTAAATGTTATGCTAAACGGGAAAAGAAATGTCCACGGCGGGACGACTAAATAGGGCACAGCGACTCCAAGTCCTATGGTTAGGATAAAAGGGTAAGAGTTGTCCGCGACGGGATGATAAACATGGGTGCGGCGGCTCAAATCCTAAGGCTAGGATAAGAAAAAGGTTGGCAATAGTTAAAAGTGAAATTATACATTAACACGAGAAATGTTGCAAAAAGAAACTCCAACAAATGATTAAAAATGAGAAAGTTAAGAACATTTGAAAATGGTGAAGAAAATATGAAATAAATAAACAAGTGATTAAAACAAATGTACTAGGTGGGTGTTGAACCCACCACACCTGGGATCATTAATGCAAGACCTTTACCACTAGGCCAAATTGCGCGCGTGTGACAAAGATTGGAAGAGGAAGACAAAATAACAAAACATGGGAAAATATGAAAAAAATCCAAAAGAGTTGACCCTCCTCAGGGATCGAACTCAGGATCAGGCAGTGAAAGGTGATTTAAGGGCGCAAGTTTCTACCACTGGGGTGGTTGTACATCCATTGATGAAGCCACCCCCAAAAATACATAAGGGTAACTTTCATGGCAGGCTGGGCAAAAACACACAAAAATCAGGATTGCATTTTGTTCATAACTTCCTTAATTCTTCATGGATTCAAACAAAATTTAGGTCTAGATTGCATAGAATTTCATGAGGAATAAGATGGCATTATTAGTTCTTTGAGATACCCCCTACAAATCAAAACCCGATAGCACATGTTGTGTGATTGTGTAAGGTGCATTTTGAAATGTAGATCCAATTCCAGCCAGTTTTAAATCAAAGCAATCATACACACACACTACAAATATGTTATTGAATGAGTGTGAGCACAAAATGTAGTTAAAAATAAGCTGTGGTGAAAACTGATTGTCAAGTTGCAATTTGTGCTTGTGAAATGCATGATGATGTCCAATTTCAATTCCAAACATTTTCAGATCAAACAAGTCATATACACACACTATATATATATGTCATTGAGTGAATTTAGGCAAAAGATTAGGTCCAAAACAGTCTGCATTGAAAAGTGGTCATCAAGTGGTAAATTTGACATATACAACGCATCATGATGTTCAGTTCTGATTCTAGGCAGTTTCAAATTGGATTAAATGCACACACATATTGAAAACATGATAATGAGTGAATTCAATCAAGAGTTTTGGATCAGAACAGTTTGAAATAAGAAATGATGTGCAAGTTGCAAAACTGTCATGAGAAATGCAAATTGATGTTCAGTTTTAATTCCAGGAATATTCAGGTCAATTGAAACATACACACAGCTCACATATATGGTATTGAGTGAATTCAAACACAATTTGAAGCCAACAACAGACTGTCATGAAAAATGAGGGCTGAGTTGCAATTTTGGCAAATTGAGGCATTCATGAGAAAGTGCAGTTCAACATTCTGAGCATAATTTGATCAAGTTAACTACACATACATATTGAATACATGATGTTGGATGAATTTGAGCACAAATTTAAACACCTCTAGGCCTGAGATCACAACTGGTGTGTTCATCGCAGAATTTTGATACAAGACATACACATGAGACATTTTTAACATGATGAACTCAAAATGCCAAAACATGAAATTATGGTGTAAAGAAAAAATGGAATGTTTACATACCTCTAGTAGACTGTGTTGAGCCAGTTTGATCAATAAGATACCCAAAGAAAACTTCAAATGCACCTAGCTTTGGAGATTTCTTCTTCTTGAAGCAAGAATGCAAATTTCAAGACAGTTGGAAAAATAAACCCCACCAATGACCCTTAACACTTTGGACAGTTGAGAAATGATATATGTGAGGTTTTAGAGTGATTAAAACATCAAGCAAATTCCTAGAACAAGTTTTGGCAGATTTTGTGTATCATGGTCAAAGTAACTTGGTATGGAAGCTGACTTTTTGAATGAGGAGGTTTTTGAGTGGTTCAATGGTTGGAACACCTTCTATATCATATTTATGAGTTGTGGGGATGATGTTTGGTGAGTTTGAGTGTGGAGAAATGATTTTGGCAGCAATTGTACCAAGGCAGATTTTTTGGTGGTTTTTGGTGAAAATGTGATTTTGTGATTTTGAAGCAAAGTGTGCAAGAGCAAAGGCTTGAGCTTTCTCAGGTTTTTAGAATAGATATTGTCTGTCAAATGAAGTGGTGAGGGCCTCCATTAATAGGAAAATGAATGGAGGGGGCAGATTTGGAGATTTCCCTCATAGGAAGGAAAGGTTTGCTTTTTGGATCAAACCTCCACAAGGGGGTTTTCTTGGCAGATAGGTAAGCTCAATAGACAAGCAAAATGATGAGTTTGAAAGGTCTAAATGCAGGCTAGAAAGCATAGGTTGATGGCTGGTTCAGATTTGCCTTTACACCTCATGCTTGCCATTTTCACTTTAAGTGCAAGTTGTAAAGCCACTTGCAAGCCCACTTGCAAACTTGGCTAATTCCATTTCCTCTGCATTTTCATTGTATTTCCATGCTACAAACTCTCTACATATCATATAAAACATGATTCAAAAGCTGAGATTGGTCAGATTGATGAAAGGAATGATTTTTTGAAAGTTTGTCAATGTGGTACTCAAGTGTGAAAACACCAACTTGCCAAATCCATAACTCTCAGCTCACAAATCCTTTTGAGATGTTCTAGTACTATATAGAAAGCCCTCAAATATATCTAAAACATTCATGTTTTCATGAGTTTCAAATTCTCAAAGGAACTTGGCCAAAAGACCTCTCAAAGTTGCTAAAAAATGAGCTTGAAAGTGAAATTTTTCTAAGTCCTTTTCCCTTCTCAAAATGAATTTGGTCATAACTCCAAATCTATGCATTTTCTGATCATGGACCACTTAGGGACTTTTGTAGGATTTTTCAAGAGCTTTCCAATGAGCTTTGAACCACTTCATTTGGATGTGTGGTTAAGGAGTTATGGTTTAGCCCCTTTCGAAACCCTAACTTCCCGATTTTTTGATTACTCCTTCATCCTTGATCCAATGGTCATGAAAAATGATAGGCAAGTGCAAAATGACATAAGGAACATTTTTTATTCACACTTTGAAGTCCAATTCCTTAAATTTGAAGAGTTGACTTTTCAGTCAACCGTACGATCGATCAGTGACTACCGAGTCTCCCGTTGACACTCTGGACCTCCTGAGACTTTGATACTTCTTGAATGAACTTTATTAAGCTATATGAATTTCATGGATCATAATCCCAACATTAAAACACCTTCTAACACCAAAGTAAAACTACAGTTGACTTTTGCCGGTCAAAAACCCTAATCGGGGCTCCTGGACTGCACTGTTCTTGATTCTGGAGTGACAACTTCAAATTGGATTCTCAATTGTCATCATATGATACCCTTGACCTTGTTTCATGATTGAATCAACCTAAAACTTTGATTGATCACAAACCCTGAAGCTTTGATTTTGACTGTACACAACCTTGATTCATCTGTAACTTGACAAAGACAAACTTGCACTGGGTTAAGGTTAGATAATTCATGAGTATGCTCCTAAAATGATGATGAGAATCTAAGGGGTCAAAATTTAGGGTGCAACAATCGTCTTCAATATTTACCTTATTGTAGGGTGCTTCATCAATGAATTTCTCATTTTTTGACCTTTTGGTTTTCTCATGTTGGTCATCACCCAGAGCTTCCTCCTATATCACAGAATTAGCCAGATTTTCTAGGTTCTTAGTGTTAGGGTTAGAATTAACAGAGAGACACTCAGAATCATCCTCATGGCTTGCATTGTGATATGGAAATGGATCTACCCTTGTCGCTTTCGTGAAAATAAGGTGCCGGCACAACAGAAGAGTCGCCACCTTTCGTTATTTACCCCTCAGAGCGGGAAAGGAAACGATCGGAAAAACCTGACGAAAAAGGGTAAGACAAGGTCATCGCAACCATTGTCCGGATTCGGGAGTCGGTTACGCAAGGGGAAGGTATTAGCACCCCTCACGTCCGTCGTACTCGACGGGATCCTCGCTTGTTGTGTTTACTTGGACGGGTTAGTTTTACTCTATCTACCTATCAAGGCTGGCTTAAAAAGAAAAGAAAAATGACTCGGCAAAGCGTCGCGCTTTATGCCTACGTATTCTCATCAGAGAATGAGAAATCAGAGTCATCGTAGTTCGGCCTACGACGGGTTATGGGGGAAGGTAGCTCGCCAAGACATCGCCATCTTGTGCCTACATACTCTCAACAAGTATGAGAGATCAGAGCTCACGTAGTTCGGGAGACTACAGTTTATTTCCTGTCTTTTACGAAAGAAGTGTTTTTTATTGTGTTTGCGATTTCAATCGCACTAGAGACTATGACCTGAGAGTGAATGCGTCGCATGTCACCCAAAGGGTACCATACTAAACATCCAGACTATGGAAAAGAAACTCTCCCACAATCCTTTCCCAGATAACTTAAGGCTCGTAACGTACGAAAGAAATCATTCATGATTACTGTATCTTAAACTGTTTTGAGATGAGAAGAGAACAGGCCCCAACTAGGAGGGAGACTATCAACTCCTACTGTTATCATGCCAAGGATTCATCCTATGGTTGAGGTTTGAACAGGGAACTCCTAGAAGTTGTCATGCATAGGTTTCAACCTAAAATTCTATCATCAATTCCTTATCAAAGGAAATGAGAGTCCTAAGGGATCATGTCAATGATACACCAAAACAGACAAAGCATCAGCTTAACAGTAAAATGCATGCAATGCAAGTGAGGGAGGAAATGTGTGTGGGGCTTCAGCCTCCACAAGCTCATCTCAACCTCAAGCCAGAATGGATAACAGCAATCATACTGAAATAAACAACATGCTATCAAGCAATATATAGTAAACTGCAATCATACAGATAAAATGAAATGAAATGCCATCAGGCAAACAAACCACATGGGCAAGGGAGCTGGGCACTACCGAATACCCGCAAGCAAAGCCACACAGTAACAATACAAGCAGAGGGAGCAACTCAACCTCTAGTGCAATCATGCTCCTAGATTCTACCTATTCTAGATATGGACTTATTCTAATGCATCAAGCAAGTCAAACAAAACACATCAATACAGTAAAAGAAAAAGAAGAAAGCAGATCAACTCCTCTCTCAGCTTCAAGCTTCAGCTCTTCCAACAGCAATTCAGTCTTCATACTTCAATCACTCTTGACAAATATTAATTTGCTTTTCCAGGTTTCAACCCTACAACATAAGTTTCAACTTATCTTCTCCTTTAAGCTTCAGCTTCCTGACCAGCCCCACCTTCAGGCTTCACTATCAATCATAAGTATCAACTTGGCTCCTTCAGGATCCCCAGATATCAAGGCAAGTATCAACTTCCTTTGCTCTTCAAGCTTCAGCTCTTCAGAATCAATCTCAATCACTTAGAAGTGTCAACTTCATCCTTCAGTCTTTACTTCATCCTCAGGGGTCTTCAAGTATCAACTTGCTCTTGTTGCTCTTCAAGCTTCAGCTGGAATGGCAATGCTCAAGGATTCATCCCCTTCTACACTCTTCAATGGAGTCTTCATCTTCAAACTCAAGCTCAACATCTCTCAAGATAATCAAACCATAGGAAATCACTTACTGGATAAGCTGGGGATATTGAACTGCTTACTGACCACCAAAGGTGACCTATAAGGGTTCAACATCAAAGGAATGGTTCCCTCAAAAGTTCTACTTCCTAGGTACAATCACTTATCCCTCCAAAGGAGAGAGGTGTATACCATGGAAGGACTTTGAATCATAGGGAGGAATGGAGGTGAAAGATACCATCCATGTTTAAGAAAGAAGTTATCTAAGTCTAAACTCTTCCTAATCCCTAACCCTAAAACAATCAACAAAACAAAAAGATCAAGCCCTCAAGCTCTTCAATCCATCTTCAAGTCTTCTACTATGCTCCTCAATTCTCCTCAGAACAAAACCAAGCTCTCCAAGCCCACCAAGCCCACAAAGCAAAGCAAACAAAAATACAAGCCCACAAGGGCAACACAAACAATCATCAACTACAAAAATCATCTAAAAATAGTATACTACTATATTAAATCCTAATATAATTTCTATGGGATCCTACATACCTACCCTTAATACCCTTATATGTCCCATAGTGTAATTTTTCCTAAAAACCCAAAAATCTAAGGTTATTGTGGACCTATGGTGAGGATTAACCTAATTCTACACAACCTAATGTCATCTAATCAAAGCTATCCTAAAATTCATCACAAAATTATGGAATAAATCCAGGGGGAAGCTTAAACTTATATCTAACTATCCTAAAAAGAATGGCCTAAAAATTTTAAGGGAACTGCCTAAACAAAATTCTACAAAATCATGGATCAACATAAAAGAAATAAAATGCAATAAAAGTAGAAAATACACAAAAAATATTAAACATGCATTAAATGAGAATATTTTTATTTGACAATTTTCTAGACACAAATATGAAATAGGAGCAAAAATTCCCACTTAAAAATCATTAATTTTCAAATTGATATGATTTTTCCAAGATTGCAATAAAATGGAAGAAAATAAAATGAAATATGAAGGGATGGGGTGCAACTAGCAAACAGATCCAATTCAAATCATCACATGGGCCAAAAGTGGGGGGGGGGGGTTCAGATAGTAACGCGCGCTGGGCCCAACATTTAAACAGAAAATCAATTAAAAACATAAAGAAAATGAAAAGGGAATGGTGCAAATAGTCATGATTTTCAGTTCAAAATCCAAGTGGGCCTTGATTGGGGGGGGTGTTGGTATCAAAAGGTCACTTAAGCCCAAGAAACCACCGTTTAATGAAACGGTGCATTTCATTCGTTTCTGGCTTCCCTCCCAAAATGAAATTGAACATGGGCCGTTGGATCACGCGGGGGTCAAGAGGTCAAGCTGGATCTGATGGCAGAACATGAAGCTTCATCTTCCTCAACTCGTGCTCTCCCATTTCTCCATCAAAACTCAAAGTTTAAAACCCTAACATGCTCCATTTTTCATGCTGAACACAATCATAATCTCCCTCAAACTTGAAACCCGATAGCAACTTCAAATTATTGATCAAGAACCAATCTTAACAATTCTCAAAATTAAAGGTCCTAATCTCATCCTCATGCTTCCCTAAACATTTCTTGCTATTAAACTAGGCTTATCTCTCAAGATTCAGCAAGATACAAGGTCAAACAGAAATGGTGTCCATTATCAAATCTTCACCAATTGCTTTTTAACTCTCCAAAATCCATCTCTTATTGGTCTCTAACATTTCTACACTAACAAATTAACCTAATTATGCCTAAAACATGGTGTAGGGAAGAATTTGCAAACCTGGTTAATCTTGATGAACAGATGATGAAATCCACCAATTCAGACCTTGAAACTCTTCAGAAAGTTTCCCTAGATGCCAATCTTGCTACTGTTTGCAACAATTTTGATGGAGGAAGCCTCAATCTCAGAATTCGATTCTGACTTGCTACCTTGAAAGTTCAATCACCAACTCTTCAATTCACCATGGATTTGATCTCAATTCAATCTGCACAGCTTCACTATGATGTATAGAATGTGTTTGAATGGAAAGAATGAATGGAAATGAAGAAGAATGTGAAATGTAAACTTGACTTGCAATGGAAGATTCTTGATCTCACTCTCTCTTCTCTGCACCAATTCTCACCAACCTTGCATCTAAGCAAGTCATACATGTTATATAGAGTGGTTTAGAATCATCTAGAACCATCTAGGACCATCCAATGAGTATTTGAACTTCTCATGTCATGACATTTTGATTTCAATTCTCCTTATGTGCTATCTCATGCCAAGCCTCTTGTGACCTTTGTAACTGACTTGAAATTCTCCCCACGTGAGATTTATGATGTGTTACAATGCATAACCAACTTGTTTATTGAGTTTTGCTTTGGTGCCTTAATATACAAGTAAGCCATTTCCAAGGCAGCCCTATGATCTAAGCCCCAAATCAAAATTGTGGCTGAACCATTGTTCTTAGAATGTCATTTGGAGTTAAAATGACCTATTGTATGACATGATTTGGATGTATAACTTGTGATTTCCAATTTTCCATTTCAACTTATTTAACTTATGCCTCCATTTTAGGCCATTTTTATCACTTTTTGATACAAGCCTTTTCAACATCTCATGACCTCCCTACTAGCCTTAAAACATCATTCTAATCAAGTTTGATGTTGAAGATTTTTCCATTTGAAGTTTGGAAATAGGAGATATAGCCTTATGCTTGAAATGACCTATAACCTCCAAATGACCAAAATGCCCTTGACTTGTCAAAGCCATAAGTTGAGTTCTACAAATCCTATCAAGGACTTCTAGTACTCTCTAGAAATCTAAGAAGATGCTCTACAACATTTATGTTGACCAAGAGTTCATAGGTGTCGCTACTGCGAAAATCGGCGCCGGCTGAACAGAAGAGTCGCCACCGTGCGTTATTTATCCCACAGGAGGGAAAGGAAACGCTCGAGATAAACCTACCGCAAAACGGGGAAAGGTATGGTCATCGCAACCAAAACCTGGGTTCGGGAGTCGGTTATGCAAGGGGAAGGTATTAGCACCCCTCACGTCCGTCGTACTCGACGGGATCCACGCTTGTTTTCGGGTATGGATTGTTATTCTATCTACTCTACAGGTCGAGGGTTAAAAAGAAAAGAAAATGAAATGACTCGGCAAAGAATCGCACTTTATGCCTACGTATTCCCGTCTGGAACGAGAAATCAGAGTAAACGTAGTTCGCCTACCTACGGGAAAGGAGGGGAAGGTTGCTCGCTAGGATATCGCATCCTATGCCTACGTACTTTCATACAGCATGAAAGATCAGAGCAAACGTAGTTCGGGCCACGTACGACACAAGTTTGTCTTGATTGTTTTTATCTCCTTCTGAAAAAGGGTTTTTTCTGATTACTGGTCCAAGCGGACAAAAATGACGTTTTGATGAGTTCACATTCTTTTACGGAAGAAGTGTCTTTTATGATGTTTGAAATATTTATTGTGTTTTTCTGTTTGTTTTGAGAAAGAAGAGACAGAACTCTAACCTATGGTTTAAAAGGGAATCTAACCTAATGTTATCATGCATGGGTTAAGACCTAATGTCTATCATGCTCCTCTCTTGCACGGAGAGAAACAGAGATCCTAAGGGAATAGACGGAAACAGAAACAATAACAGATATATACAGTAAAGCAGTAAAATGCATGGATGCAACAATACAAGCGAGGCAAGGGAGTCCCACTCAACCTCGAACCTAGAAAACAATAGGCAAAAGTGAACAGACTTCACTTTCAACCCAACAGGTTAAACAGCAAACAATACAGTCCAGAAAACCAATCAATACATCAGAAATGAAACAGCAAAAATAAACAGCCACAGCAGCTCTGCATCAACCTCTGTCTTCAAGTCATCTCCAAACAGCTGCAAGCTTCAGCAAGCATCACTCACCATCTCCACAGCCTTCAAGCAAGGTCTTTGATCATCAGTCTTCCATCTGCAATGGCTTTTCTTCAAGTCTCTAATCCCCAGGATGAATATCAGTCAATCAGATGAAGTGAATGAATGTTAGACAGTCAATTACCTACCAAGGGTGGTTTATTAACTGTTAACATTATACAGACAATTTTCCCTCAAAAGTTCTATCTTTCAAATACATTCACTGATCCTTCCAAAGGAAGGAGGTGGATATTTGAAAGAGACTTTGAATCATAAGGAAAGGATGGATGCAGACAAAGCATTCCATGTTTGAGAAACAAGTTTTCTAATCTAGAGCTCTGCCTAGCTCCTAAACCCTAGTCTCCTCAACAGCTGCTAGCAAGAATTTCCTCATCAACTCTGGAAGTTGGTCTTCAAACTCTGGATCTCCAATGGCTTCATCATCACAAGTCTTCAGCTCCCCCAATCCCAAAGCAATCCCAATACCCACATAAACAAACAGTAATCCCCAGAGGGCACACCATACCAGTCACAGAAATATAGACAGTATTATACCAATAGCAGTAGGGGAACCCTAGTGATTTCTAAGGGATCTAATAACTACCCATAGTCCCTATAGTCCCACATCCAACATATTCAATCTCTAAGTCCTAAGGGAAATGAACTAATTCACCTAAGTCATCACTTAAACCCTAATTTTATTCATGTTATTCACACCTAAACTAAACACCTAAAATTAACTCCTAAAAATGGGAACTAAAACGCATCTAAAAGCTAATCTCATCTACTAATCAACCTAAAAAAATGGGTGAAAAATATTAAAGCAACTATTAGAACAAAAATTAACAAAATCATGTATGAAATGAAACACCTAAAATAGGCATTTATTTGGAAAATATGGGAAAAATATCAAATAAAAAATAAAATGCAATTTTTATTTTTTATAATTTTCTAGACATCTTGAAGAAACTAATGCAAAAAGAATCATCAAAAAATATGAAGTTTATGATTTATTATGATTTTTAAAAGAATTAATATTTTTGAAGAAATAAAATGAATTAAAAGTGGAAAGGGGTGTAGGGAGTAAGAGAAATCATTTGAAATTAAGAGATGGGCCAGGCAGTGGGGGTGTCAGTAGCAAGATACGCAGGGCCCAGGAAGCAATCAGAAACAAACAAAAAAATACAAGGTACAAACGGTGCAGATAGTAAAATTCCCAGTTTAAAATCATTGGGCCTGCGCTTGGGAGGGTGTTATTAGCAATGAAATTCAAAGCCCATTCAGAAACTTAAATGAAACGGGGCGTTTTGGTGTTTGAATTCTCCCTCCGTTTTCCAATTAAATCGTGGCCGTTAGATGATGGACAAATTCGTGGTCAAACAAGCAATCGTGTGGTCCTCCATCATCTTCAACCTTGGGCAAACCCTAGGGTTTCAGAAACCATCACCATGCACACACCTTCAACCGTCCTGTTCTCACTCAATTCTCCATGGATGCCCTCGATCCAAAGAGCAAAGTTGCTCTAAATTTCTCCCTCTACACAGCCATAACCACACCTCCTCCTAAAACTCAAGCAATAATGGAACCCGATAGGTAGAACAGATAGAATCCACCATTAACACCTGATATCAACTGCTTCAATTCTCCATAATTTCTACCCTAAAATGATCTACAAGCCATGCTAATCAACCTGAGCCATTCATCTAGGATTATCTTGCCATAAACCGTGAGTTATCAATCCTAACAGATTTAGTGCACTATGAGCAACCTCCATTAAACTTCTCCAAACTCTGTGAAAATCATCACCTAACCACCTAGGTCTCTAATATACTAACAATCCTATGCCATGATCACTATGCTAGCTAATTCGAAGGAAAACATACCTGGTGCAATTTCTTGAAAACAGGTGCTAAAATCCTTGAATCTGATGCTTGTGATGAGTGGAAAATGATTAAGGAGCTTGATTATGAATTCTGTTTGCAATGAATCTTGTCCAATCTCCTTGAATCTTGCAATCACCAAAATCTTGCTTCTTGGAGGATTAAATTGAACAGCACGATTTCTTCCCCAAATCTACCAAACTCTGATGTGAATGTGATCCATGGAAGATATTGATGATGATCAAATCAAGAAAAATGGAAATTGGTGAAGGTTTGAGAGAGTTTGAGATGCTTTTGCAAATTGGAGAAAGTGTGTGAAACTTGAGATTTTGAGTAAATGTAATCACCAACCATGGCATGAACCATCTCATATCACTATATAGGTGAGGTTAGAAACTCCTAGAAACTTGGAGAAACTTCCCTTGCACTTTTTCCTTTGGATTTGGTTTATGTATCTTCCATTACAAGTAACCATGAATAACTCTTAAAATTTGAACTAACCTCAAAATTAAACTTTAGCCAATGTTCTTAAAATGATCTTTCCATTCAAAATGACCTATAATTTTGCTTCATTTGGTCAAAATATGAAAAATCTCATTTTTAAGTCCATTTTTATTCATTAAATCCAACAATTTTGAAACCTTGTGCTATGAATCTTTCCAATCTCTCATGGTCACTTTTCTAGACTCAAAATGTCATTTGGAACAAGTTTTATGTTGTAAAGTTTTCCATTTGAAGCTTCCTTGTATGAGTTTTGGGCATAGGCTTGAAATGACCTGTAATTCTCAGATGACCAAAATACCCTTTGCTTGCCAAGACCATAAGTAGAGTTCCACAAATCATATGAAGTCATAATATACCATTCTAGAAAGCTAAGACAATGAGGAACAATTCTTATGTTGACCAGAAATTCATTTGAAATCTCCTTGAGGGGTAAAAATAGCTTGGAAGTCAAGTCACTTTCACAGACAAAATTTCAGATACCTCAGATGACCTGTAACTTGCAAGGACCATAACTTGAGTTCTATGAATCTCCTTGATGTCTTCCACCACTCAAATTAAAGGTATTGAGATCCTCTACAAGTTTCATGTTGGCCAAGGATCCATTTGAAGCTTGCATTTTTACTTATCTTGCTTGGAAATTTGACCTAAATTAGGGAATTTTACACAGAAACCCTAATTTAGAAACTCCTCTTCTCCTTGATTTCTCTTGTTTTCTTCTTGGCATATCATCATATCCTTATTCTTCATGTCAAATGACAAACCCCACATCTCTTCAATAGACCTCAAGGCCTTTCAATCAATCAATTGACCTAGAGTTGACCCAGGGTTGACCCCAGATGAAACCCTAGTTGACTGTCTTCAACTGCAATACTTGTGACCATACAAATGACTTGTATTCTTCTCCAAATTAATTTCTAAGTACTCCAAGATGTCTAGATACTCCCCATGCTCAGCCCACAGCTCACAATTTCTTTGTTGATCCTCAGAGACCCTCAGATAGGAGATGGATGCACTTGCTTGATCCATTGACTTCCCAGCTTTCAAATTCTTTCTGATGACTTGAATGATATTGAATTTTGATAATAACCTCTTGATAGGTCTCTAGAGATGATAATAGTGATTGGTCCCCTGTTGGATGACTTGCTATGCTTATGCTATGCAGATGGTTAGACTATGTACATGACTCTATATGCAAATGCTAATGATATTGAAACATAAACCAAGTGAATAAGGTTGAGCAAATTTTAGGGTGCAACAATAGGAATCATCCTACTAGGGCAAAAATTGGATGCAAGTTGGGTGACTTTCAAGGACCCAGATTCACATACCTCAGATGACTTGTAATTTGTCAAAGTCATAACTTGAGCTCTACAAATCCTATCAAGGACTTCTAGTACTCAAATTAAATCTAAGAGCAAGCTCTACAACATTCATGTTGTGGGGGAAGATGAGATGACAATCACATATTGAGCTAAACTGCCTTGAAGATAGGGATCAAAGTAGGGGATTTTACACTGTCAATCCTTAGAAACCCTAGCTTAAAACTTCTCAAACTCCTCAATCATGATGAGTTGGGCTAGGAATCATCCTTATAGCATCTCAATGCATCATTCCGTGATCACATGGCTCTTGGATTAGGTCTCAACCCTCTCCAAATCATCAGTTGACCTAGGGTTGACCCAGTCAAACCCTAATTCCACTACTCATGGCTGAGTCTTCTGAATTCTTGTACAATGACCTCTCTAGGCTTCATGATGGCTTTCAAGACATCTCATGAGCTTTCTCAAAGCTTCAAGTCCATCCTCATAGTCCCAGAATCATCTGAGGAGCTCCCACAACTCTCAAGTTATAAGACACACAACCTTGGTTTCAACCAATCCCTCTGAGGATCTCTTGAGTTCTCTGACAAGGATATCAATCCTTGAACATTTGAAAAACTCTCTTGGCTAGCTCCAAAGCCTCATACAACTCTTGATGGGTAAATAAATGTTGGTCAAATTTTGGGGTGCAACAGCTGCCCCTATTCAAACGGCTTGAACCTGACTGGGTGAGGAGCGAATGGCTCTCAGCCAATCAAGGTGTGAGACGGTTGAATACCGATAAACCCGGAAATTTGCCAACTGCTCAAGTACACGGTACTCTGGCGGGAACAGACCTTCGAACACTGAAATAATAGCTGCACGGCAACTAGCTGGGGACATACTGATCTGAGCCTTGTCGTCAGTTATCCACATCAAATTCCTCTGACATTGTCATCAGAAACCTGGCCTCGCCATCAGGCATTTATGAAAATAAAGTGTCTGAAATCGTCGTCGGACAACCAAAACACCCAACATCGCCGCTGGAAAACTAAATCACCTGACATCGGCGCCAGAAACAAACATCCAACATCGCCGCTGGAGAGCTAAATCACCTGACATCGCCGCCAAAAACGAACATCCCCTGACATCGCCGCCAGAAACAAACATCCAACATCGCCGCTGGAGAACTAAATCACCTGACATCGCCGCCAGGAACGAACATCCCCTGACATCGCCGCCAGAAACAAACATCCAACATCGCCGCTGGAGAACTACATCATCTGACATCGCCGCCAGAAACAAATATCCAACATCGCCGCTGGAGAACTAAAGAATCTGACACCGCCGTCAACCAAACATCCAACCTCGCCGCTGGGGCACCAAAGGATCTGACATCGCCGTCAACCAAACATAACCCTGAGAAACACCCGACATCGCCGTCACGTACTCAATATAATCTGACTTTGCCGTGAACACTCAGCATCGTCTGACCTCGCCGTCAGGGTGAAGAAACTCCATTGGGGAATTGGTCACACGGTAACCGATAATACATAGTCGATCATGCCATCAGGCATCCAAAGACACTGTCGGGCCTCAGCCGGACTTCAACCCTCAGGTTGATCATGCCATCAGGCATTCCGCATTACTGTCGGGCATCAGCCGAACTTCATCAGCAAATCGGGAATACAATTCTTGGTCAATCATGAGCCAACTGGGAACATCTAAACCTCTGCCATCAGGCACTCTGCATCAGCTGAGAGAACTGTTTCATTAACACGGTCAGACTTCAATCATGGAGTCTTCAAGGGAGGTTTCAACTTCGCCGTTAGAAAACCTGCTGGGGAGGACGCTTCGCCGCTGGGGATTTTAGAGAACTATCAAGTAACTCCACTCTGGGGGGTCCAGAAATCATTCTGGATGGATCAACTCTGCTGAAGACTTCAAGAATCATCTTGAACAAAGAACTCCGTCGGGGACCTTCAAGAATCATCTTGAACCGATAACCATGCTGGAACTTTCAGGCATCATCCTGAGCGAACACTCTGTTGGGGATTTCAGGAATCATCCTGGGCAACCTTTACTGGGGACTCTTAGCATCAGCTTGAGCAACCAACTCTGGAGACTGCACTGGGGATCTTAAGAATCATCTTAAGCAAACGGCCCTGCTGAGGAATTCAAGAATCATCTTGAACCGAAGACTTCGCTGGGGAGAATTTCAAGAATCATCTTGAGCAAGCGACTTCGTTGGGGAGAATGTCAGGAATCATCCTGAGCAATCAATTATGCGGCGGAACACCTGCAAAACAAGAACGGTAGCAACCTAGATCATGTTTATTATGCATATGCTTCGGCGATGGCACAATGCTCCACACGGTAGAAATGCTATACGTTTATGATAAATGCTATGCAATCATGCAAAATGATGTAATCCCGTCAGGAAAATAAATGCCGAAGGGGGGATCCTCCTGTCAAGGAGAGAGAACTACTCAGATGGAGGAATCATCCTGCTGAGGAGAACAAGGTCACGCCAATATCAATTGGACTCTGCAGGGGACACAACTTCAGTTGACTGCTGCGGGGGGAAACAACTTCAGTTGATTGCTGCAGGGGAACGAAGCTCTACGAGTACCTGGACCTGCTGAGGGGAAAGCGATGTCAATCGCGGGAGTAAACTGCGTGGCCTTCATGGCTACTTCTCTGGAGATAACGGCTATGTGGGGAAATAGCTTCAGTTGATCAACACTCCGCTGGGAAAACCCAATCATGGCTTGAGCAGCTTCCAAGGATTCGACTCTCTTGGGGTATCTGCAAACTCGGCTGAGGAAGGAGAAATCATTCTGCTTCGCTGGAGAGAGTACAACTCTGTGGGGAATCTCAATTCCGCTGGGGAGGAAGGAATCATCCGACTTCGGGGGAGAGTACGACTCTGGTGGGGAATTTCAATTCCGCTGGAGACTTCAGCCTGGCCTATCAGTTGCTGCATACTTCGACATACGAATAGTTTCCTACGAAACCTGCACTTGTGACCCGGTGCTGGGGGATGAACACGCGCTTCGGCGCCTGACTCAGCTGAGAAGATGACATTCCTTCAGGGTACATCTGATTGGGGAGAGAATAATCTCTGCCTGGGGAAACATATCAATGCTCACGATCTCGCTTTCAGACTCTGCGGGGAGCTGCTACTAAACTCTGCTGGAGAAAGAGGAATCATCCTGCTTCAAGGATGCGCACGGCGCACTGTCTGGAATATGCTACACCTGTAACAACACAAACAAACAGACAAGATACCCTTCTCAAAGGGACCTATCAAGGTTATTATCTCGTGACAATATTCAAGTAATTAATTGTTTCAACAATTAGTGGCCTAGGCCAGTAAGTTTATGTATGCGCGTTTTATCAAAAACATCGGCGTTCTTTTTCGCAAACAACACAGATAAATGCTAAACAGACAAACAGAATTGCTGAATAGTATGCATTTTATTGATAACGAACCCCTGAATGGGTAAAAAATATTTTACAACAGATGCAAGCTCCTGGAATGAGGAAGCCGCGCAAAAATAAAACATAAATATACATCAGTATATACAAATGTCGACAACGAGGTGTAGACGAACACCATGAGTTGATCCCTCTATGACCCACTCGACTTCGATACTTCTTCGACGCTTCATCTTTGGAAGAGATTGATTCAGATAAACGGCCCTCAGGTCCTCCGAACCACCAAACAATGAAAGTCCACACGCGGAACGCAGTCATTTGCTTTTTCAAATCCCTAACTTTTGCGTGAACCGCCCTTTGCGGGTTTTCAGTTCACCGGGATACCCTTTTTTGCCGAAGCCGCCCAGTGTAGGTTTTCGACTTCGCGGGTGTACATTTTTCAATTTATATCCATAATTTTTGCCCGAACCTTTTATTCTGTTTTTGGTTCGCCGGGATGCCCCTTTTTTGCCTGGACTCTCCTTTTTTGTCCAGCGGGTCGCTTTCAAGCAAAGTATTTTTTAACTGCATCCGCGTTCACCGGGGATGCAAAATCCTCACCATCCATCGTGGATAACAACAAAGCTCCTCCCGAGATGACCTTGCTGACAATGTACGGACCTTCGTAATTCGGAGTCCACTTGCCCCGGTGATCGGAGTGTGGAGGAAGAATCTTCTTCAGGACGAGATCACCCGTCCGAAAGCTTCTAGGACGCACCTTCTTATCATAAGCTTTCTTCATTCGGCTTTGGTACAGACGACCAAATGCAATCGATGCTAACCTCTTCTCGTCCATCAGGCTGAGTTGGTTCAGTCGATTCGTAATCCATTCTGCCTCGTCGAGTTTCACATCAACCAAAACTCGCAAAGAAGGGATTTCCACCTCTAACGGTAGGACAACTTCCATACCGTACACTAAGGAGAAAGGAGTCGCCCCGGTTGACGTACGGACCGTCGTACGATAACCGTGCAGTGCAAATGGCAGTATCTTGTGCCAATCTTTGTAGGTCACAACCATCTTCTGAACAATCTTCTTTATGTTCTTGTTGGCTGCCTCAACGGCGCCATTCATCTTCGGCTGGTAAGGAGATGAGTTGTGGTATTCAATCTTGAAACTCTGGCACAGCTCCTTCATCATCTTGTTATTCAGGTTCAAACCATTATCAGTAATGATCCGCTCGGGAATTCCGTAACGACAGATGATGTCCCTCTTTATGAATTTAGCCACCACCTGCTTGGTCACATTAGCGTATGAGGCTGCCTCCACCCACTTGGTGAAGTAGTCAATAGCTACCAGAATGAAGCGATGACCGTTAAATGCAGTGGGCTCGATCTTGCCTATCATGTCGATGCCCCACATGGAGAACGGCCACGGGGAGGACATGACATTCAACGGGCACGACGGCACATGAACTTTATCAGCATAGATCTGGCATTTATGACATCTCTTCGCGAATCTGAAGCAATCCGACTCCATCGTCAGCCAGTAGTATCCTGCTCTCAGGATCTTTCTCGCCATAGCATGCCCGCCGGCGTGCGTACCAAATGCGCCTTCATGGACTTCTTCCATGAGCATACTCGCCTCTTTCTCATCTACACATTTGAGTAGCACGAGATCGTGGTTTCTTTTATACAACACTCCATCAGGATTGAGATAAAAATTTCCAGACAGCCTCCTCAGAGTCTTCTTATCCTGGGTTGACGCACCCGCAGGATATTCCTTAGTCATAAGGAAAGTCTGGATGTCATGGAACCACGGCTTGCCGTCGGCGGCTTCCTCGATTGCAAAGACAAATGTCGGTCTATCAAGACAATACAGTACAATTCTTGGAGCCTCATTCCAAAAATTGACTTTATACATTGAAGCCAACGTGGCTAAGGCATCAGCCATCTGATTTTCAGCTCTGGGCACATGATGGAGTTCCACTCGATCAAAGAACGGAAGCAGCCTTCTGGCATAATTCATGTACGGCACCAAATTCGATTGACGAGTCTCCCACTCCCCTTTAATTTGGTTGATCACGAGTGCTGAGTCACCATATACGTCTAGGTTCTTGATTCTCAAATCAATTGCCTCTTCTAGACCCATGATGCATGCTTCGTACTCCGCCTCATTGTTGGTGACTGGAAACGTCAGTCTCACAGTAAACGGGATGTGGGATCCATGGGGAGTCGTGATGATTGCCCCGATGCCACTTCCATAGGAATTAACCGCCCCATCAAATATCAACTTCCACTGGGATTTCCTATCTGGCCCCTCGTCGGGCAACGGCTCATCGCAATCCTTTGCTTTGAGAAACATAATATCCTCATCAGGGAATTCAAATTTCATCGGCTGGTAATCCTCGATCGGCTGTTCGGCAAGGTAATCAGACAATACGCTTCCCTTGATGGCCTTCTGGGATACGTACTGAATATCGTATTCCGTTAACACCATTTGCCATCTGGCAATCCTGCCTGAAAGAGCCTGCTTCTCGAAAACGTACTTGATCGGATCCATCTTCGAAATTAGCATAGTGGTGTGATTGAGCATGTACTGTCGTAAACGTTTGGCAGCCCAGGCTAGTGCACAACACGTCTTCTCCAGCATCGAGTAGCGAGATTCACAGTCAGTGAACTTTTTACTCAAGTAGTAAATGGCATGCTCTTTTCTGCCCGTCTCGTCGTGCTGACCGAGGACACACCCCATACTATTCTCAAGAACTGTCAAGTACATGATTAATGGCCGTCCAGCCACTGGGGGTATCAGGATTGGAGGTTCTTGAAGATACTGCTTTATCATGTCGAATGCCTTCTGGCAATCCTCATTCCAGATAATTGCCTGATCCTTCTTTAAAAGCTTGAACATCGGTTCAAACGTGGCCGTGAGCTGAGAGATAAACCTTGCAATGTAGTTTATTCTGCCCAAGAAACCACGACTTCTTTTTCTATTTTCGGCGCTGGCATTTCTTGAATGGCTTTTATTTTCGCAGGATCAACCTCGATGCCTCGTTCACTTACAATAAACCCCAGTAACTTTCCGGACCGTACTCCGAAAGTACATTTGTTAGGATTCAGCCTCAACCTGAATTTCCTAAGCCTCTCAAAAAGCTTCAATAAGTTGACCAGATGCTCTTCCTCCGTTTGGGACTTTGCAATCATGTTATCAACATAGACCTCAATCTCATGATGAATCATGTCATGAAACAAAGTTACCATCGCTCGTTGGTAAGTGGCCCCTGCGTTCTTCAGACCGAAGGGCATTACCTTATAGCAAAATGTTCCCCAGGGGGTGATAAACGTCGTTTTCTCCATGTCTTCCGGCGCCATCTTGATCTGATTGTAGCCAGAGAAGCCATCCATGAACGAAAACACGGAGAACTGGGCTGTGTTGTTGACCAACACATCGATATGAGGCAACGGGAAATCATCTTTAGGGCTCGCTCTATTCAAATCCCGATAATCGACGCACATGCGTACCTTACCGTCCTTCTTCGGTACAGGCACTATGTTGGCGACCCACGGAGGGTAAGTGGTGACCGCTAAGAAGCCAGCATCAAGCTGTTTCTGCACTTCTTCTTTGATCTTAACGGCCATATCTGGTCTCGTCCTCCTAAGCTTCTGCTTAACGGGAGGGCAATCTTCTCGTAGCGGCAAGTGGTGGACCACGATGTCCGTGTCAAGTCCGGGCATATCTTCGTATGACCAAGCAAAGACGTCACTATACTCTCGAAGCATCTCGACCAGTCTCTGCTTGACATCACTCTGCAGCGCGGCCCCTATCCTGACGTTTCTGACGAGCTCTTCAGAACCCAGGTTCACGATTTCGATCTCCTCTTCGTGAGGCAGAATAACTTTTTCCTCTTGTTTCAACAAGCGGGCCAACGACTCAGGAAGGTCTTCGTATTCATCAATCTCTTCTTCGGCTTGATAGATCGGGCAATCGAAGTCGAAGTGAGCCGTAGAAGGTCCAGAGTCGATGTCATCTGTTATGTGGATCCTGCAATAACAAGGGTTAAGTTTAAAACAAGGATGCGCAGGTTAGCACAAACCCCATTGCCATTTTACTGTTTTTCAAAACAAATATAAAACAGGAATAACAGAGATCAAAATATTTGAATGCGAAGAAAACGCCTTTGATTTATTAACAAAATGCATGTACATAATCCAACAAGGCCCTGACAATAAAACCACTATGCCCCGGGTAGGACATAGGGTTGTACAATGATTGGAAAAAGTAAATCATTACTCTTCACTTGTCAGCTGGATGATATCCTTGATGGTCCAATTGTTGAGGCCCTCGCCCGACTTGCTTGGCTGTATCCAAGAGTCGAGGTCACAATCGCTATCCCCGCTGTCTTCAAACGCCGCGTTGATGCTTTCGAAGATCACTCCGCCACTGGTAAATAGGATCGGCCCCTTACCCCGTGACGCACTGCTAGACGAAGAAGAGGAAGCTTCAGCTCCAGGAGAATACCCTAACCCAAATTTATCCTGCTTGTTGGGTATCTCCAAAATACGCCCCCAGCCTGGGGTAGATCCCGCTTCGACGACGGCCCGAGCTTCTCTGAATGAGGAGAGATTCATCTCTGGCTTTTCTGTGACTACAAGAGCTACTTCCTTCACCTTGACGGCTTCAAATGCCTGGCAGAGAGTTTCATGGATTTCGCCATCCATTTCAACATACTTAAAGGATGACAAATGGCTCACCATTATGTCCTCCTCGCCGCATACGGTTACTATGCTTCCCCCGACAGCATATTTGAGCTTTTGGTGCAACGTGGAGGTCACGGCACCAGCAGCATGGATCCAAGGCCGGCCCAAGAGGCAACTGTAGGCAGGCATGATGTCCATAATATAAAAGACTGTGTCGAACGTTTCCGGACCAACTTGGATCGGCAGGGTCACCTCTCCGAAAACATGGCGCTTAGTTCCATCGAACGCCTTCACCACCAGATCACTGGGTGTGCAGAGCAATCTGCGGGTGTCCAATTTCATAAATGCCTTCTTCGGAAGAACATTAAGCGATGAACCTGTGTCCACCAGCACGTGCGACATGATTGTGCCCCTACACTCTATCGAGATGTGTAGGGCGCTATTGTGATTTCTCCCTTTTGGTGTCAGCTCTAAGTCTGTGAAACCTAGCCCATTGCCAGCATTAACATGGGCTACCACCTCTTCTAACTGATTCACCGATATCTCTTGCGGTACGTAGGCAACATTCAATACCTTTAGTAACGCGTTGCGGTGCGCTTCAGAACACAGCAACAAGTTGAGAATGGAAATCTTCGAGGGTGTCTGATGGAGGTGGTCTACAATCTTGTAGTCGCTCTTTTTGATCAACCGCATAAACTCCTCGGCATCTTTGACCAGCAAATCTTTCTCTACCCCGCACGAGACTTCTTCGACGACTTTGCTTTTACCCTTATCGGCCGCATCAGCTCTGACTGCTTTCTCTGCCACAACCTCTGGTGGTGCAAACACTCTTCCGCTGCGAGTAATACCACTGATTCCTGTGAGGTTCTCCATAGTCGACCCATACGGCTCCAGCTCCAAACTCTGTCCGTTGCAATAGACTTCAGCCCCATAATGCCACAGAACGGCGTTAGTGCTCTCGAATGGTATCGGCCCCGCTTTGGTAATAGTGATGGTGGGCGGTCTGGGCGCAACAATGGTTATTGGCTGGCGAGGGATGGTGATGGTGGCGACTTCATCGGCATGCTTCAACACTACCTCTCCTGATACACTTTCAGCCTTCCGGCTAAACTGCAGAATCCCCTCAGTCATCAGACTTTGAATTCCTTCTACCAACTGCTCACATCCATCAGAATGTGTGGCACAGTCCATGCATAGTTCTCCGCACCCTGGAAAAAACCCTCTTTTCAGCAACTTAGCTTTAACGAAGCTAAGCGGCGTCTTTAGGTTTTGACATCAGTCAGCAGATCTGCACACTCTTCTTCGATAATGGCGTTCACTCCGCCTCCCCTATGATTTGGCATAGGATTCTTTGTGACATTAGGCACATTGTCGGAGAAGTTGATGATCTTGGCATCTACCAGGTCCTGCACCTTATGCTTAAAGGCTTTGCAGTTCTCGATTGTGTGGCCTGGCGCCCCTGAATGGAAATCGCAAGTGGCATTTGCATCGTACCCTGGTGGAAGTGCCCCTGTCAAGGGAGCCATTGTCCTCTTCTGGACCAACTGAAGCTGAAGCAAAGTCTGCAAGAATTGCGCGTACGACATGGGCGGTGCCTCGAAGTGACGGTTTGCTAAAGGTGCCCGATTCTGGTACTTTCTATATCCCTGCTGATTCGGTTGCTGCTGTTGCGGAGCCGCTGGGATGTTTATACTAGCTACCTACTGCTGAGGGTCTTTGCCCTTCCTTCGAGCGTTGGTCACAGCGCTCGCTTCTCCTTCTCGCCTTTTACCAGCATAAGGTATCTTTCCACCTCCTCTAGCTGAGGATGACTCACCTTGAATTTTCCCGATCTTGATACCATTCTCGACGTGCTCGCCCATGATAATGAGAGCTGAGAACGTCCCAGACATACCGCTGACTAACTTTTCATAGTAAACCCCTGGGAGGGTAGCTACAAACATCTGCACGAGCTCGCGTTCAACCATCGACGGTTGAACCCGAGTGGCCAACTCACGCCACCGCTGGGCGTACTCCTTAAATCCTTCATTATTCCTCTGCGACAGGTTCTGGAGCTGGACTCGGTTCGGGGCCAAGTCTCTATTGTACTGGTAATGGTGCACAAACGCTTTAGCGAGATCTTTCCATGTGCGCACGCTAGTGGGCTCTAGACCCATGTACCACTCGAGGGATGGCCCAGAAAGACTATCTTGGAAGAAGTGCATCAGCAACTTCTCGTCTTCGGAATAGGCAGACATCTTCCTGTAGTACGATCTCAGGTGGACACGAGGGCAAGTAGTGCCCTTATATTTCTCAAAGTCAGGCACCCTGAACTTAGGAGGTACTTTGAAATCAGCAATTAATCCCAGCTTGGACATATCAACGCCCAAAGTATTCTGATTCTCAATATCTCTCGTTTTATCTTCAAGTGCTTTGAATCTGAGTCACGCTTCAGCATTCAGCTCCCCTTCAGCACCTCTTTGAGAGAACACATCATCCTGATGATCCTCAAGCCATGGCTGAGGCACCAACAGATTCCCGACGCCTGCATTGCCGTTGCCCGGCCAGATATTGACATTAGCTCCCAGACTCCCATTACCGACGCCCGTCGTATTGAGTCCGATGTTGGCCATCACATTGCCATTAGCACTGTCGTTGCCCCCGGCCACGGCGACACCATTCTGTGGAGTATTAACTGGTGGAGGAGTAGGCACGGTCCCACCGTGAAGTATGTCGTTGCTATCAACCCTGGAGATCAAAGGCTGAACCAAAGTCCTGAGCTGGTCTTGGCCATTGGCGACCACTTGCATGAGTTCCATGAAGCGATCCATCCTCTCGCGAAGCTCCTGAACATCTGTTTGCACTTGATCCATGATCCTGGTCTGATTAGCTCTAGTTGGATAACGGTGAATTAGTCTCTGATCAATCCTGGAGTCACCGGGAACAGCCTGGGACACCTGCAAACCTGAAAAACCTGTTAAACACAGAAGGGTTAGGAAAAACAACAAAATGCTCATCATGCAAATGCTTCATGCAAATGCATGCGTGTGTCTGTGTGTTTGGGAGATTTCCCCCGATCCTAGTGCCTGAGTGCCAGTGCTGATAATAATAATAAGAAGTTCGGGTCCAATCATGGAAACAACAATCTCATACATAAAGAAAGACTATCAAGGCAGTACATAGCATCAGCGAGTACAAGATGAGTCAACAGCGTGACCTCAGCCAACAAGCCTGGTGATGGTCAGCATACAACAATGATCAAAACAACAGGAATACAAATAGTCAAGTACGACCACGGGCGCGATACTCTTCTAACAACTCCTTCGTCTCTGGATGATCAGGAAGAGTGAGCAACCCCTCGACGAGTAATTCCCTCTGCACAATGGTATACTGAAGTCCTTCAACCGAACTTTCCCATGCTCCTTCGCCGAAGCAGTCTTCTAACTTCCGCTTCTTAGACTCAAACGTCAGCTTGCGCTCCTTCAGGTTAGCGAGAGCTTTGTTAAGCTGGCCTTCGGCGGCGTATCTGCGGGTGGTTTCTTCATCAAACCTCTTTTCACTGTCCTTCACCTGGGCTTCTAGCTTGGAAATCTGCAGCATCAGCTTATCCTCCCGCTCTTTCCTGGTGGCCAGGGAAGCCTTCCAGTGCTGGTCGAACTTGGATATCCTCCGATATGCCTCGTCCAAGTGCTGCTTCTTCGTAGCCAGTACATCGTTGACGGCTTTGAAGTCTCGACCCATGCGTTCACGCTCGGCTATCTGCTTAGTCAGGTCTGTACCTAGCTGGTTCACCAACTCTGTCTGCTTTTTGAAAGAATGCACGGCTTCATTCCTTTCACTTCGGAGCTGAGCTAATTCCTTCTCCAGTTCTTCGTTTGCCCGCTTCAATTCATCCCGCTCAGCTAACACCTGATTATGCTGCTGAATGGGCACAGTAGTAGGCTCTTCAATCATGGGAGGGCTTTCCGGCTTGGCATGAGGAAACGACATCCCTATAGCATTGGCCCTGGCTCTGATCCAAGTCAAATACGGAGGGTAGGCTTGATTGTTGCTTTTTCCCAGCAATGGCCTTCCTCGCTTACTGATACCATTCCACGCGCGCTGGAGCTTGGACAACAGATCCCCCTCTGGAATACCAGTGAGGTACAGAGATTCATGTACCTCTTCATCCTTCGGCGGAGTTCTCAAGGCATACGCGAACTGGCAGACCAACAATGACGGATTGTAGTTTATACAGCCCTTCCTACCTATCAAAGGCACATTTGGAAACCCGCTACAACTGAAGATCACCTCAGTACCCAACCTATCTCTGTCGAACCAGTCAATATCCTCTGCAGATAAACTCATCAGACGCTCAGGCCACTCAGCTGTGGCTGCAGACAAGACAAAAGGACCCCTATTGGGCAGATGGCTATCAAGCCATTTGTACAGCAAGGGTACGCAGCATGAGACATTCTTCCCCCTCCTGTTCTCGTTTTTATAGTGGACTGAGTGATAGACATCTCCTATCAAGGTAGGGACTGGATTCCCAGAAGCGAAGATGTGAAACGCATCAAAGTCTACAAAATCGGGCATATTAGGAAACAGAATAATGCCATATATGCATAGAGCGAGGACGGCATTGAACGCGTCCCAACATCTGTCCTTGGCACACTGCTGAGCCTTACTGTCGCTACTGCGAAAATCGGCGCCGGCTGAACAGAAGAGTCGCCACCGTGTGTTATTTATCCCAACGGAGGTAAAGGAAACGCTCGAGGTAAACCTACTGCAAAACGGGGAAAGGAATGGTCATCGCAACCAAATCCTGGATTCGGGAGTCGGTTACGCAAGGGGAAGGTATTAGCACCCCTCACGTCCGTCGTACTCGACGGGATCCACGCTTGTTTTCTGGTACGGATTGTTATTCTATCTATTCTAAGGGTTAAGGGTTAAAAAGAAAAGAAAATGACTCGGCAAAGTATCGCACTTTATGCCTACGTATTCCCGTCTGGAACGAGAAATCAGAGTCAACGTAGTTCGCCTACCTACGGGAAAGGGGGGGAAGGTTGCTCGCTAGGATATCGCATCCTATGCCTACGTACTTTCATACAGCATGAAAGATCAGAGCAAACGTAGTTCGGGCCACGTACGACACAAGTCTGTCTTGATTGTTTTTATTCCTTCTGAAAAAGGGTTTTTCTGATTACCGGTCCAAGCGGACAAAAATTGACGTTTTGATGAGTTCACATTCTTTTACGGAAGAAGTGTCTTTTATTGTGTTTGAAATCTTATTGTATTTTTCAGTTTGTTTTGAGAAAGAAGAGACAGAACTCTAACCTACGGTTACAAAGGGAATCAGACTAACCTAATGTTATCATGCATGGGTTAAGACCTAATGTCTATCATGCTCCTCTCTTGCGCAGAGAGAAACAGAGATCCTAAGGGATAAACGGAAAAAGAAACAATAGCATATATACAATAAAGCAGTAAAATGCATGGATGCAGCAATACAAGCGAGGCAAGGGAGTCCCACTCAACCTCGAACCTAGAAAACAACAGGCAAAAGTGAACAGAATTCACTTTCAACCTAACAGGTTAAACAGCAAACAATACAGTCAGGGAAATTCAATCAATACATCAAGAATTAAACAGCTAAAATAAACAGCAAAAGCAGTCTTCATCAACATCTGTCTTCAAGCAAGGTCTTCAACCATCTACAAGCTTCAAGCAAGCATCAGTCTTCATCTTCAAGCCTTCAAGCAAGGTCTTCAACCATCTACAAGCTTCAAGCAAGCATCAGTCTTCATCTTCAAGCCTTCAAGCAAGGTCTTTATCATCATTCTTCAGAGCTTTTCTTCAAGTCTCAATCTCCAAGATGAATATCAGTCAACAAGATGAAATGGGATGTTAAGCAGTCAATTGCCTACCAAGGGTGGCTCACTGACTATTAACATGATACTGACAGTTTTCCCTCAAAAGTTCTATCTTTCAAATACATTCACTAATCCTTCCAAAGGAAGGAGGTGGATATTCAAAAGAGACTTTGAATCATAGAGAAAGAATGGAGGCAAACAAGACCTTCCATGTTTGTGAATCAAGTTTTCTACTCTAGAGCTCTGCCTAGCTCCTAAATCCTATAACCTTCAACAGCTGCCAGCAAGGGATACTCCTCATCAACTCTGGAAGTTGGTCTTCATTCTCTTTGATCTCCAATGGGCTTCATCAACACAGTCTTCAGCTCAAGCCCCAAGCCCCAAACAAGCCCAATACCCCACACAGTCAAATAATAACCCTAGAGAGGGCACACCACACAGCCAAGCAAATACAAACAGTATACTAATAGTAATAGTAGAATAGGGGAAACCTAGTAATTTCTAAGGGATCTATTATCTACCCATAATACCCCTATAGTCCCATACCCCAAAATTCAAACTACAACTCCTAAAAGAAAGGACTTATCACACCTATGTTATCTCTAAACCCTAGTTTTGATTCTCCTAATCACACCTAAACTAATCATCTAAAATTAAATCCTAAAATCATGAATTAAATTTTATATACAAGCTAAAGTTCTAAGCTAATCAACCTAAAAAGAATGGATCCAAAATGTAAAAGTATCTAACTAAACTAAAATCAACAATGTCATGTATCAAACTAAATCACTTAAAAAGCTATTTAAAAGAAAAATATACTAAAAATACAAAAATAATATTAAATGCTAATTTTTTTATATGATAATTTTCTTAACAGAATTATGAAAAATATGCAAAAACAACTAATTAAAAATATGCAATTTTCCATTTGTTATGATTTTTTAAAGAAATAAAAAAAATTTGAAAGAAGTTAATATGAACTAAATTGGTTATGGGGTGCAGTTAGCATCTATTTCAGTTAATATAAGAGGATGGGCCCAGACTGGGGGGCGCGCATAGCAAAGCGCGTCTGGGCCCAGTTTGATAAAAAAAACACAAAAAAAGAAATAAACTGAAACGGTGCATAAAGTAAAAAAAACAGTTCAAAACACGTTGCGCCCTGAAAGTAGGGGTGTGGGTATCAAAAAGATTCAGGCCCACTTGCCTCCGTTTAATGAAACGGGGCGTTTTGGCCACACTCTGACTCCCTCCAAATCTCAATTTAAACCTCATTCGTTGGATTTGATTTTTGGTCAAGGTCTTGGGGCTGATCTAAGGGTTGGGCAGTCGTCTTCTTCACTGAACCTAGGGTTTCCATTGATGAGCCATGCACGAAGCTTGCACGAACCAGAATTCATCATACCCATACAACCTCAATTCTCCATGAAACTCCAATCTGTAAAGAGCAAAATTGCTCTACTTCTTCCCCTCTACACAGCCATGGTCTTGGATTCCTCTGAAACTCAATCAATAACCAAACCCGATAACTGGAACACCTTGAATCCACCATTATACACTGAGATCAACCTTGCCAATTCTTGATAACTTTTACCCTAACAAAATCTACACGCTTTGCTGATCATTCTGAGTTATATATCTAAGATTATCATGCCATATTCTAGGTGTTCTAAGCCCTAACAGATTTAATGCTCCAATGGCAACCTCCATGAATTGTTCTCAAATTCACCAGAAACAATCATCTAATCATTCCTAACCATTCTAACCTAATGATTCTCTAACATTCTAACTAAATCTATCCAAATCGATGAAAACACTAACCTGGTTTGATGATGAAAACAGGTGCTGAATTCTTTAGATCCAAAGCTTGCAATGCTCTGGATTTGATCAACACACTTGATCCTTGATTCTGTATGCAATAGTTCCTACTCACACCTCTTGGATCTTGCAATCACAATCTTCTTGCACTTTAGATGATGAAGTTGATAGCACACGATTTCTTCCTCAATTCAAACAGATTTTGATGGAAATTTGATCCTTGAATGATATAGATGATGATAGGATCAAGAAGTGTGGAAAATGATGAAGATTTGATGGAGTTTGAAGTGGATTTGCAAAATGGAAGAATGAGATGAAACTTGGTACTTTGATCAAAATGAATCACCAACCCTTGAATGAAGCCACTCTAATCAATATATAGATGAAATTAGAAAGCTCTAGAACTTGGTAGAAACTTCTTGTGCACAATTCCCTTGGATTTTGATTATGTTACTTCCTTTGTAAGCCAACTAGCATAACTTCCAAATTTTGAACCAAACTCAAAAATCCAATTTTGCCAATGTTCTTAAAACATTTTTTCCAATCAAAATGACCTATAATTTCACCCCATTTGTCCATGTTATGAAAAATCTCAATTTTTTTATTCATTAAATTCCCTTTTTAAATGACCAAACTTGAAACCTTGAGCTATGAGCCTTTTCAATCTTTCATGATCACTTTTCTAGACTCAAAATGTCATTTGGAGCAAGTTTGATGTTGTGAAGTTTTTCATTTGAAGCTTCCTTGTATGAGTTTTGGGCATTGGCTTGAAATGACCTGTAATTCTCAAATGACCAAAATACCCTTTGCTTTCCAAGGCCATAAGTAGAGTTCCACAAATCAAATGAAGGCATACCATACCATTATAGAAAGCTAAGACAATGAGGAACAACTCTTATGTTGACCAGAAATTCATTTGAAATCTCCTTGAGGGGTAGAAGTTGCTTGGAAGACAAGTAACTTTCACAGACAAAATTTCAGATACCTCAGATGACCTGTAACTTGCAAGGACCATAACTTGAGTTCTATAAATCTCCTTGATGTCTTCCACCACTAAAATTAAAGGTCTTGAGATCCTCTTAAAGTTTCATGTTGGCCAAGGATCCATTTGAAGCTTGCATTTTGACTTATCTTGCTTGGAAGTTTGACCTAAACTAGGGGATTTTACACAGAAACCCTAATTTAGAAACTCCTCTTCTTCTTGATTTCTCTTGATTTCTTCTTGGCACAACACCATATCCATATCCACATGTAAAATGATGAACCCCACATCTCTCCAATAGACCTTAATGCCTTTCAATCAATCATTTGACCTGGGGTTGACCTAGGGTTGACCCAGATGAAACCCTAGTTGACTGTCTTCAACTGCAACTCTTATGATCATATCAATGACTTGCCTCTTTTCCAAAATGACTCTCTATGTCCTCCATGATGTCCATATACCCTCCATGCTCACTTCACAGCTCACAACCTCTTTGATGGTCTTCAAATACCCTCAAGATAGGAGATAGATCCACTGCTTGGTCCAATGACTTCTTTAGACTTCAATTTCTTTCTGATGACTTGGGTAAGCTTGAATTTGAATAATAACCTCTTGATAGGCTCATAGAGATGAGAATAGTACTTGGTCCCTTGTTGGATGACTTGCTATGCTATGCTATGCAGATGATTATACTATGTACATGACTCTATATGCAAATGCTAGTGCAATTGAAACATAAACCAAGTGAAGAAGGTTGAGCAAATTTTAGGGTGCAACAGCTGCCCCTATTCAAGCGACTTAGACCCGATTGGGTGAAGAGCGAACGGCCTTCAAACATTCGAGGTACGAGACGGTTGAATACTAAGAACCCGGAAATTTGCCAACCGCAGAAATAAACTACACCACTGCTTGGGGAACGACATTCATCAACTGAATCTAACTGTTACAGCAACCAACTGATCCATTAGCGACGGTGCTGGGGATTATTTTCATCAGCCTGAAAAAGATTCTATCATCGCAGGGATAGAACTTTGTCCACGTTAGGACGCCTGTTTCGTCAACACGAAGAAATCTCAACTAAAACTTATCCACGTCAGGACTCCACCTGCTTTTAACACGGAAAAATCTCGGCGACTTCGCTGGGGATGACTCGTCTGCCTTTCATCAGCACGAGGGGATCCTACCCACATAGGACTGAATTGTCCACGTCAGGACTAACACATCTCATCAGAAATAAATCGTCCATGTTAGGAATAACCTTTTCCACGTTAGGAGTAAGACTTCTTCTGGATCTGTCCACGTCAGGACCAAACTTTCCACGTGAGGAATCCGTCGTCCACATTAGGACTCACCTTTCCACGTTAGGAATAAACTTCTTTCCACGTAAGGAATACATCTTTTCACGTAAAGAATCACATCTTTCCACGTAAGGAATCCAATCTTTCCACGTAAGGAATCACATCTTTCCACGTAAGGAATCACATCTTTCCACGTAAGGAATACCTTTCCACGTTAGGAATAAACTTTCCACGTAAGGAATATCTCTTTCCACGTAAGGAATACATCTTTCCACGTAAGGAATCACATATTGTCTTGATTTATCCACGTCAGGACTCACATCTCGTCTTGATTTGTCCATGTCAGGACTCACATCTCGTCTGCACAAGAAAATCCTATCAGCATGGGGTAACATCGTCCACGTCAGGACACCGTTCGAAGAAATATAAATTCGTCCACGTCAGGACTCACGCATCTTTGACCCGCTGGGGAAATAAAACTTGTCCACGTCAGGACTCACGCTTCACTAACACGAAGAAAGATAAATTTGTCCACGTCAGGACTCGCACATCTTGTCATCACGAAGAACTATAAACTTGTCCATGTCAGGACGCACATTTCACCATTACGAAGGAAGATATCTGCTGGGAATAAATGGTCCACGTCAGGACACCAACACAGGGAGTAATCAATCTTGTCAACATCATGACTTCACATTCCACCAATACCGAGAAATCGAATCTGTCCACGTTAGGACTAGCACCTCTTATCAATTCGGGGAAATAAATCTGTCCACGTTAGGACACCCACTTCTCTAACACGAAGAAATCCTGTCAATAAAATTGTCCACGTCAGGACTCATTTCTCCATTGGTCCCAACCCACAAACTTCTTAGCACTGACGTGACAGCGACTTTGAGGCGGACTCTAATGGGGATATTGGGAAACCAAACTACCGGAAGCCTGTTCTGATAACCGGCGGCAGCCTCCGAAATTCTGATTCATGAAACCTTTTGATGCTGACGTAACAACAATGTTGAAGAAAGTAATCCGCTGGCCGAACTAGAGACACTTCAACAAGCAACCCTGGTGGGGAAAACAAAAGACATTTACACCAATAACTCTGCTCGGGGACAAAGAGAAATTTATCATGATAACTCTGTGGGGAAAAAGGCCAAAACTGACATTATCGTTGAATGTCTCACGCCGAGATCTTGAATGTTTGGTAATTAATTTGAGCAAGAACGCCCTCGACCTGCAAAGGAAACAACACTTGAACACAAACTGTTAGCCAACCTGGCTTATGTTTCAAAATGCATATGTTTGACAATGACGCAATGCTCCATTCGACACGGAAATGCTACGCGTTTTTATTTGGTGGATGCAAGTATGACACTATATGCCAATGCAAATGCAGACTCGAACTGCTGGGATACAGAAACCGCTTCAGCAAAATAAATGCGGAAGACAATGCCAACTCCGCTGGGGTAACCAGGCGCCACAGAATTATTTCCGCAAAATAGATGCTGGAAGAGTGCAGCTAACTCCGCTGAGGGATAATTGAATGCGCCAATCAGGATTGGACTTCTGCTGGAGAGTGAACGGGTATCACACGATATTCTGGAAAAATAAATGCCAGAGCCCACAACCAACTCTGCCAGGGAGAGTTTTAATCTTCGAGTTCCACTGGGAGGAAAGAGAACACTTACTGAAAAGAGAACTCCGCTGGCGATGGAGCGATTCTCTTGGGGAAAGTCAACTGACTCCGCTGGGGGAGGGTAAATGACCCTACTGGAAAGGGTAGACTGTCTGAGTACAGCTCACAAGTTGGAACTATTAATCTTCTGAGGCTAAACCACTATGCTTGAGATAGGGGAATCCTTTTGGGGGACACCACGCTGTCTGAGTACAACCTTACGATCTTGGAATCGCCGAACTCTACTGAGGACAAACGACTTTTCTGGAGAATGTCCTTCGGCTAAGCTGCAACTAGCTGGGGAATTTGATCCTTCCTCAGTAAGGAACATTGCTATCTTGGAAGCACGACCTGCGTGGGGAGCGAGTCTTACGCTACGAGCTTCTGGTCCATACTGCAATCTTTTGATCATCCACTTCATACGGCTATGAACCCTGCAACACCACAAACTAGACAAGACAAGTCTACGCAACCAAATCTATTCAGGTTAGTGTTAGTGACATTATTTTCAGTTAATTCAAAGTTTTAGCAATTATTGGCAAGGGCCAGCGACGTTATACACACACTAGTTTCATTAAACTTAGGCGTTTATCATGCACAAAACAGTAAAGAACCAGCATCAAATACTGAATGACATATTTTATTGATTGGGCCCCTGAATGGGCGGAGTTTTGTACACGGGATGTAACTCCTGAAAAGAGGAAGCTACGCACAACGAATATACAAGTATGCACAAGAAGCATAAATATAATGACAAATCAAATTGGTACACATGTCGGCAGCGGGATGCAGACGAACACCACGAGTTGATCCTCCTATGACTCGCCCGACTCTAATGCTTTCCCGGTATCCACACTTCTGAAGAGATTGTATCTGATAATAGACCCCTCAAGTATATTCTCCCGCACCAAAGCTCACTGCAGTATCAAATTCGGACCGCAGTCATTTGCTTTTCAAATCCCTAACTTTTGCGTGAACCGCCCTTTACGGGTTTTCAGTTCACCGGGATACCCTTTTTTGTCGAAGCCGCCCAGTGTAGGTTTTCAACTTCGCGGGTGTACATTTTTTCAATTTTATCCCTAACTTTTGCCCGAACCTTTCATTCTGTTTTTGGTTCGCCAGGATGCCCCATTTTTGCCTGGACTCTCTTTTTTCTGTCCAGCGGGTCAATTTTAAGCAAAGTATTTTTTAACTGCGTCCGAATTCACAGGCGACGTAAAGTCTTCACCGTCCATGGTGGACAACAATAAAGCTCCTCCTGAAAAGACTTTTCTGACAACGTATGGCCCTTCGTTGTTGGGGGTCCACTTGCCCCTGTGATTTGCCTGCGGCGGGAGAATCCTTTTCAGCACAAGGTCGCCCGTCTGAAAGCTCTGTGGATGTATCTTCTTATCATACGCTTTCTTCATTCGGCTCTGGTACAAACGACCGTATGCTAGAGAAGCTAGCCTCTTCTCATCCATTAAACTCAGCTGGTTCAACCTGTCTTTCACCCATTCTGCCTCGTTTAGTTGGACATCTCCTAGTACTCTCAGAGAAGGAATCTCGACTTCCAGTGGTAACACTGCTTCCATTCTGTATACCAACGAGAACGGGGTTGCCCCGGTTGATGTACGTACCATCGTACGATAACCGTGCAAACCGAAAGGTAGCATCTCATGCCAATCCTTATAGGTCACCACCATCTTCTGAACGATCTTCTTTATATTCTTATTGGCCGGTTCAACAGCGCCATTCATCTTGGGTCGGTAAGGGGAGGAGTTGTGATGCTCGATCTTAAAATTCTGGCAGAGCTCCTTCATCATTTTGTTGTTCAGGTTTGAACCGTTGTCAGTGATTATCCGCTCGGGGATTCCATATCTGCAAATGATATCTCTCTTGATGAATTTGGCTACCACCTGCTTAGTTACATTTGCGTAAGATGCCGCTTCCACCCACTTGGTGAAATAATCGATTGCTACTAGAATGAACCGATGTCCATTAGAAGTCGTCGGCTCGATCTTTCCAATCATATCGATTCCCCACATCGAGAATGGCCATGGCGATGACATCACATTCAGAGGACTCGGAGGCACATGGATCTTATCAGCATGGATTTGGCACTTGTGGTACTTCTTCGCAAACTTGAAACAATCAGTTTCCATAGTTAGCCAAAAATAACCTGCCCGCAGCAACTTCCTCGTCATAGCATGCCCACCAGCATGCGTACCAAATGTACCCTCATGTATTTCCTCCATGAGTAGCTTCGCCTCTTTTTCGTCTACACAACGCAGCAGCACCAAGTCGTGATTTCTTCTGTACAAGACACCATCCGGATTCAAATAGAAATTACCCGCCAATCTCCTGAGAGTCTTCTGATCTTGACTGGATGCCCCAGCCGGATACTCTTTGTTCTTCAGGAAATTAAGGATATCGAAATACCATGGTTTATCATCAGATGCTTCGTCAATGGCAAACACGAAGGCAGGTCTGTCAAGCCGAGAGATAACAATTCTGGGAGCCTCATTCCAGAAGTTGACTTTATACATGGAAGACAATGTGGCCAGGGCGTCAGCCATCTGATTTTCTGCATTGCCCCTATTCCGCTACCATAGGCGTTTACAGCTCCGTCAAAGATCAACTTCCACTTGGAACCCAATTCTGGTCCTTCGTCTGGCAACAGAGACGTGTCTCCCATTCCCCTTTTATCTGATTCACCACCAGAGCTGAGTCTCCGTATACATCCAGATTTTTGATTCGCAAATCAATGGCTTCCTCAAGCCCCATGATACAAGCTTCGTATTCGGCTTCATTATTGGTAACTGGAAAGGTCAATCGAGCAGTAAACGGGATGTGCGACCCGTGTGGCGTAGTGATGATTGCCCCTATTCCGCTACCATAGGCGTTTACAGCTCCGTCAAAGATCAACTTCCACTTGGAACCCAATTCTGGTCCTTCGTCTGGCAACGGCTCTTCGCAATCTTTCATCTTTAGGTACATGATATCCTCGTCAGGAAAATCAAACCTCATCGATTGGTAATCCTCAATAGGCTGCTCTGCCAAGTACTCAGACAGTACACTCCCCTTTATAGCCTTCTGCGAGACATACTGGATGTCATATTCAGTCAAAACCATTTGCCAACGGGCAATTCTCCCCGATAATGCTTGCTTTTCGAATACATATTTGATAGGATCCATCTTCGAGATGAGCATGGTTGTGTGATTCAGCATGTATTGCCTCAAACGCTTGGCGGCCCAGGCTAGCGCGCAACAAGTTTTTTCAAGCATTGAATATCGAGATTCACATTCAGTGAACTTTTTACTCAAGTAGTAGATTGCATGCTCTTTTCTTCCTGTCTCGTCGTGTTGACCGAGAACACAACCCATACTTCCCTCAAGAACTGTCAAATACATAATCAAGGGTCTCCCTGCCACTAGGGGTATCAAAATAGGAGGCTCCTGCAAATACTGCTTTATTTTATCGAACGCCTTTTGACAATTTTCGTTCCACGTTACAACTTGGTCTTTTTTCAACAGCTTGAATAATGGCTCACATGTAGCTGTCAGGTGAGATATGAACCGAGCGATGTAGTTCAACCTCCCTAAAAACCCGCGCACCTCTTTCTCTGTTCTAGGCGTCGGCATCTCTTGTATTGCTTTTATTTTTGCAGGATCAACCTCTATTCCTTTTTCACTCACGATAAACCCCATCAGTTTACCCGATCTCACCCCGAAGGTGCACTTGTTAGGGTTCAGTCTCAGCCTTTTGAATAACTTCAGCAGATTCACCAAATGCTCTTCCTCCGTCTGGGATTTGGCAATCATATCGTCGACATAAACTTTGATCTCCTTATGCATCATATCATGGAAAAGAGTCGTCATTGCATGCTGATACGTTGCCCCAGCATTCTTCAATCCGAAGGGCATCACTTTGTAACAAAATGTTCCCCAAGGCGTTATGAAAGTAGTCTTCTCCATGTCCTCTGGCGCCATTTTAATCTGATTATAGCCCGAGAAGCCATCCATGAAGGAGAATACGGAGAATTGAGCAGTGTTGTCAACTAGCACATCGATATGAGGAAACGGAAAATCATCTTTTGGGCTCACTTTGTTCAAATCATGGTAATCTACGCACATTCTCACTTTACCGTCTTTCTTTGGCACTGGTACAATATTAGCGACCCATGAGGGATATTTTGTCACAGCTAGGAAACCAGCATCCCACTGTTTTTGAACCTCCTCTTTAATTTTCACTGCCATATCAGGTCTAGTTCTGTGAAGCTTCTGCTTGACCGGCGGGCATTCTTCTTTTAACGGCAGGCGGTGCACAACCATATCTGTATCCAGCCCAGGCATGTCTTCATACGACCAAGCGAACACATCACTATACTCTCTGAGCATTTCAACCAGTCTTCGCTTGACGTCGCTCTGCAGCGCGGCTCATATACGAATGTTCTTTTCAACCCCTTCCGACCCCAGGTTAATAATTTCGATGACCTCCTCATGAGGCAGAATGACTCGTTCTTCTTGCTTTACCAACCAAGACAATTCTTCGGGAACGTCACTATCTTCAACAATCTCTTCTTCGGCCTGAAATATCGGGTGCTCAAAGTCGAGACGAGTCATAGGTGGTTCAATGATGTCATCTGAAAATGTTATCCTGCAAAAGGAATGGTTAAATGCCTCAAAATGCGTATAAAGCGAATAACCGCGTTGCCATTTTATTGTAAAACACAAAACAGGAAAAACATAGATCGCAATATTTGCACATGAAAAAAACACCTTTTATATAATGGTTAAACACGCAATGTTCATAACAGCACGGCCCTAAGCAAAATCATGATGCCCCGGGTAAGACACCAGATTGTTCAACAATTAAAAAACAAAGCATTACTGTTTAAGAGTCACAGGAACAATCTCCTGAATAGACCAATTGCATAATCCTTGTCCTGGCACGCTCGGCTGAATCCAGGCGTCCATATCGCAATCGCAGTCTCCTTCCTCGGAATCTGAAACAGCGTTGATGGTCTCGTGACATACTCCACTAGCAGTGATGGTTATTGGCCCTCTGAAACGGGGTGCCCCCACAGCAGGTGTTGATGACGACGGTTGATATCCCAGCCCGAATCGGTCCATCTTCACGGGAATATCCAGCACTTTGCCCCAGCCCTTTGTCTCACCAGTCTCTACTAAAGCTTGAGCTTCCTTACATGACGAGACGGCTACCTCCGACGTTCTACTCGGCCCGGGACCGTTGTCTTTGATGCGCAACCCTTCAAATGCCTGACAGGGTGTTTCATGAATCTCGTCTTCGACCTCCACATACTTAAATGATGACAGATGGCTGACCAATATATCTTCTTCTCCACATACCGTGACCACACTGTCCCCCACCATGTATTTCAGCTTCTGATGCAAGGTTGACGTGACTGCCCCAGCACCATGAATCCAAGGTCATCCGAGCAGGAAGCTGTATGCAGGCTGGATGTCCATGATATAAAATTCAGTCGCGAAAACCTCCGGCCCCACCTGCAGAGGTAATGTTATGGATCCAAAAACTGTTCTTCGCGTACCATCAAATGCCCTGACCACCAAGTCGCTGGGCGTACACAGGATTCCTCTGACATCCAGTTTCATCATCGCTTTCTTGGGCAGCATGTTTAAAGACGATCCGGTATCGACCAGCACGTGAGACATGACTGATCCTCTACACTCAACAGAGACGTGCAACGCCATATTATGCTCTCTCCCCTTCGGGGTCAAATCGAAGTCTGTAAATCCCAAGCTATGGCCTGCATTCACATGCGCCAACACCCCCTCCAGCTGATTCACGAAAACATCTTGGGGTACGAAGGAAGTATCCAGGACTTTCAACAATGCATTTCTGTGAGCTTCAGAACACAATAGCAACGACAGTATAGATATCTTTGACGGTGTCTGTTGCAGATGCTCAACAATCTTATAATCACTTTTACGAATCAAGCGCATGAACTCTTCCACATCTTTCGATACCGTTTCTTTTCCACTTGCCTGCACAGGGACAGTCTCATTCATCTTTCCCTTTCCCTTCGCCAGTCTTTCAGCCTCTACCTCAGGCGATATGAAGATTCTCCCACTCCTTGTCATACCTCCGGTACCAACAACGTTGTCTACAGTCTCGGCTGGCTGCTTATTAACATCAATTTTTACTCCGTCACAATACACTTCCAACCCATAGGACCAGGGGACTGCCTTGGTGCTTTCGTACGGGATTGGTCCGGCCTTGGTGATGGTGATCGGCGGTTGTTTGGCCGGTGCCGTTATAGTGATCGTTTTTCGAGGAATCGACACAGTAGCCACATCACTTTGCTTGTCTGCTAATACCCCTGCAGGCTCTTCAATTGCTGCTCGGTCAAATTGTAGTGTGCCTCCATCTATTAAGGCCTGAATACCTTTCTTTAAGTCAGTACACCCCCAGCTTGGGTCCAGCACTCTAAACAATACTCGTCACATCCAGGATACACACCACCTTGCAATAATCTGCTCTTTATCTCGCACAACGGCGTCTTGAGGTCATCAACATGCATAATCAAGTTCAAACCCTCCTCAGTTAAAATGGCGTTTGCCCCATGGTTGGGCATGGGCTTTTGCACTATGTTCGGACCCGCCTGTCCAAAATTGATAGCCTTACTATCCAATAAATCCTGCACGACATGCTTGAACGCATGGCAACCCTCTACATCGTGGCCAGGAGCCCCATAGTGGAATTCACAGTGCCTGCTTGCATCATAACCATACGGAGGAGTGCCTGTTATTGGCGCCAGAGTTCTCTTCTCCACCAAGTTCAAACCCAGTAGTGTCTGTAGCAAATCTGCATACGTTGAAGGAGGCTTTTCAAACACTCTCCTTGGTTTACCCCCCTGGAATCTGCGCTGGGCAGGCTGTGCCCCCTGTTGTGGCTGCTGTTGCTGCTGTTGTTGTTGAAATGGTTGTTGCTGAAACGGAATAGTAACGCTTGCCACCTGCGGCGGCTGATTGTACTGGTTTCGACCTCTGCCCCAGCCTCGGCCTCGGCCCCCAAACACCGCGCTTGCATCGCCCTGACGGCGCCCACCAAAAGCCCTTCTGTTACTACCAGCCGAAGTGGATTCCTCAGCTTGGAATCTTCCCTGTTTAATGTTACTTTCAATCTTCTCTCCCATCAGGATTAAGTCTGAGAAACTGCCCAAAGAAGTGTGAAACAATTTGTCATAAAACATACCAGTGAATGTTCCTATGAACATATCATTCATTTCCTTGTCCTCCAAAGGAGGATGGACTCTAGCAGCCATGTCGCACCATCTCTGCGCATACTCTTTGAAGTTCTCGCCCTTCTTCTGGGACAACCCCTGCAATTGGACCCGGTTGGGTGCCAAGTCACTGTTATACTTATAGTGAGCTACAAATGCTTCAGCCAGTTGCTTCCATGTCTTTATATGTGTTGGTTCCAATCCCATATATCACTCGAGGGAAGGGCCCGACAAGCTATCTTGAAAGAAATGCATTAGCATCCTATCATCGTTAGAGTACACCGACATCCTTCTGTAATATGACCGCACGTGCACCTTTGGACAGGTGTCCCCCTTATACTTTTCGAATGTGGGAGCTTTGAATTTGATTGGAACCCTCAGACCAGGCACTAGACCCATTGTTGACATATCTAAGCCAACAGCACTTTGATTTACGACCCCCATCATCTGCTCCTCGAGCATCCTGATTCTCTGAGAGTCGTCCATAGGCCCTTCGAAACCTCTACCGGAGAAAGCGTCCTCTTGCCGGTCTTCTTGCCAATTACCATTCCCAGTTCCATATCCATCGTATCCGTTGTTACGGCCAACTCTGGTCTGATTCATCACCGGGCCTCGCCCCCTGTTACCGTATCCCGGAGCAACTCCAGCAGGTCCAAAAGTCATTAACCCAGCGCCATTTCCATTTCTGAATCCTCCATAACCCTGATTAGTCATACCAAAAGCGTCCTGCCCGAAGCCTTGAGCATTGAAGCCGTACTTCCCCGCATTATCGAATCCCTGGTCATTGAACCCGAATCCAGCATTACCGAAGTCATTGCCTCCCATATTATCACCCAGGTTGACATCTCCAAGCCCAACGTTGTTGATGATAGTCTCGTTCCCAATTCCACCATTACCATTCCCGGCAGCAGCGCCGTTGTTGACATTAACAGCAGGTATATTGACTACAGGTGGAGCCACTGGTGTGGGAGTACCATCCCCATGAATAGTGTCGACTCGCACAGACTGATGATCCTCATTTCCGTGCCCAGCATTCCTTACCAACAGAGGCTGCACCAAAGCTTGCAAATTCTCCTGACCTTTCACAATGGTCTCCATTGTCTGCATGAAGAGCGCCAGCTTCTCACGCATGTCTTGCATTTTGTTCTGCATTTGATCCATAATTCTTCGGCAGTTGGTACGAGTGGAGTATCGGTGCGGGCGCTGATCTTCAATCCTGAAAAGACCTGGTACAGAGCAAGAAATGAGGTACCGCTCAATAATCACCTGTAATGCAATATGAATGGGAATGCAATGCAATATGTGTCTGTGCATTAGGGAATGTCATTTCCCGATTCTAGTGCGAATGTGCCAGTGCAGTGACAGTGCTAGCAGTACGGAGATCGGAGCCGAATCATAGAAAACCTCATATATTGCAGAGAAATCCATTAAGCCAAGAATACAATATCACTGAGTACAATAAGAAGGCATGACCTCAACCAACAATCCTGGTGATGGTCAGCACTATGCAAATAAAGCATACAAGTTAATACATGCAACAGTCAAGTACACTCATAAGCCTGGTACTCCTCTAGTAACTTCTTAGTCTCTGGATGACTTGGCCGGGTAAGCAGACCCTCAACAAGCTGATTTCTTCGCTTGAGAATACGTCGCACGTGACCAGCGGTTTCCTCCCATGCCCCTTCTCCGAAGCGATCCTCTAGCTTCCGCTTCTGAGACACAGCTTCGTTCCTGCCTTCGATGGCCTTGTTCAATGCGTTCTGGAGACTATATCTGGTCATCACCTCTTCTTCATACTTCTTAATGCTAGCCTTCAATTGCTCTTCGAGGTCATAAATTTGCTGCTTCAATTTGTCTTCCCTCTTTTTGTTGTTGGTTAGCGTAGCATTCCACGTCTTGTTACAAGAAGAGATTTCTCGGTGAGCGGCATCGAGTGCTTTCTTTTTGGACTCCAGAATGTCATGAGAGCTTCTGAACTCTTGACCCAGACGTTCGCGCTTCTTTTTCTCTTCAGTCAACTCAGCACCTAGTCTGTTTACTAGCTCGATCTGCTGTTGGAAAGCATGCACAGCCTTGTTCTTCTCGCTACGCATCTGAGCCAGCTCCTTTTCTAACCCTTCATTGACCTTCATCAAGGCATATTTTTCTTTTACAACTTGCTCGTAGGCCTCCCTAGTAATAGTAGTTGGTTCTTCCACCGGAGTATGAACAGGGACTGATGCAGCTGGAAATGGCATCAGTAACTGTCTTGCTCTCTCTTGGATCCAGACTTTGTAAGGTGCATAAGCCTGACAATCATTCTTCCCCAACAGTGGTTTCCCTCTCCTGTTGATACGCATCCATGCGTGCTGAAGCTTGGCGAGTAACTCTCCATTCAGATCACCGGTGAAGTACAGAGATTCCTGTACTTCTTCCTCCTTAGGTGGGTTCTTCAACGCATATCCAAACTGGCGAACGAACAACGATGGGTTGTAATTGATGCACCCTTTTCTCCCTATCAACGGAATATTAGGGTACCCAGAACAACTGAAAATAAGCTCAGACCCCAACAAGTCTCGGTCAAACCACTCAATGTCTTCAGAAGATAGCCTCATCATGCGCTCTGGCCAGTCAGCTGTAGTTGCACTATCCACGAAAGGCCCCTTCAGGGGAAGATGGCTTTTAAACCACATGTTCAACAGCGGCGCACAACAGTAAACAGTCTTTCCCCTTCTATTTTCATTTTTGTAGTGCAATGAATGATAGAGATCTCCGATCAAAGTGGGCACTGGGTTGCCAGCAGCAAACAGATGGAAAGCGTCCAAGTCCACAAAATTGGGTAAGTTGGGAAACAGCACTATTCTGTAAATGCATAGAGCCAAGATAGCATTAAAGACTATCCAGCACCCGTTCTTGGCATACTCTTGAGCTTTGCCAACTAGAAAATCAAGGGAGAAACCTGGAACCCTAAGCCAAGAAGTCACTAATAGTTCAGCAGCGTTCATGTGCAAGGCCTTAGCTAAGTCCTCCAACTTGGGCTCAACGGCGGAGTGAATAAAGGGAACCTTATTCTGTACTGGTAGCTCAGTAAACTCCACATACTCTTCAATGGTAGGTGTAATACCCCAAATTTTACCCTTTCTTTTTTATTTTTATTTTAAATTCTTATTAACTTAATAAATTAACCTTTTTTTTAAATCTTGTTTTTTTAACTAATAATAATTTAATTAACCTTTTATAACTTTACTAATGTTTTTTATTAACTTTTTTTTTTAGTTTATTTATTTAAGTCATTTTAAGCTCTTTCTTACTAACTTTTAGGATTTAGATTAAAATTTAACTTTTTTTTCTTTTCTTTAAAGAGTAAATTTTTCATAACCTTTTTTTAATCAAATTCTAATACTTTTTTTTTAATCAAATTCTAATACTTTTTTAAAATAAAAATCTAATACTTTTTTTAAAATAAAAATCTAACTTCTTTTTAAAATTAAATCTTTTTCCTAACTTTTTTTAAATCTTTTTTCTAAATCTTTTTTCTAACTTTTTTTTAAATCTTTTTTCTAACTCCTCTTCAAAGTTAAATCTTTTTCTATCTTTTTTAAAGCTAAATCTTTTTTTTCTAACTTTTTTAAAGCTAAATCTTTTTTCTAACTTTTAAATGTTAAATCTTTTTTCTAACTTTTTAAAAAAAAATTAAATCTTTTTTTTCTCTAACTTCTTTTTAAAATTAAATCTTTTTTTCTCTAACTTCTTTTTAAAATTAAATCTCTTTTTTTTCTAACTTCTTTTTAAAAATTAAATCTTTTTTTTTTCTCTAACTTCTTTTTAAAAATTAAATCTTTTTTTTTTCTCTAACTTCTTTTTAAAATTAAATCTTTTTTTCTCTAAATTCTTTTTAAAATTAAATCTTTTTTTCTAACTATTTTAAAAATTAATCTCACCTTTGTCACTTTTTTTTGTTCTTTATTATTTTTACTCTAAATTTTTCTATCTTTCATTAAAAAATAACAAAAATAGTTTTTTATTATTATTTAATTATTATTTTCGTATTTTAATTAAATCATTTTTTAAAATATTATTTTTTTCACTTTTTTCTAAATTATTCATAAAAATATCCAAAAAAAATCATAAAATAAAATATATTGAAAAAAATTTTGTTCTTTTTATAATATTTTTGATTTTAGGAATCAATAGGATTATTAGTTTTATTTTTAGTTTATTTTAATTATTTTAATTTTATTTTTTCTCTTAACTAATTATTTAGTTTGGGCTTTAAAATGGGCTTTAGGGACATTATTGACAATTTGGTGTTAACCCTAATTTGTTCCCTATATATACATGTGTTGCTTTGTTGTAAAGGGGTCAGAAGGTTTTCTTCAGAAAAGAGGAGAGAGAGGGAGAAACAAAGGAGATCCCCAGAGAAGAAAGGCGGTCGTTCCCACAACTCTTAAGAAGGATTGGAGCTCTCCAGTGTTCCCTTATTCAAACCTTTTTCACATTTACCGAAGCAAACCTCCGCTTCGTAGGTTAAATTACTAAACCTTTTGCCTTTTCATGTTTATGTGCATATTTTGCCATGTTAATGTGTTTAGGTCCGTTAAATTACTAAATCCTTTGCATTTTTCATATTTATTTGCATCCTTGCCATGTTAACCTTCATTGTTGTTTAGATCCGTAGATTTTGATCTGTATGAACCATGATTGTGTCGTATAGGATTGTTTGCATGTCCATTAATTGTCTGTTTGCATTTGCAATTCTATTGTTATTTTTTTTTTATCAAAACCTTTTTCAAAATCAAAACCTTTTTTATTAAAACTAAAACATTTTTTCCCAAAAAAAACCTTTTTTTTGTTCCCGTAAACATTTTTTTCCAAAAAAGCCTTTTTTTTGTTCCCGTAAACATTTTTTCCCAAAAAAAAAACCTTTTTTTGTTCCCGTAAACATTTTTTTCCAAAAAAGCCTTTTTTTGTTCCCGTAAACATTTTTTTCTAAAAAAAACCTTTTTGTTCCCAAAAACATTTTTTTTTATATATAATTTAAACTTAACATTATTTTTATAATTTAAACTTAAATTTTTTTAACTAAGTAATTCCATTTTGAAATTAAAACCTTTTTTATATATATAATTAAAATATTAAAAAAATTAAAACATTTTTTTACATAATTAAAATATTAAAAAATTAAAACCTTTTCGTAAGGAACTCCTTTGCCGTGTCATTTTGTGTACCTTTTATTTTCTTTATTCCTGCATTTCATTTGCGTGCTTGAGGTTGAGATGTGCTTGTGGTGGCCACAGCCCCACACTATTTTCCTCCCTCACTTCATTCTAAGTGTCATTACATATTTTCATATTCTTCATGTTTTCAAAAATGTTTCTTTGTTTCTTTATACCCTCTGCCTTTATTACTTTTCATATTTCTGTACCTTAATTATTCCTCCATATAATGATTTGTCATATTTTCACACATTTTTTACAGTTTTATCCTTCCAAAGGATTAGGTCCAGCCTTTTGGCCGCCGAGTCAATAGCCTTACCCCTTTAATGGATCAAACCCTGTTTTCACAAATGTCTCGCCGCAGGCAAGATTACAATTTTACCCCTAGCATTAGGTCAAAGAGCCGCCGCGCTCATTTTAGGGTTTCCCGCCGCGGAATCCCTAACCTAACCTAATTTAACCCTAATTACAACTTAACAATTCAACATAGATATTGGAGTTTCTACACTCCGCGTAAGCGTGTCCCTAAGATACGTTTATTCCCCTTGAGACCTTGACCACAGTCAAGAAGTTTCTAACCTCCCTATTGAGGGGAACTACGATTACTCTGATTCCACTCCCGTAAGGATACGTAGGCACAAGATGCGATGTCTTGCCGAGTAAACTTAGAATTAACCCCTTAGGTCTCTTTTCTCACTTGTAATCCCTTTGTACATATACCTTAAGCAAATAAATAAAGCAAGATAGTAAACATTTGAACAAAAGGTTCCCGTAGAGTACTACGGAAGTTTAGGGCGCTAATACCTTCCCTAAATTTAACCAACCCCCGAACCCTAGATCTTTCCCCGCATTGTGTTTACGATGCAAAAATAGGTTTTCCCTCTTTTGACCTTTTCCTTCGGATAAATCAAAGAGCGGTTGTGAATCAAGAATTGTGATTCAAACTCATTAATAGTTTGTGATCCTATTTCCACCGCAACAGAAAATGGCGACTTCACTGGGGACTCCTTTAACTTTTGAGGGTTATCCCTAACTTGTTCATATTTATTACTATCTGTGACATTATTCATTTGCATGTATATATTTGTGCTTTGATTGTGGGACTGTTCCTTGTGCTGTGAGATAGGTCCTACACCCGGATCTAGTGTACCTTAGGTAAATGGCAATAGACCAAGGAAACTGTACGACGTATATCGATACGGTTGATCTGGTGGCCATGGTTAGTGCGACTTCTTGGTTGGTGCTTATATTCCTTAAGTCAAGTTGAGGATAATATTGAGGCTGCCATATGTTGTCAACGCACTAACTGACTTTTAGAACCCTAGTTAACTCATCTTGGCCTTTAGAAAGTAGTGAGGTAACCGGCTTTGGTGCAGACTAAAGTTGGTTGACACTCGATACTACGCTCATTGAGATTTTAAACTTGGAGGGTTTTGGTTGGCAAGTAAGTTGCCTTCTGAACAACCACCCTTGTGAAGGATCAATGATATTGAGATCCCTTAGAACCTGGTTACTTTTGTAGGACAGGATGAACCATCTAACTTCAGGGGAGGGTATTTGCCTTTGAACCTCATGCAAGCCTTTAACCTAGGACTTTGTGTGTTTTCATGCATTGCATCCATAAAGCATCTCATCGCATTGTATTTCATGGAGGTCAAACATCATTTATGGATATCGCGGGATACCATAAATAAAAAAAAATATAAAATGAAAAAACAAGGAAAAGATTTCCTTGGTACCCCACGGCATTAGTAAATGTTTTGAATTCCATGAAATCTTCATTTACATTCACATTTTAGCATCATACTTTTGCATTACATGTGTCTCCCGATTTCTCACACTCGGTTCTCTCACCTTCCAGTTTTGTCACCCTGAGTTCTCGGCACCAATACAACACCAGAGCTCAAACTCGGAAAAGAATGGAGGATCAGGCAAAAGAGATTGATCGCCTTAGCAATGAACTTGAAGACCTTCGAGGGGGTATGGGGCGTATGATGGAATTGTTACATGTCATGAATGCTAAGATGGATACCCAGCCCACTGTTGTTTCTGAGATTACCGGCGTTACTGTGGACCCTCCACCAAGTGTGACCGTAGCGAGGGACCCACCTTATGGTCTTGCTCCCGGTTTTGTGCCTCCTCAAGCCACTGTTCCGATTAATCAACCTGTTCAGCAAGCCGTGCCCTTGTTTTCTGAAGTTTCTAGGGGGGCTCCTATCTTTGCACCACCTGTTGTACACACTCGTGCGCAACCGTACTTCAATGAGACAGTTTTTGATAATCTTGATGAGAATGTTGAGGGTTATGAGAAACATGATAAGCTTCGTGAGGAAGTAAACACTATCGTCCAGAGATTGAAAAAGGTAGAGGGTGATCAAATTTTTGGGACTGCTGCAAGGGATGTTTGTTTGGTCTCAGGTTTGGTTATTCCCCCGAAGTTCAAAACTCCGAACTTCGATCGTTATGAAGGTGCCACCTGTCCTAAGAGTCATCTGATCATGTATTATCGCAAAATGGCTGCCCATGTTGAGAATGATAAACTGATGATTCATTGCTTCCAAGATAGTTTGAAGGGTGCTTCCTCCAAGTGGTATTAACTTTAGACCAGTCTCGCATTAAGAGTTTCCAGGATTTATCTGACGCTTTCATCAAACACTACAAGTACAATATGGATCTGGCTCCTGACAGAAGACAGTTGTTGAGTATGTCGCAAAAGAATTCTGAGTCATTCAAAGAGTATGCTCAAAGGTGGAGAGAAACTGCTTCGCAGGTAGAACCTCCTTTGACCGAGAAAGAGTTAGCTGATTGGTTTGTCGACACAGTCCGTCCAGAATTTTACGAGAGAATGGTGGGTAGTGTGACTTCAAATTTCTCCGACATCGTTGCTGTGGGTGTCAAGATTGAATTGGGTATGAAGAGTGGTAAAATGACAAATAATCATGGCGCTTCTAAGGATCAGCCGAAGAAACCTCCTTATAGCTCCCAGAAAAAGAAGGAGAGTGAGACTAATGCTATATCCTCTGGTAAACCAAGGGAACGCTTTTATCGGCATCTGCAAGGTTATGCTCAACCTCAAGGGTACCTGGTCCAATATGCTCAACAACCCTATGTGGCAGCTATTACACCTTCTTTCAATCAACAGGTTCCCATGTATCAACCTATGCAACAACCTCCTATTTATCCGCCTCCTGTCAACTACCTACAGGCACCCAATACTCCTGCTCCTCAACAGCCAAAGAGTCCGGCTCCTCGCCAGAATATGCCAAACAGAAGAACGTATAAACCTTGTCCGCCGATCCCGATGACTTTTACTGAGTTATACCCCCACTTGGTACAACAAGGTCTGATTATCACCCGTGCTTTGGGTCCTCCGTCTAATCCGTTACCTGCAAGTTACAACGCTACCGCTCATTGTTTATTTCATGAGGGTGCGCCCGGCCATGATCTAGAGAATTGCTATGCTCTTAAGAAAGTTGTCAGAAATTTGCTAGAAACGAAGAAGTTGTCTTTTGGCGATGCTCAGCTGAAGATCGAGACTCCTTTCGGGGTTCCTCACTCGTCAAGTGCAAATTCTGCAAAGCATGCTACGCCTATCAGCCGAATCCAGTCATTATTCAAAGGCCTAGCCCGCTTCATTTCAGTAACCCTCAAGGTGATATGACCGGGATCAACAAAGGATCTGGGAAATTTATTTTGAAGCAACGACTGAAAACTGTTGAAGATGTGACCAGCATAACTGGGGTAAGCCATGACGACTCACAGTGATCATGAACTAGACGTCCTTTCCATTGAGGCTCCGCCAAAGGAAACTGTTACTCTTGAATGCAAGATTTCATAAACATTTAGAAGGATTTTTCCGACAGTTCATTTGTTTATTTATATGTATTTCTCTTCGATTAATCATATTTAGCATGCACGAACTTGTTTATCTTTGATTAATTAATGCAACGCATATGTTTGTCTTGAATAAATCCATTCGTTTCACTCATTCAAAATATATTTTTCATAAATTATAATGCCAACTTTACCCGATCTCTTGTTCAGATGGAGAATTGGGAGGAGGATGACGAACCTAAAACGTCAGATTTCTTGTCGTATGCTTTCGATTGAAACCCGCTGATGATGTAAGGCATTGTTTCAAATCCCAAACACTGGAGATATAAGGATGTTAACCCCTAGTCAACCCTTTGAGCCTTGAAGTAGGAGTTTTTCTTTCTTTTAAAGAACCTTCATCCTAACCTGGTGCAGGGTAGGTTTCAGTTAAACCGATCGAGCGCTTAGACTCTTAAAAAGGAAGAGCAAACCTTCGAGAATTTATCCTTAGCATCTTAAGAAGTCCAATACAATGACTATCCCTCGGTTACCTAAGGAGTGGGGCAGTCACGAGCCTTTCAAAAGATTTACACGACTTGTGCATAAAAGAATATTCAAAAAAAATAAGAGCCCGCTAAGTCAAAACCTATGAAGGAGACTTAGGCAAAACTGGGGCATCCCGCTGGACTCCAAAGTCAGATCAAAAGACGTTGTCCAGGCAAAAGTTAGGGAATAAGAACAACAAACCAGTAGTTTTTTATAATCCCTATTAAAGAACAAGGTCGTGTGATAGAAACGCCAAAAGAAATAGGTGAGTGACTGCCATGTCCAAAGCCTTGATAAGTTCTCGACCATAGCAAATCCGCTTGAGATATGAGCGTTCGTGTCCGGTTAACTGAATTAGGATTGGAGAACATCAGGAAGAATGGGTGGGTACAAATATAACTTTGAGCCTTTATCCTTTTGTTTCTTAAACCGTGAACTGAGCCACGATACAACCTTTAAAAGACCTAATTGAAGTAGGACTTCGGTTGAAAGCATACTTGACAAGATCACGTTTCCTGACTCCTACGAGCTATGCTCAGAAAAAATTCATGTTGGCATTATAATTAAAACTTATATCCGGACTAGTGATTTCGGTCACAAGTTGTTGCGATATCTTTTTTTCAAAACAAAACTTCAAGACAAATATATGTGTACATTGACAAGCTCAGGATAGGCATTTCAGGCATGACAACTTTGCTTGATATCTTAGAGATTTACATATGAACATAACCCGTGGAACTTGAAGATCCTGCTGAACAGGGGCAGGCAGTTTCCCAATTCGCTTACCAACGCGAGTCTGACATTCTTAAGAGCTATTTCCCAAACATTTCGTCGTAACACGATTAATTTGTGCCAGTTACGTCGAGACCTGACAAATCTCTCAAAGAGTTTGAGAACAATGGGGCAACCGGACTCGGTGTTCTCTATAGAATCCTCTTGAGATGACCCTACCTCGCAACGCAAGTATCCTGGGGCACCATGTTTTTGAAGAAACAAATGGCGGCTACTATAAGGTCCTGCAAGATCAAAACCATGGGATTTCACAATTTTTTCATGCACCCGATGGATTTTACTCACAGCGGCCTTCATACCCCAGTAAGCCTCAGTGTTGCAACAGGTTCCTAAACCATTGCTCTGATTTAGTCCCCAGCGAGACTCTAAGCTGACAATACTTTGGATGGAGCCAGTGGTCCCTAAGGCATCAGAGATTTCACTGACATGCTCCCAGTGACAGTCCCCAGCGAGACTATAAGCTGACAACTTTTTTTTTTGGGTAACTCGAAAGTGTCCCTCAGGTTTTCTTCTCCCCATAAGAAGGCGTGATACTGTACACCACAAGCAGATTACCTTCCCTCAGAGAATTCAGAACTTTAAAACCAGATTTGGTTCTACCATTGATCTCTCTTACCCATGATTGACGTATTGGTTGCAGAGAACGCAGGGTATTTCCGTCGAGATGTTTATTTCATCTCTCGTCCCGTCTCTAGTCAGTTTCGTCAGCATACACAGGGGCATAAGCATCACATGCCTATTTCATTACACATTCATTACATATTACATATTCATTACATATTCATTACATACTCATTACATACTCATTTCATAACATCTTGCATACATAAACATTAACATACATAGACATTAACATACATAGACATTAACATACATTCACATTAACATATGCATCAACATATGCGTTAGCATTCACGGGTTCATCGTGTCTCCATCATTGGTCGTTACCGCCAAGTAACTGGGGTTTGCCCATTCTCTCCAAATAGATTGTCAGCCATAAGCATAAAATACTTACTTGTTTCCAGTTTCCCCACAGAGCTCGATCCTCGTGGATGACGGTTACTTCAGCTATCTTTCCTCACCAGGATAAGATATTTACCCTCCGAGATCATTCCCTCGATGGAGTCTTGATTACCAGTCTTCTTTCTAGCTCGATCCTAGATTGAATCTCAGTATTGTCGGTCGTCAAGCCCAACCGGACGTGCATTTATTTTGCACCATCTAAAGGTTTTCACCATACCATGACAGATACGCGACTATCTCGCCGAGAAATTTATCACTGTACCCGGACGTGCATTTATTTTGCACTATCTTTCAAGAAAATCAACTACAATCATTTACAGATACACGCCAGTTCACGCCTGGAAAATCTATCAGTACAACACTTTACAATCCTACATGTTACAACATCGGTACAACACTTTACATCTTACAACATCGGTATACAACATTTCTCACCTAAGAAACCGATCCTATCTTCGTTATGACTCGCAGCAAATGGCCATCTCCATGGAGCAGTTGGGCTTCCATTTACCTGTCGTCTTGAAGTATGGGAGGTTTGAACCAAATCGTATTCAGGAGAGCACGATCTTGAAGTACGGGGAGGTTTGAGCGGAATCATATTCAGGAGAGCACGATTCTGAGTTATGAAGAAGTTCATTTATCCTTTAGTAAAAGAAGGAACGGAATCATATTCAGGAGAGCACGATTCTGAGTTATGAGGAAGTTCGATTATCCAGTTTCATATTCAGGAGAGCACGATTCTGAAATATGAGTAAATTCAGTCATCCAGTTTCATATTCAGGAGAGCACGATTCTGAAATATGAGTAAATTCAGTCATCCAGTTTCATATTCAGGAGAGCACGATTCTGAAATATGAGTATCTTCAGTCATCCAGTTTCATATTCAGGAGAGCACGATTCTGAAATATGAAGAAATTCAGTCATCCAGTTTCATATTCAGGAGAGCACGATTCTGAAGTATGAGTATCTTCAGTCATCCAGTTTCATATTCAGGAGAGCACGATTCTGAAATATGAGTATCTTCAGTCATTCAGTTTCATATTCAGGAGAGCACGATTCTGAAATATGAAGAAATTCAGTCATCCAGTATCATATTCAGGAGAGCACGATTCTGAAGTATGAGGAAGTTCAGTTTACCCTTTTCATGTTCAGGAGAACATAATCTTGAAGCATGAAGAAGTTTATTTATCCTTCAGTAAGAGAAGAATCAGAATCGTATTCCAGGCGCCGGCCTTAAATGCGAGAAGATTTATTTATCAGATAAGCAGCAGCCTCTTTATTTGAGTGCTTATCCATTCTTTGCACATAAGTCCCTTCCAACGATAAGTGACAGTTCTCCCTCGAGAAGCTTATCAGGGCAATTCCCATCAAAGTCCATTTATTTTGGCATACAGTCGGTCTTTACCTTGTATATTTGCTACGGAGTTCCGAAAAGTCCGTTTGATCCTGTCACGAGGGGTAGTTTACAGAAGCTTGGATGTTATTCCTTGCTCAATGCTCCAGCATTCTGTAATCGATCTTACAATCGTACGTGATCCAGTTTTATTTTTAGATTCCCCAGTGGAGGCCGTCTCATAGGTACCATCTCCATTCGAGGATCTCGTTCCTTTTCTAAAAGTGACAATTGGTCATTCGCACCAGTTGACTATCATTTTTAGAATTCCCCAGTGATGTACTGTGTCTCAGCGCGTCATTTTCCCCAGTGTGTTTCTTCTCGTGGCGTCTGTCTCGGTGTCGTCATGTTTCGTCAGCATTTTCGCATTCATTATTCCAGCATACGCATCATATCATAGTCATGGCATCATCTGCATTAAGTCGTTCCAGTTTTGTCCATAGCATTGCATATCGTCGCATATAAGGGCAAAATTTTCGGTTATCTATATTTAAATCTCTCCACCACGATTCCACGAGTCTCTGTCACTCAAATCGTCCGGTGTAGCCATTTAAATAGGGGCAACTGTAATACCCCAAATTTTACCCTTTCTTTTTTATTTTTATTTTAAATTCTTATTAACTTAATAAATTAACCTTTTTTTTAAATCTTGTTTTTTTAACTAATAATAATTTAATTAACCTTTTATAACTTTACTAATGTTTTTTATTAACTTTTTTTTTTAGTTTATTTATTTAAGTCATTTTAAGCTCTTTCTTACTAACTTTTAGGATTTAGATTAAAATTTAACTTTTTTTTCTTTTCTTTAAAGAGTAAATTTTTCATAACCTTTTTTTAATCAAATTCTAATACTTTTTTTTTTAATCAAATTCTAATACTTTTTTAAAATAAAAATCTAATACTTTTTTTAAAATAAAAATCTAACTTCTTTTTAAAATTAAATCTTTTTCCTAACTTTTTTTAAATCTTTTTTCTAAATCTTTTTTCTAACTTTTTTTTAAATCTTTTTTCTAACTCCTCTTCAAAGTTAAATCTTTTTCTATCTTTTTTAAAGCTAAATCTTTTTTTTCTAACTTTTTTAAAGCTAAATCTTTTTTCTAACTTTTAAATGTTAAATCTTTTTTCTAACTTTTTAAAAAAAAATTAAATCTTTTTTTTCTCTAACTTCTTTTTAAAATTAAATCTTTTTTTCTCTAACTTCTTTTTAAAATTAAATCTCTTTTTTTTCTAACTTCTTTTTAAAAATTAAATCTTTTTTTTTTCTCTAACTTCTTTTTAAAAATTAAATCTTTTTTTTTTCTCTAACTTCTTTTTAAAATTAAATCTTTTTTTCTCTAAATTCTTTTTAAAATTAAATCTTTTTTTCTAACTATTTTAAAAATTAATCTCACCTTTGTCACTTTTTTTTGTTCTTTATTATTTTTACTCTAAATTTTTCTATCTTTCATTAAAAAATAACAAAAATAGTTTTTTATTATTATTTAATTATTATTTTCGTATTTTAATTAAATCATTTTTTAAAATATTATTTTTTTCACTTTTTTCTAAATTATTCATAAAAATATCCAAAAAAAATCATAAAATAAAATATATTGAAAAAAATTTTGTTCTTTTTATAATATTTTTGATTTTAGGAATCAATAGGATTATTAGTTTTATTTTTAGTTTATTTTAATTATTTTAATTTTATTTTTTCTCTTAACTAATTATTTAGTTTGGGCTTTAAAATGGGCTTTAGGGACATTATTGACAATTTGGTGTTAACCCTAATTTGTTCCCTATATATACATGTGTTGCTTTGTTGTAAAGGGGTCAGAAGGTTTTCTTCAGAAAAGAGGAGAGAGAGGGAGAAACAAAGGAGATCCCCAGAGAAGAAAGGCGGTCGTTCCCACAACTCTTAAGAAGGATTGGAGCTCTCCAGTGTTCCCTTATTCAAACCTTTTTCACATTTACCGAAGCAAACCTCCGCTTCGTAGGTTAAATTACTAAACCTTTTGCCTTTTCATGTTTATGTGCATATTTTGCCATGTTAATGTGTTTAGGTCCGTTAAATTACTAAATCCTTTGCATTTTTCATATTTATTTGCATCCTTGCCATGTTAACCTTCATTGTTGTTTAGATCCGTAGATTTTGATCTGTATGAACCATGATTGTGTCGTATAGGATTGTTTGCATGTCCATTAATTGTCTGTTTGCATTTGCAATTCTATTGTTATTTTTTTTTTATCAAAACCTTTTTCAAAATCAAAACCTTTTTTATTAAAACTAAAACATTTTTTCCCAAAAAAAACCTTTTTTTTGTTCCCGTAAACATTTTTTTCCAAAAAAGCCTTTTTTTTGTTCCCGTAAACATTTTTTCCCAAAAAAAAAAACCTTTTTTTGTTCCCGTAAACATTTTTTTCCAAAAAAGCCTTTTTTTGTTCCCGTAAACATTTTTTTCTAAAAAAAACCTTTTTGTTCCCAAAAACATTTTTTTTTATATATAATTTAAACTTAACATTATTTTTATAATTTAAACTTAAATTTTTTTAACTAAGTAATTCCATTTTGAAATTAAAACCTTTTTTATATATATAATTAAAATATTAAAAAAATTAAAACATTTTTTTACATAATTAAAATATTAAAAAATTAAAACCTTTTCGTAAGGAACTCCTTTGCCGTGTCATTTTGTGTACCTTTTATTTTCTTTATTCCTGCATTTCATTTGCGTGCTTGAGGTTGAGATGTGCTTGTGGTGGCCACAGCCCCACACTATTTTCCTCCCTCACTTCATTCTAAGTGTCATTACATATTTTCATATTCTTCATGTTTTCAAAAATGTTTCTTTGTTTCTTTATACCCTCTGCCTTTATTACTTTTCATATTTCTGTACCTTAATTATTCCTCCATATAATGATTTGTCATATTTTCACACATTTTTTACAGTTTTATCCTTCCAAAGGATTAGGTCCAGCCTTTTGGCCGCCGAGTCAATAGCCTTACCCCTTTAATGGATCAAACCCTGTTTTCACAAATGCCTCGCCGCAGGCAAGATTACAATTTTACCCCTAGCATTAGGTCAAAGAGCCGCCGCGCTCATTTTAGGGTTTCCCGCCGCGGAATCCCTAACCTAACCTAATTTAACCCTAATTACAACTTAACAATTTAACATAGATATTGGAGTTTCTACACTCCGCGTAAGCGTGTCCCTAAGATACGTTTATTCCCCTTGAGACCTTGACCACAGTCAAGAAGTTTCTAACCTCCCTATTGAGGGGAACTACGATTACTCTGATTCCACTCCCGTAAGGATACGTAGGCACAAGATGCGATGTCTTGCCGAGTAAACTTAGAATTAACCCCTTAGGTCTCTTTTCTCACTTGTAATCCCTTTGTACATATACCTTAAGCAAATAAATAAAGCAAGATAGTAAACATTTGAACAAAAGGTTCCCGTAGAGTACTACGGAAGTTTAGGGCGCTAATACCTTCCCTAAATTTAACCAACCCCCGAACCCTAGATCTTTCCCCGCATTGTGTTTACGATGCAAAAATAGGTTTTCCCTCTTTTTGACCTTTTCCTTCGGATAAATCAAAGAGCGGTTGTGAATCAAGAATTGTGATTCAAACTCATTAATAGTTTGTGATCCTATTTCCACCGCAACAGTAGGCCCCAAAATAAAGTCAACAAACGTGAAACATCTCAATACAGGTTCATAGAATTGCATCAAGGTGTACAGCCCATTCATCTCAACAGTAGTTGGCTTGCAGACTAGTCTCAACAATCTTCCATGACTCATCCTGAAACTTCTCCTAACCTCCTCATCAGCAAGGGACATCAGACCAAGTAAGGGAGTAATGTCAGGTGTAGGCAACTTATATGCAACTGTCTTTCTCAAACCAGCCATGATCAATAAGCAGAAGTTCGGGCACTAGAACCAGGGAATATGCAAATGCACCTGCAGCACAGACACATGTTAATGGGATGCAATGATAATGGTTATGCAAATAATGCAATGCAAATACATGCAACAAGGACCAAGTGCCATGGCTGAGAAGCCTGAACCATATCAAAAGTCTCAGATAGACTCTCCAGAATTCCTCAAACCCTGGTCTCAGATAGACCCCATACAAAGCTCCAACACTGGTCTCTGATAGACCTCATAACATAACTCCAACTGGTCTCTGATAGACCTCAACCATAGCTCTGACTGGTCTCTGACAGACCTCACAACTCTCCATAAATACCCAGAATCTCAGATCAAGAAACAAACCGGTATCTGAAGGTCTAGTTACCTGCATAACCCCAAACCCTCTCACAGGTAGGTGTCCTAGTAACTGACAAAGGTATGGCATCCTATGCGGTCGTCGGCGTCACAGACTTTCAGGGTTGATGATACGATTCCCAGAAGGAGTGGCATCATCAATTCCTGAAGAGGCCTCACTTAGCCAACTTCCAAATGATCGGTTCCCGGAGTCGACAATTCAGCTGACCAACAACCCCTTCGACCCAAAGGGTAGAAAAAGAAGTCAACCAGAAGAACCTCGTCCGAGTGTAGATTTCGTGAGACACTAATGCAAGCAAAGCCGGCACGCGCCCACTACTTTCTACTCTAATTCTAGGTGCACTCAAGCCCAGGTTCGGCTTATCTCTCAATCATAGAACACCCGTCACACCCCAATACAGCAATAATAACAATAATATAATGCTGAAGGTAAATGACAAAAATATAAATCCATACAAAATCCTCGACGGGAAAACAAGCGCTAGGATTGACTCGCTTAAGGGACGTTGGATCCCAAATGCATAAGGAACTATCGCAGTCCTTAGCAGCCAGGGGACGTTGGATCCCCAGCAGAGTCGCCAGCTGTCGCTACTGCGAAAATCGGCGCCGGCTGAACAGAAGAGTCGCCACCGTGCGTTATTTATCCCAACGGAGGGAAAGGAAACGCTCGAGGTAAACCTACCGCAAAACGGGGAAAGGAATGGTCATCGCAACCAAAACCTGGATTCGGGAGTCGGTTACGCAAGGGGAAGGTATTAGCACCCCTCACGTCCGTCGTACTCGACGGGATCCACGCTTGTTTTCTGGTACGGATTGTTATTCTATCTATTCTAAGGGTTAAGGGTTAAAAAGAAAAGAAAATGACTCGGCAAAGTATCGCACTTTATGCCTACGTATTCCCGTCTGGAACGAGAAATCATAGTCAACGTAGTTCGCCTACCTACGGGAAAGGGGGGGAAGGTTGCTCGCTAGGATATCGCATCCTATGCCTACGTACTTTCATACAGCATGAAAGATCAGAGCAAACGTAGTTCGGGCCACGTACGACACAAGTCTGTCTTGATTGTTTTTATTCCTTCTGAAAAAGGGTTTTTCTGATTACCGGTCCAAGCGGACAAAAATTGACGTTTTGATGAGTTCACATTCTTTTACGGAAGAAGTGTCTTTTATTGTGTTTGAAATCTTATTGTATTTTTCAGTTTGTTTTGAGAAAGAAGAGACAGAACTCTAACCTACGGTTACAAAGGGAATCAGACTAACCTAATGTTATCATGCATGGGTTAAGACCTAATGTCTATCATGCTCCTCTCTTGCGCAGAGAGAAACAGAGATCCTAAGGGATAAACGGAAACAGAAACAATAGCGTATATACAATAAAGCAGTAAAATGCATGGATGCAGCAATACAAGCGAGGCAAGGGAGTCCCACTCAACCTCGAACCTAGAAAACAACAGGCAAAAGTGAACATAATTCACTTTCAACCTAACAGGTTAAACAGCAAACAATACAGTCAGGGAAATTCAATCAATACATCAAGAATTAAACAGCTAAAATAAACAGCAAAAGCAGTCTTCATCAACATCTGTCTTCAAGCAAGGTCTTCAACCATCTACAAGCTTCAAGCAAGCATCAGTCTTCATCTTCAAGCCTTCAAGCAAGGTCTTCAACCATCTACAAGCTTCAAGCAAGCATCAGTCTTCATCTTCAAGCCTTCAAGCAAGGTCTTTATCATCAGTCTTCAGAGCTTTTCTTCAAGTCTCAATCTCCAAGATGAATATCAGTCAACAAGATGAAATGGGATGTTAAGCAGTCAATTGCCTACCAAGGGTGGCTCACTGACTATTAACATGATACTGACAGTTTTCCCTCAAAAGTTTTATCTTTCAAATACATTCACTAATCCTTCCAAAGGAAGGAGGTGGATATTCAAAAGAGACTTTGAATCATAGAGAAAGAATGGAGGCAAACAAGACCTTCCATGTTTGTGAATCAAGTTTTCTACTCTAGAGCTCTGCCTAGCTCCTAAATCCTATAACCTTCAACAGCTGCCAGCAAGGGATACTCCTCATCAACTCTGGAAGTTGGTCTTCATTCTCTTTGATCTCCAATGGGCTTCATCAACACAGTCTTCAGCTCAAGCCCCAAGCCCCAAACAAGCCCAATACCCCACACAGTCAAATAATAACCCTAGAGAGGGCACACCACACAGCCAAGCAAATACAAACAGTATACTAATAGTAATAGTAGAATAGGGGAAACCTAGTAATTTCTAAGGGATCTATTATCTACCCATAATACCCCTATAGTCCCATACCCCAAAATTCAAACTACAACTCCTAAAAGAAAGGACTTATCACACCTATGTTATCTCTAAACCCTAGTTTTGATTCTCCTAATCAAACCTAAACTAATCATCTAAAATTAAATCCTAAAATCATGAATTAAATTTTATATACAAGCTAAAGTTCAGTTAATATAAGAGGATGGGCCCAGACTGGGGGGCGCGCATAGCAAAGCGCGTCTGGGCCCAGTTTGATCAAAAAAAAACACAAAAAAAGAAATAAACTGAAACGGTGCATAAAGTAAAAAAAAAACAGTTCAAAACACGTTGGGCCCTGAAAGTAGGGGTGTGGGTATCAAAAAGATTCAGGCCCACTTGCCTCCGTTTAATGAAACGGGGCATTTTGGCCACACTCTGACTCCCTCCAAATCTCAATTTAAACCTCATCCGTTGGATTTGATTTTTGGTCAAGGTCTTGGGGCTGATCTAAGGGCTGGGCAGTCGTCTTCTTCACTGAACCTAGGGTTTCCATTGATGAGCCATGCACGAAGCTTGCATGAACCAGAATTCATCATACCCATACAACCTCAATTCTCCATGAAACTCCAATCTGTAAAGAGCAAAATTGCTCTACTTCTTCCCCTCTACACAGCCATGGTCTTGGATTCCTCTGAAACTCAATCAATAACCAAACCCGATAACTGGAACACCTTGACTCCACCATTATACACTGAGATCAACCTTGCCAATTCTTGCTAACTTTTACCCTAACACAATCTACACGCTTTGCTGATCATTCTGAGTTATATATCTAAGATTATCATGCCATATTCTAGGTGTTCTAAGCCCTAACCGATTTGGTGCTCCAATGGCAACCTCCATGAATTGTTCTCAAATTCACCAGAAACAATCATCTAATCATTCCTAACCATTCTAACCTAATGATTCTCTAACATTCTAACTAAATCTATCCAAATAGATGAAAACACTAACCTGGTTTGATGATGAAAACAGGTGTTGAATTCTTTAGATCCAAAGCTTGCAATGCTCTGGATTTGATCAACACACTTGATCCTTGATTCTGTATGCAATAGTTCCTGCTCACACCTCTTGGATCTTGCAATCACAATCTTCTTGCACTTTAGATGATGAAGTTGATAGCACACGATTTCTTCCTCAATTCAAACAGATTTTGATGGAAATTTGATCCTTGAATGATATAGATGATGATAGGATCAAGAAGTGTGGAAAATGATGAAGATTTGATGGAGTTTGAAGTGGATTTGCAAAATGGAAGAATGAGATGAAACTTGGTACATTGATCAAAATGAATCACCAACCCTTGAATGAATCCACTCTAATCAATATATAGATGAAATTAGAAAGCTCTAGAACTTGATAGAAACTTCTTGTGCACAATTCCCTTGGATTTTGATTATGTTACTTCCTTTGTAAGCCAACTAGCATAACTTCCAAATTTTGAACCAAACTCAAAAATCCACTTTTTCCAATGTTCTTAAAACATTTTTTCCAATCAAAATGACCTATAATTTCATCCCATTTGGCCATGTTATGAAAAATCTCAATTTTAGGTCACTTTTATTCATTAAATTCCCTTTTTAAATGACCAAACTTGAAACCTTGAGCTATGAGCCTTTCCAATCTTTCAGGATAACTTTTATAGACTCAAAATTTCATTTGGAGCAAGTTTGATGTTGTGAAGTTTTTCATTTGAAGCTTCCTTGTATGAGTTTTGGGCATTGGCTTGAAATGACCTGTAATTCTCAAATAACCAAAATACCCTTTGCTTGCCAAGGCCATAAGTAGAGTTCCACAAATCAAATGAAGGCATACCATACCATTCTAGAAATCTAAGACAATGAGGAACAACTCTTATGTTGACCAGAAATTCATTTGAAAACTCCTTGAGGGGTAAAAGTTGCTTGGAAGACAAGTAACTTTCACAGACAAAATTTCAGATACCTCAGATGACCTGTAACTTGCAAGGACCATAACTTGAGTTCTATAAATCTCCTTGATTTCTTCCACCACTCAAATTAAAGGTATTGAGATCCTATACAAGTTTCATGTTGGCCAAGGATCCATTTGAAGCTTTAATTTGGACTTATCTTGCTTGGAAGTTTGACCTAAACTAGGGGATTTTACACATAAACCCTAATTTAGAAACTCCTCTTCTTCTTGATTTCTCTTGATTTCTTATTGGCACAGCACCATATCCATATCCACATGTCAAATGATGAACCCCACATCTCTCCAATAGACCTTAATGCCTTTCAATCAATCATTTGACCTGGGGTTGACCTAGGGTTGACCCAGATGAAACCCTAGTTGACTGTCTTCAACTGCAACTCTTATGATCATATCAATGACTTGCCTCTTTTCCAAAATGACTCTCTATATCCTACATGATGTCCATATACCCTCCATGCTCACTTCACAACTCACAACTTCTTTGATGGTCTTCAAATACCCTCAAGATAGGAGATAGATCCACTGCTTGGTCCAATGACTTCTTTAGACTTCAATTTCTTTCTGATGACTTGGGTAAGCTTGAATTTGAATAATAACCTCTTGATAGGCTCATAGAGATGAGAATAGTACTTGGTCCCTTGTTGGATGACTTGCTATGCTATGTTATGCAGATGATTAGACTATGTACATGACTCTATATGCAAATGCTAGTGCAATTGAAACATAAACCAAGTGAAGAAGGTTGAGCAAATTTTAGGGTGCAACACTTACCCACCAGAAACTGCAAGGAGAACCCAGGAACCTTGTTCCAACTAGTCAATACTAACTCGGAGGCGTCCATGTGAAGTGAAGGAGCTAAACCAGCCAGGTCAGGCTCAGCATCCATATGAAGAAAAGGCATCTGCCTCTTGATAGGCACACCTAGCAAATCAGCATACTCTTCCAGCGTAGGTGCGAGAACGAAGTCCTGAAAACTGAAACATCTCAGCGGAGGGTCGTAGAACTGCAGTAGGGCGTGCAACCCATTCACCTCGAATACAGAAGGCTTATGAACCAAACTGAGCAACCTGCCGTAAGATTTCCTGAACTCATCCCTCACAGAATCATCTGCTAGAGCTATCAACCCAGTCAGCTTAACCACATCGGGGACAAGGAACTTGTAAGCCACGGTCTTCCTCAGAGAGCCCATAACAATACAATAGGAGACAAGAAATCCTGGATCGGGGAAAACGGTACCTACAACACAGACACACGTTAATGGAATGCAAATGAATATGCAAACTAATGCAAAATGCAATCATGCAATAAGAGATCGGGGCAACTGGTGCTGTGGAGATTATGTATCAACAAAACCATAATCTTGCTCTATCAAGAACAACCACTGCATCTGATAATAAGAGAACCCTGGTGTAGGACCACAAATCTGATCTGCCAAGAACCACCATCTGATAGGACCATATACATAGGATCATAATTCTGCTATGTCAAAAACAAATGTCTGATAATAAGGACCTCTGATGTAGGATCGAGAAATATCGGTTGATGAGGTCTTCAGACCCCAATCAAAACTCTGCCCTATCAAGAACAAACATACAGCTGCTGATGAGATCTTCAGACCCCACTCAAAAATTTGCTCTATCACGAACAAACAACTGATGACAACCCTGCTCTATCAAGAACAGACATACACCTGATGATAAGATCCTCTGATCAAAACCTGCTCTATCAAGAACAGACATACACCTGATGATAAGATCCTCTGATCAAAACCTGCTCTATCAAGAACAGACAAGTCTGCGACTGAGAAACCCTGGTACCAACAAAACTGATTCACTATCAAGAAAACCAGGTAGTCTGAAGGTCAAGGTTTCCTGCAATAAACCCAACCCTGCTCACAGGTATGGACCTAAACTGACTCAAGTTCGGCATCCTATGCGTTCATCAGCGTCACAGACATTCAAGAGGGGTGATACGATACCCAGAAGGTGTGGCATCACCAGCTCATGAAGCGGCCTCACTCGGCTGAATCACAAATGATCGGTCCCCAGATTCGACAATCCACCAAACCAGCAACCGTCTCAACCCAAAAGGTTGAAAGAGAAGCCAACCGGATGAACCTCGTTTGAGAGTGGATTTCATGAGACACTAGTGCCTGCAAAGCAAGCACGCGCCCACTAATTTCAACTCTAAGTCTATGGTGCACTCAAGCCTGGGTCTGGCTTCTCACTCATCAGAACTCCCATCCCACAACAGCACAGATAATCATATTATACTGAATATAAAATGCGAGAAATAAAGTGCGAGAAGTAAAATGCGATGAATAAATGCAACCCAACAAGTAAACATACAAGCGTTAGGATTGACTCTCGCACGGAACCGTTAAATTCCCCAGCAGAGTCGCCAGCTGTCGCTTGCGCGAAAATAAGGTGCCGACACAACAGAAGAGTCGCCACCTTTCTTTATTTATCCCTCAGAGCGGGAAAGGAAACGATCGGAAAAACCTGACGAAAAAGGGTACGACAAGGTCATCGCAACCATTGTCCGGATTCGGGAGTCGGTTACGCAAGGGGAAGGTATTAGCACCCCTCACGTCCGTCGTACTCGACGGGATCCTCGCTTGTTGTGTTTACTTGGACAGTTTGGTTTTATTCTATCTACCTATCAAGGCTGGCTTAAAAAGAAAAGAAAAATGACTCGACAAAGCGTCGCGCTTTATGCCTACGTATTCTCATCAGAGAATGAGAAATCAGAGTCAACGTAGTTCGGCCTACGACGGGTTATAGGGGAAGGTAGCTCGCCAAGACATCACCATCTTGTGCCTACGTACTCTCAACAGGTATGAGAGATCAGAGCTCACGTAGTTCGGGAAACTACGGTTTATTTCCTGTCTTTTACGAAAGAAGTGTTTTTTATTGTGTTTGCGATTTCAATCGCACTAGAGACTATGACCTGAGAGTGAATGTGTCGCATGTCACCCAAAGGGTACCATACTAAACATCCAGACTGTGGAAAAGAAACTCTCCCACAATCCTTTCCCAGATAGCTTAAGGCTCGTAACGTACGAAAGAAATCATTCATGATTACTGTATCTTAAACTGTTTTGAGATGAGAAGAGAACAGGCCCCAACTAGGAGGGAGACTATCAAGTCCTATTGTTATCATGCCAAGGATTCATCCTATGGTTGAGGTTTGAACAGGGAACTCCTAGAAGTTGTCATGCATAGGTTTCAACCTAAAATTCTATCGTCAATTCCTTATCAAAGGAAATGAGAGTCCTAAGGGATCATGTCAATGATACACCAAAACAGACAAAGCATCAGCTTAATAGTAAAATGCATGCAATGCAAGTGAGGGAGGAAATGTGTGTGGGGCTTCAGCCTCCACAAGCTCATCTCAACCTCAAGCCAGAATGGATAACAACAATCATACTGAAATAAACAACATGCTATCAAGCAATATACAGTAAACTGCAATCATACAGATAAAATGAAATGAAATGCCATCAGGCAAACAAACCACATGGGCAAGGGAGCTGGGCTCTACCAAATACCCGCAAGCAAAGCCACACAGTAACAATACAAGCAGAGGGAGAAACTCAACCTCTAGTGCAATCATGCTCCTAGATTCTACCTATTCTAGATATGGAGTTATTCTTATGCATCAAGCAAGTCAAACAAAACACATCAATACAGTAAAATAAAAAGAAGAAAGCAGATCAACTCCTCTCTCAGCTTCAAGCTTCGGCTCTTCCAACAGCAATTCAGTCTTCAGACTTCAATCACTCTTGACAAATATCAATTTGCTTTTCCAGGTTTCAACCCTACAACATAAGTTTCAACTTATCTTCTCCTTTAAGCTTCAGCTTCCTGACCAGCCCCACCTTCAGGCTTCACTATCAATCATAAGTATTAACTTGGCTCCTTCAGGATCCCCAGATATCAAGGCAAGTATCAACTTCCTTTGCTCTTCAAGCTTCAGCTCTTCAGAATCAATCTCAATCACTTAGAAGTGTCAACTTCATCCTTCAGTCTTTACTTCATCCTCAGGGGTCTTCAAGTATCAACTTGCTCTTGTTGCTCTTCAAGCTTCAGCTGGAATGGAAATGCTCAAGGATTCATCCCCTTCTACACTCTTCAATGGAGTCTTCATCTTCAAACTCAAGCTCAGCATCTCTCAAGATAATCAAACCATAGGAAATCACTTACTGGATAAGCTGGGGATATTGAACTGCTTACTGACCACCAAAGGTGACCTATAAGGGTTCAACATCAAAGGAATGGTTCCCTCAAAAGTTCTACTTCCTAGGTACAATCACTTATCCCTCCAAAGGAGAGAGGTGTATACCATGGAAGGACTTTGAATCATAGGGAGGAATGGAGGTGAAAGATACCATCCATGTTTAAGAAAGAAGTTATCTAAGTCTAAACTCTTCCTAATCCCTAACCCTAAAACAATCAACAAAACAAAAAGATCAAGCCCTCAAGCTCCTTAATCCATCTTCAAGTCTTCTACTATGCTCCTCAATGCTCCTCAGAACAAAACCAAGCTCTCCAAGCCCACAAAGCAAAGCAAACAAAAATACAAGCCCACAAGGGCAACACAAACAATCATCAACTACAAAAATCATCTAAAAATAGTATACTACTATATTAAATCCTAATATAATTTCTAAGGGATCCTACATACCTACCCTTAATACCCTTATATGTCCCATAGTCTAATTTGTCCTAAAAACCCAAAAATCTAAGGTTATTGTGGACCTATGGTGAGGATTAACCTAATTCTACATAACCTAATGTCATCTAATCAAAGCTATCCTAAAATTCATCACAAAATTAAGGAATAAATCCATGGGTAAGCTTAAACTTATATCTAACTATCCTAAAAAGAATGGCCTTAAAATGTTAAGGGAACTGCCTAAACAAAATTCTACAAAATCATGGGTCAACATAAAAGAAATAAAATGCAATAAAAGTAGAAAATACACAAAAAAATATTAAACATGCATGAAATGAGAATATTTTTATTTGACAATTTTTTAGACACAAATATGAAATAGGAGCAAAACTTCCCACTAAAAAATCAATAATTTTCAAATTGATATGATTTTTCCAAGATTGCAATAAAATGGAAGAAAATAAAATGAAATATGAAGGGATGGGGTGCAACTAGCAAACATATCCAGTTCAAATCATCACATGGGCTAAAAGTGGGGGGTTCAGATAGTAACGCGCGCTGGGCCCAACATTTAAATAGAAAATCAATTAAAAACATAAAGAAAATGAAAAGGGAACGGTGCAAATAGTCATGATTTTCAGTTCAAAATCCAAGTGGGCCTTGATTGGGGGTGTTGGTATCAAAAGGTCACTTAAGCCCAAGAAACCACCGTTTAATGAAACGGTGTGTTTCATTCGTTTCTGGCTTCCCTCCCAAAATGAAATTGAACATGGGCCGTTGGATCACGCGGTGGTCAAGAGGTCAAGCTGGATCTGATGGCTGGGAGGTTGTCTTTAACCTCCAGCTAGGGTTCGCTGAAACCACCATGGAAATGCAGAACATGAAGCTTCATCTTCCTCAACTCGTGCTCTCCCATTTCTCCATCAAAACTCAAAGTTTAAAACCCTAACATGCTCCATTTTTCATGCTGAACACAATCATAATCTCAAATTCCATTGAATCTCCCTCAAACTTGAAACCCGATAGCAACTTCAAATTATTGATCAAGAACCAATCTTAACAATTCTCAAAATTAAAGGTCCTAATCTCATCCTCATGCTTCCCTGAACATTTCTTGCTATTAAACTAGGCTTATCTCTCAAGATTCAGCAAGATACAAGGTCAAACAAAAATGGTGTCCACTATCCAATCTTCACCAATTGCTTTCTAACTCTCCAAAATCCATCTCTTATTGGTCTCTAACATTTCTACACTAACAAATTAACCTAATTATGCCTAAAACATGGTGTAGGGAAGAATTTGCAAACCTGGTTAATCTTGATGAACAGATGATGAAATCCACCAATTCAGACCTTGAAACTCTTCAGAAAGTTTCCCTAGATGCCAATCTTGCTACTGTTTGCAACAATTTTGATGGAGGAAGCCTCAATCTCAGAATTCGATTCTGACTTGCTACCTTGAAAGTTCAATCACCAACTCTTCAATTCACCATGGATTTGATCTCAATTCAATCTGCACAGCTTCACTATGATGTATGGAATGTGTTTGAATGGAAAGAATGAATGGAAATGAAGAAGAATGTGAAATTGAAACTTGACTTGCAATGGAAGATTCTTGATCTCACTCTCTCTTCTCTGCACCAATTCTCACCAACCTTGCATCTGAGAAAGTCATACATGTTATATAGAGTGGTTTAGAATCATCTAGAACCATCTAGGACCATCCAATGAGTATTTGAACTTCTCATGTCATGACATTTTGATTTCAATTCTCCTTATGTGCTATCTCATGCCAAGCCTCTTGTGACCTTTGTAACTGACTTGAAATTCTCCCCACATGAGATTTATGATGTGTTACAATACATAACCAACTTGTTTATTGAGTTTTGCTTTGGTGCCTTAATATACAAGTAAGCCATTTCCAAGGCAGCCTTATGATCTAAGCCCCAAATCAAAATTGTGCCTGAACCATTGTTCTTATAATGTCATTTGGAGTCAAAATGACCTATTGTATGACATGATTTGGATTAATAACTTGTGATTTCCAATTTTCCATTTCAACTTATTTAACTTATGCCTCCATTTTAGGTCATTTTTATCACTTTTTGATACAAGCCTTTTCAACATCATATGACCTCCCTACTAGCCTTAAAACATCATTCTAATCAAGTTTTATGTTGAAGATTTTTCCATTTGAAGTTTGGAAATAGGAGATATGGCCTTATGCTTGAAATGACCTATAACCTCCAAATGACCAAAATGCCCTTGACTTGTCAAAGCCATAAGTTGAGTTATAAAAATCCTATCAAGGACTTCTAGTACTCTCTAGAAAGCTAAGAAGATTCTCTACAACATTCATTTTGACCAAGAGTTCATAGGAATTATCCTACTAGGGCAAAAATTGGATGCAAGTTGGGTGACTTTCAAGGGCCCAGATTCACATACCTCAGATGACCTGTAATTTGTCAAAGTCATAACTTGAGCTCTACAAATCCTATCAAGGACTTCTAGTACTCAAATTAAAGCTAAGAACAAGCTCTACAACATTCATGTTGTGGGGAAGATGAGATGACAATCACATCTTGAGCTAAACTGCCTTGAAGATAGGGATCAAACTAGGGGATTTTACACTGTCAATCCTTAGAAACCCTAGCTTAAAACTTATCAAACTCCTCAATCATGATGAGCTGGTCTAGGAATCATCCTTATAGCATTTCAATGCATCATTCCATGATCACATGGCTCTTGGATTAGGTCTCAACCCTCTCCAAATCATCAGTTGACCTAGGGTTGACCCAGTCAAACCCTAATTCCACCACTCATGGCTGAGTCTTCTGAATTCTTGTACAATGACCTCTCTAGGCTTCATGATGGCTTTCAAGACATCTCATGAGCTTTCTCAAAGCTTCAAGTCCATCCTCATAGTCCCAGAATCATCTGAGGAGCTCCCACAACTCTCAAGTTATGAGACACACAACCTTGGTTTCAACCAATCCCTCTGAGGATCTCTTGAGTTCTCTGACAAGGATATCAATCCTTGAACATTTGAACAACTCTCTTGGCTAGCTCCAAAGCCTCATATAACTCTTGATAGGTAAATAAATGTTGGTCAAATTTTGGGGTGCAACAGCTGCCCCTATTCAAACGGCTTGAACCTGACTGGGTGAGGAGCGAACGGCTCTCAGCCAATCAAGGTGCGAGACGGTTGAATACCGATAAACCCGGAAATTTGCCAACTGCTCAAGTACACGGTACTCTGGCGGGAACAGACCTTCGAACACTGAAATAATAGATGCACGACAACTAGCTGGGGACATACTGATCTGAGCCTTGTCGTCAGTTATCCACATCAAATTCCTCTGACATTGTCATCAGACACCTGGCCTCGCCATTAGGCATTTATGAAAATAAAGCGTCTGACATCGCCATCGGACAACCAAAACACCCAACATCGCCGCTGGAAAACTAAATCACCTGACATCGCCGCCAGAAACAAACATCCAACATCGCCACTGGAGAGCTAAATCACCTGACATCGCCGCCAGAAACGAACATCCCCTGACATCGCCGCCAGAAACAAACATCCAACATCGCCGCTGGAGAACTAAATCACCTGACATCATCTCCAGGAACGAACATCCCCTGACATCGCCGCTAGAAACAAACATCCAACATCGCCGCTGGAGAACTACATCATCTGACATCGCCGCCAGAAACAAATATCCAACATCGCCGCTGGAGAACTAAAGAATCTGACATCACCATCAACCAAACATCCAACCTCGCCGCTGGGGCACCAAAGGATCTGACATCGCCGTCAACCAAACATAACCCTGAGAAACACCCGACATCGCTGTCACGTACTCAATATAATCTGACTTCACCGTCAACACTCAGCATCGTCTGACCTCGCCGTCAGGGTGAAGAAACTCCATTGGGGAATTGGTCACACGGTAACCGGTAATACATAGTCGATCATGCCATCAGGCATCCAAAGACACTGTCGGGCCTCAGCCGGACTTCAACCCGCAGGTTGATCATGCCATCAGGCATTCCGCATTACTATCGGGCATCAGCCGGACTTCATCAGCAAGTCGGGAATAGAATTCTTGGTCAATCATGAGTCAACTGGGAACATCTAAACCTCTGCCATCAGGCACTCTGCATCAGCTGAGAGAACTGTTTCATTAACACGGTCAGACTTCAATCATGGAGTCTTCAAGGGAGGTTTCAACTTCGCCGTTAGAAAACCTGCTGGGGAGGACGCTTTGCCACTGGGGATTTTGGAGAACTATCAAGTAACTCCGCTCCAGGGGGTCCAGAAATCATTCTGGATGGATCAACTCGGCTGAAGACTTCAAGAATCATCTTGAACAAAGAACTCCGTCGGGGACCTTCAAGAATCATCTTGAACCGATAACCATGCTGGAACTTTCAGGCATCATCCTGAGCGAACACTCTGTTGGAGATTTCAGGAATCATCCTGGGCAACCTTTATTGGGGACTCTTAGCATCAGCTTGAGCAACCAACTCTGGAGACTGCACTGGGGATCTTAAGAATCATCTTAAGCAAACGGCCCTGCTGAGGAATTCAAGAATCATTTTGAACCGAAGACTTCGCTGGGGAGAATTTCAAGAATCATCTTGAGCAAGCGACTTCGTTGGGGAGAATGTCAGGAATCATCCTGAGCAATCAATTCTGCGGCGGAACACCTGCAAAACAAGAACGGTAGCAACCTAGATCATGTTTATTATGCATATGCTTCGGCGATGGCACAATGCTCCACATGGTGGAAATGCTATGTGTTTATGATAAATGCTATGCAATCATGCAAAATGATGCGATCCCGTCAGCAAAATAAATGCCGAAGGGGGGATCCTCCTGTCAAGGAGAGAGAACTACTCAGATGGAGGAATCATCCTGCTGAGGAGAACAAGGTCACGCCAATATCAATTGGACTCCGCAGGGGACACAACTTCAGTTGACTGCTGCGGGGGGAAACAACTTCAGTTGATTGCTGCAAGGGAACGAAGCTCTACGAGAACCTGGACCTGCTGAGGGGAAAGCAATGTCAATCGCGGGAGTAAACTGCATGGCCTTCATGGCTACTTCTCTAGAGATAACGGCTATGTGGGGAAACAACTTCAGTTGATCAACACTCCGCTAGGGAAAACCAATCATGGCTTGAGCATCTTCCAAGGATTCGGCTCTCTTGGGGTATCTGCAAACTCGGCTAAGGAAGGAGAAATCATTCTGCTTCGCTGGAGAGAGTACGACTCTGTGGGGAATCTCAATTCCGCTGGGGAGGAAGGAATCATCCGACTTCGGGGGAGAGTACGACTCTGGTGGGGAATTTCAATTCCGCTGGAGACTTTAATCTGGCCTATCAGTTGCTGCATACTTCGACGTACGAATAATTTCCTACGAAACCTGCACTTGTGACCCGGTGTTAGGGGATGAACACGCGCTTCGGCGCCTGACTCAGCTGAGAAGATGACATTCCTTCAAGGTACATCTGATTGGGGAGAGAATCATCTCTGCCTGGGGAAACATATCAATGCTCACGATCTCGCGTTCAGACTCTGCGGGGAGCTGCTACTGAACTCTGCTGGACAAAGAGGAATCATCCTGCTTCAGGGATGCGCACGGCGCACTGTCTGGAATATGCTACACCTGTAACAACACAAACAAACAGACAAGATACCCTTCTCAAAGGGACCTATCAAGGTTATTATCTCGTGACAATATTCAAGTAATTAATTGTTTCAACAATTAGTGGCCTAGGCCAGTAAGTTTATGTATGCGCATTTTATCAAAAACATCGGCGTTCTTTTTTGCAAACAACACAGATAAATGCTAAACAGACAAACAGAATTGCTGAATAGTATGCATTTTATTGATAACGAACCCCTGAATGGGTAAAAAAATGTTTTACAACAGATGCAAGCTCCTGGAATGAGGAAGCCGCGCAAAAATAAAACATAAATATACATCAGTATATACACATGTCGGCAACGAGGTGTAGACGAACACCATGAGTTGATCCCTCTATGACCCACTCGACTTCGATACTTCTCCGACGCTTCAGCTTTGGAAGAGATTGATTCAGATAAACGGTCCTCAGGTCCTCCGAACCACCAAACAATGAAAGTCTACACGCGGAACGCAGTCATTTGCTTTTTCAAATCACTAACTTTTGCGTGAACCGCCCTTTGCGGGTTTTCAGTTCACCGGGATACCCTTTTTTGCCGAAGCCGCCTAGTGTAGGTTTTCGACTTCGCAGGTGTACATTTTTCAATTTATATCCCTAATTTTTTCCCGAACCTTTTATTCTGTTTTTGGTTCGCCGGGATGCCCCTTTTTTGCCTGGACTCTCCTTTTTTGTCCAGCGGGTCGCTTTCAAGCAAAGTATTTTTTAACTGCGTCCGCGTTCACCGGGGATGCAAAATTTTCACCATCCATCGTGGATAACAACAAAGCTCCTCCCGAGAAGACCTTGCTGACGACGTACGGACCTTCGTAATTTGGAGTCCACTTGCCCCGGTGATCGGAGTGTGGAGGAAGAATCTTCTTCAGGACGAGATCACCCGTCTGAAAGCTTCTAGGACGCACCTTCTTATCATAAGCTTTCTTCATTCGGCTTTGGTACAGACGACCAAATGCAATCGATGCTAACCTCTTCTCGTCCATCAGGCTGAGTTGGTTCAGTCGATTCGTAATCCATTCTGCCTCGTCGAGTTTCACATCAACCAAAACTCGCAAAGAAGGGATTTCCACCTCTAACGGTAGGACAGCTTCCATACCGTACACTAAGGAGAAAGGAGTCGCCCCGGTTGACGTACGAACCGTCGTACGATAACCGTGCAGTGCAAATGGCAGCTTCTCGTGCCAATCTTTGTAGGTCACAACCATCTTCTGAACAATCTTCTTTATGTTCTTGTTGGCTGCCTCAACGGCGCCATTCATCTTCGGCCGGTAAGGAGATGAGTTGTGGTGTTCAATCTTGAAACTCTGGCACAGCTCCTTCATCATCTTGTTATTCAGGTTCGAACCATTATCAGTAATGATCCGCTCGGGAATTCCGTAACGACAGATGATGTCCCTCTTTATGAATTTAGCCACCACCTGCTTGGTCACATTAGCGTACGAGGCTGCCTCCACCCACTTGGTGAAGTAGTCGATAGCTACCAGAATGAAGCGATGACCGTTAAATGCAGTGGGCTCGATCTTGCCTATCATGTCGATGTCCCACATGGAGAACGGCCACGGGGAGGACATGACATTCAACGGGCACGGCGACACATGAACTTTATCAGCATAGATCTGGCATTTATGACATCTCTTCGCGAATCTGAAGCAATCCAACTCCATCATCAGCCAGTAGTATCCTTCTCTCAGGATCTTTCTCGTCATAGCATGCCCGCCGGCGTGCGTACCAAATGCGCCTTCATGGACTTCTTCCATGAGCATACTCGCCTCTTTCTCATCTACACATCTGAGTAGCACGAGATCGTGGTTTCTTTTATACAACACTCCATCAGGATTGAGATAAAAATTTCCAGACAGCCTCCTCAGAGTCTTCTTATCCTGGGTTGACGCACCCGCAGGATATTCCTTAGTCATAAGGAAAGTTTGGATGTCATGGAACCACGGCTTGCCGTCGGTGGCTTCCTCGATTGCAAACACAAATGCCGGTCTATCAAGACGAGACAGTACAATTCTTGGAGCCTCATTCCAAAAATTGACTTTATACATTGAAGCCAACGTGGCTAAGGCATCAGCCATCTGATTTTCAGCTCTGGGCACATGATGGAGTTCCACTCGATCAAAGAACGGAAGCAGCCTTCTGGCATAATTCATGTACGACACCAAATTCGATTGACGAGTCTCCCACTCCCCTTTAATTTGGTTGATCACGAGCGCTGAGTCACCATATACGTCTAGGTTCTTGATTCTCAAATCAATTGCCTCTTCTAGACCCATGATGCATGCTTCGTACTCCGCCTCATTGTTGGTGACTGGAAACGTCAGTCTCGCAGTAAACGGGATGTGGGATCCATGGGGAGTCGTGATGATTGCCCCGATGCCACTTCCATAGGAATTAACCGCCCCATCAAATATCAACTTCCACTGGGATTTCCTATCTGGCCCCTCGTCGGGCAACGGCTCATCGCAATCCTTTGCTTTGAGAAACATAATATCCTCATCAGGGAATTCAAATTTCATTGGCTGGTAATCCTCGATCGGCTGTTCGGCAAGGTAATCAGACAATATGCTTCCCTTGATGGCCTTTTGGGATATGTACTGAATATCATATTCTGTTAACACCATTTGCCATCTGGCAATCCTGCCCGAAAGAGCCTGCTTCTCGAAAACGTACTTGATCGGATCCATCTTCGAAATTAGCATAGTGGTGTGATTGAGCATGTACTGTCGTAAACGTTTGGCAGCCCAGGCTAGTGCACAACACGTCTTCTCCAGCATCGAGTAGCGAGATTCACAGTCAGTGAACTTTTTACTCAAGTAGTAAATGGCATGCTCTTTTCTGCCCGTCTCGTCGTGCTGACCGAGGACACACCCCATACTATTCTCAAGAACTGTCAAGTACATGATTAATGGTCGTCCAGCCACTGGGGGTATCAGGATTGGAGGTTCTTGAAGATACTGCTTTATCTTGTCGAATGCCTTCTGGAAATCCTCATTCCAGATAATTGTCTGATCCTTCTTTAAAAGCTTGAACATCGGTTCACACGTGGCCGTGAGCTGAGAGATAAACCTTGCAATGTAGTTTATTCTGCCCAAGAAACCACGAACTTTTTTTCTGTTTTCGGCGCTGGCATTTCTTGAATGGCTTTTATTTTCGCAGGATCAACCTTGATGCCTCGTTCACTTACAATAAACCCCAGTAACTTTCCGGACCGTACTCCGAAAGTACATTTGTTAGGATTCAGCCTCAACCTGAATTTCCTAAGCCTCTCAAAAAGCTTCAATAAGTTGACCAGATGCTCTTCCTCCGTTTGGGACTTTGCAATCATGTCATCAACATAGACCTCAATCTCATGATGAATCATGTCATGAAACAAAGTTACCATCGCTCGTTGGTAAGTGGCCCCTGCGTTCTTCATACCGAAGGGCATTACCTTATAGAAAAATGTTCCCCAGGGGGTGATAAACGTCGTTTTCTCCATGTCTTCCGGCGCCATCTTGATTTGATTGTAGCCAGAGAAGCCATCCATGAACGAAAACACGGAGAACTGGGCTGTGTTGTTGACCAACACATCGATATGAGGCAACGGGAAATCATCTTTAGGGCTCGCCCTATTCAAATCCCGATAATCGACGCACATGCGTACCTTACCGTCCTTCTTCGGTACAGGCACTATGTTGGCGACCCACGGAGGGTAAGTGGTGACCGCTAAGAAGCCAACATCAAGCTGTTTCTGCACTTCTTCTTTGATCTTAACGGCCATATCTGGTCTCGTCCTCCTAAGCTTCTGCTTAACGGGAGGGCAATCTTCTCGTAGCGGCAAGTGGTGGACCACGATGTCCGTGTCAAGTCCGGGCATATCTTCGTATGACCAAGCAAAGACGTCACTATACTCTCGAAGCATCTCGACCAGTCTCTGCTTGACATCACTCTGCAGCGCGGCCCCTATCCTGACGTTTTTGACGAGCTCTTCAGAACCCAGGTTCACGATTTCGATCTCCTCTTCGTGAGGCAGAATAACTTTTTCCTCTTGTTTCAACAAGCGGGCCAACTCCTCAGGAAGGTCTTCGTCTTCATCAATCTCTTCTTCGGCTTGATAGATCGGGCAATCGAAGTCGAAGTGAGCCGTAGAAGGTCCAGAGTCGATGTCATCTGTTATGTGGATCCTGCAATAACAAGGGTTAAGTTTAAAACAAGGATGCGCAGGTTAGCACAAACCCCATTGCCATTTTACTGTTTTTCAAAACAAATATAAAACAGGAATAACAGAGATCACAATATTTGAATACGAAGAAAACGCCTTTGATTTATTCACAAAATGCATGTACATAATCCAACAAGGCCCTGACAATAAAACCACTATGCCCCGGGTAGGACATAGGG